>CM060436.1:3612126-4812126 GCA_030545235.1 Helianthus tuberosus | reverse complement strand
ACAGGTAAAGAAGCTTCGAAGGAAGCATGTACCTATTGTTAAGGTCAAATGGGATGCCCGTAGTGGTCCCGAATTCACGTGGGAGGTTGAATCCACGATGAAAGAAAAGTACCCTTACTTATTTCAGTAAATCTCGGGTCGAGATTTATTTTAAGGGGGTGAGGATGTAATACCTCGAAAATTCACGTCCTATAATGTGTTGACACGTGTCATAAAGTTTGAACGTGTGAAAGAATGTTATAAAAGGACTAAAGTTGACAAACATGGAAAGTATGTGTTTATACGGGTTCTAAGTGTCAACAGTGAATAAATATACTTCATAATAACCCTACATAATGTTCATAACATCAAACGAATAAATCATGGATCATACGAGGCTAAAAGTGAGAGATTACAAACTACAGGGGTTAAATGTGTCAACATGTTAAAGATATACCTCTGAGTGACCTTTTGACAAACCCGAAGCTTTGTAAATGTTAATTATGCTCACGAGAATGCACGATTCAAATTTCATAAAGTTTCGTTATCGTATGAGAAAGTTATGATCAAATTCGTGTGCGAGGGGTTAAAGCGTCAACGTTGAAAACTGTGACTTTTCGGGCATTAACCGAGTGGCCAGGGACTTATCAAGAGGGGTACAAGTCTTGAGGCCCTTATGTGTCAATATGGAGGGTTCAAAGTGCAAGATATAAGTTAGTTGCCCTTTCGAAAAGCCAAGAGCCAACTGTGCAATAACAAGAAGGATTTTTGCCCCTGGTCCAAGGCTTACGGACCGTAAGCCGAAAACCCTTACGGTCCGTAAGGGGTCTGCCCAGCGTCTGATCATTGCTGTTTGCTGTTATACGCGAATCTGGCCCTTCAAATCGATTTTCCTCATATCTCTTGGCCCCTAGGCACCCCCTAAACACTTAGAGACATGTGTTAATCAATTGTGGTAAGTCCTAGACCTATGTGTCAAAGATTTATGGTGTTCTTGATCACTATAAAAGGCCATGAAATGCAACAACTTTGGACACACTTCATTCTGCATAATTTGATCATTCCTGGAGCTCTCAAGCAGGTCCAACTGATCATATCTCGTGCATATGACTCTTGTAAGTCTGCTAGTTCTTATTTAGTTGAGTTTAGCTTGGTTAATTAGCTAAAAGTCAAACCGTCGTAATTACGGTTTGACTTCGAGATTAGTCTATAATGGCTCAGTTATATCTCGAATTAAAAGTAGTTATGAGTTGGTATTTATGTGGGTAATAAAACCTCAAAAGGGTTTCCCCTGATCACCACTCTAACCAGGTCAAAAGTCGGGTCAAACTTTTAAGTAAAAAGTCAACAGGATGCTTAAAATGTCATTTATGCATAATTAGCTATCTAGAACATATATAACCTGTTTGATCATTGTTATAACTTAGTAATAAGTGTAAGAACATGTCCGAACATGTTCAACCCGACTATTTCCTGTTTTGACCCGGTTCGGAACCGAAAGTCACATAGTTTGACTTTCACTTTGACTTTCAGTTCTGACCCGTTTAGGTATGTTTTAGAAATGCCTCAGAGCTTAAATTGGATTAGGTTACATGTTAGAACAACCCTCTGTGATTATACACCTTGGTTCACTAGTTATCCAATTAATATGCAGATTTCCGTTAATTGCTCATATGTTGACCGTTATGCCCTTATTACCTTAAAACATGATTTATGAAAATGTAAAAGTGTAGAAACCTTAGTTACTGATATATAAACTTGTATGCAAAGTTTGACATCAGTTTGACTCATAGATTAAGAGTTATGCTCAATATCGCAAAATTAATGCTTTATGTTAATAAAACGGCGTAATTAGCATATAGCCTAGTTAAGCCGAATTTTTGGTATCAAAATTAATACCCACTGATGTAATATATTATTTTGGGATTTTTAAAGATTTTTAATTAATTTTAGGCTGAGCATAACTAGCAGTCGTAGGCTTAATCCGGTAATTGTCGATTTTGCCCTTACGGGCCATAAAATGAGTTTTACTTATCTAAATGACTCCAAACCTTTTGCTACTGATCACATATTTTAAATAAATTATTTTAAGCCTTCTGGAAATATAAAAATATCAGATTTAAGTATCGAACCCGGAAATGGCCTTTAATCGCCTTATTTAGCGTTTTTAACGCATAGTATATTTTAAAATCGCATTGGACATGCCCGGGTTGATACCTACTGATATATTAGGCAAATTATAATATTTTAACAGTAAGCAAAGGTTGATTAACTCAGACTTCGTTTTTGAGCTTTTCGGCTTATGTGAAATTACCAAAATACCCATACGGGGCATAGTTTGGTTATAAATGATATATTTCACCTATATACTTTAACCTATTGTTATAACTCATTTAAATTGAGTATGTTTGCTGTGTACATCAGACCTGTAACTCAGATAAACATCTAAACTCTTTTACAACCTTTAAAATAACCAAACTACCCCTACGGGGCATAGTTTGTGTTTAAATTAGTTCGGGGCATAATGAAAGACATCCTACTGATGTCCCAACATATTTGAAGCATATTAACTTAGGAAACCTGTATATGGCTCTTACGGATACCCGTTATGCTTATTACGCGTTCGGTCTGGTTTATGTAACAAGTTTACATAAATTAGCCGAAACGGGTCAAACCTTATCGGTTTAATCTCAAAATCCAGAATGTGTTTAGTTTACCCATATTATACAAGTCTCCAGGCTTGTCGGGTCTAAATCACATTCTATTCCGGTCTTCGCTTAATCATGCGTTTTGAACCGTAAACCTTTCCTTAAAACTAACCGGTCTAAGTTACGAGTTAAATAAGACCCGTTAGGAATCTAATAGGTTAATAAAACCTTCGTTCCAGATTAAGAGCCCCAGTAGAAGTACTTGTGCTTGCTGATTAAGATATACGGCTGAGTGTAAGTTGCATTGCTAGCTCAGGTAAATACTTTTAACTTATTTTCCCTTATACGGGCTTGGGATACGGTATTATAAAAATACCGCTTGGTCGGGTGTAGAAACCTTTTAATCGGAGATGATTAAATTGCATAATCCCGTTTTAATCTGTATTGATTGATAACAAATAACATTGGGGGTTAATGACCGTGTCCTGGATATCCTTGGCTCATTTTAAAAAGTGAATGGCCACGACGTAAGCACAAGGTGTAGGCAAAACACCTCCTGTTGCATATGTATAACGTATACTCACTCGTAAGGGTATCTTCTTGTGAGATTATATTTGTGGTGTGTCGATTAATCTTGTCCGGCTTGTATTGTATAATCAACGGCCCTAAATGTTGGACAACCATGTAAATCGGATACAAGATTTTTATTAATAAAATTGTCCCAAGTATAAAAGATTAATTTTGCCTCTGTGCATTTTAATCAATGTGTCAAGATATTTTGTGCCGTTTGCACTCGAATCACTTTTCAAACTCTTTTTCCAAAATGAGTCAGTTAATTGTATTTACCAGTGTAAACTGACGTATTTTTCCAAAAGGTTAAGTGACAGGTACTATGCGTAATTTGGCTGGGAGCTCAGGGCGTCACTAGGGAATCTTGCAAGTTCTAGATGCCTAAAGTCTGTTGAACAGTTTATCTTTTATTGATCCGCCTGTGGATCCTTTACCTTCCGTTGTAATACTTTGACATTACTTATATTCGGAATGTAATATATTTATCTTTTGCTTCCGCTGTGCATTATTATATTGTGTTGTTTGACCATGATGTTGCCAACCACGTCACGATACTCCCCCACCGGGCCCACCGGTGACACGTGGAAAAATCGGGGTGTGACAATTATACATGAAACCAAAATTTTAAAACCTTCAACAATGATATAATATAAATAAAAATAATAGAAAACTAATCTTACTATTTTTTTTTTGAACGGCTAACTGTTTTCCACGTGTAAACCCACCCTTTCGGAGCTATGTCCAAAGGCCGACTACTCGACCACCGCTAGAAAGCGTAGCACACCCCTGATGCGCGGAAACCCCGTGGAATAGGTAAAACCGCGCCCCCCCTTGGACTCGAACCCGGGTAAAACCCTGGGCCAAGCCTTCACCGAGATGTCCAAATACCCAGCCTCAGCCAGGGATCGAACCGGTGCCTCCTAAGAAGACAGCCGGCTTCCCCACCAACTGAGCTGGGATATATTATTTTGTCATTTTAAATCTCTATTATTTAAAGTAACATTTAATGTTTGTAAAGATGTACAGTACACATCGTACAATGTTGAAAAGTCTGCACAAAAGTGCAATATTACTCTTTTTACTTCCGTATAAGAACTTGAAAAACCCTCAAATCTTTTTGAGTTAAATGCAATTTGAGTCCTTGATCAATTTGGCCACAGCCAGTTCGAGTCCCCAAAATCCTTTTCTTGCTTCTTGAGTCCTCGTATGGTAAAAATGCTTGCATCTGAGTCCCCCCCCCCCCCCCCCCCTCCCCATTAACCTCTGTTAGTTTGACCGTTAGGTCAAGGGTATTTTAGTAATCTCACCATTTATAACTAATAAACCTAGATTTTTCACCTTTTGTGCGTTGCAACAGCGACGTAAGTAACTCGGTAATTCGAGTAGTTTATTATACAAAGTCTCTAAACCGTACACTTGTTGTAGGTTCAACAGATGCTAAAACAACCAAGCATCGATGTTGGTAGATGTAGACCTAGTCAAAGGATTGCACATTGTAGCATGTTTGAATTTGAAAATAACATTTCCCATTTCAAGAGTTTTGTTTACAAAATCCACAAATGTATTATAATATCCATAAAAATTTAGAGTCTAACTAGCTTTCATGCATAACAGGTTGCACCAAAATATTTCAACCCAAACCTGTGTTTTTATTAACACTACTACTATGCTTTCTAATTTGCCTTCTAAAATACACTTTAAATATTGCCCCTTCCATCTCAACGTTTCTTCTTCAACTTCACAATCTCTTCCTGAGTTCTTTTTCTTTGAAACCATCTCCCCATCATCATCATCATCTAAAATACACTTTAAGTACCGGGATAAAAGTGAGCGACCCAAGAGGAAAGAGTGGAACAGAAAGAGTTAAGACAACCAAAGATACACTTCTGAAGAAGATTCATTGGATGAAGAAAACCAAGAAAAAGAATCAAAGTATTGATGGAAATAATTTCCGTATAAGTGTCATAATTGTGGATGCAAAGGGCATATGACAAAAGACTATTGGCAACATAAGGAGGAAGGAAACGCTGTTGTTGTTACAGAACATATATGGTTGTGGTTCATGACCAATATGCTTTTTCAGTCATCACTAAATCCAAACCAAACTTGAACTTCTTAGATGAATGGTTGATGTAGACTCTTCTTGGTTGACAAGTTAGGAGGCAGTGCCCGAGTCGTATCAATTAAAACCAACTTTGGAATCATCTACTGTTATTTTGAATCTAGATGATAAGGGAATTGTGGTTGAAGAAGACAGTACAGATAGTTAAAGCATGGCCGTGACTTAACAAGACGAGATAGAAACCGTGTTGGTTGAACTACGCGAAGAGAAAGTTTCGTCTTATATCACGGTTTATCAAGATGAAGGAGTTGGATTCGAAAGGGGGTGTGCATCAAGCTTGGATAGAAGAATTGCTTTGAATACCATGATGGCTAGTGCATGAAGTTGAGAAAGCAAAAGTTGTTTCTCATTCAAAACCAGGTAACGCGGTTCTAAATAATGCTCTGACAAGTAATCTCGAAACTAACAAAGTTATAAATAGGAAAAAGCAACCTGCAAATGTTGTGATAAAGGCGAGTCCAAGAATTAAATTCAAAGAAGTGCGAGCGTTACGGGAAGTGAAAGATCTTGGTGGAACAACGGTAGTTGGCATTGAGAGGGAGTGCGAAAGTTGGAACAATACCAGCTTGAAGGATCCAAACGATTAATGCGGGAAGTATAAGGATGGTTCGATTATTGTCTCATGGGGTGGCTTAGAAAAGAGTTAATTAATTAACTATTAGTTATCTAGTTTATTTATATAAGAGTTAATTAATTAATTATTATTATATAGTAATAAAAGCAATTATTATTATATATATTAAATAACATCACAAACTACAATATACTTTTTTTACTTTTATTTTTTGACCACAATGTTTTTTAGCTTGGTTTTTTCTTTCAACCACATTTTTACCTTTATCTTTTGACAAGTATTTTTTTAGTCTTGGTTTTTACTTTTTAACTCTCACATACTTATAAAAATTCTTAAATTATATTAATAGGTTACATTTACATATTAATAATATAGCAATTCATATTATAATAATAAGTTACAAAAATAACACCAACTGTAAACTCTATAGTAGTTTTTTATATAAGTTTTGAATTAACCCTTAGACTATATATAATATACGTCTCTAACCCAATAGTTTTATTTTCTTTTTATAACTTTCGTTCGTTAGTTTTTTAGAAGGACCAAATAAGTGATATTCTTTTTTGAAAACGACGTAAGACCACATCACCACCACCATTTTTTCGTTTCTTCAGGTCGCTACACCACGTCATAGATACCATGCCACCATTTTTCTTCTTTTTGTTACATTTTATTTCGTTTTTTGTTGTGGATATTGATATTGTGCAGCTTCATAGTGGTCTTTAATGTTTGGTTCGTATCAAGATTCCTCGCTGCAACGCGCGGTGGAAAATCCTAGTTATATTATATTACTAAATATAACATTTAGGGTTGCTCTTATCTACATTGTATTGATTGGACAAAAATGAGATGTTAATAACAGTTATGCCACTAGGAATTTATCAACAACATTAGCCGATTTTGTTTGTTTAGTGGTCCTTCAAGCTCTTTCCATTTTTTAATCTTTTAGTCAAGTTTATTTTAGTTCTGTTAAAGTTGTCATTTATATCCTTGTATTTTCTAGAAATTTTTGATCACCTTGACTTTCTAATATGTATCAATATAAATGCGAGTTCGGCTACGTTTTACATCATGTGGGTTACTTGATGTTACAAACTCGTGTTTTCTTTTACGTTTTTTTTTTCCGATTTTGGTCATTGTTGGCTTGCTACTTAGCACGATTCTAACCCCCAACGCTGGTAATACAGTTTTACGCCCCCCATCGCGCAACGCGGGGGCTTAAGCCTAGTTATATATATATATATATATATATATATATATATATAGGGTTGGGTTATATGGAAAACCCCATCTTTTTGAGAAACATTGGAAACCCAACCTCAACCATTGATTTTGTTTCATCCAAGTAGATCAATGGTTGAGCTTTTTTTGGTGTCTTTTACATTTAAATAAAACCATAAATTATACACAAGTAAAGGAGAAGGACATTTAAGGTATTGAAATTCTGACTTTTCTCTCACACACATCAACTTTATTTCTCTTACACACACATGTTATCTCTCTCTCCTCTCTCCTCTCTCCTTTGTCTTCAATCAAGATCATGATGAACACCAAACACAAGTTTAGATATTCAAGTTCAGATCTACATCGTGTGAAAAGAGAAAATGTTTGAAGATTGTTGTTTTAGAGAGAGAATGTCACGGCCCCCGTCCCGGTTTTACCCGGTTCAGGAGCCGCGGGACAGAAATCCCGTGGTATTTATTAATTGAGTTGACAGCGGAAGTTTAACCGGATCTTTTAAAACTTGAAAATGTTCAATTATTTTATTTCATAAATTGGGACAACCCCCGTAATTTACAATAGAGGAATTTCACGAGGAAATTCCCTGTTTTACAAAACATGTTTATTTATTTAACTGAGCCATCGCTTCCTTGATTCACAGTAGGTCACCTGAAACATGTTTTAAAAATATTTTATCAGCGGGGAAATACTGGCGAGTCACTCAAGTTATACAAAACTACATAAGAGCGATTACAATGGCTTCTATCTTATTTTTATCTGGCGCCGTGTCACAGCCTTGTGACGATGGTCATACCACTATTGGGTCCTTTCACCTAAGTAGTGATGATTATCACTTTTAGGCTGATGAACCTAACCGTGAGAAAATTAGTAATGTGCACAATACCCCACTTGCCAGTGATTCAAGATAACCAAGACTTAATCCCTGTAATTATAACCTTTGAAAACAATTTGGAGTATTGTAAAACATTGTTGATAAAAAGAGAATGACTCACAAACTGTGAGAAAAGAGAATGGACTCACATTGCAGGTTTAGACAGGCAGAGTTTAGCCTACTGATTTAGCCTTATAACCTAATTTAAATGACAATGCATACGAAACTAGGTTAGTAACTTAATACAACATTTACGATAAGCTCACGAAATCAAAACCCTCACGACGAATGACAAAGTGCAGTACTTAAACATCCATTGGATTCACGACGAATGACAAAGTATAGCCCGAGTTCGGGCAACACTCAAACATCCATCGGATTCACAACGAATGACAAAGTATAGCCCAAGTTTAGGCAGCACTTAAACATCCATCGGATTGGTTTCAATCGATAGGACATTGTATCGTAGCAGTGATCGAGTTATTACCCTGTTATCGCGGCAAAATTTCGTGATTGTGTGTGTTTTTGAAGTAATCAGACGATATCTCAATGTACGAAACGAGTTTTTACGTCGAACCAACGCCAAACTTCAAGTGCCAAACCCCTGCATTTATACTGGAAAAATGGCGCCCTCGCGTGGCGCGAGGGCCTGGCGCGTAGCGCGAGGGGTACCCCCTAGCATAGGGTAGCCCCGTGTCTTACTAGCTCGGGTGAGTCGACGGTTTGACGAATTTCGATTTTGACAACAAACTGCGAGGATAATAACAATTAGGGAATACCCCCCCCCCTGAGTTTTAGGGGCCCTGATCCTGATTCCGATTGTTCTGAAAATTTTAGGGGTTATGCAGGATTACTTAGGGGTCTCAATTAGGGTTTCCAATAGGGCAAAATAAAATAAGAAATAGTAATTTTGATGAGAGTTGTTACATCCTCCCCACCTTATAAAAATCTCGTCCTCGAGATTTACTGGAACAGGTAGGGATATTTTCGCTTCATCTCTGATTCCAGCTCCCAAGTGTATTCAGGTCCTCTCTTTGAATCTCACTTGACTTTGACCAGTACTAGTCTTTTGTGCTTGAGAAACTTAACCTTTCTGTCCTCTATCTGCAGTGGCTTCTCAACAAATTTTAACTTTTCATTTACCTCTACATCTTGAAGAGGTACTACCAGGGATTCGTTGGACAAACACTTCTTGAGGTTAGATACATGAAATACGTCATGTACCCCAGCTAGCTCTTCTGGTAGCTGTAGGCGATAGGCGAGTGGTCCTATTCGCTGGATTACTGGGAATGGTCCTACGTACCTTGGACTTAGCTTTCCCTTCTTTCCGAACCGAACTACTCCTTTCCAAGGAGAAACTTTCAAGAGTACCTTATCTCCGACTTGAAATTCCAATGGCTTGCGTCGATTGTCTGCATAACTCTTCTGGCGATCTCGAGCCGTCTTCAGTCTTTCCTTGATTTGAGTTATCTTGTCGGTGGTTTCTTGTACG
The DNA here is from genome assembly GCA_030545235.1 of Helianthus tuberosus. Taxonomy (NCBI): domain Eukaryota; kingdom Viridiplantae; phylum Streptophyta; class Magnoliopsida; order Asterales; family Asteraceae; genus Helianthus; species Helianthus tuberosus. Next base: position 4,802,628 of record CM060436.1, on the reverse strand, counting down.
ATTTCGGGACCTGATAATTGACTTTCTCCTATTTCTGCCCAGCAAACTGGAGTTCTACACTTTCGTCCATACAGTGCTTCGAATGGGGCAGCTTCAATGCTTGCATGATAACTATTGTTATAGGAGAATTCAATTAAGGGTAGGTGGTCATCCCAGTTTCCACCAAAATCTATCACACATGCCCTGAGCATGTCTTCCAGGGTTTGGATCGTCCTTTCACTTTGTCCGTCTGTTTGGGGATGATAAGTTGTACTTAAATTTAATCGCGTCCCCATGGCTTCTTGGAAACTTGTCCAGAAATGTGAAGTGAAACGACTATCTCTATCCGATACAATGGAGAGTGGAACTCCATGTAAGGATACTACTTCGTCTACGTATAATTTTGCCAACCTTTCCATGCTAAATATTTCCTTCATGGGTAGAAAATGAGCTGATTTGGTTAATCGATCCACAATTACCCAAATCGCATCATTACCTTTTCTGGTTTTGGGCAACTTAGTAACAAAATCCATGGTTATTAGTTCTCATTTCCAAACAGGAATTTCTAATTATTGGAGTAACCCTGAAGGTTTCTGGTGTTCTGCCTTAACTTGTGAACAAGTTAGACACTTAGATACATATCTAGCTATGTCCTTTTTCATTCCTATCCACCAGAAATTATTTCTTAAATCTTGGTACATTTTATTATTTCCCGGGTGCATGGTATATCTAGATTTATAGGCTTCTTCTAAAATCTTATTTCTTAAATTTCCTTGCTTAGGTACCCAAATCCTCTTCTTGTGGAATCTCCAAATTCCATCAGCTCCTTGTTCTAATTCCTTTATTCTTCCTTTCATTCCTTCAGCATCATCCTTGATTGCTGTTTCCTGAATATTCTTCAGTTGTTCCATTAAGTCTAATTGTAAACTTAATCTAAGAGCACGAACTCGTTTTTGCTTTTCGTGATACTTACGACTTAAGGCATCTGCAACTACGTTTGCTTTTCCTTCGTGATATTGAATATCACAGTCGTAGTCACTTAGAATTTCCATCCATCTTCTTTGCCTCATGTTCAATTCTTTTTGCCCAAATATGTACCTTAAGCTTTTATGATCTGTATAAACAGTAAACTTACTTCCATACAGATAGTGTCTCCAAATCTTAAGGGCAAAAATTATCGACCCTAATTCTAAGTCACGTGTCGTATAATTTTCCTCATTCTTTTTCAATTGCCTTGAGGCATACGCAATTACCTTTTTGCGTTGCATTAGCACACATCCTAATCCTAGCTTAGAAGCATCACAGTATACTTCAAAATCTTCTGTCCCTTCTGGTAAGGCAAGAATTGGGGTGTTTGTTAACCTTTGTTTTAAAATCCTAAAAGCTTCGTCTTGTCTAGGTCCCCATTCAAACTTAACTGTTTTACAGGTTAGCTTAGTTAATGGCACAACTATCTTAGAAAAATCCTTAATAAAGCGCCTATAGTACCCGGCTAAGCCTAGAAAACTTCTAACTTCTGTAGCTGATTGCGGGACCTTCCATTTGGTGATCGCTTCTATCTTGGAGGGATCTACGTGAATACCTTCGTGATTCACCATGTGTCCTAAAAATTGCACCTCCTGTAGCCAAAATTCACACTTCGAGAATTTGGCGTAAAATTTCTCTTTTCTTAATAAAGTTAAGAGTGCATGCAGGTGCTCACAATGCTCGTCCTGACTTTTGGAATAAATAAGTATATCGTCGATAAAGACAATTACAAATTTATCCAAATATGGTTTACAGATTCTATTCATCATGTCCATAAATGCTGCGGGAGCATTTGTCAATCCAAAGGGCATGACTGTAAACTCGTAATGACCATACCTAGTTCTGAAGGCAGTTTTTGGTATGTCTTCTTCTTGTACTTTCAACTGATGATATCCGGAGCGTAAATCTATCTTAGAAAAATATCTAGCTCCCTGAAGTTGATCGAAAAGATCATCAATCCTAGGTAATGGGTATCGATTCTTGATTGTAACCTTATTTAATTCCCTATAATCGATACACATTCGCATCGAACCATCTTTCTTCTTTACAAACAACACTGGTGCTCCCCAAGGGGATGAACAAGGTTGTATAAATCCTTTACTAAGCAATTCATCTAACTGTTTTTTCAGTTCTAACATTTCAGTGGGTGCCTTAGCTACAGGCGTAGTTCTAGGAATCAAATGAATTCTAAATTCTACCTCCCTATCTGGTGGTAATCCTGCTAATTCTTCTGGGAATACATCCGAGTATTCTGATACTACTGGAATTTCCTTAAGTTCCTTACCTTTAGTGCTAATGATTACCGAAATCATATACACTATTCATTGCTTTCATTCATAACTAGCAACTTTCATTACTGAAATGAACTTCATGGGTTTACGCGGCTTATCCCCTGTAATCATAATTACTTCTCCTGTGGGTGCACGTATTTCTATGGAGTTCTTATCACAAAGGATTCGAGCATGGTTGGCTACTAACCAATCCATTCCTAACACGACATCGAATCCAGCTAAATTCATGGGTAATATGGTTGCAGAAAATTTATGACCTGAAAGTTCTATATTTTCTTTTTGCAAAACCGTATCTATATTAACAGAGTTCCCGTCTGCCGTTTCTACTGTATAAATCTGCCTAAGTTTGGTTAAGGGTAGCTTAAGAGCTTGGCAAAATGAAGTATTTATAAAACTTTGGTTTGCACCAGAGTCAAATAATACTTTCGCATAAACGTCATGAACTAGGAACGTACAAGAAATCACATCAGGAATTAGTTCTACTTCCTGAGTAGTCAGTTGGAAGGCTCTTGCGTTTTTCTTGGTAGTTCCTTCTGCAGGTTTGGCTTTATTGTCAGCTGGTTTGACCAGTTTAGGGCAGTCTGGTCTAAAATGTCCAGCTTCTCCACAATTGAAGCAGATTGTGGATTTCTTCCTTCTGCAATCTTCTTCTTGGTGCCCCGGAATTTTGCAGAAATTGCAATACCCTTTGCATCTTCCAAAATGCTTTCTTTTACAGGTACTGCAAAATGGAACAGTGGAAGATTGCCCGGTGCCCTTTTTCTTGAAATTACTATTATTACCCACACGGAATCCTTGGGTAATCGTTTGGGCCACTTCCTTCTTTCGAGTTTCTTCTCGTGTACGCACCAGTCCGTCAGTCAAAGTATTGGCTAATTCCACCGCATCATCGATCGTGCGGGGTCTCGCAGCCTTGACAATATCCCGGATCTCGCTTATTAAACCCCAAATGTAGCGAGAAATAAGTACCGGTTCTGGCAAAGCCAGAGTAGGCACAATTCGAGCATATTCGAAAAACTTCGAAGTATACCCTCGACAGTCAACATCCACCATTCGGTGGCTCAAGAATTTGTTCGCCATTTGTTCTTTTTCATATTCTGGGCAGAATTTCCTTTCCATCAGACGCTTAAATTCTTCCCAACTCATGGCATAGGCCATGTCACTTCCCTTAGCTTGTAATACCGTATTCCACCATTCTAATGCTTCTTCCTTGAAAAGGTGAGAAGCATACATGACCTTATCCTCCTCGGCACATTTACTTATTTTAATTACTGCCTCGGTTTTCTCCAACCAACACAGTGCAGCAGTCGCCCCTTCATTGCCTGCAAATTCAGCCGGTTTACAGGCAAGAAATTCCTTGTAAGTGCAACCAGGCGTTGCAGCTTTCATTCTTTTAAGGAATGGGGCTTGCATCCCATCATTATCATTATTATTAATGTTGCCGCCTCCATTTACGCTATTACTGAAGTTGTCTTCATGAGTACGTTTGCTAGGAATAATTGGTTGAGGTTCAACTGGATTTCGGGCAGCAGTAAGAATTGCTGGAATATCATTGGCTATTCCTTGAGCAACGATATTCTCTATATCTTGTCTATTCAGAAAATGGTCCTCATTGTTTTGCTCGGATTGGTTACCCTTGTTAACTGGTTCATTACCAACGTGTTCCATCTGGTAATTAATATATATAAGTTATTACCACAAAATAAATAACAACCAAGCATAATAAACAATCACACATGATCATGTCAACACATATAGCCAAAATTGTCGATTTTTCGACTTCCATATTTTATATATTTCAATATGCATCCGTACATTACCAGATATGTTACAAAGTTTTATTTTTATTTATTTTACATGATTATATTTTTATTATTATATTATTATTAAACACACATTCCCACAACCACATACGATCCTCATCAGCTGGCACTTCAGAAACGACGTTCCCTCTCGTCGTACTTCCAGGATATCCTCTCCCCCACATCTCGGATTCTATTTCCTGCGTCCACCAGCTCCTCGCCATAGTGGCGGAGTTCAGCCAAGTTCTCGGTGCTCATTGGTGGGTGTAGTGGAGGTTCAGGGTCAAATTGAGGGGAAAAGGTATTAGGGTTATTTAAGAGGTTCTGAAATTGCCAGTCAGTTGTCCACCATTCTTCTAGCTCTTCTGGTAGAGGTCGGGGGTGGATAATAGGATCTGGAATAGCAGGTTCCAGATTAACTGGAAGTTGTGCTTCAACTGGGTAATTGAAGAGGTTTTCATCGGCAGGTCCGATGAGGTCACTAAGTCCCAATTTACGATCCAGCTCTTCCCATGATGGCATTTCCTGGGCTTGCCCGAAACTTTCCCCGATTTCTATTCCCTTGCCTTTATCCATCGGATCCTCAGTCTTTATAGCTTTCCGTGTTGCTGGTTTCTTCCTACGCACACGCCTCCAGCCTACGAATCTTCTCCTCTTTTTCGGTTTTGGTTTCTCCTGAGGTTTAGCTTGAAAGATCATTGGCTCTTCAGTATCAGCCTGGTAGTCAGTGAAGGTATCGGTGGTATCCATATTTGTGGTATGGATAGTAAAGTTTTGAAGTGCTTCGGATAGTTCATTAATGCTGTTAGCATATATGAAGAAACACACAAAATTCTAAGTTAAAACTTTGTAAATTGAATTTTCACATAATCACATAATGGCAATCATAAAAATTAAGTATTTCTAGATACTTAATTGGCTTAAATCAGTGGCTCTGATACCACCTTTTTCTGTCACGGCCCCCGTCCCGGTTTTACCCGGTTCAGGAGCCGCGGGACAGAAATCCCGTGGTATTTATTAATTGAGTTGACAGCGGAAGTTTAACAGGATCTTTTAAAACTTGAAAATGCCCAATTATTTTATTTCATAAATTGGGACAAACCCCGTAATTTACAATAGAGGAATTTCACGAGGAAATTCCCTGTTTTACAAAGCATGTTTATTTATTTAACTGAGCTACCACTTCAAGCTTTATTAGTGCTCCGTAGCACTTTTCCTTGATTCACAGTAGGTCACCTGAAACATGTTGTAAAAATATTTTATCAACGGGGAAATACTGGCGAGTCACTCAAGTTATACAAAACTACATATAGTTATAAATTACAGCATAAGAGCGATTACAATGGCTTCTATCTTATTTTTATCTGGCGCCGTGTCACAGCCTTGTGACGATGGTCATACCACTATTGGGTCCTTTCACCCAAGTAGTGATGATTATCACTGTTAGGCTGATGAACCTAACCGTGAGAAAATTAGTAATGTGCACAATACCCCACTTGCCAGTGATTCAAGATAACCAATACTTAATCCCTGTAATTATAACCTTTGAAAACAATTTGGAGTATTGTAAAACATTGTTGATAAAAAGAGAATGACTCACAAACTGTGAGAAAAGAGAATGGACTCACATTGCAGGTTTAGACAGACAGAGTTTAGCCTACTGATTTAGCCTTGTAACCTTATTTAAATGACAATGCATACGAAACTAGGTTAGTAACTTAATACAACATTTACGATAAGCTCACGAAATCAAAACCCTCACGACGAATGACAAAGTGCAGTACTTAAACATCCATTGGATTCACGACGAATGACAAAGTATAGCCCGAGTTCGGGCAGCACTCAAACATCCATCGGATTCACAACGAATGACAAAGTATAGCCCAAGTTTAGGCAGCACTTAATCATCCATCGGATTGGTTTCAATCGATCGGACATTTAATCGTAGCAGTGATCGAGTTATTACCCTGTTATCGCGGCAGAATTTCGTGATTGTGTGTGTTTTTGAAGTAATCAGACGATATCTCAATGTACGAAACGAGTTTTTACGTCGAACCAACGCCAAACTTCAAGTGCCAAACCCCTGCAATTATACTGGAAAAATGGCGCCCTCGCGTGGCGCGAGGGGTACCCCCTAGCATAGCGTAGCCCCGTGTCTTACTAGCTCGGGTGAGTCGACAGTTTGACGAATTTTGATTTTGACAACAAACTGCGAGGATAATAACAATTAGCGAATACCCCCTAGTTTTAGGGGCCCTGATCCTGATTCCGATTGTTCTGAAAATTTTAGGGGTTATGCAGGATTACTTGGGGGTCTCAATTAGGGTTTCCTATTGGGCAAAATAAAATAAGAAATAGTAATTTTGATGAGAGTTGTTACAGAGAACGACGGCAAGATGAAGGTTTTTAGAGAGAGGAATTTGTTGTTTTAGAGAGAGAAATAACAATCTTCATCATGTTCATCTATAACACCAATAACACACATACAAGTATGTGAGAGAGAAAAAGTTTGAAGTTGTTGTTTTAGAGAGAGAACGATGGCACGATGAATGTTTTTAGAGAGAGAAAGTTGATGTTTCAAAGACACACGCACAAGTGTGTGTAAGAGAAGAAGGTTTGAAGATCTTCTTCGTGTTCATCGGACGGTTCTAGATCCGGTAAGTGTTCTTGAAATATCATTTCACACTTGATTTTTTGTTGAAATGGTTGTTAATATGTTTTTATGGGCTGAAAGTGTTCTAGTAATGGTTAATGTTCATGTATTTTAAATAAATCGAAAACTTTAGGATGAGATTTTGAACGGGTTTTTTGTTGGTTTGGTTGCTTGTTTGGGGATTTTGATCTTAACAATAATTGTTTTTTTTGTTGGTTTGGTTGCTGGTTTGGGCTTTTGATCTGAACAGTAAGTGTTTTTTTTTTGTTGGGTTGTTTGATTTACAGAAACAGACCCATAACATGTGTTAAGCACCTGTTAGAATGATATATAACGTGTGTTGATTTACAGAAACAGATCCATAAAGATATTCAATTGACAAGCTGGATGGATGTAGGCGACGTTAATGCGGGGACATTGAATAAGTCACATCTTTTGGGAAAGAACTCTCCGTTCGTTTATAACATGTGTTAGTGGTTCATGCTGTAACAGAACACCATAATGTAACCTGACATGTAGTATAACATGTGTTTAGTATAACATGTGTTAAGCCCCCGATAGAATGATATATAACGTGTGTTAACCTTTGTTAATTTAAAAAAAAACAAGAAATATCTATTTTATTTTTACTGATGTTTAAAATATCCGATAATGTGGATACCGAGCGTAACACTTGTACAAGTATTACATGTACAAGTTAGTATGTAACGTGTAATATTAAACGAGCCATTTATGGTAACACATGTACCGGTAATTTTGGAATATATAATATGAAACGGGTCATTTGTTATGCACATTTTGGAATATATAACATGTGTTAAGCCTCTGTTATAATCTTTTTGTAAGTTTAACTTTAGGGCCTTAACACTGATGTACATGTAGTTACATTTGTGTTAATAAGTGTAACTTTAGGGCCTTAACACTGATGTACTTGTTTTGTTCATAGGTGAATGGATGTCTATGTTCAAAATAAAGATGGTTATCAAGACGCAAAGCGTAGCTAGATTTTTTAACCTTTACGATAGTTTTTGGATCATCTTTATATATTTAAGTTTGTATAAACATTTTTGTTACCTTTAAGTATGATTGTAATGCATGCAATTACTAACAACCCATGATGACAAGTGACTTTTGTTTTGATTAACATTTGTATATGTTGGTCACTTCATTCCTTTGGTACACATGTGTTACATACGTTAAAAAGGCAACGTTACATATGTAACAATGGTCGTTACATATGTAACAATGGTTGTTATATATGTAATATATTTAATGAAAAATAATAAACTACTATTAAATGTATGAGCTATTGAATATCACCCTGTTTGCAAGATATATTACCCCGAAGTGTAACACATGTTACAACATATAAGACAAAGTAGATCATGCCCTACATTCAACAATGTAACACTTCTTACCCCGAAGTGTAACACATGTTACAACAGTATATGCACATCATAGTGTTACGATCAGTATATGCACATCATAGTGTTTTGCAAACCACTTTCATATACATTAATACAAGTCGGGTTACAACAAAGATTACAATGGATTCTTAACACATGTTATCATATGTATAGAAGTTGGGTTACAACAAGATTACAATATTAACTAAGCCCACCATTAAACCCATCGCCTCCGTCGACTGTTTTCACCCTTATCACATGTTAAGCAACTACATGTTCCAAGTAATATCTATGTTAACACACGTTATATATCATTCTAACAGGGGCTTAACACATGTTATACATGAACACATGTCAGGTTACATCATGGTGTTCTGTTACAGCATTACCACTAACACATGTTATAAATGAACGAAGAGTTCTTTCCCAAAAAATGTGACTTATTCAATATCTTTTTTTAACACATGTCCCTGCATTAACGTCGCCTACATCCATCCAGCTTGTCAATTGAATATCTTTATGGGTCTGTTTCTGTAAATCAACACACGTTATATATCATTCTAACAGGGGCTTAACACATGTTATGGGTCTGTTTCTGTATTATAACACATAAAAACAGTTACTATTCAGATCAAAATCCCCAAACAAGCAACCAAACCAACAAAAAAACAGTTACTATTCAGATCAAAATCCCCAAACAAGCAACCAAACCAAACACAATTTTTTAACATAAAAATGATTTTAACACAAAAATAATTAATCCATGAATCAAAATCAACAAGTTTGAAACCAAAACAAGTAATCCATGGATCAAAATTAAAATTTATAAACACCATTATTGATTGTTGGAGACATAAATCAACACAGAAGAATGAAAACCAAACTAAAATCAATAGCATTGAAATATTATTACCTATAAACGTCCTTCTTTCTTTTGAAACAAAAATCAATGGTATTGAAAATTAAAAATCTTTTGGCAGCATTCTTAATTCTGGAAAAAATAAAACCAATTGTGAAGAACGAAAATCAAAGTAAATGGCAATTAATTATCAAAACCAACTTATTATTGAAAGGAAACTAAAACCAAAATGAAAATATTTTGACAGCATCTTGATTCTTTGATTTCTTTTATGAAAATAACAACATCAACGGCATAATCGTTGTACAAACCTGAAACATTTTCTTCATTGTCGTTGTCAAACTCGATGCCAAACTCTGGTAACATTAATTCAAGCATTGTTGGTGGAGGCTCCATGGTACATTAATGGTGGATCTCGTACTAAAGATCTTGTTTAAGAAGGTGAAGAGGATTTGAAAATTTTCCCTTTTAAAATAAATAAGCTAAAAGAAATGGTGGTTGTACAATGATGTGAAATGCATTAATTAGAGTTGTCAAATCAAATGGGGATAAGATCTTTTGGGTTGGGAGGTTAAATGTAAAGTTACAATTATACCCTCAAAAGCAAAAAGTATAGTCAAGTTGTCTGTGTATACGTGGCTAATTGTAGGCCTTGTGATGGGTTTCTAAGGTTTTCTCAAAATAGAGGGTTTTCTCCCTAGCATTATCCTATATATATAGGGGAAGTATGTATAGAAAACCCACTTTAATTTAGAAAACCCGAGAAACTCAAAGCTCCCGATGTTTTTTTTTTTTGAAAAAATTTATACATGTTATATACATGTTTTTAAGGGTTTTGGGCAAAAAAAAATCAAAAAAGCGCCGAGTAGATATTTTAAAAAAAAAATAAACAAGTTTTGGTGTAACATGTGTTACATTCATCTGACATATTTGTAACATGTGTTACACCAAAACTTGTTTATTTTTTTTTTAAATATCTACTCGGCGCTTTTTTGATTTTTTTTGCCCAAAACCCTTAAAAACATGTATATAAAATGTATAATTTTTTTCAAAAAAAAAACATCGGGAGCTTTGAGTTTCCCGGGTTTTCTAAATTAAAGTGGGTTTTCTATAGATACTTACACTATATATATCATCTTATATTTTTTCCCACTACATCGATCCTCGGGAGGAGCTCATGCGAGAACCACCATTATTGTGAGAACCGCGAGAACCAATGTGAACACAACCTAAAATAGCTAAAAAAACCTAAAAAAAACCTAAACCACCCCCCCCCCCCAAAAAAAAACCTAACCCCCCTCCCCCACCCCCCAAAAACCTAAACCCCCCCCCCCCCACCCCCCCCTCCCAAGCTAAAATGCTAAAAACTAAACCCCAAAAAAACCTAAAAAAAATCTATAAAAAAATCTAAAATTTGTTTTTTAATATTTTTTATGTTAAAATCGCTACTTTTAAAAGGCAAAAATTTTTTTTTTTTTAAATAAAAAAAAAATTGGCTTCGAAAAGTAGCGATTTTTTTATAAAAAAATTTGTGTGATTTTTAGGCATTTTTGGTTGTGTTCACATTGGTTCTCGCGGTTCTCGCAATAAAATGTGGTTCTCGCATGATCTTCTCCCTATATATATATATAGGGAGGGGCTCATGCGAGAACTCTATTTATTGCGAGAACCAATGTGAACACAACCTAAAATAGCTAAAAAAACCTACCCCCACCCCCCCCCCCCCAAAAAAAAAAAAAAAACCTAAACCCCCCTCCCCCACCCCCCAAGCTAAAATGCTAAAAACTAAACCCTCAAAAAACCTAAAAAAATCTAAAAAAAATCTAATTTTTTTTAATATTTTTTATGCTCAAATCGCTACTTTTAGTGGCCAATTTTTTTTTTTTAAATTTTTTTTTGTTTCGAAAAGTAGCGATTTTTATATAAAAAATATTAAAAAAAAATTGTGTGATTTTTAGCTATTTTTAGGCATTTTTGGTTGTGTTCACATTGGTTCTCGCGGTTCTCACATTAAGAGGTGGTTCTCGCATGATCTTCTCCCTCTATATATATATATATATTAGGTTATAACCCCGTGTATTACACGGGGTTGAATAAATAAATTTTATATACTAAATAATATATCTTTAAAAACCTCATTTATTGTACGGGTTGAATAAATATAATTTTCTATATTAAATAATAAAAAGTTATATCTATAAGAGCATCGCCAATAAGGTGTATTTGAGTGTTTTTAAGGAGAGAGAAAGGTGAGGTGGATGAGAGAGAGTGTGAGGTGCAGGAGAGAATGTGTGGTGATGTATGTAGTGAAAAACATGTATTTAAGGAGAGAGAAAGGTGTTGTGACAGGGAGGAGAGATGAGAGAGAGTGTTGTTTTTAGGTGATGGGAATGAGGCAAGAGAGAGAATGTTTGTGATTGGTGGGGCAATGCCACCTTGGCATCATAAAAACATCAAAAAAACACCCCTATTAGGGATGCTCTGAGAACCATATTATACGGGTTGAAACAATGTAAGTTTATATACCAAATAAAAAAGTTATATCTTTAAAATCACGTGTGGTACACGGGTTGAATAAATGTAATATTGTTACCAAATAATAAAATAATACATATTTAAAAAACCTCATTTATAACACGGGTTGAATAAATGTAATTTTATATACCAAATAATAATAAAAAAATTAAATCTTTAAAAATATGCGCATTACACGGTTTGAATAAATGTAGTTTTCTGTACTAAATAATAAAAAATATATATCCTTAAAAAACCCCGTGTATTGTACGAATTGAATAAATCTAATTTTATATATCAAATAATAAAAAGTTATATCTTAAAAAACCTCATGTATTACATGGGTCGAGTTAATGTAATTTTGTATAGTGAAAATAAAAATATTTAATATATTAATACAAAGTTTGGTTTTCGTGATAAAAATAGATTATTCTGTTATTGCAAAATTTGTTAACGAAGTCTCAAAAAATTTAACCCTTTATTTAAAACTCCGTAAATCTATAAATGATAAATAATATTAGTTAATTTTGTTTTAAGTTTCGTAAAATCTATTTGATACCAAACTAAACAAAACGTTCAGATATAATTAATTCAAATAAATAATATTATAAATGAGAAGGAGATTAAACTAAATAATAATTATCCATAAGATATTAAACTATTATTATTTAGTTGGAGGATTATCTATAATATAAGATATTAAAATAAATAATATTTAGTTGAAGGGTTATCTATAATTAATTAGAAGAGATTAAACTAAAATTATAATTATCTATAAGAGATTGGCTAATATGATGACAAGTGTCCCTAAAGTGGTTTATTTTATTATATAGTATATATATATATATATATATATATATATATATGATTAGGTTCAAAAGTGAACACTAGTGTAGCTTGCGAACTGGGCGAACTAATCCTGGCTATACATGTGTGTAGATCAATGGCCATGATTTGATGATAAAATACACTAGTGTATTTTACGATTTGATGATTAAATCCTAGCCGTGTGAAAATCAATGGCTAAGATTTATTCACTCAGTTCGCAAATACATTAGTGTTCACTCTAGAACCCCACCCTATAGGATAAGGATCCGTTAGGAACCACCCTTTATTGCGAGAACCCGAGAACCAGTGTGAACACATGGCATTTTTGTAATTAAAGTGAAATTCCATCTAACAGATATATATCCAACCTGAAATAAATGGCCAAACCGGTTAGGAACCGGAAAAAAGTAGCCATCTCTACATTTGGAAAAGCTAGAATTTCTTAAGAAATGTCTAGATTTGTTAACCAAAGATGGCTGCAAAAAGATATTTCTAGGTTAACTCTTGAACACTCTTGAAAAGGTCTTAAGGGGTGTTTGGCTAAGTTTTTCAACACCTACTTATAACTTATTAACTTTTACAAAAAGTTAATAAAATGAAAAAGTGTTTGGCAAACTCATAAGCACTTTTCAAAATGACTTTTTGTATAGGGAGGAAAAATTAGTTTTGAAAAGTTAGCAAGGAGTGACTTTTTGAAGCTGCTTATGACTTTTAGTTATTTTACATGAATAAGCTAAGACAAACACATTTTAAAAAACAACTTATTGACTTATTGGCTTTTCCCACCACATAATCTAATCCAAACATTTTTTTAGGGTTATTGGATTTTATCACCCCCTAACTATTGGCTATTGGCCGCTGCCATCCCCAACTATCAATTTGACTACCGCCACTCCCAACTTAACACTTAGTGTGTTCTGTCACCAAGTCGTTAACTGATCACTAACTTTTGATCCTGTTACTATACTTTTGGGGTGTCCTAAGATCCCTAAAACCTTCCTAAGATCCCTATGACACCCCCAAAAGTATAGTAGCAGGATCAAAAGTTAGTGATCAGTTAACGACTTGGTGACAGAACACACTAAGTGCTAAGTTGGAGGTGACGGACGTCAAAGTGATATTTGGGGTGGCAGCGGCCAGTAGCCAATAGTTGGGGGTGATAAAATCTAATAACCTTTTTTTTTAAAAAAACTTCTTTTCAAAAAGTTACAAGTCAATAAGTCTTTTTCACAAAAAGTCCTTTTGAGTTACATAAGCTTGGCCAAACAAATGGAATGTTATAGAAATCAACCTTGAAATTTTATGATAGAAGTTTCTAGATTAACACTTGTCTAAAACCTTGTAACTAATATAAATAGAGGATGGTAGCCTCATTTACAAACCACCCTAGCTTTGCAAAACATCAAACACACACTTTAAACTTGAAAGCATTTCCATGTAATACAAACATTTTTTTCTTGTAGCAATACAAACACCATTACTATCCATCTCAACAAGTGTTTTGCAACCATGTATAACATATGTTAGGGTTGTGTTGTTGAAAACCATGAGATGGTGATGTAATTATATAACGTGTATAACATAAATTGTAACAGCCCAGCGTAACCGCACCATGATATTGTGCGCTTTGGCAGCCAGCACGCCCTCAGCGCCCGCCCCTCACTGGTTTTAAATGTGTCATGATGGTGAAGGTATCTAACCCCTTATAAGGAAGCCTTTGTTCCCGTTCACAACTGATGTGGGATATCACAATCCACCCCCCTTAAGGGGTCCAGCGTCCTCGAGGGACCTGGCACCATCGGTCCGACCCTGAATCTGATACCATCTGTAACAGCCCAGCGTAACCGCACCATGATATTGTTCGCTTTGGCAGTCATTTCAAGTATGATTCATGTTCAATATTGAAAACCTGAATACATTAAAAAAACTCGTGTTTAAAAACCCACAAAACTGCATAGAATTAGTAAAACCCATAATAATGAGACTAAAGAAACAAAAACTTCAAGATCTCTCAGAAAATTCAAACCAGTGAAAACCCATTCATGTTTAAGAATCATAAAAATGTTCCAAGCATTTAGTAAAAACAGAAAAAGAAAAGGAAAAAATCCTTAAGGAACTCTCAAAACCCAATGAAAACCCTTAGAAGTGTAATACCTGCAGATTTGTATTGACATGCCTTTGTTTCCTCCTCAAACGTCTGAGCAGAATGAAGCTGACCCCTTCTCCTAAGATAGGAGACGATATGTACATCTAAACTGGTTTTATGTCGATAGTAAATAGATATGTACCATGTAGGAGCCGATCATCAACAACTAGGGGTGGGTACCACATATCCAAGTGTCCCTTGCTGATGTCCATACCCGGGCATTTCGCTGGCAAACAGAAGCAAGAAATCTACCGGTAGGGTCCCAAGCAATCGATTTTACGACGTCAGCATGTCCCCATATAAAGAAAATGTTAAAAACATTAAGAAATGAGGAAAGTATGTTATTAACTATATGATGAGGTGCATACCTCTAAAATGCCTTCGCTGGTTACATCATTCTTGTCAGGTTGAACAAACATAACCACAATGTTTTTTTCCAAGGGCAGCAGCTAACAGATTGTTGTTCGGCTGGAATCTAAGTTGCTTTATTATGCCTTCACGTTTACATTAAATTGCATTGCATATCCTTTATGTTTAAAAGTTTCAGTGCAATTCCTTTACATTTATTTTTTTTTTTGCAGTGCACGACCTTTCCCACAAACCCAATTAGTTTTATTAGTCAACTTAATCATTTGCCTAGCACATGGTGGGCAATATAGTCATTTTAATTCCCTAAGTTGTATAGGTTTTGTATACCGACTTTTTCTCTTCCCTCATGTGATTGTTTCCTAACCAACTTACGTCTTAAGCTCCATAAACCTTCAACCAAAATCAACGATGACAACTGAAAATTGATTTCACATATGAACAAAAGATGATGATTATGATATCGAATTAATATATGATATGGTTCAAACTCCAGAATTTCTACTCGTACTTTTAATTCAGAAATGTACCCAGGTTATGTTCAAGACAACGTGCGTGTCAATTTAATAGTTATGTACAAAAAGAGAAAGGTCAATGTGAGGCAAATAGAAAGTTAGTTATGGGAATGTATGACTAAAAACACAAAAGTAAGCATAGAAGGTTAATGACTCCACCATGCTATACTTTCTAATTTATTAGTATGGTTGATCAATCTTGATTTTACGAGATAAAGATCAAACAGGTTATTGTTATAGATAATTGTTGGTGAATTATTTATTGAGTCAAGTTTTATATTAAACAGAATGAATCAATATTGATTGATAAGAATCAATATTAGTTGGTTGAGATCAAATTTGGTGTTTGTGTTCAATGTTAATTGTGATTAAATTCGGTGTTCGTGTTGTTAGGCCTCATTGCCAACATAGGATCTTAGCGGGTCCCATAACATGTTTCACATGTCCCATTTAAGAAACAAACTTTAAATCTTAGACCGTTCGTATTTCATATTTTCTACTTTTTTATAAATAGCAGAAGTTTTTAAGATCATTCATTCATATTTTATTTTCTACTTTTTATCAATGTTGTAGTAATCGCTAGCCGGGCGATGAGGTGGGGACCAGCGATTAATTGGGGATTAATCGACACCTAGTCGGGATTTTTACAACCATGCTTTTTTATAAATAGAAGAAGTTTTTGAGATCACGTATGAAAGCCAACTCATGTTTAGAGAAATCATAAATAGATCAAAACCCACCATTATTACAAAAATTTCTTTCATATGATTCTTGTTAATACAAAACACAACATAAAGGACACAAACCATCTTTTCAGATTTGATCTTAAACCTTTTGCTACAAAGCGCAAAACCGAAAATGCAATTTACAATGGGTTTCACAGCTTATTCTTCATGTCCCAACGGGTCATGACTGGCGTAACACGAAACTTATAATTCAGGTTCGGGCAGCCAGAAACGACAACCAAATACAATAAGAAAACATGTTTCTCCATTTTAGCAAGAGCTAAAATTACTTGGATAAAATGGTCATTTTTTTCACTTCCTAATCGACAAGAACTTGAAGCTGCGAAGCTGGTCTTCGTGGCCACCTTTCGTAGTATGTGAAAATCCCAACGGTTTGGTGTCGTAGCTCGGTTGTGGTTGGACTCTATGAGTAGTTGATATGCGGGCCCCACTGGACGACACATGACGAGCTAATCGGGCTTCTCTTGGTTCCACTGAGGAGTCGGGTCTGCTGCCAGCGGTGACACCTCGGGACATCATCTCTGACTGCGATGGTCGCTTTACCTCGCGCCTTTAGGAAACTTTTCAATCCGCTCTCGGTACTACTCTTAATCTAAGTACCGTTTTCCATCCCCAGACCGACGGTCAGACTGAACGCAGGATTCGCACCCTTGAAGACATGCTTCGCTCGTGCGTTATAGATTTTGGTGGTAATTGAGATTCGCATTTACCTTTAGTCGAATTCTCGTACAACAACAGTTATCACTCTAGCATTCAAATGGCACCAGAGGCATTATATGGAAGAAAATGTCGATCGCCTATTGTATGGCACGAGATCGGAGATGCGTAAATTACCGGTCCTGAGTTATTGCAAGAAACTACTGACAAGATCCTCCAGATATGAGACAATCTCTTGAAAGCTCGGAGTCGTCAAAAGAGTTACGCCGATAAACGCCGCAAGCCCCTTGAGTTTGAAGTTGGCGATCACGTACTCCTAAAAGTTTCACCTTGGAAGGGAGTGATCCGATTCGGCAAGAAAGGAAAGCTCGATACGTTGGACCCTTTAAGATTCTTAAAAGAATTGGCAAGGTGGCCTACAGACTCGAATTACCGGAGGAACTCAGCAACGTACATCCGACTTTCCACGTTTCAAACCTCAAAAGTGTCTAGCCGAGCAGAATTTACATGTTCCTCTTGAGGATCTACAAGTGGATGAAACATTACACTTCGTGGAAAAGCCAGTAGAGATCATGGACCGAGAGACAAAGAAGCTCCGACGCTCACGCATTCCTATAGTGAAAGTTCGCTGGGAAGGCAAACGCGGCGCCGAGTTCACTTGGGAACTCGAGAGTGATATGAAAGCTAAATATCCACAACTATTCATTATGCCTGCGCCTTAATTTCGGGACGAAATTCCCTAAAGTAGGGGAGGCTGTAACAACCCGACTTTCTGAAGTCAAAGTCAAAGTTAAAGTCAAGACATGCCAGTGTTTAGATCTGACATTTCTTACTTAATTATTGTTTTGTACTCTCGAGGTTCGATGAACGATATATGGTAATGATTTTAATCGATATTTTAAACTATACAACACATTTTATAACGCTTGTAATAACCACAGTTAACGCATTTACAATGCTCTTTATCGCATTGTTACTCCCCGCCATCGCAATCGCATCGCAATCGCATCGCAACTTTGGTATTGTTCTATGTGTGTGTGTTATTATGTGCCTTGTGTATGTTTAAAGGTGATGTTCGCAAACGCAATCGCAACTCTATCGCAACGCTATCTCATTGCAAACTCTAAACGCAAATTTACTTACTTTTCTGCTGTTATGTGTTAGTTATGTTAGTTGTGTAACTATTGTTTAATACCATCGCATCGCTTACTCGCAACTCGCTTAAACGCAACGCAACGCTCAACGCACGAAACAAAAGTCGGAAAACTAACTTGCGCGAGCCATCCGATCGAACGACCATCCGACCCACGTAACTTTCCACCGCCTTTCACCCTTTCACCTATAAATACCCCCTGTCACATCAACTGTTCATTGATGTGACAGCTCCGTCCGACCCACGCACTCTCAAGCTCTTTTCTCTCGATTTCTCGTGATTCTTGTAAGTTTTCTTCCTAAATCTTGTACTTCCATCTTCATCACACACCTTCTCATCATCTTCTCCATCAAATCTTACATCTTCACCATAAAATCATCTGATTTGGGCTGTTCTAAGGTGACGTCATCACGGGTTCTGATGAACATTGTTGATTGACCTCATCTCATCAAGAACGGTTCGGATCTAAAGGAATTCTACATGTTTCCACACTGATTTTGACAAAATCTAAACATTTAACAACGGATTCAAACTTTTCTTCAACATTCTTCACTTTTTACTCGAAAATCGATGGAATCCAGACTCGTTCTGGTTTTCTACTCGTACTCTAGTTGAGAACCGGTCTGAGAACGGATTTCCATCGGAGAAGACGACCGATCCACGGGTTGAACATGAAACTTCATCTTGGACAGTTGAGTCTGATCGAACGGGGTGATTCCCATTCGATCGACTGAGCTGGAATTGGTATGGTTTCCGTTGTTTGACACGTCATCATGACGTCTTGGTTAAACCGCAAAACTTTTCAACTTAACTGATTTTGCAAAGTTTTCAAACAGAAGGTTGCTCGATCGAATTGTCGTCCGATCGGACGACCATCCGATCGAACGACTATTCGATCAGGTGACTGCCCTTTTACAAGCTCAACACTTAACCAATTTTGCAAAACTTCAAAGAATATCAGCTTTTCAATCGAATAGCCATCCGATCGAACGACCATCCGTCCGGATGACCATCCCATCGAATGACTTTATTTATACTACAACGAAAACTTCAAAAGTTCAAACATTTTACAATACACTTCCTCAATCGAATGACCTACCGACCGAATGGTCATCTGTCCAGATGACTATCCGTCCGGACGGTCATCCGATCGAACCACCATCCGATCAATCGTCTCACTCGACGCACCGTTATACGATGTTCAACGCTTACACTATCGTTCTGTTATCAGGCTAATCTCCCACGCGCTCCCTTCAATCCAAGATCGTGTTTATTTACTAAACACAGACTGTGAGTATACTCGAACCCTTTTTACTTAACGCACTTTTGGGTGTTACATACGTTACCTATATCAAACCACATCGACATACAACGCAACACTTCTATACGCTAACCGCTCTCGCATGTTATACGTGTTTCGATGAATGCTTATATGTTATGTTTACACAATGATTGTTGTCTGACACCTTAGCAACGATAGTACTATAGTTTGGACTCAGCACCTGTCGTGGACAGGGGTTGTTAAGGGTTTTACTTCACATAGTCACAGTGGTGATAATGTGTTGCGCATTCTACAACTCGCAGTCATGCTGGTTGCATATTTCATTGTCGATAGCTTACTTGCTTCACATTTCTACGTGTCACATGCTGGTTATGCGTAAATCGGTTTTCGCTACTATTTGCTATTAAACTTGTATGCTCACATTTACACTATGTGTATTGACATTATTTTAACGTATGTGACAGGTGTTTAGGATGTTTGCTTGCTGGGAAGAATCAAGTTAGGTGGTCTAGAAACTCACGAATAAAATTTGAGTTATCGGAACGATTATTTGTCTTTGAGAACAATATCTGTAATAACTATTTCTGCCTTATATGTTTATGGTATGGGATGTGAACGTTAAATATATTGTCACTAATAGTGTTATGGATTCTCTTGGACAATCTGTTTCGCTCAGTGCCTCACCCCGATGTTTCCGCCATCGGTTGGGGTGTGACATCAGTAGCGGCTGTAATTCATCTGTGCCTGAATGTGATTTTAGGGTTTATAAGTCTGTATATATAACATAATGAGAAGACAACGGCCGGAGTTCAGGCAGCTGGTTCGGCGGCGGTTTTCGAATGTGTTTTGGTTGACATTATGCGGATTAGCGGTTTTGATGTTGATTGTTTTGTTGAGTCGAGAAACAACCGAGTTAACTGAAAGGAAAATATAGTTTTGTATGCAACTCAAAAATACAGTTCTTGATTATTAAAGAAGAGAAACAACCGAGTTAACTGAAAGGAAAATATTACACTAAAACAGTGATGTGCGAATCCCGTGGTGAACCTTCCTACGAGGTTTCGTGATTCCGGCGACGACTCCGGTCTCCGACGAGTAGGCAGAAGGGTTTTCTAGAATTTCTTTTTGAGGGCAAGGGAGAAGAATCTTGGGGGAGATATGTTAAGCTGTTGTTATTCTAATGATATACCCTTGCCGAAAGTATCAAAGATTCACCCAAAGAAAGTTGCAGAGCAGGTTTTCTGCTTATGAATTGGGGGAGAAAGAAGATGGGTGAGTGATTAGGGTTAGAAATTTGGGGAGATATGTTATATATGTAATTATTTATTTTATTTATTAAGAAAAATTTAAGAGTTAATTACTGTTTTCGTCCCTGTGGTTTGTCAAAAATCATTATTTCAGTCCATTAGTTTAAAAATTGCGATTTCAGTCCCTGTGGTTTCACTTTCGTAACCATTTCAGTCCACCTCCGTTAACCCCATCCATTTATTATGTTAAGTACATGTGAATTGACCATAATGCCCTTATTAATAAAAAAACAAAAAGATATCTAAATGAGTTAATTACTGTTTTCGTCCCTGTGGTTTGTCAAAAATCACTATTTCGGTCCATTAGTTTAAAAATTGCAATTTTAGTCCCTGTGGTTTCACTTTCGTAACCATTTCAGTCCAGTCTCCGGTATCACAACCCCACCCTCTTAATTTTCGGCGACCCATTACCCCACCCCAATTAATATCTTCCTAGCAGCATCAATTAACATAATAACTTTGAAAAATAATGCTTACCTGGACATTTTCTCATTCTAAAATCAAAAATTAAAATTTTAGAACCATATATGTAAAATCAATGCCAGACTTCTACTTCTACTAAAGCCATGGTGGGTCGAACCCTACAATCCAATTTAAGTCTGTCACGGCCCCCGGCCCGGTTTGACCCGGTCCCGGAGCCGCGGGACAGAAAACCCCATGGTATTTATTTAATTTGGCAGCGGAATTATTAACAGGATCGTTTAAAACTTGAAAATACCCGTTTATTTTATTTCATAATTCTGGACTAACCCCGTAATTTACAATAAGGTGATTTCACTTGGAAACCCCTATTTTACAAAAACATGTTTATTTATTTAATCAAGCCACTTCCTCAAGCGTGTATTGCTACACGGCACTTTTTCCTTGATCACAGCAGATCACCTGAAACATGTTTTAAAAAGGTTTTATCAGCAGGGAAATACTGGCGAGTCACTCATTTGCACAAAACGACACATTGTTATAATATACAGTATTAAGGGTGATTACATTGTTTATATCAACCAATTACCCCAAATCGGTATTTGTCACTCGACTATATCTGTGACTATGGTCAGATCACCCATTGGCTAACTCGTTGTCCAATGGTGACGGGAAACAAGTAATGTATACAAAACCCCACATATCGGCAGTAATTGAAGATTACAAAGACTTAATCCCTGTAATTATAACCTTGAAAACATTTAGGGTTTTATAAAGCAATTTGATAAAAAGAGAATGACTCACATTGCAGATTTAAACGGGCAGAGTCTAGCCTACCGATAAGCCTGTTAACCTAATTCAAATAACAATGCACACGAAAACTAGGTTAGTAACTTTAATCCAACTTTTACGACAACTCACGAGATCAAAACCTTCACAATGAATGACAAAGTGCGATACTTAAACATCCATCGAATTTACGACGAATGAGAAAGTATAACCCAAGTTTGAGCAGCACTTAAACATCCATTGGATTGGTTTTTATCGATCGGACATTAAATCGTAGCAGTGATCGAGTTATTACCCTGTTATCGCGGCAGAATTTCGTGCTGTGTGTGTTTTTGGAGTAATCAGACGATATCTCAGTGTATGAATCGAATTTTAACGTTGAACCAACGCCGAAATGCAAGTGCCACACCCCTCTATATATACTGGAAAAACGGCGCGCCCACGTGTCACGAGAGGCTCTCGCGTGGCGCGAGAGGTCACTTTTAGCATAGGGTAGCCACGTCTGTTACTAGCTTAGCTGAGTTGACCGTTCGTTAAAATTCGATTTCCACGTAAAACTGTAAGGATATTACCGACTAGGGAATACCCCCCCTGAGTTTTAGGGGCCCTGATCCTGATTCCGATTGTTTTTAAAATTTTAGGGGTCATGCAGTATCACTTGGGGGTCTCAATTAGGGTTTCCTATTGGGTAAAATAAGATAAGAAATGCTAATTTTAATGAGGGTTGTTACATCCTCCCCACCTTATAAAAATCTCATCCTCGAGATTTACTAGAACAAGTAGGGATATTTTCGCTTCATCTCCGATTCTAGTTCCCAAGTGTATTCCGGTCCTCTCTTTGAATCCCACTTGACTTTGACCAGTACTAGTCGCTTGTGCTAGAGAAACTTGACCTTTTTGTCTTCTATCTGTAGTGGCTTATCAACAAATTTTAACTTTTCGTTTACCTTTACATCTTGAAGAGGTACTACCAGGGATTCGTCAGATAAACATTTCTTGAGGTTGGATACATGAAACACGTCGTGCACCCCAGCTAGCTCTTCTGGTAGTTGTAAACGATAAGCAACTGGTCCTATTCGTTGGATTATTGGGAATGGTCCTACGTACCTTGGACTAACTTTCCCTTTTTACCGAACCGAACTACTCCCTTCCAAGGAGAAACTTTCAAAAGTACCTTGTCTCCAACTTGAAATTCTAGCGGCTTGCGTCTATTGTCTGCGTAACTCTTCTGACGATCTCGCGCTGTCTTTAGTCTTTCCTTGATTTGAGTGATCTTGTCGGTAGTTTCTTGTACAATTTCGGGTCCTGATAATTGACTTTCTCCTATTTCTGCCCAGCAGACTGGAGTTCTGCATTTTCGTCCATACAGTGCTTCGAATGGGGCAGCTTCAATGCTTGCATGATAACTATTGTTAGAGGAGAATTCAATTAAAGGTAGGTGGTCGTCCCAGTTTCCACCAAAATCTATTACACATGCCCTGAGCTTGTCTTCCAGGGTTTGGATCGTCCTTTCACTTTGTCCGTCTGTTTGAGGATGATATGCAGTGCTTAAGTTCAGTTTAGTCCCCATGGCTTCTTAGAAACTTGTCCAAAAATGCGAAGTGAAACGACTATCTCTATCCGATACAATAGAGAGTGGAACTCCATGTAAGGATACTACTTCATCTACGTATAACTTTGCTAACCTTTCCATGCTAAAGGTTTCTTCCATGGGTAGAAAATGAGCTGATTTGGTTAATCGATCCACAATTACCCAAATCGCATCATTACCTTTTCTGGTTTTGGGCAACTTAGTAACAAAATCCATTGTTATGAGTTCACATTTCCATACAGGCATTTCTAATTGTTGAAGTAGTCCTGAAGGTTTCTGGTGTTCTGCCTTAACTTGTGAACAAGTAAGACACTTAGAAACATATCTAGCTATATCCTTTTTCATTCCTATCCACCAGAAATTATTCCTTAAATCTTGGTACATCTTATTATTTCCCGGGTGCATGGTATACCTAGATTTATGGGCTTCCTCTAAGATCTTATTTCTTAAGTTGCCTTGTTTAGGTACCCAAATTCTTCTTTTATGGAATTTCCAAATTCCATCAGCTCCTTTTTCTAATTCCTTTATTCTTCCCTTTATTCCTTCAGCATCATCCTTGATTGCTGTGGCTTGAACATTTTTCAGTTGTTCCATTAGGTCTAATTGTAAACTTAATCTAAGAGCATGAACTCGTCGTTGTTTTTCATGATACTTACGACTTAAGGCATCTGCAACTATGTTTGCCTTTCCTTCGTGATATTGAATATCACAGTCGTAGTCACTTAGAATTTCCTAAGGCTGGCAAATCGTGTCTTAACAGGTTTAACAGGTTTCTGACGGCGCGCACAACATAAGTTTCAAACATTATTACGACTAGTTTAACTACTTTCTACCTCATGTTTATAAAACAGTTTTATGTTTTATGTACAAAGATGAATAAATGATAGATCCTAACATTGTAATTTTAATTATTTTAAAAATTAAAAAAGTCAAAGGTTGTATTTTTCAGTCAAACAGGTCTAATCGTGTCTTAACAGATACCCAATTGCCAGCCCTAGAATTTCCATCCATCTTCTTTGTCTCATGTTTAATTCTTTTTGCCCAAATATGTACTTTAAGCTCTTATGATCTGTATAAACTGTAAACTTACTGCCATACAGATAGTGCCTCCAAATCTTAAGGGCAAAAATTATCGACCCTAATTCTAAGTCGTGCGTCATATAATTTTCCTCGTGCTTCTTCAATTGCCTTGAAGCATACGCAATTACCTTCTTGCGTTGCATTAACACACATCCTAATCCTAGCTTAGAAGCATCACAGTATACTTCAAAATCTTCTGTTCCTTCTGGTAAGGCAAGGATTGGGGTGTTTGTTAACTTTTGTTTTAAAATTCTAAAAGCCTCTTCTTGCTTAGGTCCTCATTCAAACTTAACTGTTTTACAGGTTAGCTTAGTTAATGGTACAACTATTTTTGAAAAATCCTTAATAAAGCGCCTATAGTATCCAGCTAAGCCTATGAAACTTCTAACTTATGTAGCTGATTGCGGGACCTTCCATTGGGTAATCGCTTCTATCTTAGCAGGATCTACGTCAATACCTTTGTGATTCACCATGTGTCCTAAAAATTGCACCTCCTGTAGCCAAAATTCACACTTCGAGAATTTGGCGTAAAGCTTTTCCTTTCTTAACAAAGTTAAGAGTGCGTGCAGGTGCTGACAATGCTCATCCTGACTTTTGGAATAAATAAGTATATCGTCGATGAAGACAATTACAAATTTATCCAAGTATGGTTTACAGAACCTATTCATCATGTCCATAAATGCTGCAGGAGCATTTGTTAGTCCAAAGGGCATGACTGTAAACTCCTAATGACCATACCTAGTTCTGAAAGCAGTTTTAGGTATGTCTTCTTCTTGTACCTTCAATTGATGATATCCGGAGCGCAAGTCGATCTTAGAAAAATATCTAGCTCCTTGGAGTTGATCAAAAAGATCATCAATTCTAGGCAATGGGTATCGATTCTTAATTATAACCTTATTCAGTTCCCTATAATCGATACACATTCGCATCGAACCATCCTTTTTCTTTACGAACAACACTGGTGCTTCCCAAGGGGATGAACTAGGTTGTATGAATCCTTTACTGAGCAATTCATCTAATTGCTTTTTCAGTTCTAACATTTCGGTGGGTGCTAGACGATAAGGTGCCTTTGCTACTGGTGTAGTTCCAGGAATCAAATGAATTCTAAATTCTACCTCCCTATCCGGTGGTAATCCCGGTAACTCTTCTGGGAATGCATCTGGGTATTCTGAGACTACAGGAATTTCCGTAAGTTCCTTACCCTTAGTGCTAATGATTACCGAAATCATATACACTATTCCTTGCTTTCGTTCATAACTAGCAACTTTCATTACTGAAATGAACTTCATGGGTTTTCGCGGCTTTTCTCCTGTAACCATGATTACTTCTCCGGTGGGTGCACGAATTTCTATGGAGTTCTTGTCACAAAGGATTCGAGCATGGTTGGCTACTATATTCATGGGTAATAAGTTTGCAGAAAATTTATGACCTGAAAGTTATATATTTGCTTTCTGCAAAACCGTATTTCTGTTAACGGAATTCCCGTCTGCCATTTCTACTGTAAAAACTTGCCTAAGTTTCGTTAAGGGTAGCTTAAGAGCTTGGTAGAATGAAGTATTTATAAAACTTTGGTTTACACCAGAGTAAAATAATACTTTCGCATAAACGTTGTGAACTAGGAACATACCAGCTATGACGTCCGGAATCAATTCGGCTTCCTGCGTGGTCAGTTGGAATGCTCTTGCATTCTTCTTGGTAGCTCCGTCTGCCGGTTTGGCTTTGTTGTCTGCTGGTTTGACCAATTTGGGGCATTCTGGTTTGAAATGCCCAGCTTCTCCACAGTTATAGCAGACCCTTGTTTTCTTTATGCAATCTTCTTCACGATGTCCTACAACTTTGCAGAAGTTGCAGGTTTCATTACATTTTCCGAAATGTTTCTTTCTGTAGTTCCTGCAGAACGGCGGAGTGGAAGATTGCCCAGTTCCTCTTTTCTTGAAATTGCTATTATTACCCACACGAAATCCTTGGGTAATTTTCTGAGCCAATTCCTTCTTCCTATTTTCTTCTCGGGTACGCACCAGTTCGTCAGTCAAAGTGTTGGCTAGTTCCACCGCATCATCGATTGTGCGGGGTCTCGCAGCTTTGACAATGTCACGGATCACGCTAATTAAACCCCAAATGTAGCGAGAAATAAGTACCGGCTCTGGCGAAGCCAGAGTAGGCACAATTCGAGCATATTCAAAAAACTTCGAAGTATACCCTCGGCAATTAACATCCACCATTCGGTGGCTCAGGAATTTGTTCGCCATCTGCTCTTTTTCATATTCTGGGCAGAATTTTCTTTCCACCAGACGCTTAAACTCCTCCCAACTCATGGCATAGGCCATGTCACTTCACTTGGCTTGTAATACCGTATTCCACCATTCTAATGCTTCTTCCTTAAAAAGGTAAGAAGCATACATAACTTTATCCTCCTCGGCACATTTACTTATTTTGATTATGTAACACCCCAAAACCCGAATTTTTATATTTGTTAAATGTTCTAATATGGTACACCAAGAAATAAATAACTAGGTTATTTGTCCTAGTTAAAAGTATGATAGAAACAAATAAGGGATGAAAGTTGTGTCAATCTTATTTAAGTGACAAACTTGAGGGGCTAAAGTGGGGCAAAATGAAAGATGAATTAATATATGAAAAATTGCACACACACAAACATACACTTCATGTGTTCGAGAATGATCAGGAGACTCCCATGGAGCCAAGAACCCTAACTTCATCATTTTCATCAAATTGAAAGGCTAAATGGTGCTTAAATTCATAACCGAGCATGGATTAATGATCACCTTCACAAGGGGATCATAAGGTATGTCTTAAAAGTTAGATTGGTGATTATGAACGAAGTGGGTTATGTTGTAAATCATGAATTGGTATGAAATTGAGCATGAGGATATGTTAGAATCATCATATAGAACATGGGTTAAGCACGATTTAGGTTAATTTGATGTTTAGAGATGAAACTCATTGATTATGGTGATGATAACGACTTGAATGATCACCCATGTCCAATTCTTGCTTAATATTGATGTATTTTGAGTTGTATGATGGATTCTTGTTAGAGGAATTAAAAGATATGTGATACTAGTGTGTTTGATGTTTATGCATGAATGATTCATGTTGATTAGAATGAGGAATTTGATGAATTATGTATGAGATTAGAAGGATATGCATGAACTAGTTGTACCCTATGCTTAGGAGGTAGTACACACATAAAAAGTATGATGAAATTATGAAGAACTTAAGATTAGATCACTTGTAAGTGATTAACAAAGTAGCTATGAAGTGGGTTTTGATGATATGATGGAAGTAATGATATGCTTATGTTAATATGGTTGAAAATCATATATGTGTAAGTATGTTTAAAGAAATTGGATAAGGAATGATGGATTAGCATGTTATAAGGTTAAATGATAAACTTAATATAAGACCCGTGTGATGAAAAGGTTGTGATGAATGATGAATAACCTAACTATCTTGAGAATGATATATGATAGTTGATGCTTGATAAGCGACATGGAAGCTTGGAAAAGAAGCGGGTCAAACAGGACTAATGCGCACGGGAAGCATGTTCGGATGCTAGGTAAGTAAAACTTACACCCCTTTTGTAGAATATCTATTCAATGTTTAGATCACAAACATGGTAAGTAAATATGTGAATTATGATGTTCCGACAAGTCTTGGTATGGGTCGGAACATGTGGTTATGTCAAGAAACTAAGTTGATGGTTAAAATGGGTAAAATGGGCATTATGGTAATTTTGGTTGCAAGTTAACGAAGTAATAAGTTACATGGATGGGATAATGAATAACTAACATCCCATAAGGATAAAATGGACATTTAGACTTAACGGGTCAAATGGTGAAGATGTCACCCTTTGGCGTTATCGACTAATGAATTTCTTTGTTAAGTATTATGAAATTTTAGAATGTATAGAAAAAGGATTTGCGTTGCTATTATCTAGCAATTTAGCGGATGAAGTATTAAAATGGGTCATAGCTTTGATCCGAGCCAGGTATGTGCATTTACAATTGTAGATAAGTCGCATGATTGGTTAATTATGCAATGAAGTCTTTTGTAGTAAAGGATGGGTTAAAGTTGACAAAACGCCCTTGATGGGTAAATCGGGAAAGCGGTCTTAAAAAGTTGATTAGAAACAAGCTTTTTGATTAAGTGAATGTTTTGGAAAAGTAGGAAAGCGAGAAGTATGATTTTCGTAAGCTAAGGACCTTAAAATGCGCAAATGCCCTTAACGGGTAAAAATAAGCTTTTGAGCGAAAATGGGTTTAAGAGGATGCAAGACATCCGAGAATCTAATTTTGATGATAGACGTCATTGATAGTATTAGGTTCGTAAGAAATTTTGGTCAAACAAACGAGTTATGTGGATAAATGCATGAACGGGTCAAAATATGGAAAAAGGGTAATAAGCCGAAGGCTTAAAAGTCATAATTTTTGGTAGTCCAAATATTGGATTTTTACTCCATGTGATGGAGAATTAAATTACGGACGCGTAGGAAAAAGAATCGCGCAAAACGGACATCTAGATCAAAAGTTATGAAGCTTTGAAGTTAAAATTTTGAGTTAAAAACGGAGCTGGGCAAATGCAGGAACTTGCTGTCAAAAAAGGGGCTAGGTGGGGCGTCTAGCCCCCCCTGAATCCGAAAATTGTTTAATTAATTGTTCCTTTGCTCCGTTTTGTCTTGGGAACTCGTTTAAACGTTTTAAGTTGCGTGTGACTAATTTAACTTACGTTTTTATGAGCATACGTGTATGCACACATGTAGATAGGTAAGTATGTATGTTTGCATGTATCTATACACGTATGTAGAAGTGTATGTAAGCATGTATGCGCGAACGTATGTAAGATTATAAGTGTGTGAGCAAGTACACGCGGATATATGAAGGTGTATATGAGTAGGCAAGTATGAGTTGGGTATGTTGCAAATAGGGACGTATGTATGTATATATGTATAACGTCATGAGTGTGCGTAATGATATAGGTATGGGTGTATGTAGATATGCGTGTATTAACGTAGATGTGTTTATATGTGGGTATGTACGTATGTATGTAATTGATTATGTGTGAACATATGAATATGTATAAGTATGTATGAAAGTTGGTACGCATGTGTCCAATGAAATTGAGTACTAATGATATTAATAGCGTATCTGGTTAATGAAGTCTGATGCAGGACTAGCAAAGAAGTCTCACCGCGAATTGTATGA
The DNA here is from genome assembly GCA_030545235.1 of Helianthus tuberosus. Lineage (NCBI taxonomy): Eukaryota > Viridiplantae > Streptophyta > Magnoliopsida > Asterales > Asteraceae > Helianthus > Helianthus tuberosus. The sequence continues at coordinate 4,772,992 of CM060436.1, read as the reverse complement.
TCAGATGGAAAGCCGGGTTGTAAAGAGTTAACGCAATGAAAAGTAAACGTGAATAAATAATGTATGTTTATATTGCGTACTAATGTTACGAGTTTTTATGTGGTGAGCGCAGGTAGTACGAAACACGAGGATCATCAAGGAATAGAGATCGGGGACCGAGTCACGTGAAGGATTGTACGGGATTGTATGAGAGAGTAATTCGATACAAACAAGTTATGTTGTATTCCGTAAAAGAGTTAAATTGATGTATTCAATATACAAGAGTTGTTTTAAAAATGAAATTCAAGTAAGTCAAGACAGTTATAACAAAAGAAATTTTATGGCATGAACTTCCGCTGCGACTTTTTGTCAAATACGAACTAGGTTCCTACAAGTTGGTATCAGAGCCCTGGTTTGAGTGAATCAAGCACGAGAAGATAAATGCTTGAACTCAAACCTGTGTGCTCTTGTGATAAGGAACCCGTACAATCCATGACCCGATAAAGATCTAAAGGTAGAAATGGAATGAAAGCGTGTATGTATGCATTTATATGAGGAAACTAACGGTTTTGTATGTGCAAGGTAAGCTTAAAAGTTTGAAGAGGATGATCCGTGAATGCAGTCTAAGATGGATGCTAAGGCAGGCAAGGATGCAAATAGACAGATGGACCCCAGGTACACAATATTAATATGTATGGGTACCGGTGTTAAAAGAAAAAGGAAGAAATCTCCTTGGGAGGGTAAGTGTCACGACCCCCGACCCACCCTGGACGGAATCGGGAGTCGCGAACAGCCCGTGGTACCGGTGATTATTTTGAAAACGTTGCAGCGAAATTTCATCAGGACCGTGAGTTAGGAAAAATATCAGAGTTTAGAAACACCGGATTTTATTTATTAAATAAATGGGATAAACCCATATTGTACAATGGTAGCTTTAATTAAGATAAATTTGATTACATAAAACCATATTTCTTAATTTGATTTAATTAATAAAATAAGCCACTTCTTGATGCCTTTCAGTGCCGTATCCAACGCTTACTTCCATCTATAGTAATTACCTGAAAAGTATTTTAAAAAGGTTTTGTCAGCGGGAAATACTGAGTGAATCATTCTATTTACTAAAATGACACATTTGTTATAATTTACAGTATTAAGAGCGATTACAATGTTTCTATTATCAACCAACTACCCACGGTATTTGTCACTCGACCGAATCTGTGACTATGGTCATATCCCCCAATTGGCTGCCCCAATGGTGACGATTATCAAGTAATGTATACAAAACCCCACATACCGGCTGTAACTTGGTGATTACAAAGACTTAATCCCCGTAATTATAACTTTGAAAATAAACATGATTTTGTAAATAGATTTGATAAAAAGAGAGAATGACTCACAAACTGTGAGAAAAGGAGAATGACTCACAAACTGTGAGAAAAGGAGAATGACTCACATATAATCATGCAGATTCATACGGCCAAAGTTTAGTCTACAGATAAGCCTTGATATATTGCAGATTTATACAGGCAGAGTTTAGCCTACTGATTTAGCCTTTTTAACCTAATTTTAATAACAGGCACACAATTCTGGGTTAGTAATCAATCCAGCAATTACGATAACTCACGAGATCAAATTCTCACAATGAACGACAAAGTGCAATACTTCATCCATCGAATTAACGATGATCCGTCAAATTAATGACGAACGACAAAGTATAATACTTCATCCATCGAATTAACGATGATCCGTCAAATTAATGACGAACGATAAAGTATAACCCTAATGTGGGCGGCACTTAAACATTCATTGGATATATTGATCGTCGGAAAATGAATCGTAGCAGCGATTGTGCTAATACCCTGATTGCGGCGTCGATTAGTGAATCGTGTGTGTTAATTGGAGTATACAGAGCATAACTCCGTGTAGAATTGGAATTTCTTCGTCGTTTCAACTCCCAGAATCAAGTCCCAAGCTCCTGTATTTATAGGTGAATTTTGTCCCTTAGGCGGCCCGCGTGAGTTTTAAGCTAACTTGAGGCGGCCCGCGTAAGAACTATTTTTATGCATAGGGTTGCCACGTGTGGGACTAGCTCAGCTGAGTCGACGGTTTTCGTAAATTCCTTTCTGCCTACGTTTTAAGTGGATAATCGTCAATAGGGTTTAACCCCCCCTGAGTTTTAGGGGCCCGAATCCTGATTCTGAAAATTATGAAAATTTTAGGGTTTGTTCAGAATCACTTGGGTGTCTCAATTAGGGTTTCCTATTGGTCAAATTAATTTAATAATTATGACGTTTGATGAGAGTCGTTACATTCTCCCCAACTTAATAAAAATCTCGTCCTCGAGATTTACTGGAATAAATAGGAATACTTTTTCTTCATCTTAGATTCCAGCTCCCAAGTGTATTTGGATTATTATATTTCTTTTGGAATTATGTCACATTTTAGTTAATAAAAATAATATTAGGGTAGATGACACAGAATTTAAAATATCAAATTTTGTGAATACGAGTTGTACCATAAGTAGGATTCAATGGTTCAACTGAATTAGTTCAAGAAATCGATGACCAACGAATGAGATGAAATGATATAATTTCCAAGATAACTAGGTTCAAGCCAAAGGATATATGATCAAATGAATGGAAAGGACTTTTAAAATCAATCAAATTCTTTGTCAAAAGGAAGCTTACTTTGATTAGCAACTGAAGAAGATTTAGAATTGACAGATTTCAAATGAAATAAAAGCATGAAAAATGATTTGTCAAATATTTATGATATGAGAAAATCAAAGTGTTGAGATGAGTGAATTGTAATGATATACCAAAAGACAATAGAGTTAGTGTATCTTTAAAGTTCCAAGTTGTTTTAATTGTGAAACAATGTGATAGTATACTTTTAGTAACCATATTTTCCATACTATATACTAGAGATTGAAATATAATAAGAACAAGTTGTATTGACCTTACCAATATAATATATATTATTTGTATCCCTGTCTGAACCGTATCTTATATATCAAATATAAATACTATGTAATATATTATTGGTTACACATTTTAACTATATGTAATTGGTTACTTCTTTTAAATAAATACTATTTTAGTATTTTACCATACTTTGTAAAATAACTATGTAATATATATTACAAAATACCGTAATTTATGTTATAAAATATCATTTTTGTAAAAGAAATCACTATTTAAAATGAAAATTGTAAATAAAGGTGTAAAAATATTTATTGTATAAAATATTTGGTAAATATATAACATTTAATGGGTCGATTCTATTTGATTACTTATTTCCATTTTGAAACCATATAACGCTGTGAATGTAAATGTTGTAAATAAGTGAAAATGGAAATTATTCTTATATATTATAATGTTCTCCTAACCCAACGTAGTTAATGACTACCATATTATTCTTATATGGTTACTTTCTTACCATAGGGTTACAGTACATAGTTATCACAAAATATGTGATAGATAATTTATTTACATAATTTTATTTGTCCTTTGTTTTATGAAAATATGTCTTTTCCAAGTTATATGTATTTTCATATATAATTAAAATTTATTAAATAAGTATGATGACTTAATTTATATATATTACTAGTCATTATCATGGTGGATATTGGTTAGTACTCCCTTATTTAAGCATAGGTGATCAGTCCATGCCTAATTAAGGCTAGGCTATCCAATACCTACCCTTGATAATAATCCTAGTAAAAATAATACCAACACTATTATTATTAATATTTTCTTAATAATAAAACTGATATTAGTAATACATAACTAAACATACACTTAAATGGAAAAATTTCTAATAAAATGGTGAAACTGGCCGTCCCCAGGATCGAACCCGGGTCTAGGCCACACCTTTTCGCGCGCCTAACCAACCGAGCTAGGTGCCTAGTTTGTGAAATTTCCATTTTGGTTAAATATAAACACATGTACAATAAATTCTGTATTTCTTATTATAAGTCACCTACTTATATTGACTAAGTATTTACTTATCCTCCTTATGGTGACTAATAAGAATATAATAATACTATTAGGTAATCACTTATGTAAGTTTCCATATATAAAATAAATTTTATATAATGTTTTTCGATTGAAGATGTTAAAGCAATAATTTATCACAAAAGGCTCAATTGATGCTGTAATAATTGTTAAAAGATATATTGAAATATGACATGAATTTGTATATCATTATCTTAGCACAAGATTGTGTTAAGATTAAGTTTATAGGAATAATCAACAAAATGGATTTTAAAATTAAATTATGTATATGGTGTGTGCGAATTATATTAGTGCGAGCTTTTAGATTTATGAAAACGTCACCACAAGGTGATCGTGATCGAAGAAATGTTTTAATGAAGTCGAAGATTTAAACAAGCCTAGTATGGTTCAAAACAAATGAAGTGCTGGTTAGGACTTATTTAAATATGATAGCTTCCATCCATCATATAGGATTTTAAAATAAATATGTAATATGAGCAAAATAATTTGAATAAGAAAGTTCGGACATGGTCACAATAGAAACTATGTATGTCAAAGAAAATTTTTCAAGAAATTTAGTGACTCGATATCAAAGAATTATCGTTTTGTAATAATGCGGTTTATAGTACCAAAAATCAAGTATAGCGAAATGATATTTGAGTTTTGATAAAATAATAAATTGGAATGAAACCCTTCAGTGGTCTTCATAAATTAAACGAACCATATGCGCAACAAACGGTGCATGTGTAACGTGTGGATTTACCAAGAAATGAAATGAATCAATATTCGTTACTATGAAATAAATCCTCCTGGTATGATGACCGTTTAGGAAAAGTAGAAATGCGAAAATCAACTTATTATATGCAGAAGTCAGAATTTTCAACAAAAGAATTATAAGAACTTCTATCTGGAATTTCGAGTGATAATCATTGTTAAGTGACATTACCAGGAAATGTCGAATAAAATGAAATAGGGAATTTGCAAAAGTATATGACTCATTTTTCAGTGCTAATACCTATGACTCCGATTAGACTGTACACTGATGGTTGTGAAATCTCGTTCTAGCGTACCTTAGAGATATTCATTTTGTAGGATCATGTGGCAAAGTGCCTCTTTTTTTATTAGTAGTTCTTTTTACTGACGGAATTTTAACATTGGTGTCATTGTGCCCAATTTATATTTTCAAAAGGTCTTGCCTCGAAAGTTGTGTGTAATATACTTCAACTTCTGTGAATTTATTTATTTTTTTTAATTTTCATGTGTTTTCTTGTACCGTATCACAACTTTACATGCTTTTTACTTGCGTTAATAGTTTATGGTAACGTGTTAGAAATTCTTTGCACTTTCGATAATATTTCAACTTAATGGATTTCCTTTGTTTATTTTATTACATAAGCTATGAGACAGATGATTAAACGAAATAATGTTTGATATCGGAAAAGAGATTCCTGAATAAGAATTCTAGACACAGATACTGGTGCATTATTCTTAATTGACTTCTGGAATTTCTTATAGATATACATATCTATATAATCATATATTTCACATGCTGAAATAAACATACCATTTATCAGGTCAATGTTTTTAACAAATTCATATTTCAAAAAAAAAAAATCAGTCAGATATCAGATCATGATACTATTTAGGGAAATCTTGTCACTTGCTGACATATTATATACCTTCTTACCCGGTTCTTCCCGGAGAGGTAATTTCAGTATATCCGGACAAACTGGAGAGTCTGCTACATCATACCCAGTCTTGCCGGAGAAAATTTTCCATTTCCCATAATTAGTATCTTTTCAAAAAAATGCCTATCTTATTAGGGCTTTTATTCAGAATTAAGGAAATTTGTATTTCCATAACATATCTTATTATTATATTGATCACCAAACGATTCCTGTGACAGTGTCAATTTGATCATTCTTTCAACTAGTAATTCTAATCATAACACTGTTGATCATTCTCTCAACTAGTGATTCTGGACTTAGTTGTCCCGTGATATTACTTTATCAAATATATTACTTATGGCACACCAAAATCTATCATATTTATTTACACAAATACTTAGCTTATCGTGAAGCTAATACTAAGGCATCTTTTCTTAAGTTCAAGTCTAAATGCTACCAGTTAACAGCAATCTCCTAACTCTTTTATATAAATTTAGGTATTATTATTACAACACCTAAAGGCGTAAAGCAGTGGCTCTTTGAGTTGGCTTTGATACCACCTTCTGTCACGACCCCCGACCCACCCTGGACGGAATCGGGAGTCGCGAACAGCCCGTGGTACCGGTGATTATTTTGAAAACGTTGCAGCGAAATTTCATCAGGACCGTGAGTTAGGAAAAATATCAGAGTTTAGAAACACCGGATTTTATTTATTAAATAAATGGGATAAACCCATATTGTACAATGGTAGCTTTAATTAAGATAAATTTGATTACATAAAACCATATTTCTTAATTTGATTTAATTAATAAAATAAGCCACTTCTTGATGCCTTTCAGTGCCGTATCCAACGCTTACTTCCATCTATAGTAATTACCTGAAAAGTATTTTAAAAAGGTTTTGTCAGCGGGAAATACTGAGTGAATCATTCTATTTACTAAAATGACACATTTGTTATAATTTACAGTATTAAGAGCGATTACAATGTTTCTATTATCAACCAACTACCCACGGTATTTGTCACTCGACCGAATCTGTGACTATGGTCATATCCCCCAATTGGCTGCCCCAATGGTGACGATTATCAAGTAATGTATACAAAACCCCACATACCGGCTGTAACTTGGTGATTACAAAGACTTAATCCCCGTAATTATAACTTTGAAAATAAACATGATTTTGTAAATAGATTTGATAAAAAGAGAGAATGACTCACAAACTGTGAGAAAAGGAGAATGACTCACAAACTGTGAGAAAAGGAGAATGACTCACATATAATCATGCAGATTCATACGGCCAAAGTTTAGTCTACAGATAAGCCTTGATATATTGCAGATTTATACAGGCAGAGTTTAGCCTACTGATTTAGCCTTTTCAACCTAATTTTAATAACAGGCACACAATTCTGGGTTAGTAATCAATCCAGCAATTACGATAACTCACGAGATCAAATTCTCACAATGAACGACAACGTGCAATACTTCATCCATCGAATTAACGATGATCCGTCAAATTAATGACGAACGACAAAGTATAATACTTCATCCATCGAATTAACGATGATCCGTCAAATTAATGACGAACGATAAAGTATAACCCTAATGTGGGCGGCACTTAAACATTCATTGGATATATTGATCGTCGGAAAATGAATCGTAGCAGCGATTGTGCTAATACCCTGATTGCGGCGTCGATTAGTGAATCGTGTGTGTTAATTGGAGTATACAGAGCATAACTCCGTGTAGAATTGGAATTTCTTCGTCGTTTCAACTCCCAGAATCAAGTCCCAAGCTCCTGTATTTATAGGTGAATTTTGTCCCTTAGGCGGCCCGCGTGAGTTTTAAGCTAACTTGAGGCGGCCCGCGTAAGAACTATTTTTATGCATAGGGTTGCCACGTGTGGGACTAGCTCAGCTGAGTCGACGGTTTTCGTAAATTCCTTTCTGCCTACGTTTTAAGTGGATAATCGTCAATAGGGTTTAACCCCCCCCCTGAGTTTTAGGGGCCCTAATCCTAATTCTGAAAATTATGAAAATTTTAGGGTTTGTTCAGAATCACTTGGGTGTCTCAATTAGGGTTTCCTATTGGTCAAATTAATTTAATAATTATGACTTTTGATGAGAGTCGTTACATTCTCCCCAACTTAATAAAAATCTCGTCCTCGAGATTTACTGGAATAAATAGGAATACTTTTTCTTCATCTTAGATTCCAGCTCCCAAGTGTATTTGGATTATTATATTTCTTTTGGAATTATGTCACATTTTAGTTAATAAAAATAATATTAGGGTAGATGACACAGAATTTAAAATATCAAATTTTGTGAATACGAGTTGTACCATAAGTAGGATTCAATGGTTCAACTGAATTAGTTCAAGAAATCGATGACCAACGAATGAGATGAAATGATATAATTTCCAAGATAACTAGGTTCAAGCCAAAGGATATATGATCAAATGAATGGAAAGGACTTTTAAAATCAATCAAATTCTTTGTCAAAAGGAAGCTTACTTTGATTAGCAACTGAAGAAGATTTAGAATTGACAGATTTCAAATGAAATAAAAGCATGAAAAATGATTTGTCAAATATTTATGATATGAGAAAATCAAAGTGTTGAGATGAGTGAATTGTAATGATATACCAAAAGACAATAGAGTTAGTGTATCTTTAAAGTTCCAAGTTGTTTTAATTGTGAAACAATGTGATAGTATACTTTTAGTAACCATATTTTCCATACTATATACTAGAGATTGAAATATAATAAGAACAAGTTGTATTGACCTTACCAATATAATATATATTATTTGTATCCCTGTCTGAACCGTATCTTATATATCAAATATAAATACTATGTAATATATTATTGGTTACATATTTTTACTATATGTAAATGGTTACTTCTTTTAAATAAATACTATTTTAGTATTTTACCATACTTTGTAAAATAACTATGTAATATATATTACAAAATACCGTAATTTATGTTATAAAATATCATTTTTGTAAAAGAAATCACTATTTAAAATGAAAATTGTAAATAAAGGTGTAAAAATATTTATTGTATAAAATATTTGGTAAATATATAACATTTAATGGGTCGATTCTATTTGATTACTTATTTCCATTTTGAAACCATATAACGTTGTGAATGTAAATGTTGTAAATAAGTGAAAATGGAAATTATTCTTATATATTATAATGTTCTCCTAACCCAACGTAGTTAATGACTACCATATTATTCTTATATGGTTACTTTCTTACCATAGGGTTACAGTACATAGTTATCACAAAAATATGTGATAGATAATTTATTTACATAATTTTATTTGTCCTTTGTTTTATGAAAATATGTCTTTTCCAAGTTATATGTATTTTCATATATAATTAAAATTTATTAAATAAGTATGATGACTTAATTTATATATATTACTAGTCATTATCATGGTGGATATTGGTTAGTACTCCCTTATTTAAGCATAGGTGATCAGTCCATGCCTAATTAAGGCTAGGCTATCCAATACCTACCCTTGATAATAATCATAGTAAAAATAATACCAACACTATTATTATTAATATTTTATTAATAATAAAACTGATATTAGTAATACATAACTAAACATACACTTAAATGGAAAAATTTCTAATAAAATGGTGAAACTGGCTGTCCCCAGGATCGAACCCGGGTCTAGGCCACACCCTTTCATGAAGGCACGAACTAGTATGTGAATTGCGCACATGGCCAGTACGCAAGAAGCATATGACGTTCGTGAGACCATGGTAATTATCGCAGGTATGTCCGTTAGAATTGGGTAACAGGTGGGCATGCGGGTGAAATGGGTAGTAAGACTCTCGGGAAATTGAGAGTACTATGTAGGAATGAAAAGTATGAGTGATAAAAATGAAGAATGTTGAATCCGTAAGAAAGTACGGATCAATAAGATATGAATGAAATGTTTGAATCCGCGAGACGGATTCAAGGAATGAAATGTATGAATGAAATGATTGAATCCGCGAGATGGATTCAAGGAAGGAAAGGTATGAAGGAAATGTTTGAATCCGAGAGACGGGTTCAAAGAATGAAAAGTGTGAATGCAATGTTTGAATCCGCGAGACTGATTCAAGAAATGAAAGGCATGAATGGAATGTTTGAATCCGTAAAACGGATTCAAGGAAATGAAATGTAGAAATGATATGTCTGAATCCGCGAAACGGATTCAACACATGTGAGGAATGAAAGATGTGAATGATATGATTGAAATCCGTTAGATGGATTCAAATCATAGAAGGAAGAAAAGGTATGAATGGTATGTTTGGAACCGCTAGACGGATTCGAAACATAGAAGTAATGAAAGGTATGGATGTTACGTTTGAATCCGCATGACGGATTTAAAATATAAAAAGGATGGAATTAGTCCACATCAGAATGTGTCGATAGTTTGACCGTGGTTGTGTCAAACGAGTCATATGGGTAAATGTAAAGTAAATAAGCAAAAGAATGATCGTAATAGGCATGCAAACCTAAGTTGTGAAATGAAAGAAAGAAGTTTTGAACCAGTTAGGTGTTAAATGTGTTAGTAATTGACTCTTAGGAGTCATAATGAATGACGGGCTACGACCCGGACAATGATTTAAGTACGAACAAGAAGGGTAAGTTTGTTAAGAATACCGAAATGATGTAATGAATGTCTTTGCAAGTAAGCATGAATGGAAAGAAGTACGAAGAGTACCTCAATGCAACTATGGTAAGCAAGAAATGTCAGTCTGACCTTGAAAGGTCAAACTGCAAAGGTTGATGAAATAAGCAACCAGAATAAAAGAATTGCATGTAAGGAATGAAATGCGGAATGTGTTATAGTTTGTACGTGGGAAGTTGAAAAAGGAATTATAGGTGAGTAATCACCTAGTATAATGAATGCTTGAATGAAATGTGATAACCGCTAAAATTGTAGATGATAATGTTAGGAACTCTTGATGTGATGAAACCAACCGAATTGGTGGAAGGATAGGCACGGGCGGAAGCGCATTACGCGGATGAATGAAATCTAGCCTGGTATGGCTAGTACTCGTGAAGAATGCGGATCGATCTGGGTTACGGATCGTCGATTGATGATATGAGATGAGGTCAGTAAAAGTTTAACTTATGTTAGATAAGTATCATCATCATCATCATACTCAGTAAATCCCACCAATAGCAAAGCTAAGGTAGGGTCTGAGGAGGGTAAGATGTAGACAGCCTTACCTCTACCCGTTAGGAATAGAGAGGCTGCTTCCAGTGAGACCCCCGGCTCGATAGTAGTTTTGCATCAAGCCTTGGACATAAGGCACATAACACTCAGCAATTAAGACAAAGACCGATCAGTGCATGTACCCCCTTATCTTCGGCTATCAACGCCACCACATGATGCATGATTAACCATCCCCCTCTTTTAACGTTATTTTCACGAAATTAGTAAAATAACGATAAAATTAGTGCACTTTCACTTTTGCCCCCCGAGCGCCCACACATATATATACATTATATGCGCATACCGCCAGCGGGGCGTTATGTTAGATAAGTATGAATTGGTTAATTGGGTACGACCTACGAAATGAATGATGGAATGGGTATGGTATAGTATGGAAAGTTTGATTTTTTTAGTTAACATAAGAAGAAAACTATGTCATCAAGAAGCGAATCTCAAAGGTTTTGAGTGAAGAGTTCGAGTATTGGTTAAACTCCCATGAAATGAATTGCACGACACGTATGCTTATGCAAAATAAGTAAGGCACGAAATGAGAGGTATAGTAATGTAGAATGAATGAGGTAAGTTAAAGGTAACGTAAGGATATGTATGGTACAAATGACTATAGAAAAGTAGAATGATGCTAACTATGGAGTTAAGCATGTAGGTGTAACTATGAAGTAGTAGTTTTGTTGTGATAACAAAACAAGAGTTAAATGTTATAAAATGTGTGTATGGAATGTAATCTTAAAAGACAAGATGAAAGTATTAGATCCGTTATAAACGAATCCTACGAATGAACGTATTATCACAAGTTTGAAGAAGTATGTATATTGACCTATTATAAACGGGTCAAGGGAAATGAGAATGTTATGTGAAGGTATGGTATGGTATGAAAAGTATGGACTTATTATGAAAAAGTCAATTGTATGAATAAATATGAATTGAGATAGGATGATTACTTATAATTATGATGTGAATATGAAGTCAAACATAGATGTGTGTGTGCAAGAGGAAATGAGAAAGGTTTCGGGGACGAAACCTTATTTAAGGGGGGTAGACTTGTAACACCCCAAAACCCGAATGTTTATATTTGTTAAATGTTCTAATATGGTACATCAAGAAATAAATAACTAGGTTATTTGTCCTAGTTAAAAGTATGATAGAAACAAATAAGGGATGAAAGTTGTGTCAATTTTATTTAAGTGACAAACTTGAGGGGCTAAAGTGGGGCAAAATGAAAGATGAATTAATATATGAAAAATTGCACACACACAAACACACATTTCGTGTGTTCGAGAATGATCAGGAGACTCCCATGGAGCCAAGAACCCTAACTTCATCATTTTCATCAAATTGAAAGGCTAAATGGTGCTTAAATTCATAACCGAGCATGGATTAATGATCACCTTCACAAGGGGATCATAAGGTATGTCTTAAAAGTTAGATTGGTAATTATGAATGAAGTGGGTTATGTTGTAAATCATGAATTGGTATGAAATTGAGCATGAGGATATGTTAGAATCATCTTATAGAACATGGGTTAAGCACGATTTAGGTTAATTTGATGTTTAGAGATGAAACCCATTGATTATGGTGATGATAACGACTTGAATGATCACCCATGTCCAATTCTTGCTTAATATTGATGTATTTTGAGTTGTATGATGTATTCTTGTTAAAGGAATTAAAAGATATGTGATACTAGTGTGTTTGATGTTTATGCATGAATGATTCATGTTGATTAGAATGAGAAATTTGATGAATTATGTATGAGATTAGAAGGATATGCATGAACTAGTTGTACCCTATGCTTAGGAGGTAGTACACACATAAAAAGTATGATGAAATTATGAAGAACTTAAGATTAGATCACTTGTAAGTGATTAACAAAGTAGCTATGAAGTGGGTTTTGATGATATGATGGAAGTAATGATATGCTGATGTTAATATTGTTGAAAATCATATATGTGTAAGTATGTTTAAAGAAATTGGATAAGAAATGATGGATTAGCATGTTATAAGGTTAAATGATAAACTTAATATAAGACCCGTGTGATGAAAAGGTTGTGATGAATGATGAATAAGCTAACTATCTTGAGAATGATATATGATAGTTGATGCTTGATAAGCGACATGGAAGCTTGGAAAAGAAGCGGGTCAAACAGGACTAATGCGCACGGGAAGCATGTTCGGATGCTAGGTAAGTAAAACTTACACCCCTTTTGTAGAATATCTATTCAATGTTTAGATCACAAACATGGTAAGTAAATATGTGAATTATGATGTTCCGACAAGTCTTGGTATGGGTCGGAACATGTGGTTATGTCAAGAAACTAAGTTGATGGTTAAAAAGGGTAAAAGGGGCATTATGGTAATTTTGGTTGCAAGTTAACGAAGTAATAAGTTACATGGATGGGATAATGAATAACTAACATCCCATGAGGATAAAATGGACATTTAGACTTAACGGGTCAAATGGTGAAGATGTCACCCTTTGGCGTTATCGACTAATGAATTTCTTTGTTAAGTATTATGAAATTTCAGAATGTATAGAAAAAGGATTTGCGTTGCTATTATCTAGCAATTTAGCAGATGAAGTATTAAAACGGGTCATAGATTTGATCCGAGCCAGGTATGTGCATTTACAATTGTAGATAAGTCGCATGATTGGTTAATTATGCAATGAAGTCTTTAAAGGATGGGTTAAAGTTGACAAAAACGCCCTTGATGGGTAAATCGGGCAAGCGGTCTTAAAAAGTTGATTAGAAACAAGCTATTTGATTAAGTGAATGTTTTGGAAAAGTAGGAAAGCGAGAAGTATGATTTTCGTAAGCTAAGGACCTTAAAATGCGCAAATGCCCTTAACGGGTCAAAATAAGCTTTTTAGCGAAAATGGGTTTAAGAGGATGCAAGACATCCTAGAATCTAATTTTTATGATAGGCGTCATTGATAGTATTAGGTTCGTAAGAAATTTTGGTCAAACAAACGAGTTATGTGGATAAATGCATGAACGGGTCAAAATATGGAAAAAGGGTAATAAGCCGAAGGCTTAAAAGTCATAATTTTTTGTAGTCCAAATATTGGATTTTTACTCTATGTGATGGAGAATTAAATTACGGACGCGTAGGAAAAAGAATCGCGCAAAACGGACATCTAGATCAAAAGTTATGAAGCTTTGAAGTTAAAATTGTGAGTTAAAAACGGAGCTGGGCAAATGCAGGAACTTGCTGTCAAAAAAGGGGCTAGGTGGGGCGTCTAGCCCCCCCTGAATCCGAAAATTGTTTAATTAATTGTTCCTTTGCTCCGTTTTGTCTTGGGAACTCGTTTAAACGTTTTAAGTTGCGTGTGACTAATTTAACTTACGTTTTTATGAGCATACGTGTATGCACACATGTAGATAGGTAAGTATGTATGTTTGCATGTATCTATACACGTATGTAGAAGTGTATGTAAGCATGTATGCGCGAACGTATGTAAGATTATAAGTGTGTGAGCAAGTACACGCGGATATATGAAGGTGTATATGAGTAGGCAAGTATGAGTTGGGTATGTTGCAAATAGGGACGTATGTATGTATATATGTATAACGTCATGAGTGTGCGTAATGATATAGGTATGGGTGTATGTAGATATGCGTGTATTAACGTAGATGTGTTTATATGTGGGTATGTACGTATGTGTCCAACGAAATTGAGTACTAATGATATTAATAGCGTATCTGGTTAATGAAGTCTGACGCAGGACTAGCAAAGAAGTCTCACCGCGAATTGTATGATCAGATGGAAAGCCGGGTTGTAAAGAGTTAACGCAATGAAAAGTAAACGTGAATAAATAATGTATATTTATATTGCGTACTAATGTTACGAGTTTTTATGTGGTGAGCGCAGGTAGTACGAAACACGAGGATCATCAAGGAATAGAGATCGGGGACCGAGTCACGTGAAGGATTGTACGGGATTGTATGAGAGAGTAATTCGATACAAACAAGTTATGTTGTATTCTGTAAAAGAGTTAAATTGATGTATTCAATATACAAGAGTTGTTTTAAAAATGAAATTCAAGTAAGTCAAGACAGTTATAACAAAAGAAATTTTATGGCATGAACTTCTGTTGCGACTTTATGTCAAATACGAACTAGGGTCCTACAGATTACTGCCTCGGTTTTCTCCAACCAATGCAGTGCCGCAGTCTCCCCTTCATTGCCTGCGAACTCAACAGGTTTACAGGCAAGGAATTCCTTGTAAGTGCAACCAGGCGTTGCAGCTTTCATCCTTTTCTTTTCTTTGGCTTTGGTTTCTCCGGAGGTTGAGCTTGGAATTCCATAGGTTCATCAATATCGGCACAATAACCGGTAAAGTCTCTGGAGACTTCCACATTCACAGAATAAAGATTGAGATTCTGAAGAGCTTCAGACAACTCATTCATGCTGTTTAGCATATATGAAGAAAACACCCAAAATTCTAGGTTAAAATTTTGTAAGTTAAATTTTCACAGGCTAATATAAGTATCATTGTTCAATCAGAAAAATGGAAAACATTGCGACTTTTGTTATATATGTTTATTACAAATTACAACTGAAATTCAATATATACTAGGGGTTGTGCATTCATAATTTATTATGTTCAACATGCCTTTATATAAGGTTTATTCTATCTTCTCTTACTAAGTTGTTTATCTAATGGGCAAAGTTTCTGACTTATAGATGATATGGGTGCTAGTACTGGGTCAGGGTGTTGGCAGTTTAACTTAATCAAAAGTTAACATTTACTGCTGTAGTGGCTAACATATAGAGATTTGCCCATTGTTCATCTAATTCATTTTCCCATGGTGGTTTATTGCCTATTTCCTGAGTTTCCTTATTGATCATCACTCCTTTTTGTTGTGACTTCTTTATTTTCTCTTGACTTTTTCTAATAATCCAATTTCTTTTCTTAATGGTAAGTGGTTTCTCAAACTGTGCCTTACGAACAAATATTCCTTCCTCAGTAGCTGCTGAGTATCTTGAGGAATTTGATTGAAATGAGGTTCCCTTATCTTTTGGTGAACTATCTAATTGACGATAGATATCCAAAATTCTTTGCTTACCCATACTGTAAACTAACAAATAGTTAGATACACAACAAACACATAATCACAGAATAGCAATCAGAAAAATTAAGTATTTCTAAATACTTAATTGGCTTAAATCAGTGGCTCTGATACCACATTTTTCTGTCACGGCACCCGGCCCGGTTTGACCCGGTCCCGGAGCAGCGGGACAGAAAACCCCGTGGTATTTATTTAATTTGGCAGCGGAATTATTAACAGGATCGTTTAAAACTTGAAAATACCCGTTTATTTTATTTCATAATTCGGGACTAACCCCGTAATTTACAATAAGGTGATTTCACTGGGAAACCCCTATTTTACAAAAAAACATGTTTATTTATTTAATCAAGCCACTTCCTCAAGCGTGTAGTGCTACACGGCACTTTTTCCTTGATCACAGCAGATCACCTGAAACATGTTTTAAAAAGGTTTTATCAGCAGGGAAATACTGGCGAGTCACTCATTTGCACAAAACGACACATTGTTATAATATACAGTATTAAGGGTGATTACATTGTTTATATCAACCAATTACCCCAAATCGGTATTTGTCACTCGACTATATCTGTGACTATGGTCAGATCACCCATTGGCTAACTCGTTGTCCAATGGTGACGGGAAACAAGTAATGTATACAAAACCCCACATACCGGCAGTAATTGAAGATTACAAAGACTTAATCCCTGTAATTATAACCTTGAAAACATTTAGGGTTTTATAAAGCAATTTGATAAAAAAGAATGACTCACATTGCAGATTTAAACGGACAGAGTCTAGCCTACCGATAAGCCTGTTAACCTAATTCAAATAACAATGCACACGAAAACTAGGTTAGTAACTTTAATCCAACTTTTACGACAACTCACGAGATCAAAACCTTCACAATGAATGACAAAGTGCGATACTAAAACATCCATCGAATTTACGACGAATGACAAAGTAAAACCCAAGTTTGAGCAGCACTTAAACATCCATTGGATTGGTTTTTATCGATCGGACATTAAATCGTAGCAGTGATCGAGTTATTACCCTGTTATCGCGGCAGAATTTCGTGCTGTGTGTGTTTTTGGAGTAATCAGACGATATCTCAGTGTATGAATCGAATTTTAACGTCGAACCAACGCCGAAATGCAAGTGCCACACCCCTCTATATATACTGGAAAAACGGCGCGCCCGCGTGTCACGAGAGGCTCTCGCGTGGCGCGAGAGGTCACTTTTAGCATAGGGTAGCCATGTCTGTTACTAGCTTAGCTGAGTTGACCGTTCGTTAAAATTCGATTTCCACGTAAAACTGTAAGGATATTACCGACTAGGGAATACCCCCCCTGAGTTTTAGGGGCCCTGATCCTGATTCCGATTGTTCTGAAAATTTTAGGGGTCATGCAGTATCACTTGGGGGTCTCAATTAGGGTTTCCTATTGGGTAAAATAAGATAAGAAATTGTAATTTTAATGAGGGTTGTTACAAAGTCCATATGTCATACAACAATAAAATCATATAAATCCAATAATAAAATCATATAAGTCCATATTTAATTAACACAAGGGTAATTTAGGTATTTCATTAAAAACTTAACGGTAAAATAGACGGTGTTAGGAGATTGGACTGAAATGGTTACGAAAGTGAAACCTCATGGACTAAATAGTGATTTTTGACAAACCACAGGGACGAAAACAGTAATTAACTCATTTAGATATCTTTTAGTTTTTTATTAATAAAGGCATTATGGTCAATTCACGTGTACTTAACAGAATAAATGGATGGGGTTAACGGAGGTGGACTGAAATGGTTACGAAAGTGAAACCACAGGGACTGAAATCGCAATTTTTAAACTAATTGACTGAAATAGTGATTTTTGACAAACCACAGAGACGAAAACAGTAATTAACTCAAAATTTAAATAAAAGTATGAAATGACCATGGTTGCAGAAATCGGCCTAAGCGGCCGATTAATCGGCGCCTAGGCGCTAGGCGGTCATCTACTGCCTAATTTTGAGCTAGGCGGTCAATTAATCGGTCATGGTCAAAAGTCGGTCAAAATCGGTCCTAGGCGGTCAAAATCGGTCCTAGGCGGTCAAAAATCGGATTAATTGGACAATATTAGTCGGTCAAAATCGATAAAAATCGGTCCTAGGCGGTCAAAATTTGTCAAAATCGGTCAAAATCGAACCATACTATCTGAAACTTGAAGTATTTATGTGAATTTTGAAGTATTATTTTTATATTATTGGGTATATATATATATATATATAATTTTGAAAAAATACATATAAAAATCCCATTCCGATTAATCCCTAGGCTGTACCTCACCGCCCGACTAGCGCCTAGCGCCTTCTACAACATTGGAAATGACCAGGATACCCTTAAGTGAATGGATTTAACTTAAATTTTTAATCTGGTTAGTGTGAAAGGACGAAAGGTGTAATGAGTTTTCTAAATAAAGGATTATAATTGTAATTATTGAAGTTAAAGGTCATCTATTGCAACCCACTACAAACATTAAGGACGAAAAGTGTAATTACCCTTTTTATTTTATTTTTTGCTTTTGAAAACTACCCTTTTAACTTTTAACATTGGCATTTACACCCCCCTTTAACTTTCTAAAAATGTTGTAAAATGTTATTTTGACCCACTCGAGTTTTATGTGTTTATTTTTATATGCGGGTCGGTATAAGTTCAAGTTGTTTACATTATGATCGATAAACAATTGCAAAAACATTTAGTCGCTCAAGTCACGTTAAAAAACTGACCCTGCAACGCGGGAAATCAATTCTAGTTCAATATAAAATAAGTGTTAAATAATAGTCATTTGATGCATAATCTTATATGTATAATTAAGCGGAGAGTAAATTGCCATTTTAGTCCCTAAGTTTTTGTCCAAATTGTCATTTTAGTCCAAATGGTTTTTACTAAACTTGATTAAATTGGGATTCACTCACCAGTATTTCCCACTGACAAATATTTTTAAAAGCGTTTCAGGTAACAAAATGTGAAAGCCAAATAGAAGCCAGCTGGACAGCACTGAAGGCTTGGAAAAGTGGCTATAAAGTTATCTAAAATAAATAGATGTTTTATTTAAATAAAATAGGGTTTTATCCCTATGAAAATATGTGTACTTGAAACTTGGGAATTTTCCATGTGTTTAATATTATAAAAGCGTGGTATTTTACTCTGATAAAAATATTTCCTAACTACGGTCCTGATGTAAATTCCGCTGCCAAAATGACAAACCCGGATACCACCAAAATTGGCTGCGGCAGCCCGTTCCCGGGTGATTAGGGAATGGGGGTTGCGACAGTACCGGAATTTGAAGGTACAATACTAGGGGTGTTCAAAACCGAATATCCGAATTTCGGATATCCGAAAATTCGGATAGTTAATTTATACTATCCGAATCCGTATCCGAAATTTCGGATACGGATTCGGATAATAAAACGGATATCCAAAGTTAAAAGAAATAAATGTTGCAAAACAAAAGTATTATCACAAATTCACAACCCATCTTTCTTATCCATCCAAATATCCAATCCGAAAAACAAAATATTAATATGGCATTGAAAATTTTGAATACTTCAAATCTCCAATATCATTTTTCCAGGCAAACTGATACCTGCAAATGTAAATATGGTATATCTTTCAAAACAAAAGAACCTGCATATTGAAAGCTGCAAATGAAAATATGGCATTATAAAATTAAAAAACAATTAATCCCATGAATCTGTATCTTTCTTTCTATCTAAAACTAACAAAATAAAACCCAATTAAACCCATGAATGGTTCATCTTGGTCCCCGTACAAGATTGCAGACAGTCCCACGAACATTTTGAATCAACTAAAAATGGAGTTTCAATAAGATCAAATATACCTACTAACTTGAACTACTAAAATCGTGGAGCTTGAACAATGTCGAAACTCGAGCTCCCGGCGATGATCGATTGATACAGCCCTAGATTGAACACTCGAACGATGAAATACTGGTTACTTGTTGTCGAACACTTCAAGTTTCGAACCTTAGATCGAAGATTCGAAGGAATGATGGGAGGCTTGGATCCATATCCGTCGATGGGAAGTTGGGGCAGAAAAGGAACGAGTGGTAGAAGTGTAGATCTAGGGTTTTTGAATGAAAATATATTTTATATATTTAATAAATTTTAAAATAACATTATTTAATATTTCGGATATCCGAAATATCCGAAAATCTTGAAAATCGCTATCCGAATCCGAATCCGAAAATTCGGATATCCGAATATCCGAAATTTCGGATATCCGAATTTTCGGATAATTCGGATTCGGAATTTCGGATAATTCGGATTCGGTTTCGGATTCAGATTTTTTTGCACACCCCTATACAATACCGGTTCCAAACCGAAAGTACTGATCCTGAAAACACCAAAAAATGGGTACTGATTCGGTACTAAAAATTTGATACCAGTACACTACTGATTCGGTACGAAAAATTCGATACCAGTACACTACTGATTCGGTATGAGTACTTTATACAATGCTAATCCCTATGGTAAACCCCCAAAGTTGAATTCCTAGCCTTTGGAGTTGTTTTAGACAAATAAATTAAAAAGGTGTTTTTAAAGTATGATTAACCATCTTGACTTAGGGGGCAAGAGTGGGGTTAATTATGAGTGTTTTAGTAGTTGTTTATTGCATGTGATAGTGGTATTTATGTTGACCTCATGTTCACTAAATGCAAGTCGATTAAGGATAGGGTGTGGGCAAGTGATATGTGTCAAGATGTGCTAGTTGATATACATGAATATAATTCGTCATTGTTATGATTTCATGTGTAACGATGTTAGTGGTTTAGCATGCGAAGTAGTAAATCCATATGTAATTTTATGTGTATGATTAGTTATATAGTTTGGTAGGGGGTAAGGTTAAGTAGTGCGAATCCATACATGTGAACAAAACATTGGCGAAGCTTGGGGGTCGATTTTTCCCAATTCCGGGGGGCGAAAATGTATATATCTAAAAATTTCCATACGAATGTACTGTTCATAACACTACGCATCGAAAAGTTCGGGGGGCGGGCGCCCCCTCCCGCCCCAAGGAAGATGCGCCCCTGTGAACAAAGTAGTGTGTGATTGCATGTAGACATCGTGTTATGATGTGAAATCGTGTTAATTTGATAAGATTGTATGAATGAAGTTGCATGCACAAGTTTATACGATGCAAGGTGCATAGGTAAACCGTGTGCATAAGTTTGTGGATGAGATCATGCGAATTAGTTTTGTAAATGAATTTACATGGATGAGTTTGTGTAGGTTGTGGTTATATAAATCGACTCATATGACTTAGCTTACATATTTGATTTCTATGAAAACCTATGGTAGTAAAGGTAGTTAACAAAGCTAAATTAATTACATTAGAACAACCCGTTCCAAAATCTACATATTTGTCACGTCAACAAGTGTTGGTAATTTTAGTGTTATCAACGGATTTTGATAGTATTGGATTAATTTGTCGACTAAGTTAATCTTATTATATATTACACGAGTTAGGAGATGCGAGAATGGAGACTCATCTATTCTAATAAGATTTGGTAGAATTGGTTTTGACTATATAAAAATACATAACGGATATATTTGTGTTTAGGCCTTGACCAATGGTTGTATCTAGGGCTGTTCAATTTTATCCAAAATCCGAAACTCGGCCCGAATTTAAAGCCACCCGAACCCGAATTAGCGAATACCTGAAAAACCCGAACCCGACCAACTCGAACTTTAAATGGTTCAGTTATCGGGTCACTTTTTCCAGGCCAAAAACCCGAACAACCCGACCCGAAAAACCGAAACACGAAACCCGAAAAAAAAACCCAAACATTTATTGTTTTTTTTTTCTTATAAAAGTGTTTAGATTTGGAGTCTTTAATAAATGGAACACTGAGTTTTGGGACTTTTAAATATTATAATAGCATATTGTCAACTAATCTTTGAACTTTGATGATACTTTTAAGAGTAAAATGCACGGATAGTCCCTATGGTTTGGTGAAATTTCACATTTAGTCCCAAACTTTTTAAAATTACACTTTTAGTCAATATGGTTTGACAAGTTGTTACTCGGATAGTCCCTAAAGCGGATGGAGGTTAGTTTTTTTTGTTAAGTCCATGTAAAATGACAAAACTACCCTTATTATTTAAATATAATATTTAAAACACAAGAAGGAAATACAATTAATATTTATAATTTACGTGGGATCCACTTTTTAATTTACATACACAACACCCCCACCACACACCTTCTTCATCTTCATCTTCCCACTGTCGTCTCCACCGCCGGTATCATCCCCGGCAACGACCACACCACCAGCACCACCGCCCACGTGTGGCCGTCATCTCCACGTGAGGTCGTCGGAAATACAAGTCGAATCTGAAACTTGCAACTGCAACAACCTGAAAGTTAAATCCGAACCATGTGAAGGTCACCGACTGGTCTGATTTGGCTTGATTTTACAGGTTTCAGTTTCGTTTTGGCCCGATTTTGCTCCGATCTAGGTTCGATTTGGCCTGATTTTGTTTACACATTAGCTGAGTATCCACATTCGTTTACGTGATTTAGGTGTTCATGATTTGTTGTTAATTTGGGGGTGGTGTTCAAATTGAGCATGTGGGTTTTGGTTTTGTTGTGAAAAGATTAAATCTTTGTGGGTGACTTGATGATATCCCATGGCTCTACTGCAGATTTAGGTTTTTTTAGGAGGTGGTAGTTGATTTTAGGGTTGTGTTGATGGAGAAAGGGTGATGATGGAGGGTGGTGGTGGCAAGTGGTGGTTTTAAGAGGTGGTGGCAAGTGGCGGTTTCAATAGGTGGTGGGCGGTGGTGGTTTTAGGATGAAGAAGAAGTGGAAGGTGAGTCCCGCCTTTTTTATTTCTTTTATTGATTTATTTATCTTTTTTTATTACTAAGGGAAATTTTGTCATTTCACGCCAACTTAACTGAGAAAACTAACCTCCATCCGCTTTGGAGACTATCCGAGTAACAACTTGTCAAACCACATGGACTCAGAGTGTAATTTTAAAAAGATGGGGACTAAAGGTGAAATTTCACCAAACCACATGGACTATCCGTGCATTTTACTCTATTTTTAAAGTAACAATATGAATTTTGATGATATTTAGTAAAAAAAAAAAACATTTATTTTCATTTTACATCTAATGCCCTATCTAATGCCCTGCTTGTGGTGTGCACATATAAAGTATATATGTGTGGGCGCTCGGGGGGCAAAAGTGAAATGGTACTAACTTTAACGTTATTTTACTAATTTCGTGAAATAACGTTAAAAGCGGCGGATGGTTAATCGTGCATCATGTGGTGATGTTGATAGCTGAAAGACATGGGGTACATGCACCAATCAGTCTCTGTCCCGATTGTTTGAGTGTTATGTGTCTTAGGTCCAAGGCTTGATACAAAACTACAATCGAGCCGGGCGTCTCACTGGAAGCAACCTCTCTATTCCTACGAGTAGAGGTAAGGTTGTCTACATCTACCCTCCTCGGACCCTACCATTGCTTTGCTATTGGTGGGATTTACTGAATATGATGATGATTTTCATTTTACATCTAAAGCCGAAAACCGAATAACCCGACCCGAACTAACCCGAACCCAAATAACCCAAACCCGACTAACCCGAACTTTAAAACGGGTTGGTTATCGTGTCAATTTTTCCCAGAGAAATACCCGAACAACCCGATCCAAAAAGCCCAAAACCTGAAGAGAAAACCCGATGAACATCCGTAGTTGTATCTATATTCATTAATGGGCCTTTCAATTCAATAATTTGGTACTAATTGGACCTGTCCATGTGGGCTTCAAAAAGAATGGATCAGATCGTATGTTTGGAATGATCTGATGAGTTTTGGTTTAACCCAAAAATATAAAACCATGGTTGATGCACAAATATAAAAGATGTATAAAACTGGTCGCAAGTTTTGAAGGTTTCTTTCATGTCCAACAGAACAGAAAGAAAGAACATGGTACGCTAATTTTTTTAAAAACAACAAATTCGTTCTTGAAACCTCTTGGTCTAATCCGATCAGATTTTTGAGTGTACCCTCAAACGTTTGATCTGATAGTGTATCACAATTCCAAGAGGAATCCAAGTAGTTTCAGTTTTATTTTCGGTGCCAGTTTTCATTTCAATTGGATCTGCAAATCGGTAAGTATTCAACAAGTTTGGATGTAATCGGGTAATTGAGTACATATGAACATATACAATCAACAAATATAACACATGCCAGCTACTCTAGCGTCTTAGTCTAATCATTAAAAAGCAAAGTTCAACTCACGAATGATCATAAATGAATTTCAACATAACTAGGTTGTTGAACCCAAGACCTTCCTCTCCCAAAGTGTGTAAAGATTTTGTCTTTGCCAATGGACCACCACCCCACTGGTATTTCGTACTACTCAATTTTACATTTATTTATTATATAACAATTACCATTTCGAGTGGACAATGTTTTTACCTGATTGGTCCATGTGTCATTATGTGATTGGTCAATGTATCATTACCTGATTGGTTCATGTTTTCAATTTGGGTGGCTGTTGACCAACGAATGAAGTAGCTGGAGGTGTTACTTGGTCGCCAGAAAGTCGAGACTATATGGCCTGTCGTGTTCCTGATGGTTGATTGAGATGGCATGCTATGGAGACAGGTGGTCGAGGGCACTTTAAAGTAACTATCAACTCATTTCTTGTCTTCGTCGCGAACTTCGTTTATCACCATGTGTTTCATTGTCTTTTGTCTACACACACTCGTGTATATTACTATATTTGATTTATGATTAGCATTTCCTTCTATTGAATTTTTTAGATAGTATTATTAATATTAACTTTTTTGTTTATTCTTTTTTTTTTGTTTACTTGTTTATACTTTTTCACTATATCTGTACCTAATAAATAACTAACCGGTTGCTTTCCATTTCAGTACCATGCCTAGAACAGCTGCAGAATAAATAAGTTCAGTCACTCTTATCAACAAGAAATTAAGATTTATTTCAGTATGAAATGCAGAAAATGATTTAAAAAGTTCAGAAAAATCAAAAGTTTGTAGGGAATAGGATTAGCACTTCAAAAAGCAAGTGCTCAACATACCTTGACCACGGTTCAATACCAAAGCCATTATGAAGACACTCGGTACATTGTTAAAAACATCATAGACTCATAGCTGAATATTGTGTTCGGGTTACCAGCACCTCTTAAGCGACAATAAATCATAGCCTTAAAAAGAAACAAATTGTTACCAGGGTGTTTGTGACTGCAACTTACATGTTCTCAGCTTGTTCTACTTTAGTTATAAAGCAATGTATCATGTTGTAACATATTATAAACTAAATAAATATGGATTGTTTGAAAACCATTAAGCATGTGTCATAATTTATAATAACAAAAATGAAAGGAAAGACATCGTCTTTTCAGCCACACGGGCAGAAAACGCAACACCAAGTCTAAAGCCAAATGTATCTCTATAGGGTGCATTCCAGGTTTAAAAGAACGGAAACGAGTTTCGAGGCGTTTTCCTTTCGCCTCACGAGGCGTAAGCCTCAAGGCGAAACAACGCGTAAGGCCAAGGCGCTATTAATAAATAAATATAAAATTATGTATATTATAAAAATAATAATACTAATTAATTTCATCATCAGATTCGTCAAAATCATCAAAAAACACATAAAAAAACCGGGGCACAGTTGAATGTAGATATCATGAACGCGAGGTGCAGGATACCAGGCCGAGAAAGCCGGGCAACCACTCCCCTATGTGCCAATCGCTAGTGCAGCCAGGGCCCCGGCGCCCAGCTCCGCTGGAGAGGCCTCGCCTGATCTGATAAGTGCTAATTCGGTTCGGATAGACTTCATTCACATGAAATGCTTGAAATTGACACAAAAAGCCATAAACAACTAACAAAATCCCCGGAGGCGCAGCCTTTCTTAGCGCCTCAGCCCCTCTGAGGCACATATACAATAAAAACCGCATGAGGCGTGCCTCATACTCGTTGTTTGGTCGTTTCGCCTCAAGGCACGCCTCAAGCGTTTTTTAAAACCATGGGTGCATTTTTAGATCACCCGAATAATAAAACTAAGAAAAAAATCCTAATAAGTAAAACTCTTCATGTGTTAGAACAAAAACTAAACGATATGAAAATTACCTATTGCGGATGTTTACCGCCTATTTAGCTTCTGTACAAGGCTGATAGGTGAATGAGTGAATGACCATGGGTTTCTGATCTGTTTTGGATCCTAAATAAATCCATATTTCCATTCTGATTATCCATGTTTACATTTGAATACACATATTAATGCATAATATTCACATGTGGATCTGCATGCTCGCGTTAAACGTTTTAAGTACAGACTTAAGATCTTGAAAGGTCTTGTAGTGATCAAGATTTGATATTTTTGATCCAATGTTCCAGTTATTCATAAATATTATCTTAATCTGCAATATCGTTTGTCAGTGTTCTCAGCATTTGATGTATATCCTCGTTTTGAGTATGTGAACGGCTAGCAGCATTAAACGCATGCATCTGGTTCCCAACCTCTATCCAGCTCCAACCGGGCATCTTTTTGACCCCCTTTTCTTTCATTGTTCTCTTTAAAACCGCAATTTCATCCCACCACTTAAGATGACCATATAACTCACACAAAAGAACGTAAGTACAATGGTCATAAGGCTGCGATTCCAATAACAACTTCCCCACGCGTGTAGCTAACACAACATCACCACATAATCTACAAGCCCCTAATAAAGTTTTCCAAACCATTGCATCAGGTTGAAACGGCATTTCTTTAACAATGTTTTCTGCCTCTTTGAGACGACCCGCCCGTCCATATAAGTCGATCACACAAGCGTAATGTTCCATTCGCGGTGAAATTCCGTAATCAGATTCCATAGTTTTTAAAAAGGTGTATCCTTTTTCGACTAAACCGTTGTGACTGCATGCTGTTAGAACCGCAACAAAAGTTATATGATCCATTTTCACTTTACTTATTTTCATCTGAGAGAAAAGATCCAACGCAACATGCCCTTGACCGTGTTGAGCGTATGCAAACATCATTGAGTTCCAAGTAACTGCGTTCTGCTTATATGAAGTCTCGAATGATCTTCTAGCATCCTCAATAGTCCCACACTTAGAGTACATAACTATTAAATTACTGGTTACAAATTCATTAGACTCATAACCTGATTTTAGCGCCAAAGTGTGAATCTGTTGACCTAACTGTAGGGCTGCCACATCCGCGCAAGATCTAAGGACCACAGAAAACGCGTAATAATCCATCCCCACATTCCCAGATTGCATTATTTGAAAAAGCTTCAACGCGTTCTCACTAAACCCATGTTGCGAGAGTCCTGTTAACATTGAGTTCCAAGAAACATGGTCTTTAACCTCCATTTCGTTAAATATTCTTATCGCGTTATCCATATAAACGCCATTTGATCCACTATACATAGCCATCAATGAATTAGAAACCGGTATCAAATGCTCAACACCTCTTTTGATTACCAATGCGTGTAAAGGTTGTCCTTGGTTTGTAATTTCTTCTTCAAAGCAAGAACTTATCATGCTAGTGTACGTATAAATATCCGGTTCAAATCCCAAAATTTGCATCATAGAGAAAAGGTTAAACGCAAGGACCCGTTTATCATGTTCCAGATAAGCCGCCAGCATGGCGTTCCAACTGACAATATCCCGCTCATCACTTGCGCCATCGAAGACTTTCTTTGCATCTTCAACTGACCCACATCCCGAGTAAGCACTGATTGTGGCGTTAAGTACAGAGCAATCAGATAACATGCCATGTTTTATAATCGCGCAGTGGACTTGCACTGTTTGTTTATATAAATCAGGGCTATCGAATAACGTCAAAAGGGGAGAAAACGTGCCATCGTCAAGCCTCACGCCTTCCCTATGCATAGATTTGAATAACGAAAAACAATTGAAACGGTCACCGGTTTCAACATACCCCGAAATCAAAGCATTCCACGACACAGTATTACGCTCAGGCATGCAATCAAAACACTTGCGTGCATCCACCACTCTACCACATTTCGCATACATGTCCAAAAGAGCACTCCCCGAGTACACATTCTGTTCATACCCTGTTTTAACGATACACGCGTGCAATTGCTGCCCGGCAAAGAGACACTCATTAGAACCAACACCCTTGAGTATGCTACCAAATGTGTACTCATCAAACCAAAACCCACAATGTTTCATACGCATTAGAACCGCCCAGGTGCTCTCAAGAACCCCGTGGTTGACGTATCCCGCGATTAACGAGTTCCATGAAACATTGTCTCTCTGAGGCATTTCATCGAACAACTTGTGGGCAAGTTGTAGTTGTGGGTTTTTTACATAACCTGTTAATAGAATGTTGGCAGTGTAAGTATCCCCGATGGTTCCTAACTTGATTATATTACAGTGGTTTGATTCAAGGGCATACAAGGCAGCCCTGCGTAATTGGATCATTCACTTCGCAAACAGGGTCAACTTCGTTGGTGCCAATTTCATAACTTAAAACAATAACTAACAGGAGCAGCAGTAAGATAGGAAGAATTTGTACCGATCAAAGTGATTTAATAGGAAATTGACAGTCGTGATGGTGGCGACAATGGGGGCGGGAACGGGATGCTGAGAAGAGAACAAAAAAGTTGAACCGAAACAAAAATCGACGGTTAGGTTTTTAGAAACCGGAAAACCGAACCGTTGCTAAAATCAAAAGAGAACGGTTTTCAAAAACCGAACATTTATGTTATGGTTTTGGTTTTATAATAAAACCATACCGAACAAAACCAAACCGTGCACACCCCTATGGTGTATCCGGATAGGCTGGAGCATCCACAGCTAGTTAACTTCCAAATCCAAACTAGCTTAGTCAGAATATCATATCATTTTAAACACCAAAATTCCAATTTTCAAACCTCACTTTTTCCAACAAAACTAAACAATTCCAAACCTATGTAGAAATCCGTTCGTGTAAAATAAATAAAATTTTTATTAACTTGAATTACAAGAATTAAAAAGAATGAAATTGAAATTATTTTACAATTACAACTGAAATAAAAGAAAAACAAGAACAGATTTTGCAAACAAAATATAGTTCTTGGCTGAGGATCGTGTTAGACACGGGTCCCTTAAAACAAATTTCGTGTCTCCCAAGAGAACACGTTTGTTTCCATGATACAACAGCCCAAAGCAGTTGCACTGCCTGTCTTGACTCCAACCCGAAGGTGTACCTGAAGCAGGATAGAAGAAAATTGCTGTAGAGAGAGATTGTAGAGATGTGTGTTTTCGGTGTGTTGAATCTGCTGAAGGAGCCTCTTATTTATACAGCAGGTCTTGAAGAAACTGAAAAACGAATCAAATGGGTGAATTAAATTGCATTGAACGTCTTCAATGCACTTTAATTCGTTATTTAATTCACAGTCAAACGCATTAACTTCGTCAGTTTCGAATGCTGAAACGTAACTGCACTGACATTAACTGCTGAAAGTTTCTGCGCGCACGCAAGTCTGCACACTCATGCGCAAGTGCGCCATTTTGGCTCACTGCCATGCGCGCGTGCGCCATACTGGCTCACCTCCATCCGAACCTACGCGCATAAGCCACGTCACATGTGAGCCTCTACAAGCACGCCACACAGTCGCGCCGTTTTGGCTCACGTTGGTGCGCCGAGCACGTCACTTCAGTGCCCATGCTCCATGCGCGCCACCACGCGCCTCTATGCCATGTGTACTCGCGCGCGTACGCGCATGACTGCCACATCGCGCGGACCCACCTGGGTCATGCGCCTGCATGCCACGTCACCAACCACTTGGTCCTTGCAACCCTTGTGCTCCACCACGCGCACGTGGTCAAAAATACAAAGGCGGCTCTCAAGCGGCGATACGAAATGCAAAGTGCGCCATCAAAGCGCCACATTGCGCCTCATCGCCCACGCCACGCGCGCGTGTGCGAGTGCGAGTTAGGGTGTTCCGCACCCTTCGCGAGTACACTTAGTGAGTTCTTCCATGAAACAATAAGGATGGAGAGTTCCCACTTAAATACCCCTTTAAGTTTCATCTCTCCTCCTATGTGGGACAAGGTGCCACTTTCCCACTTTTTTCAGCATTCAAGTTTCAAACACCAAACTTTGAGCATCGATATCTCATTCATCTTAGCTCCGTTTTGGACGTGGTTTAGTTCGTTGCAAAGCTCTTCCAACATAGAACACAAACCCACAAATAAATATATAAAACTCGCTCATTTTGTTATATTTATTTCTAGTCCAAAATAGGAAAAAATCATTTTCCTATATTTGTGAAAAATGTTATTTTCACAAATTTTCCAACTATCCCCCACATGAATAGAAATCGATCTATCAAGTTTCAACGATACACGTTCAACAGTTGAGTATTGCAAGATAGGTAGGTGTAACCTTTGAACCTTCTTTTGTGAAGCATACTTAACCTCCTAGGGTCTTGTAGACGCCATTTATGTAGGCGACAGTATACACTCACATTTATGTAGGCGACAGTATACACTCACATTTATGTCTTTGAACAATCCCCCATTTATGTAGGCGACAGTATACACTCACACAATACTCTCCCTAGTCGAGTCAAGTCCTCATGGTTGTGTCCGTTTATGGTCATGGAACACGTTCTTGGTTCTGCGAGAGCTCTAGGATTTGTGCCTCCCCACAAATCCATTCAAAGCGACCCCACTTCTCTCTAACATAGGTGATTCCTCTGAATCATTAAAAGCATCATGGTTAATTTGGATATCCTCAAAATCCTAACCTCAACATGCTTAACCTTTCCTTCATGTCACTGATTGGAATGGACTAGGAAGTATAAAACTCCCTTTATTGATTTTGGGGCACCCCCCACACTGACTCCCTTTGGGTTTATGATTAAGTTTGCATATTGAACCTAGATCTTGGGATCTCCAGTCAACTAGGTTAGGTTTCCCTCATATTCCCTTCATCTATGGGCTTTAGTCCCATTCCTCTTGACGACTTATACACCTTATCTTTGCTTAAGCCTTTTGTTAACGGGTCCGTAATGTTTTCCTTTGACCTAACATAGTCAACTGAGATAACACCCGTTGAGATAAGTTGTCATACTGTGTTGTGTCTACGTCGAATGTGCCTTGATCTGCCATTGTACATCGCGCTTTGTGCTCTAACAAGCGCATATTGATTGTAACAATGTATGCAGATCGCCATCAACAGCTTTGGCCATCTTGGAATATCTTCCACAAATTGACGTAGCCACTTTGCCTCTTCCCCGCTTTTAACTAAATCGACGAATTTGGATTCCATCGTGGATCTAGCTATAACCGTTTGCTTGAAAGACTTCCAAGCTATAGCTGCTCCCGCAAGTGTAAACACATATCCACTTGTCGATCTATGATCTTTTATATCTGATATCCAGCTCGCGTCAGTGTATCCTTCGATCACTACTGGATCACAGGTATAATGCAATCCATAATATCTCGTGTATCTTATGTATCTGAGCACCCTCGTGATAGCTTTCAAATGTTCCGCGCACGGATTACTGGTGTATCTACTCAGCCTGCTCACAGCATACGCTAAGTCGGGTCTAGTACATGTCATGAGATACATGAGACTACCAATGATCCTTGAGTACTCTAACTGAGCAACACTCTCGCCTCTATTCTTCCTTAGGCGTTGGGTATTATCAATTGGAGTTCGAGCTATACTCGTATCGTCCGAATTGAATTTCCCAAGGATCTTGTCCACGTAGTGAGATTGACTCAAAACAAGACCATTTTGGATTCTAGTGATTTTTACTCCAAGAATCACATCCGCGAGACCCATGTCTTTCATGTCAAACCTCGATTTCAACATGTCTTTTGTTGAGTTGATCATGTTATCATCACTCCCAATGATAAGCATACCATCTACATAAAGACATAAAATTACATAACCCCTAGGTGTGTCTTTAAAATAAACACACTTGTCGCACTCATTTATTTTGAAACCATTGTCAATCATGACATGATCAAACTTTTGGTGTCATTGTTTTGGAGCTTGCTTCAATCCATACAAAGACTTGACCAATTTACATACTTTGCCCTCGTTTCCTGGGGCGGAAAAACCCTCAGGTTGTTCCATGTAAATTTCTTCTTTTAAATCGCCATTTAGAAATGCGGTCTTTACATCCATTTGGTGAACTTCCAAATTTCTTAGAGCCGCAATTGCAAGAACCAATCGTATAGAGGTTATTCGCGTTACAAGCGAGTAAGTATCAAAGTAGTCTAGACCCTCCTTTTATCTAAATCCTTTAATCACTAACCTTGCCTTGTATTTATCAATACTTCCGTCAGCTTTCATCTTCCTTTTGAATATGCAACGATATCCAAGTGGTTTACAACCAAGTATGATTTTGCAATATAGAATCAATTTCATTCTTAATTGCTTCTTGCCATTGAGGTCCTTCTGTGGAGGTAACCACTTCGTGGTAGGTAATGGGCTCACCGTCAACCATATAGCTCATGAAGTCTGGACCAAAGGATTTTTCAACCCTTGGTCGTTTACTTCGTCTAAGCTCACCCTCCTCTACCTCGGGTCATTCATGTCTTTCATCTATCCTCGTAGATTAACTTGGACCTGCTTCATCTAACCATGTAGATGAACTTGGACCTGCTTCATCAGCCGTTGTTGATGAAGTCGCATGTGTCTGTCCTAACATAGGAAACACATTCTCAAAATATGAGACGATGTTAGAATTTGCCTCTATGATAGTGTGTTTGTGTACATCGGGATTCTTGGACTCATGTACAAGAAAACGATGTGCACTACTTTGATGTGCATATCCTATGAAGATGCAATCAACCGTTTTGGGTCCTATCCTAAGAGCCTTAAGAGGTGGTACAATCACCTTAGCTAGGCACCCCCACACTTTCAAGTATTTGTACGAAGGCTTCCTTTTTCTCCATAACTCATATGGAGTTTCGTCCCTATTTTTCAAAGGTATCTTGTTCAAAAGATAGTTTGCTGAGAGAATGGCGTCCCCCACATTTCTGGGTTCACTCCCGAACTGATCAACATGGCGTTCATCATCTCTTTCAATGTGCGGTTCTTTCGTTCCGTCACGCCATTTGATTGTGGAGAATAAGGAGGTGTACACTCATGTATAATGCCACTTTTTGCGCATAAATCCGCAAAAGGTGCAACATATTCACCTCCTCGATCGCTTCTCACAGCTTTTATCTTCTTTTTAAGTTGATTCTCAACTTCATTTTTGTACAAGATAAACTTTTATATTGCTTCGTTTTTACTCTTTAGTAAATACACATAGCAATATTTAGTACAATCATCAATAAACGTGATGAAGTACTTATTTCCTCCACGCGTGGGTACCGCTTTTAAATCACACACATCGGTATGAATTAAATCAAGGGGTTCGGTTATTCGTTCAACCGATTTAAACGATGATCTCGTAAGTTTGGATTCTACACATGTCTCGCATTTGTAATTGGACTCGATATGGAATGTCGGTATCAAATTTAATTTAATTAAACGTCTTAATGAATTAAAATTTACATGTCCTAGTCTACCATGCCAAACATTAGAAGACTCAATCATGTACGTAGAAATAGAAATTTCATTCATATTCTTGTTGTTTTTCACAACCATTACAGATATTTTAAACATTCCATTTAGGGCATAGCCCTTTCCAACAAACATTCCTCGTCTAGAAAGTACAAAATTGTCCGATTCAAACACTAGACGAAATCCAAACTTGTTGAGCATCCATCCCGACACGAGATTCTTCTGTATCTCTGGGATATAAAGCACATTGGTCAAAGTAAGCTCCTTGCCAGACGTCATCTTCAGGATGACAGTGCCTTCCCCCTTGATGCTTGCGGTAGCTTTATTTCCCATATAAAGCTTTCTTCACTCGACGCTTCCTTGAATGTAGAGAAAAGAGCCTTGTCTCCACAAACATGGCTGGTTGCACCCGTGTCAACGAACCATCCTTTTGGGCTTTCACCCATCGCGTTGACTTCTTCAATCATAGTCGCTTCCTCGGTTATCATTGCAATCAGAGGCATACCATCCTCATCAACCATGTGCGCACGCTCACGCTTAGGTTTCCTGCATTGGTTAGCACGGTTCCCCGTCTCGTTACAGTTGTAACAAGTACCTTGGAAAGGCGCAAGCTTCTTTTTCACAGCCCCCTTTTTCGGTCCAAGGTTGTTAACCTTTGCTTTCCCCTTGTTGTCCTTTTTACCCGGTAAAACCTCGAAAATTCACGTCCTATAATGTGTAGACACGTGTAAAATGTTTAAACGTGTGAAAGAAATATTATGGAAGGACTAAAGTTGACAAACATGAAAAGTATGTGAATATACGTATTCCAAGTGTCAACTGTGAATAAATATAATATACATTAACCCTAAATGGTGCTCATACCTTCAAACGAATAAATCATGGATCATACGAAGCTAAAAGTGAGAGATTTCAAACTACCGGGACTTAATGTGTCAACATGTTTAAATTATACCTCTGAGTGACCTTTTGAAAAACCCGAAGCTTTGTAACGGTTAATCATGCTCACTAGAATACACGGTTTAAATTTCGTAAAGTTTCGTTAACGTATGAGAAAGTTATGATCGAATTTGTGTGCGAAGGGTTAAAGCGTAAACGTTGGAAGTTAGGACTTTTCGGGTAACAATAAAGTTAACCGGGGACTTAACAAAGTGGGTATATGTTTTAAAGCCCTTATAGATCAATTTTGAGGGTTTACAATGCAAGAAATCAAGTGCCTAATCGAATTTTGAAGAGCCAAGGATCAAATCGCAAAAATCACAAAATCTGACCAGACGAGGCCTAGCGCGACGCGAGGGGGGGTGGCGTCACGCTAGCCCTGCCCAGCTCCGAGAATTTTGGGTTTTTGCCTGCCATTGCCTTTGTGCGCGACCTATACCCGATTTTCCACATCCTTGGCCCCTAAAGCACCCCCTAAGCATCTAGGACACATGTGGGAAGGTTGTGGTGTGTGCTAGACCTTGTTGTCAACACTTTGTGGTGATTGAAAACACTATAAAAGGCCAAGGTCTTGCAACACTTTCTTCACATCTTCATCTGCATTCCTGGAGCACTTCTGGAACTCTAACTTCCTCTCAAGTGTTCTCTAATCAAGCTTAGGACCTTTGTAAGTTGCCTAACCTTCTCTAATTACTTTTAGCTTGGTTAATTAGCTAAAAGTCAAACCGTCGTAATTACGGTTTGACTTCGAGATTAGTCAACGATGGCTCAGTCATATCTCGAATTAAAAATAGTTATAAGTTGGTATTTATGTGGGTAATAAAACCTCAAAAGGGTTTCCCCTGATTACCACTCTAACCAGGTCAAAAGTCGGGTCAAACGTGTACTTAAAAAGTCAACAGAAAGTTTAAAATGCGATTTATGCATAATTAGCAATGTAGACCATATACAACCTGTTTGATCATTGTTATAACTTGGTAATAAGTGTAAGAACATGTCTAAACATGTTCAACCCGACAATTTCCTGTTTAGACCCGGTTCGGAACCGAAAGTCACATAGTTTGACTTTCACTTTGACTTTCAGTTCTGACCCGTTTAGGCATGTTTTAGAAATGCCTCAGAGCTTTAATTGGACTAGGTTACATGTTAGAATAACCCTCTGTGATTATACACCTTGGTTCGTTAGTTATCCAATTAATATGCATGTTTCCGTTAATTGCCCTTATGTTGACCATTATGCCCTTATTGCCTTAAAACGTGATTTTTGGAAATGTAAAAGAGTAGAAACTTTAATTACTGATATATAAACATGTATGCAAAGTTTGACATCAATGAATTGTAGATTAAGAGTTATGCTCATTATCGCAAAATGAATGCTTTATGTTAATAAAATGGCGTAATTAGCGTATAGCCTACTTAAACATACTTTTTGATATCAAATATTTTACCCACTGATGTAATATATTATTTTGGGATTTTTAAAGATTTTTAATTAATTTTAGGCTGAGCATAACTCATAGTCGTAGGCTCAATCCGGTAATTGTCGGTTTTGCCCTTACGGGCCATAAAATGAGTTTTACATATCTAAACGACCCCAAACCTTTTGCTACTGATTATTTATGATAAATAAATTATTTTAGACCTTCTGGAATAATAAAAATACCAGCTTTAGTTATTGAACCCGTAAACGGCTCCTAATAGCCTTATTTAGCGTTTTTAGCGCATAGTATGTACTAATACTATTTTTAAACATACAAGGGTGATACCTACTGATGTTTTAGTCAAATTATAACATTTTAACAGTAAGCAAAAGTTGGTTATCTCAGACTTCAGTTTTGAGCTTTTCGGCTTATGAGAAATTACCAAAATACCCCTACGGGGCATAGTTTGGTTATAGTTGATAAATTTCACATATCTAAAATACCTTACTGTTATAAATCAGTAAACTGAGTATTTTTGCTGATTATATCAGACCTGTAACTCAGTTAAACATTTAAATGACCAAACTACCCCTACGGGGCCTAGTTTGTGTTAAACACGTTTCGGGCATAATGAAAGACATCTTACTGATGTTACAACATATTTGAGGCATAATTAACTTAGGAAACCTGTATATAGCTCTCATGAATACCCGTCACGCTTATTACGCGTACGGTTCGGTTTATGTAACAAGTTTACATAAATTAGCCG
This sequence comes from Helianthus tuberosus, assembly GCA_030545235.1. NCBI lineage: Eukaryota > Viridiplantae > Streptophyta > Magnoliopsida > Asterales > Asteraceae > Helianthus > Helianthus tuberosus. Next base: position 4,736,341 of record CM060436.1, on the reverse strand, counting down.
AAACGGGTCAAACCTTAACATTTTATCTCAAAATCCAGAATGTGAATAATAAACCCATATTGAACAAGTCTCTGAACTTGTCGGGTCTAAATCACATTCTATCCGGTATTCGCTTAATAGTGCGTACGAACCCTATCTTTGAAACTAGCCGGTCTAAGCTTAAGCTTAATTAAAGACCCGTTAGGATTCTAATAGGTTATTATAAAACCTTCATTCCAGATTAGGAGGACCAGTAAAAGCTACGTGCATTTTGCATATTGTGATTTATACATTGCTCAGGTAAATAATTTTAACTTATTTTCCCTATACGGGCTTGGGTTACGGTATGTAGCATACCGCTTGATCGAGCATCAAATCTCCACAGTTGAGTGGGTAGTTGAATAATTTGATCGGCTCGTTTAAACAGTCTTGATTACTTAAAGCCTTTGGGGGGTTAATGACCATGTCCCGGATATCCTTGGCATCATCTTACGAGATGGCCACGAGCTGAGCACGGGGTGTAGGCATACACCTGTCAGTGTATAACTCTATGATGTGGTGTGTCTATTGATCTTTAACCCGGAAAAGATCCGGGCTACTGAACGCACAAGTAACATGTAATTCGTTCACAAGATTATAATATTAAATAATTCTCCCAAGTTAATAAAAAATGTTTATGCCACGTGCATCCAAACCAATTTTTAAATCATTTTTCAAAATGAGTCAGTTGATTGTATTTACCAGTGTAAACTGACGTATTTTCCCAAAAAGACTGAATGCAGGTACTAAACGAAATTGGCTGGATTGTCTCCTTAGCATCAATAAAAGTCTCGCAAGCTTAGGATGCCTGAAGTCTGTTGAACTATTGTTTCTATTTTATTTCAATCCGTTCTGTGGATAAACATCCGAACATTGTGATACTTGATATTACAATAATTTATTCGGTTGTAGTATATCTTTAAATTTTCTTCCGCTGTGCATATTAAATATTCTGTTGTTTGACTATTACGTTGCCAACCATGTCACGATACTCCCCCACCGGGCCCACCGGTGACACGTGGAAATCGGGGTGTGACAGGTTGGTATCAGAGCCAACTCTGAGTGAATTAAACACTAGCCTTTTGTGTTTAATCTCAGTACACAATAGCACATTCTAAACTTTCGAGTCTAGACATATAACATAGGACAAATTCTATTTTTTTTTTGTTTTTGTTTTGTCCTTTAAAATGTTATATATGTTGTTTTGTTATCTCATGCTATATTGACAGGATTAACAACAATGCCGCCAAGATTCTTCCGTAGGCGAGGAAGAGGCAAGGGGCCAATCACCGCCCCTAACGATAATGAAGCTGGACCTTCGCAACGGCGAGCTCCATCCACCACCGAGAGTGACAACCCTCGGGAGAACCGGAGAAACCTGTTCGAGCCGGCCAGACGGTCGGTTTCGCATAGTTCAACACCTCCTGTTCTTAACCCTTATGAGCCCAATAACCCTCAACCGTCCTACATACCACTTCAGCGATCTTTATCGCATAATTCGTTTGGTGACCCCACACCCATCTTCCGAGGCCAATTTAATCCGGCCAATTACTTACCAGAACCCGTGGGTTTTAACCCACTGGGGCCAGACGATCACTTCTCCGGTGATAACACAGACGGCATGGACGAGGATACGGACCCCGTCGAACCCGCAAGTGGCACACCAAACCATCCGATCGAAATCTCCGACGGATCTTCATTCCACGGATCACCTTATGTTGGTCCGGACAGCTTTCAGGCGATGTTCACCAGGCACGAGTGGTACTATACACCTCCTCACCACTCGTCGCCTCATGAGCAGCAGCAGCCGCAGCAGCAGCAGCAGCATCATCAAGATTCCTCTGAGGATCACCGATTTGTGGCAGTTACGCCACCACCTCCACCGCCACCAGTACAGCCGGCACCTCCTCAACCGCCAAGGCGTAGGAGAACCGGTGCCCGCATGTCGGCACGAGCAGGGGACTTCCATTTCAGTTCCCCACGTCAGTCCAGTGGCAGCCACTATCCGCCACACCAAGAGGACCCACAAATGGGTGGACCTTCACAGCCAGCTGTTCCACAGCCACCGCCGATGGGTTTTGACAACCCAATTCCAGCGTATACGGGTTCCATGGCATATAACCCTTTTGAACCGCCAAATCACCACAATTATGGTTACGCGGAGGCCGACCCTTACATGGTAGCGGCAAACTACAACACCCAAGGACCCTATGGAGATCCATGGGGAGTAGGTTACCCAACACAAGGGTACCAGATACCTCCCAGACCTATTATACGGACGCAATCACAGCCGCCTCGGTTTTCTCCCCCAGAACGGGAGGAAATTCTTCAGAGGCTGGAACAGGTTGAGCGAGAAAATCGCCGCGATCTCCAGGAGAGACAAAGCTTTTTCCAAGGATTGGCAAGTTTGATCAAGGGGAAGAACAAGAAGGATCGTTGAATCCTTCCATTATTGTTGTAATCTCCTTTTATGAGTTTAGCCCCTGCGTGGGCCGGTGTTTGCTGTATTTGTTTAAGCCCCTACGTGGGTATGTATGTGAGTTATTTTGACCCCTGCGTGGGTCTATTTTCCGTTAACCCCTGCGTGGGTATGATGTTTAATTGTTTGGCTCCCTGCGTGGACTAGTTGTTGTTTAAAGCCCCTGCGTGGGCAAGTACTTGTTTAAAACCCCTGCGTGGGTAAGTTGTTATTTGAAAAGACCCGTTTAGGGCAGCGTGTAATATTATAATAAATTAATGGAATGTTTGTTTTATAAATTTCATGTTGCCATTATGTGCATGTATAAATTATAAATGAAATAAATAAATTAAAATCATTCCTTTAGAAATAATCTGCCTAAGTAATTGCTAATTAAGAATCTTAAAGTGTGAAACCTAGCCTTCTGGTCATTATAAGACCGGGCCAAGATGGTAAGACCTGTTAAAAAGATTCAAATCCCTGTTAACATCTGAAAAACATGTTAACACTCCTGGGAGACGTGATTTATTAAAAATCACATACGTCATTTTTATAAAGGAATCCTTTAGAAGATTCCTAACCCAGTTTAATGATCTCTGAATCCTGGGTTTACATCATCAATTAAGATGATCATATTTTAACCATACGTGGTAATATAGTGCCTACGGGCCTTGCTCATTTCAACATGAGCCAAAAAGACAGTGGTAGCTATGACTCCCTGTCAAATAAAAGTAATAAACTAGGTTCAAACCTCAAATGCTTTGATTCTCTGAAATCCTAGCATATAATTTATAATTGTCCATGTGACTAGGCCTTTGGTGCCATTAATAAAATTGTTATTGTTTTATAATTAGGATAAATTATTATAGAAATCCTAAATAAATTTGATTAATAAATTAACCAAATATGGTCTCTGCTTACCATGGTTAATGAATTACCCTAAGGGGCAATTCCATAATAAACCCCCAAATAAACTATTGTCCTTGTTTTCTGCAACAGTTCAATTGTAATGGCTAACTCAGACGAGGGTAATAGTCATCCAGCGGAGGTTAATAATGACGCCCGAATTAATCAAACGGGTGCGGAATTAAAAGCGATCATAGACGGCGCAGTTACACAAGCTTTGGAAAGGCAGTACGAGGAGTATAGTGGGACTCGTAGTAGGACCCTATCTACACAGCCTTCAAAGCCACAGTCCAATAAGGACGACCCGAAGAAAAATGATGACCGACACTCCTCGAACCACAGTGCTCCATCTCAGCAGGTTATACTAAACAAGGGACCCCGTGACAAGGGTTGCTCGTATAAATATTTCGTTTCCTGCAAACCCCGGGATTTCACTGGGGAGAAAGGAGCCATCGACTGTATGACATGGCTAGATGAGATGGATACGGTTGTTGATATCAGCGGATGCGCTGAGAGGGACGTGGTCAAGTTTGTGTCGCAGTCTTTCAAGGGTGAAGCTTTAGCATGGTGGAGATCTCTGATTCAAGCCACCGGGAAAATCCCACTGTACAACATGTCTTGGGATCAATTTGTTGCCCTTATCAGGGAAAATTACTGCCCTCAACATGAGGTGGAGAAGATAGAGTCTGATTTTCTATCCTTGGTGATGACAAACCTCGACTGTCAAACTTACCTAACGAGCTTCAACACTATGTCTCGGTTGGTTCCATACCTGGTAACCCCGGAACCAAAACGGATAGCTCGTTTTATCGGTGGTTTAGCCCCCGAAATCGAGGCAAGCGTAAAAGCTTCTCGGCCAGCGACTTTTAGATCAGTAGCTGACATTTCCTTATCCCTTACTCTGGATGCGGTCAGGCAGAGATCGCTGAGGAATAAGGAGGCTGAGAAGAGGAAGCGTGAAGATGATGGTTCACGAAGGTCGAACAAGAAACACCGTGGGAACGGTGACAACAAGAAAGGATCTGAGTCGAGGAAAGATGGGCATCAGTCGGGTGAGAAGCCCAAATACAAATTTGCAAGAAGCAGCACTATGGAAAGTGCAGACTTGAGTCGAACTCGCAGACTCAGTCAAAAACTTATGCTTGTGGTATTTGCAAGTCCATGGATCACAAAACCTTGGATTGCAAGAAGATAAAAGACGCAACGTGCTACCGTTGCAATGGAAAGGGCCACATTAAAACCAACTGCCCTAAGTACAACAAGAAGCCTGAAGAGGCTAAGAAGACTAATGCTAGAGTCTTCAGAATGGACGCGAAAGAGGCTGTGCAAGACGATAATGTTATAACAGGTACCTTCCTTGTAAATGATGTCTTTGCAAGAGTACTTTTTGATTCAGGCGCAGATAAGTCTTTCGTAGATCATAAGTTTTGTAAATTGTTGAATTTACCTGTCAAAACCTTAAGCATAAACTATGAGGTAGAGTTAGCAGATGGTACCATAGAAACCGTCTCAAATGTGTTAGATGGATGTGCTATATCCATTAAGAACCATTCTTTTCCTCTGTCTCTACTTCCATTTAAGTTGGCCGGTTTTGACATAGTTCTGGGTATGGACTGGTTATCTCGTAACCAGGCCCAAATTGTCTGTAACATGAAGCAAGTGGTAATAAAGACCCCGTCTGGTGAACCACTTACCATTCGGGGAGATACCCAGTATGGGCTGCCTAAGCAAGCGACTATGCTCAAAGCTTCAAAATGTTTAAAGAGGGGTTGTGTCATCTACATGGCACAAGTGATTATTGATGAACCTAGACCGAAGATAGAAGACATCCCTGTCATTTCTGAATTCCCTGAAGTTTTTCCGGAAGAACTACCTGGTTTGCCACCCGATAGGCAAGTGGAATTCAGGATTGATATCATCCCCGGAGCAGCACCAGTTGCAAGAGCACCTTATAGGTTGGCGCCCACAGAAATGAAAGAATTGAGGATACAGCTAGATGAATTACTAGCCAAGGGTTTCATTAAACCTAGCTCGTCCCCTTGGGGAGCGCCAGTCCTATTTGTCAAGAAGAAGGATGGATCGATGCGTCTGTGCATCGACTATCGTGAGCTCAATAAGGTCACGATAAAGAATAGATATCCTTTGCCTAGGATCGACGACTTGTTCGATCAGTTACAAGGAGCCAGTTATTTCTCGAAGATTGATTTGAGGTCAGGCTACCATCAACTGAAGGTTAGAGATGAAGACGTGCATAAAACTGCATTTAGGACTCGTTATGGTCATTACGAGTTTCTAGTGATGCCTTTTGGGCTCACTAATGCACCGGCTGCATTCATGGATCTCATGAATCGCGTTTGCAAGCCGCACTTAGATAAATTCGTCATCGTCTTCATTGACGACATTCTCATTTATTCTAAGAACCAAGCTGACCATGAGAAACACCTCCGATGTATTCTCAAACTTTTACACCAAGAGAAACTCTATGCCAAGTTCTCTAAGTGTGAATTTTGGCTACGAGAAGTCCAATTTCTTGGACATGTGGTCAGTGAGCGTGGTATCCAAGTGGATCCCGCTAAAGTTGAAGCTGTTATGAATTGGAAAGAGCCAAAGACGCCTACGGAGATTCGTAGCTTCCTGGGATTGGCAGGATATTATAGGCGTTTCATTGAAAATTTTTCAAGGATTGCTGCACCCCTAACTTCCTTGACCAAGAAGAAAGTAAAGTTCGTTTGGGGCTCTAAGCAGCAAGAGTCCTTTGATGTTTTGAAACAGAAGTTGAGCAACGCTCCTGTGCTGACATTACCTGAAGGCACTGAAGAATTCGTAGTTTACTGCGATGCTTCACACACCGGCATGGGGTGTGTGCTTATGCAGAAAGGCAAGGTTATTGCCTATGCATCACGACAGTTAAAGGTGCACGAAAAGAATTACACCACCCACGACTTGGAATTGGGTGCCATTGTGTTCGCACTGAAACTGTGGAGGCATTATCTTTATGGAATCAAGTTTGTGATCTATTCTGATCACAAGAGCCTCCAGCATCTGTTTAATCAGAAGGAATTAAACATGAGGCAACGCCGTTGGATGGAGACCTTGAATGATTATGATTGTGAAATAAAGTATCATCCCGGCAAAGCTAATGTAGTCGCTGACGCCTTGAGCAGAAAGGAAAGGATGAAACCCATCCGAATCAATGCCAAGCGCATGGAAATAAAGAACAGTTTGATAGAAAGGGTGTTAGCTGCACAGAAGGAAGCTGTGCTGGAAGCTAACTATCCTAATGAAAAGTTAGGAGTAACTGAGGAGCAGTTAACTCTTAGCAAGGACGGAATTCTGCGATTGAATGGACGAATATGGGTTCCAATTTATGGAGGGCTTTGAGATGTCATCCTCCAGGAAGCCCATAGTTCCAAATACTCCGTTCATCCTGGAGCTGATAAGATGTACCAGGATCTAAAAGCAAATTATTGGTGGATAGGCTTGAAGAAGTATGTAGCCACTTATGTAGCTAAATGCTTGACATGTGCGCAAGTCAAAGCCGAGCATCAAAAGCCGTCAGGCTTGCTACAACAGCCTGAACTTCCTACGTGGAAGTGGGAAATAGTGACTATGGATTTTATTACCAAGTTACCTAAGACAAGGAAAGGCAATGATACAATATGGGTCATAGTGGATAGACTGACTAAGTCAGCACATTTCTTACCCATCAAGGAGACTTATAGCTCCGACATGTTAGCCCAGTTATACGTGGAAAAGATTGTAGCCTTACATGGCATACCTGTGTCTATTATCTCTGACCGAGATACTAGATACACGTCACATTTTTGGAAGAGCTTCCAACAATCTTTGGGCACACGTTTGAATTTTAGTACGGCTTATCATCCTCAGACTGACGGTCAGAGTGAGCGTACTATTCAAACGTTGGAAGACATGCTACGTGCATGTGCGATCGATTTGGGTGGTAGTTGGGATAAGAACTTACCATTAATCGAATTCTCCTACAACAATAGCTACCACACCAGCATAAAGGCTGCGCCTTTCGAGGCATTATATGGTAGAAAGTGTAGATCGCCCGTGTGTTGGGCGGAAGTTGAAGAAGTCCAGTTATCAGGACCAGAGATCGTGTTCGAAACAACGGACAAGATTGTCCAGATTCGTGACCATCTCAAAGCTGCTCGGGATAGGCAGAAGAGTTACGCTGATCCAAATCGTAAGGATTTTCACTTCGAAGTAGGTGACAAAGTCCTACTTAAAGTGTCACCCTGGAAGGGGGTGATGAGATTTGGTAAGAAAGGCAAGCTAAGCCCGAGATACATAGGACCTTTCGAGGTTATCGAGCGTGTCGGGTCAGTTGCCTATAAGTTAAACTTACTGGAAGAGCTCAGTGGAATTCACAATGTGTTCCACATCTGCAATCTGAAGAAGTGTTTCGCTGACGAATCACTGGTTATACCACATACAAATGTGCATATAGATAAGAGCTTGAAATTTGTTGAAAAACCCTTGTCGATTGAAGATCGACAGGTAAAGAAGCTTCGAAGGAAGCACGTGCCTATTGTAAAGGTGTAACGCCCCAAAATCTGAATGTTAATATTTGTCGTGTGTCCTTATGTGACACGTCATGAAATAAATAACTAGGCTATTTAACCTAGTTAAGGGTACGGTCAAAAGTATTAAATGATGAATGTAGTGTCAGTTATGTTTTAAAGGAAAACCCGAGGGGCTAAAGTGGAACAAATGAAAGTAAGTTATTAAATAACTAATCATACATCAATCTTCTAAACTCATACATAACCCATCAAAACCTACTACTAATCATCATGTATCATTCCAAATGAACATTAAACATAACATCATCATATTCCTCCTAATTTATCTAACAATAATTCATCATACCCACATAATACACCAATCTTTCAACAAGACTTGAACATAGGTGGTGCTTCTAATAACCATCTTCACCATAACTAACGGGTTTCACCTCAAATCATCAAATTAACGTAAACCATACATAACCCATGTTCTATACGAGGATTCTAACCCTTGTACATGATCAATTTCATATTAACTCACGGATTAGAACATAACCCACTTCACCCATGATCACCAATCTTAGATTTAAGACATACCTTATGATCCCCTCGTGTTGGTGATCATTAATCCATGCTCGGTTATGGATTTAAGCTTCATCTTGCCTTCCGATTTGAGTATAAAGATGAAGTTAGGGTTTGAGGCTCCATGGGAGCCTCCTGCTCCTTCTCGAACACACATACGTTCGAGAAGGAGCAGGAGGCTCCCATGGAGCCTCAAACCCTAACTTCATCTTTATACTCAAATCGGAAGGCAAGATGAAGCTTAAATCCATAACCGAGCATGGATTAATGATCACCAACACGAGGGGATCATAAGGTATGTCTTAAATCTAAGATTGGTGATCATGGGTGAAGTGGGTTATGTTCTAATCCGTGAGTTAATATGAAATTGATCATGTACAAGGGTTAGAATCCTCGTATAGAACATGGGTTATGTATGGTTTACGTTAATTTGATGATTTGAGGTGAAACCCGTTAGTTATGGTGAAGATGGTTATTAGAAGCACCACCTATGTTCAAGTCTTGTTGAAAGATTGGTGTATTATGTGGGTATGATGAATTATTGTTAGATAAATTAGGAGGAATATGATGATGTTATGTTTAATGTTCATTTGGAATGATACATGATGATTAGTAGTAGGTTTTGATGGGTTATGTATGAGTTTAGAAGATTGATGTATGATTAGTTATTTAATAACTTACTTTCATTTGTTCCACTTTAGCCCCTCGGGTTTGCCTTTAAAACATAACTGACACTACATTCATCATTTAATACTTTTGACCGTACCCTTAACTAGGTTAAATAGCCTAGTTATTTATTTCATGACGTGTCACATAAGGACACACGACAAATATTAACATTCAGATTTTGGGGCGTTACAAAAGGTCAAATGGGATGCCCGTAGAGGTCCCGAATTCACGTGGGAAGTTGAATCCACGATGAAAGAAAAGTACCCTTACTTATTTCAGTAAATCTCGGGTCGAGATTTATTTTAAGGGGTTGAGGATGTAACACCTCGAAAATTCACGTCCTATAATGTGTAGACACGTGTCAAATGTTTAAACGTGTGAAAGAAATATTATGGAAGGACTAAAGTTGACAAACATGAAAAGTATGTGAATATACGTATTCCAAGTGTCAACTGTGAATAAATATAATATACATTAACCCTAAATGGTGCTCATACCTTCAAACGAATAAATCATGGATCATACGAAGCTAAAAGTGAGAGATTTCAAACTACAGGGACTAAATGTGTCAACATGTTTAAATTATACCTCTGAGTGACCTTTTGAAAAACCCGAAGCTTTGTAACGGTTAATCATGCTCACTAGAATACACGGTTTAAATTTCGTAAAGTTTCGTTAACGTATGAGAAAGTTATGATCGAATTCGTGTGCGAAGGGTTAAAGCGTAAACGTTGGAAGTTAGGACTTTTCGGGTAACAATAAAGTTAACCGGGGACTTAAGAAAGTGGGTATATGTTTTAAAGCCCTTATAGATCAATTTTGAGGGTTTACAATGCAATAAATCAAGTGCCTAATCGAATTTTGAAGAGCCAAGGATCAAATCGCAAAAATCACAAAATCTGACCAGACGAGGCCTAGCGCGACGCGAGGGGGGGTGGCGTCACGCTAGCCCTGCCCAGCTCCGAGAATTTTGGGTTTTTGCCTGCCATTGCCTTTGTGCGCGACCTATACCCGATTTTCCACATCTCTTGGCCCCTAAAGCACCCCCTAAGCATCTAGGACACATGTGGGAAGGTTGTGGTGTGTGCTAGACCTTGTTGTCAACACTTTGTGGTGATTGAAAACACTATAAAAGGCCAAGGTCTTGCAACACTTTCTTCACATCTTCATCTGCATTCCTGGAGCACTTCTGGAACTCTAACTTCCTCTCAAGTGTTCTCTAATCAAGCTTAGGACCTTTGTAAGTTGCCTAACCTTCTCTAATTACTTTTAGCTTGGTTAATTAGCTAAAAGTCAAACCGTCGTAATTACGGTTTGACTTCGAGATTAGTCAACGATGGCTCAGTCATATCTCGAATTAAAAATAGTTATAAGTTGGTATTTATGTGGGTAATAAAACCTCAAAATGGTTTCCCCTGATTACCACTCTAACCCGGTCAAAAGTCGGGTCAAACGTATACTTAAAAAGTCAACAGAAAGTTTAAAATGCGATTTATGCATAATTAGCAATGTAGACCATATACAACCTGTTTGATCATTGTTATAACTTGGTAATAAGTGTAAGAACATGTCTAAACATGTTCAACCCGACAATTTCCTGTTTAGACCCGGTTCGGAACCGAAAGTCACATAGTTTGACTTTCACTTTGACTTTCAGTTCTGACCCGTTTAGGCATGTTTTAGAAATGCCTCATAGCTTTAATTGGACTAGGTTACATGTTAGAATAACCCTCTGTGATTATACACCTTGGTTCGTTAGTTATCCAATTAATATGCATGTTTCCGTTAATTGCCCATATGTTGACCATTATGCCCTTATTGCCTTAAAACGTGATTTTTGGAAATGTAAAAGAGTAGAAACTTTAATTACTGATATATAAACATGTATGCAAAGTTTGACATCAATTTGAATTGTAGATTAAGAGTTATGCTCATTATCGCAAAATGAATGCTTTATGTTAATAAAATGGCGTAATTAGCGTATAGCCTACTTAAACATACTTTTTGATATCAAATCTTTTACCCACTGATGTAATATATTATTTTGGGATTTTTAAAGATTTTTAATTAATTTTAGGCTGAGCATAACTCATAGTCGTAGGCTCAATCCGGTAATTGTCGGTTTTGCCCTTACGGGCCATAAAATGAGTTTTACATATCTAAACGACCCCAAACCTTTTGCTACTGATTAGTTATGATAAATAAATTATTTTAGACCTTCTGGAATAATAAAAATACCAGCTTTAGGTATTGAACCCGTAAACGGCTCCTAATCGCCTTATTTAGCGTTTTTAGCGCATAGTATGTACTAATACTATTTTTAAACATACAAGGGTGATACCTACTGATGTTTTAGTCAAATTATAACATTTTAACAGTAAGCAAAAGTTGGTTATCTCAGACTTCAGTTTTGAGCTTTTCGGCTTATGAGAAATTACCAAAATACCCCTACGGGGCATAGTTTGGTTATAGTTGATAAATTTCACATATCTAAAATACCTTACTGTTATAAATCAGTAAACTAAGTATTTTTGCTGATTATATCAGACCTGTAACTCAGTTAAACATTTAAACTCTTTTATAAACATTTAAATGACCAAACTACCCCTACGGGGCCTAGTTTGTGTTAAACACGTTTCGGGCATAATGAAAGACATCTTACTGATGTCACAACATATTTGAGGCATAATTAACTTAGGAAACCTGTATATAGCTCTCATGAATACCCGTCACGCTTATTACGCGTACGGTTCGGTTTATGTAACAAGTTTACATAAATTAGCCGAAACGGGTCAAACCTTAACAGTTTTATCTCAAAATCCAGAATGTGAATAATAAACCCATATTGAACAAGTCTCTGAACTTTTCGGGTCTAAATCACATTCTATCCGGTCTTCGCTTAATAGTGCGTACGAACCGTATCTTTGAAACTAGCCGGTCTAAGCTTAAGCTTAATTAAAGACCCGTTAGGATTCTAATAGGTTATTATAAAACCTTCATTCCAGATTAGGAGGACCAGTAAAAGCTACGTGCATTTTGCTTATTGTGATTTATACATTGCTCAGGTAAATACTTTTAACTTATTTTCCCTATACGGGCTTGGGTTACGGTATGTAGCATACCGCTTGATCGAGCATCAAATCTCCACAGTTGAGTGGGTAGTTGAATAATTTGATCGGCTCGTTTAAACAGTCTTGATTACTTAAAGCCTTTGGGAGGTTAATGACCATGTCCCGGATATCCTTGGCATCATCTTACGAGATGGCCACGACCTGAGCACGGGGTGTAGGCGTACACATGTCAGTGTATAACTCTATGATGTGGTGTGTCTATTGATCTATAACCCGGACAAGATCCGGGCTACTGAACGCACAAGTAACATGTAATTCGTTCACAAGATTATAATATTAAATAATTCTCCCAAGTTAATAAAAAAATGTTTATGCCACGTGCATCCAAACCAATTTTTAAATCATTTTTCAAAATGAGTCAGTTGATTGTATTTACCAGTGTAAACTGACGTATTTTCCCAAAAAGACAGAATGCAGGTACTAAACGAAATTGGCTGGATTGTCTCCTTAGCATCAATAAAAGTCTCGCAAGCTTAGGATGCCTGAAGTCTGTTGAACTATTGTTTCTATTTTATTTCGATCCGTTCTGTGGATAAACATCCGAACATTGTGATACTTGATATTACAATAATTTATTCGGTTGTAGTATATCTTTAAATTTGCTTCCGCTGTGCATATTAAATATTGTGTTGTTTGACTATTACGTTGCCAACCACGTCACGATACTCCCCCACCGGGCCCACCGGTGACACGTGGAAATCGGGGTGTGACATACCCCGTTTGCCCTTATTGCCCTTTGAGGACTCCCCAACTTCCACCATGTTTGCCGTAGCTGAAGCTTGCAAAATGGTGCCTTTCTGGGCGACCCTGTTGTCCTCTTCTATTCGAAGACGGACGACAAGTTCCTCAATCGTCATTTCCTTTCGCTTGTGTTTAAGATAATTCTTAAAATCCAACCAAGCAGGAGGTAAGTTCTCAATCATGGCTGCCACTTGAAATGTCTCGCTAAGTACCATTCCCTCAGCATGGATGTCTTGTAGTATAATTTACAACTCTTGGACTTGTTCATAACAGTCTTGTTATCAAACATTTTGTAGTCCAAGAAACAGGCGACAACAAATTTATTTGTTCTCGCATACTCCGTTTTGTACTTTTTATCCAATGACTCCCATAATTCTTTGGAAGTCTTGATATTATAGTACACATTATACAAGGCATCCGAGAGACCGTTGAGTACATAGCCTCGACAAATGAAATCCGAGTGCTTCCAAGCCTCTACCGCGCTCAGAGCCTGAGCGTCGGTCTCCCCTTCCGTAGGTTGGGGAGCGGTTTCAGTCAGGAACCTCGCAAGGTTCATGGTGGTCAAATAGAAGAACATCTTCGATTTCCACCTTTTGAAGTGGAGACCCGAGAACTTCTCGGGTCGTTCAGCATGATTCGCCACTGTGGACACTCCCACAGTGTTGGCAGGGGTTCCAATGACAACATTAGTGTTGCTGGTATTCAAGTTTTCAGTCGACATTCTGAAAAATTCCAATGAAACAAGTTAAAATTCTGTTTAGAAATAATAAATGTGCTTATTTATTATTGTCCCAAACTAAACAGAAGCAAGAGTTTTTTAAACCACTGCGCAGCTTCTAAGTCCAACTTTGAAGACTACAACAGTAGGTTTTTTGAACTCAGTTTAAAGAAAGGAGTAAAAACAGAATCCGTTTTGACAAGGTCGCTACTTTGAATCAAAACAGAAAAAAGAAACTGTTTTTTAAAACACAGATGTATGAATTCAAAACTGGTTCGAATTCACAGCAGAATATGTTTGTGATTTTACACGAACGGTGTTTTAAAAAATTTGTTTTAAGATTGTAGGAATCCGTTCGTGTAAAATAAATAAAATCTTTATTAACTTGAATTACAAGAATTAAACAGAATGAAATTGAAATTACTTTACAATTACAACTGAAATAAAAGAAAAACAAGAACAGATTTTGCAAACAAATAATAGTTCTTGGCCGAGGATCGTGTTAGACACGGGTCCATTAAAACAAATTTCGTGTCTCCCAGGAGAACACATTTGTTTCCAGGATACAACAGCCCAATGCAGTTGGACTGCCGGTCTTGACTCCAACCCGAAGGTGTACCTGAAGCAGGATAGAAGAAAATTGATGTAGAGAGAGATTGTAGAAATGTGTGTTTTCAGTGTGTTGAATCTACTGAAGGAGCCTCCTATTTATACAGCAGGTCTTGAAGAAACTGAAAAACGAATTAAACGGGTGAATTAAATTGCATTGAACGTCTTCAATGCACTTTAATTCGTTATTTAATTCACAGTCAAACGCATTAACTTCGTCAGTTTCGAATGCTGAAACGTAACTGCACTGGCGTTAACTGCTGGAAGTTTCTTCGCGTACGCGCGCCCTTGCGCGAGCAAGTCTGCACACTCATGCACGAGTGCGCCATTTTGGCTCACTGCCATGCGCGCGTGCGCCATTCTGGCTCAACTCCATGCGCGCGTGCGCCACGTCACCTGTGAGCCTCTACAAGCACGCCACACAGTCGCGCCATTTTGGCTCACGTTGGTGCGCCGCGCACGTCACTTGAGTGCCAATGCTCCATGCGCGCCACCGCGCGCCTCTATGCCATGTGTACTCGCGCAGACCCACCTGGGTCATGCACCTGCATGCCACGTCACCAACCACTTGGTCCTTGCAACCCTTGTGCTCCACCACGCGCACGTGGTCAAAAATACAAAGGCGGCTCTCAAGCGGCGATACGAAGTGCAAAGTGCGCCATCAAAGCGCCACATTGCACCTCATCGCCCACGCCATGCGCGCGCGCGTGTGCGAGTGCGAGTTAGGGTTCTCCGCACCCTTCGCGAGTACACTTAGTGAGTGCTTCCATGAAACAATAAGGATCGAGAGTTCCCACTTAAATACCCCTTTAAGTTTCATCTCTCCTCCTATGTAGGACAAGGTGCCACTTTCCCACTTTTTTTAGCATTCAAGTTTCAAACACCAAACTTTGAGCATCGATGTCTCATTCATCTTAGCTCCGTTTTGGACGTGGTTAGTTCGTTGCGAAGCTCTTCCAACATAGAACACAAACCCACAAATAAATATATAAAACTCGCTCATTTTGTTATATTTATTTCTAGTCCAAAATAGGAAACAATCATTTTCCTATATTTGTGAAAAAATGCTATTTTCACAAATTTTCCAACAACCTCCACATCACATCCCACGTTTTACACTAAAAAGGGGTTCGTAAGTATATGGTCCCCACCATTCCAAGTTGTACTGGTACAAAACCGGACCAGCCCGGTCAAGCAATTATGCTAGTCCTGAAGGTGTGGTCTGAATTTTGGACGGGGATTTCAGACCTTACGTTGTGCATGCTCTTATTGAACATATAAAAAAGGTTTTTTTTTAATATTTATTGATATATTCAATCAAAAAATTTTATTAATAAAGTTATTTTGATTTTTAGTCGATTGCAACAAGTTAACATCATATGAGTTCTCCACACATGCTATTTATTACAACTCTTTCTCTTTATATTGTTTGGAAATTTGAAGAAAAAAAACTCTATGGCACTCCTTATCCATATGGAGTATTTACAAAAGAATTTGAATGTTTTAACGGAATTAAAATTCAAAGGAATTGAGAATAATTCAAACAAAACTAATTAACGTGTATGGGTGGAAGATTTGGTAAAAAAAAAAACTAAAAGATAAAATTGCAGTGTACGCCCTTTACATTTACATTAAAAGAATAATGAATTTTAACAATTCTAACTATAGTCGCTAGTCGGTAACAGTCTCAACTTAAAAAATGACCAGTGGTGGTCCCACCTTTTCACATATTGTAAAACAATGAACCTTTACTAACAGAAAAAGAAAAGAGGACAAAAAGAAATTTAGATCCTATTAGTAAAGTTCAGTTGGTTTACAATATGTGAAAAAATGAGACCACCACCGGTTATTTTTAAAGTTGGGACCGTTGACAGCCAACAGCTAATAGTTGGATTATTAAAATCCATTATTCCTACATTAAATTGCATTGCATGTCCTTTATCTTTAAAAGTTTCAGTGCACGTCCTTTACGTTTTTTTTTGTTGCGGTGCACAACCTTTACCACAAACCCAGTTAGTTTTCTTAGTTAACTTAATCATTTGCCTAGCACATGGTGGGCAAAATAGTCATTTTAATCCCCTAACGTGTATAAATTTTGTATACCGACTTTTTCTCTTCCCTCATGTGATTGTTTCCTAACCAGATTACGTCTCAAGCTCCATAGACCTTCAACCAAATTCAACGATGACAACTAAAAATTGATTTCACATATGAACAGAAGAAGATGATGATTATGATATCGAATTACTATATGGTACGATTCAAACTCTAGAATTTGTACTCTTATTTTTTACTGTAGCGACGTACCCAAGTTACTTTCAATGATAATGATGATTATGATATCGAATTAGTATCTAGTATGGAATTAGATTTCAAGATGCAAATTTACGTTGATTCTGGTTTTTTAATGCAACGATTTTAAGTATATGGTATTGAATTAGGTATATGGTATTTATTATACAGGAAATGATATCGAATTAGGTATATGGTATCGATTATTAGTATATACAACAATTTTTTAATGCAACGATTTTTGGTACATGGTATTAGTAAATGCAACATACGGGTTTTGAAAAAGTCATTGAAAGCACTAATACTGGATGAAATGGCGGAGGGACTAAGTCCTCCACTAACCGAAGATGAAGAAGCAAACGACGACACTAATGTTGAAGATGAAGAAGCAAACAACGATGCTAACGTTGAAGACCTATGTTCGGACGAAGAATAAACGCTTAGTAGTTAATAAAGTAAAATGCCTTATTAGTCTTAAAATGTGCTATTAATATTATTGTGAAAATATTTTTTTTTCTGTATTGATTTTCTCCTTATTTGTTTTGATATATATATATATATATATATATATATATATATAGAATAAGTATAATGTACAAAAGGCCTTATCCTACATTATCGTACGCGACAAAGGATATAACTTGCGTAATTACATTTTTGAGCAAAATAACGTGCGTTATTTTTGGTTCCATGCGTGATTTTCCCAAAAAAACTAACCCCTATGCGTGATTACATGTCCAAAGCGTGATTACATGTCCAAAGCGTGATTATTCCCCTGATTGGACGGTTGGAAGCGTAGCGTACGTGAAGTATGATAAGCCCTTTTGTATGTTAACCTACCCCTATATATATATATATATATATATATATATATATATATATATATAGGATTCCGCTAAAATGAGAACCACCTCGAGTTGTAAGAACCGCGAGAACTTTTTGATCCGGGGCGAGGTGGACCAAAAATTTTTTTTCAGAAACGTAGATGCATGTATAAAAACAACATTTGTAAAAAAAATTCAAAAAAAAATGTCGTGTGTGTAGTTTTGAGCAACACAAGTTTGTGTTTACGGGACCCGTAAATTTTCCGGTCAGATTTACGGTACCCGTAAACACAAACTTGTGGCGCTCAAAACTACACACACGACATTTTTTTTTTTGAATTTTTTTTACAAATGTTGTTTTTATACATGCATCTACGTTTATGAAAAAAAAAATTTGTCCACCGCGCCCCCTACGGTGTAGTTCTCACGGTTCTTACAACTCGAGGTGGTTCTCATTTTAGCATTCCCCTATATATATATATATAGGATAAGGATCCGTTAGGAACCACCCTTTATTGCAAGAACCGCGAGAACCAGTGTGAACACATGGTATTTTTGTAATTAAAGTGAAATTTCATCTAACAGATATATATCCAACCTGAAATAGATGGCCAAACCGGTTAGGAACCGGAAAAAGTAGCCATCTCTACCCTTGGAAAGGCTAGAATTTCCTAAGAAATGTCTAGATTTGTTGACCAAAGAAGGCTGCAAAAAGATGTTTCTAGGTTAACTCTTGAACACCCTTGAAAAGTCTTAGGGGGAAGTCTTAGGGGGTGTTTGGCTAAGCTTTTCAACACTTTCTTATAACTTATTCACTTTTACAAAAAGCTAATAAGGAGAAAAAGTGTTTGGCAAACTCATAAACACTTTTCAAAATGACTTTTTGTATAAGGAGGAAAAGTTAGTTTTGAAAAGTTAGCAAGGAGTGACTTTTTGAAGCTGCTTATCACTTTTAGTTATTTTACATGAATAAGCTAAGAAAACATTTTTTAAAAAACAACTTATTAACTTATTGGCTTTTCCTACCACATAAGCTAATCCAAACATTTTTTAAAAAATTCTTTTCAAAAAGTTATAAGTCAATAAGTCTTTTTCACAAAAAGTCATTTTTGAGTTAAATAAGTTTGGCCAAACAAGCCCTTACAATGTTGGATATTTCATGGAATGTTATAGAAATAAACCTTGAAATTTTATGATAGAAGTTTCTAGATTAACACTGAAATTTTATGATAGAAGTTTCTAGATTAACACTTGTCTAAAACCTTGTAACTAATATAAATAGAGGATGGTAGCCTCATTTACAAACCACCCTAGCTTTGCAAAACATCAAACACACACTTTAAACTTGAAAGCATTTCCATGTAATACAAACATTTTTTTTCTTGTAGCAATACAAACACCATTACTATCCATCTCAACAACTTGTGTTTTGCAACCATGTATAACATATGTTAGGGTTGTGTTGTTGAACACCATGAGATGGTGATGTAATTATATAACGTGTATAACATAAATTGTAACAGCCCAACGTAACCACACCATGATATTGTCCGCTTTGGCAGCCAGCACGCCCTCAGCGCCTGCCCCTCACTGGTTTTAAAATGTGTCATGACGGTGAAGGTATCCAGCCCCTTATAAGGAAGCCTTTGTTCCCCTTCACAACCGATGTGGGATATCACAATCCACCCCCCTTAAGGGGTCCAACGTCCTCGAGGGACCTGGCACCATCGGTCCGACCCTGACTCTGATACCATCTGTAACAGCCCAGCGTAACCGCACCATGATATTGTCCGTTTTGGCAGTCATTTCAAGTATGATTCATGTTCAATATTGAAAACCTGAATACATTAAAAAAAACTCGTGTTTAAAAACCCTCAAAACTGCTTAGAGTTAGCAAAACCCATAATAATGAGACTAAAGAAACAAAAACTTCAAGATCTCTTAGAAAATTCAAACTAGTGAAAACCCATTCATGTTTATGAATCATAAAAATGTTCCAAGCATTTAATAAAAACAGAAAAAGAAAAGGAAAAATCGTTCAAGAACTCTCAAAACCCAATGAAAACCCTCAGAAGTGTAATACCTGCAGATTTGTATTGGCACGCCTTTGTTTCCTCCTCAAACGTCTGAGCAGAATGACGATGACCCCTTCTCCTAAGATAGGAGACGATATGTACATCTAAACTGGTTTTATGTCCATAGTAACTAGATATGTACCATGTAGGAGCCGATCATCAACAACTGGGGGTGGGTACCACATATCCAAGTGTCCCTTGCTAATGTCCACACCCGGGCATTTCGCTGGCAAACAGAAGCAAGAAATCTACCGGTAGGGTCCCAAGCAATCGATTTTACGGCGTTAGCATGTCCCTATATAAAGAAAATGTTAAAAACATCAAGAAATGAGGAAAGTATGTTATTAACTATATGATGAGGTGCATACCTCTAAAATGCCTTCGCTGGTTACATCATTCTTGTCAGGTTGAACAAACATAACCACAATGTTTTTTCCAAGGGCAACAGCTAACAGATTGTTGTTCGGGTGGAATCTAAGTTGCTTTATTATGCCTTCACGTTTACATTAAATTGCATTGCATATCCTTTATGTTTAAAAGTTTCAATGCAAATCCTTCACATTTATTTTTTGTTGCAATGCACGACCTTTCCCACAAACCCACTTAGTTTTATTAGTCAACTTAATCATTTGCCTAGCACATGGTGGGCAATATAGTCATTTTAATTCCCTAACTTGTATAGGTTTTGTATAACGGCTTTTTCTCTTCCCTCATGTGATTGTTTCCTAACCAACTTACGTCTTAAGCTCCATAAACCTTCAACCAAAATCAACGATGACAACTGAAATTGATTTCACATACGAACAAAAGATGATTATGATATCGAATTAGTATATTGTATGGTTCAAACTCCAGAATTTCTACTCGTACTTTTAATTCAGCAATGTACCCAGGTTACGTTCAAGACAACGTGCGTGGCAATCTAATAGTTATGTACAAAAAGAGAAGGGTCAATGTGAGCCAAATAGAAAGTTAGTTATGGGGATGTATCACTAAAAACACAAAAGTAAGCATAGAAGGTTAATGACTCCACCATGCTATACTTTCTAATTTATTAGTATGGTTGATCAATCTTGATTTAACGAGATAAAGATCAAACAGGTTATTGTTATAGATAATTGTTGGTGAATTATTTATTGAGTCAAGTTTTATAGTAAACAGAATGAATCAATGTTGATTGATAAGAATCAATATTAGTTGGTTGAGATCAAATTTGGTGTTTGTGTTCAATGTTGGTTGAGATTAAATTCGGTGTTTGTGTTGTTAGGCCTCATTGCCAACATAGGATCTTAGCGGGTCCCATAACATGTTTCACATGTCCCATAGGAAAGAAACTTTAAATCTTAGACCGTTCGTATTTCATATTTTCTACTTTTTATAAATAGTAGAAGTTTTTAAGATCATTTGTTCATATTTTATTTTCTACTTTTTATCAATGTTGTAGTAAGTTTTTAAGATCATTTGTTCATATTTTATTTACTACTTTTTATCAATGTTGTAGTAATCGCTAGTCGGGCGATGAGGTGAGGACCAGCGATTAATTGGGGATTACTCGACATCTAGTCGGGATTTTTACAACCATGCTTTTTTATAAATAGCAGAAGTTTTTGAGATCACGTATGAAAGCCAACTCATGTTTAGAGAAACCATAAATAGATCAAAACCCGACATTATTACAAAAATATTCTTTCATATGATTTTTGTTAATACAAAACACAACATAAAGGACACAAACCATCTTTTCAGATTTGATCTTAAACCTTTTGCTACAAAGCGCAAAACCGAAAATGCAATTTACAATGGGTTTCACAGCTTATTCGTCATGTCCCAACGGGTCATGACTGGCGTAACACGAAACTTATAATTCGGGTTCGGGCAGCCAGAAACGACAACCAAGTACAATAAGAAAACACGTTTCTCCATTTTAGCAAGAGCTAAAATTACTTGGATAAAATGGTCATTTTGTTCACTTCCTAATCGACAGAAACTCGAAGCTGCGAAGCTGGTCTTCGTTGCCACCTTTCGTAGTACGTGAAAATCCCAACGGTTTGGTGTCGTAGCTCGGTTGTGGTTGGACTCTATGAGTAGTTGATATGCGGGCCCCACTGGACGACACATGACGAGCTAATCGGGCTTCTGTTAGTTCCACTGAGGAGCCGGGTCTGCTGCCAGCGGTGGCACCCCGTTTCGAAGAGTCCCCGTCTCGAGAGGACCGGATTCTCTCAGAATTAGGCAGCTGTTGTCGATTTGAGTATTATAAGTCAAAGTCAACTTTTGACTTTTAAGAGTCAAAACTATACTAAAAACAAAAATGGGATATTCAAGCTTACCACGTCTTTTGATGATGGTACATCATCGGAAATCTTGTTTCGTGAACTTTGTCGGGCGCCACCTGTCAAATTTCTTCTAGAAAACGCTTCTACCGCACCTGAGATTCTGTCGCGGATATCTTGCCCCGCTGCACAAAATAAGCAACCTTGAAAAATACAGTAATACCTAACCTACTAATCAACTTAAAACGATGATGAATCTTATTAGCGGCTGATGGGCTTGTTTTACGAGTGATACCTGAGGTTCTTGTCGGCTTTTCCGCTGATGTTCCAGCGTTTATACCCGTGTTTCCGCCTTGAAGCTACACAAAAAGAAAGACCATGTAATCATGCAATCTTTAAGCCAAAAAAAGGTCATGTATATGCATGTGTGTATAAATTGATCAGCACTTTTGCACTCACTCGTCCTCTAGAGGTAGCGCCAATTTGAGGGTACTTTAACATGGTCCAATCGAATACATTGTCAAATTGATAGCCTGTAATTATAAAATCATGTAATTAGATCGAGAATCAAAACTCAAAAGGTAATATATACATTTGAGTTTAATTTGGATTATGAGATTTGACCTTCACGAATAAATAAGTCTCGGAAAAGCCTCTTTAAATATGAATAGTCGGGTTTATCCTCGAATCTCAGTGATCGACAGTAGTGAAAGTATGATATGAACTCCGATGGGTATGATTTACATAACACCTGTTAAAGAGAATTTCTTTTATTGTAAACTTCAATTCGCTAAATTATCATAAAACTTAGCTTTTCATAGAGCAAACTGCATGAAGAGTAAAATGCCATTTTCGTCCCTGAGGTTTGGCTACTTTTGCGACTTTCGTTCAAAGGTTTGTTTTTCCGCATCTGGATCCAAAAGTATTTGAAATCTTGCCATTTTCATCCAACTCGTTAACTCCATCCATTTTTTAACGTTAAGTCACGGAATTAAAGGGTTTGGGTGGGGAGAAAGTCAACAGAGATAGATTTTTATTTCTTTTAGTGTTTTTTACTTTAATTAAAAATGTCTAAAGAGACAGAAATGCCTCTCTTTTAACGGAGAAAAAATGGATGCAGTTAACGAGCCGGATGAAAATGGCAAGATTTCAAACCTTTTGGATCCAAATGCGGAAAAACAAACCTTCGGACGAAAGTCGCAAAAGTGGACAAACCTCAGGTACGAAAATGACATTTTACTCCTGCATGAAATAGAAACCGAACTTTACACTTTTTCGCAATCGGGGAAACTGTAAAGTTTGTTTCTAGTTCGTGACACACACACACACACACACACGTGCGTACATATGTCTCTGTATGTATGTATATACAACTACTGTTAGTAGTTACCTCTATTGGAGTCAGCATCTTTTTTTCGCTTATTTTATCGTACTTTTGTTTCTTGTTTCCCGCTCTTAGTCCCTGCCACGGAAGGCTTCCTCTAAGGAAATACATAAGAACATAACCGAGAGATTCGAGATCATCGCGTCTACTTTGTTCTGCATCGTAACAACTAGACTTTACATCAAAATGTTCAATAAATCTTTATAAACCATATTAATGTGATGAAACAACTCACCAACACCAAGGTGCGTGTTGACACTCGCGTAACGAGCCGTGCCGGTGAGATTCTTGTTTTCCCTGAGAAAATAGTTGAAACGAGTTCACATATTAATATATACGCGAAAAGGTTCTATAATACTATATTTAAGTATCAAAAAATTACAAAAATAAAAAAAGGTGATTAATTTATGTACAATAAATTAGATAAGATATGTAAGTTACGAGATAAAGATTAAAAATTTCAGAGTTTCTTGAGTTACCTGTATGGTATGTGTTTATTAGTTTGAAGATCTCTATATTTTTTCGCGAGGCCAAAATCAATGGCGTACACCTGTCATGAATATTGTTGGTCCAAATAAATATTCATTCCAACATATATAGTAAAGTCAATATAATTTTCACGCAACAAAGTATCAAACCGTTTTAAGTCGATTTAACATTTACTAATTAATTTAAAATAAAATATTCTGAACCCAAAAAGATTAAGATAAAAGAAGCTGTAAGCTACCAACACAAAATTGGTCAACGGTAACTCAGTTTGTACAATAAAGCATGTACCTTAGATGATCCACATATAAAAAAATTCACAAAAGGCTAAATAAACCAAACGGGTACCTGATTAGCTTTGCGGCCCAGGCCCATTAAAAAATTATCGGGCTTTATGTCACGATGAAGAAACCCCCTGGCATGCATGCATTCGACTCTGTTAATCTGTAAAAATTGGTATGAATTACTGCTGCACTCAGAAAGTTAAAAAAAATTAAAGATGTTGAATGCCCATAAATAACCACTTACTAGTTGATCTGCAAGCATTAACACCGTCTTCAAGCTAAACTTTCTATTACAATAGTTGAAAAGGTCTTCAAGGCTTGGTCCAAGAAGGTCGATAACCATAATATTATACTCTCCCTCAGCTCCATACCACTTAAGGTTTGGTATTCCGGCTTCATTAAGAAGAAAATTATAAGATCACATGTATATAAAATTTATAAATACGTGTGTGCGCATTTCTGAAGCTGGTATCAACAGCAATCACCATTTACTTATGAACAGGCAGATTCGGGTTATGTTATCTAAACTTGATTAAATGGGTAAAATTATAAATAGACTAGGAAAACATAAAAAAGGCAACGGGTCAAATAGGCCCAAAGTGTAGCTTCAAAGCATAACTATTTATCAAAAAAATGTTGGACAGAGTGACAAACAAGTGTTTCATGTAAATCCAATCCGATTTTGACAAACAAAAATATCCCTTTTGATCCAAACCAGTTTATTGTAAAAATTAAAATCGCTCTCTTGGAAGAGTGATGATTTGTTTCAAACAAAAAACCTTAAAAAAGAATTTAAAATCATTATACAAAACACACACACACGCATATGTAGATGTATAGGTGTGTATAAGTGGAGAGAGCGACTCACTTCCTCCTTGAAGAAGCATGTATACTTTTGATTCATAATGAAGCTGCGGATGCTTTGTTTTGATAGATTCCTGGAGAATTTAGGAACCGAAAAATAAGTTATACAAAAATATCAAGAAAGTGCTTCTCATACAACACATTTGTCACACACATCAATAGAAAGTACTTCTTAGTTCATTTCTATATTTTTGTTGAAAAAATAAAAAAGCTTGGCTTTATCACTCTTTCAAATATGCTAACAACTTATAATCAGAAAGTTCTTGAGACACTCGTACAAAGTTACAAAAAGAACCATAAAACTATGAATACAACAAACTTCACATACAATTTTATATGAAGAAGTTGCAAGCAAGTTACAATAATCTACAAAACATAACAGAAAAACAGAGTTGTGTTCTATATTTAGATTTCCACATAAAGTGTCAAGCTTTTTTCGATTTTTCACAATAATAATGGTTTATTTGCAAAAAAAAAAAAAAATGGTGTGATCAGTCTATCAATAACTTAATTAAACAATCAGAAGCTTCAAAATCATCAAAAAGAAAAGAAGGCCATACCAGCTTAATAGCAACTTCTTCACCACTCTGAATATTAACACCTGCACATCATCAAACAAAATCCAATCAACTAACTATATTAAAAAAAAAAAAAAAAAAGGATAAATATAAATATAAAGATATGACAGCAGAATTCAAGAAATACCCAAAAAAAGTTCACCAAAAGATCCACTCCCAATCTTCCTCCCAAGTTTAAACTTTCCACCAACAACATGATCCATGATTCTTTCTTAAATTAGCTCTGAACACCAGTTCAGATTCACATAAACTTGATAACTTAATTTAAACCTCAAATTAAGGTGTGCAAAAAACCTAAACCCTAGTTGACAAATTTCAAAAACAACCTGAAAACTTGCATCAAAATCAGCAACTGAATACACACTTTACAGAATCAAGAAACACCCAAATAAAGATTCTTTTCTTTTTTATTTTATAAAATATATAAAAAAAAAAAAACAGGTCAGATTCACATACACATTATTTAAACCTCAAATTTGATATATTTTAAATCCACCCTAAAACTTGCCTCAAGACCAGCAACTAAATAAACACTATACAGAATCAAAAAAAATCCAAATCAAGATTTTTTTTTTTTTTTTGTATATTTAAAATACAAGAAACCTAATTAATCCTCAAATTAAGGTTTTTTTTTTTTTAAAAAACCTAGATGATGAATTTCAAAACAAACCCAAAAACCTGCATCAAAATCAGCAAGTGAATACACTATACAAAATCAAGAAACACCCAAATTAAGAATCTTTTTTATAAAATACAAAAAACCCAAGTTTTTAATTTGGGTAAAACACTTTTTTGACAACTATTTAGCTACTAAAAATACAAATTTAAGAGCACCCACGAAGCTAATTAAGAAAAAGATAAGATTTTTAATGTGGGTTTGAATTTGATTGCTTGTGGGGGACAAACAAGCGAAGATTGAGGGAGTAGTTGGGGAAAAAGAAAGATAAAGATTGAGACTTTTATGTATGAATTTGTGCTTTGGAGAGTGAAACACGATGAGAGTGATAAAAGATGAATAATGATTGAATATTATAGAGAAAATGTAGATCGTGAGGAGGAGGATGAAGAAAGTGGAAAGCAGGTGATGAATGATGATATTATTTTGTTGGTGATTGATAAAATAATGAGTAATTAATTAAAAAATGGTGATTAATGATTAATTTATTTAATAGTTTAATAATATGATTTGTGGTAAGAAAGACATGGTTTCTTTATGGACCGCCTAACACGTTTGACCCCTATCAAGATTCAACAAGTATCACATTTCTCTTCTACTCCACTAAAAAGGTGGGGAATGCTTAATCTTTGGTTAATTGTTTTGGATGATAAGATTAGGGTGTATGTTAGGTTTGGTTTTCGCCTTTCAGTTTATTCGGTTTGAAGGATCCTTCTGATTGAAAACCGACCAGGAACGACGTTGGGTGGTTAAAAACGATTTGAATTTGGTTTGGTTTTCAGTTTCAACTAGAAAAAACAACAACAAACGTTTAAATAACAATTTGATTGAGCTAAATAAGATTTGGGTAAAATTGTAGTAGGACTGTTATCATGGTTGCAAAAATCGCGACTAGCCGGCGATTAATCGCCGACTAGTCGCTAGTCGCCCATCAACTGAGTAATTTTCAGCTAATCAGTAAAAAAATCGCTAGTCGGCCTAGTCGGCCCTAATCGGCCCTAGTCGGACCTAATCGCGACTAGTCGGTCGGGAAAAATCGGAAAAATCGGAAAAAAAACAAAAAAAATCAGAAAAAATCGAAAAAAAACACATATTCCGGCCAAAACCTCCCAGATTCCGGTCAAAACTTGTCCACTTAAAAATTACGTATAAAAATATATGTATATATGTATAAAAACTTAAAATTATACATAAAAAGTCCGATCCGATTAATCCCGATTAATCCCGAGTAATCCCGAGTAGTCGCTAGTCCCTACCTCACCGACCCGCTAGCGACTAGCGAGTTCTCCAACCTTGACTGTTATAAATGACAACTTAAATAACCATTATTTGATATTTGATTTAAACCGAAAACCCAATTCAGTTTGGATTTAAAACCGAATACGTAATGTATTTGGTTTTATGATTTTGGTTTGCTTTGCTTTGCTTTTTAGTTTAATCGGTTTGAAACTGAAAATTGAGCACCTCTATATAGAATTGGATAATCGATTGTTTTGGATTGAAGTCTGAGATAAATATAAGTTTGATTTGTAGACCGGTTTTAGCTTTTATGTTTGATTCATGATTTAAGATTTTGTTGAGAAATGGCTTAAATTTAATGAGCTTTCTTTCGATATTCTTTTTGTTTATTTGAAACAAATTTATTTTAGCCACTCAAGATTTCAAATCGAACAAAAATGGTTTGAACACGTTTAGAAACGAGGATTGGATCCTTATTTTACAAAACACACATTTTCAACGATTATAATCCTTATTAAAATCAAGAGATACAAGTTTTTATTTGCGGGAATTAACAAAAAAGTTGAAATAACAAACTAAATAAAAGAACACATCTGATTGCTAACTCAAGTAAACTAGACTTATATGATTTCTTTCCCATCATTAGGTTTTTGTCACACCAAGCTTAACCTACTAAGGTTTTATCAAGATATCATTTTTAGATATTTAAGTTATACTGAGACAATATAACATTTTGAAGCATACATAGTTGTTTACCAATAAAATAATTTATAATCCACTCTATTCATATTTTTGAACGGCAGTTGTTACTTTTATTTTATCTAAAACTACTTTTTTTTTGTTTCTAGGTTTGAATTTGAAACCTTCCCTCTAAAAGGTACGAATCTCAGCAAACTGAGCCACATTGACCCTAATATGCCACATTGCATTTTTTCAAGATAGCTTTCTTATGAGTTACGCCTATTCAGCTAGGCGTTTGATTTTTTTTTTTTTTTTCATGTTTCTCTTTGTAATCTTTATTAACAAAATTGTAATAAACCTAAAATGGAATAATAACTATATAGAAGCAGAATCTTTTGTAAAATGAGATGCTTTTAAAAATTCCAACTTGCAAATATTTAATAGTTAAAAAACTCCCTTAATCTTGACTTCAAACTTATCTCTTATACACAAATAATATACGCTGATACGCATGAAAAATGTGACTGAATAATGAATATAAGGATACGGTTGGAGTATAGTTGCACTCCAAGTTTATTTGAATTGGTCCATGTTTTGATTTAAGTTTTAACCCAATCAATCAATCAATCTATTAATTTATTTATATTTCAATAATGGTATCCAACGTTTTAGATGACTTTTTAGATACGATCTAGTATTATTGTATTGTATTTAATTATAAATCATATTGGATTTTAATACTGCAGTTTTCATTTCATACAAAACTAACAAAAAAAAAAAAAAACTAATGAAATATTTCAATAATGGTATCCAACGTTTTAGATGACTTTTGAGATACGATCTAGTATTATTGTATTGTCTTTAATTGTAAATCATATTGGATTTTAATAGTGCAGTTTTCATTTCACACAAAACTAACAAAAAAAACTAATGAAACTTATTAAGGCAAATGTCTGATCAATTCAGATTAGAAGTCTTAACCATTCAGACTCTGTATAATACTTAACCATTCAGAGGCAAATGTCTGAACCATTCAGACATCTGCTCACGAAACAAACAGTCTGAACCATTAAGTGCTGAAACAGTAAGATGTCTGAACCATTAAGAGCTCCATTAAGAGGTAAACAAACAACCCCTTAGTCTTAAATAACAAACATGTTACAAAATTGCAATTACAAGCCCAAGTTTCCAACTTTAAATCCATGCACCACAAACATATTAGTTTGCCCAAACCATATTAACCATCTGTTCAATTAACTTCAAAAATAATCATTCGAGTGATGTCACTAATGTGAACAATGATGCTCTTAATTTTTACTTTCATTGTAAAAAAATAGTCTCTTGCTAAAGGAGAAGTAACTCCGTAAACTTCCACCTAAACACTTCATACACCGTAAAAACAAGCAATTTTATTCTCTTTAACTTAAATAGTGTATTGCTACAATTTTTTTTTAACTAAAAAATTAGTATATGGGCAAACACCCCAAGACTCTTCTTCTTAATTAAGATTCTTCATCATCATTCATCTTAATCTCCTTTGTTTTTATCCTTTTCAACATCTTTGTTTCAATAGCTTTCATCTTAAATGCTATCTTATATCCTCTTCAATTATAATGAAACTCGCAAAACCACAATATCTAGAAACAAATCAAAATCCTAGAAAACTCAAAACCAAATCAAAATGGAAATAAAAAAGGTGAAATCATGTGTTGCTAACATTTATGTTTTTTTTTTTTATAAGTGTACAAGTCTTT
Source organism: Helianthus tuberosus (assembly GCA_030545235.1). Taxonomy (NCBI): domain Eukaryota; kingdom Viridiplantae; phylum Streptophyta; class Magnoliopsida; order Asterales; family Asteraceae; genus Helianthus; species Helianthus tuberosus. The sequence goes on along the minus strand of CM060436.1, from coordinate 4,706,567 downwards.
CAAACAGTCATTTTATTTGTTTGCTAACCGAATCAGGTTAAAAACCAGACAACGTCATGAATAACTTAAAATTAATATGGAACTAATCCATATTTATTTATAATGTATTATGGAAAACAAACGTAAAATCTGAATTATTTATGAACTAGTGTTTAACCCATGCGTTGCAGGCGTGAGGATCGTTAAACCGTGCTAAGTATCAAGCAAACGTCGACCAAGACAGAAAAGAGTCGTAAAACAAAAAACGCAAATTTATACTACCACGTGACGTAAAACGTTGACAAACTCAAATCTATACAAAGAAAACTTGAACTTAAAGACACAAAAAAAAAAAAAAAAAAAAAAAACTTGAAAGGATAAAAGTAAAATGTACAAACATGATAGACTGAAAATGTAAACCAAATTTAAATTTACTACTAGACAAAAATGATAAAAGAGTAAAAAAAACCTCGCTATAAGACAAAAAAAAAAAAAAAGACAAAAATCAAAACAGTATTCATAAGAACCTACTCTAATTGTGTGTCTGTGTACAAATGAGATTTTGTAACAAAAAAGAATAAAAGCAAAATAAAACAAATAGAAATCTGATCCAACCACAATACCCGATAGTTGGTTCAACCGGTCCGACTAGTCAAATGAATTGGTTAAAATGGACCCAATCAAACTAGTTATATAGTGTGTTCTTGGTGTCATCTATTGGTCGCAATCCAATTCTAAGAAAGAATAGTATATGAGGAAACGTATCGGTGTAGCAAATAACAAAAGAAAGAAATATATGCATGTATATATAAAAAAAGAAGAATAAGGAATGAGAAAGGACATGTGGTTTTCTTTCTTAGAAAAAAATGGTTTTCAATTTGAGTTTAAAGATAAACATTGAATTTACTATAAAAAAAAAAAACAAAGAAAACGAAAATTGACTGAATATGGCTAATTGGCTAAAGAAGGCTTTAAATGTTTACTATAAAATGAAAATGAAATATAAGGATATTAATGTTTGATTGAAAATTGATATTTTGATCCTGTTAACGTATTCATAGAAGGATGTTAATTTTTTATTGAAAATTGATATTTTGATCTGTTTACCTGTTCATAAATATTGATTTTAAAATTAAAATTACAATAAACTAAAATAAAATAAAGAAAATAAAATTGATTGAATAAGGCTAGAACGCTAGATGTTGAAATAGAAGGATAAAAAGACAAAAATACATTTCATAACATCTACACGTGACAAGAGTTAATATATTTAGTACATTTTTTAAGCTGAAAAATAAAAACCTCTAGGATATATATATTTTTTAAGTTTTGAATAATATTTTATTCATCATAAAAGTTCCTAAATTACATCAAAACAAAAGGTAGACGGGCAACAAGCTGTGTCGTTCTGAATTACAAACCCTAACCTTCCAAAGACAAATCCTTGCCCTCCTGAGGTTGAACAACTGTTGTGGATGACCTGTTGGACCCTGGTCAAGAAGTGGATAGCTTCTGGCGCTAGGGAGCCAAATGTATCAAAGGCAAAAGGAAAAAGACATGCTGGTTCTCTGCACAAGCTTTAACGTGCTTATTATTATATACATAAAAGATAAACTTGTTAGCGCGAGTCATCTTTGTTGCTTTTTGTTTTGCCATCAAAGTTTAGAGATTTATATTATTATTCAATATAACAATTGACGCCGATCTTAGCTACAGTGCCAAAGGGCACATTAGGTATTTTATTACCCAGAGACACGTTATTTCTTCTCCTAAATCCACATTGCCTCTTCTGCTGCTATGGCTCCCTCTCTTCCTGCCAAGTAACCCTTCACACCTCTTCATCAAACTTAAATCAAAATCATTAGCGCGATATCGCAATCAAAATCCAATACCTATCTTCTTCATCGAAGATGTGTTTGACGAAGAGAGGGAGTGGTGGAGTAAACCGGCCTTAAAGCAAGTCTGATTGCCGACTTACATTTATTGTGAAAAACATAAACATATATAATTATACATATTAATTCTAACCCTTCATGAACAGTAACATAAATTTTGATTTTCTTATATTATACCATCATTATAGAAAGCAATAATTTATTCCTAATAATAATGTGATTTTGGTTTGCAATTGTAAGCCTTCAAAAAGGTTTTATACATCCTCATTAACTTAATTAGGTAATTAATTAACTAATTTTTTTTATTAATTATAATGATATTATTGTTCTTATTTTTTATAATTATAATTACTTTTAAACATATTTTGTTTTTCTTTAATAACTCTTAAGATAAAATACAATGTTTTATAAATTGACGTCGTTTACCCTTTTTCGTTATTCTAATAATATGATATAATGCTTTATACATTTCATTATTCTAATAATATAGTACAATGTTATATTAAACTCCGAATATATCGTTGTAACATACTTATTTTATCTGCGTTTTAATAAAAGTTTTGTTCAAAATTGAACGAGTCAATTATATTTTTTTTGTTCTTTTCCATGACAAACCAAACCGATATTGTTCGAACACATTCGGTAGCGGTATAGAGTACCTTTTATATCATAAGCTATAGCGAGTATCGGTCATAAACAAAAATGATACCATCCAAACAACATCGGTGCCATGTCAATTTACTTTTTAAACCTTTATCGATATTCATTCTTATAGTTTTTTACCGATATAAAACATGTGTCAATATCCTTTTGAGTATATCATGACTTTATTTATTTGAGTTTATCTTTCGATCGCTATACAAAGTGCCAATTACGGTACCGATACTTTATTGAATCGAACGATGATACCGATTGACTTCCCGCCGCAATGTGCGGAGGAAGTCTACTAGTTTTAATAGCTTAAAAGCTCACATATGGGTGTTTCATGAATATTATTTAAAATGCTAAAACTAATTGTAATTTTAGATTACTAAATGATGTATTCATATTTTATTTTTTACTACAACACATTCTAAACATATCATTGTCCTTATTTCTATATACTTTTCAATTAGCTGTTCATATATACTTTTCGATTCGCCGTTCTACTTTTGGTTATATGAGACGGTGACAAGTTTTTTTAACGTTTTAGGTATATTTCTTTTTGTTTTTTCTTTCGTTAGTTAACTTAAATAATAACTAAACACATTTAAGGGGTACGGCTTTTTTTGTATGTTTTCTCTTTTATTTGCTAAAGGGGTGCATCGATACGGACCGATTTCCGCTCGGCGCAACGCAACGCGCGAAGACTCGCTCTAGTTATATAAAATTCCATTTCATTAGCGTAAGTAGCGTTTCTAATTGTTAGACTTTGGCCACCAAACTTTGTATGGTGGTCAAGTTTAACCCCTGCAATTTTCTTTTGTTTTTTTGTAGTTTGGGAAAAAAATTTCCCACCTCACTTTCTAAAAGGTTTATATAATATCTCTTTGATTCATTTTCTATTATGTGTAGGTATAAGTTCGAGTTCAGACACCAAACTTTTCCTGGTGGTTACATTTAGTCCTTCAAGTGTTTTTTTAGTCTTTAGTGAAAGGGTTTTTCTCCGTTCTCTCAAGTTTCAAAGTTGTCACTTTTGTCATCTGCTTTAAAAAAGGTTTATAAATTATCTCTTTAACTCCATCGAATTTCTAATATGTGTTGGCATAAGTTCAACGTCTTATACGTTTTACATCGCACAAGTCACTTAGTGTTATGATTTTATGTTTTTTCCTGCTTTTGGCCCAGCCGCTGCAAAGCAACGGGATCAAATCCTTCAACTCCACACACACATATATGCATGCTTATACTTGTAATGAGTTGTTACTTATGTATTCCATTTCATACACATGTGCGTACATCTTTTATTCTTGAAGGTGATTTTAATTGTAATCTTGAAAATATTGTTTATTTCAAGTGTTATTGTTGGTCATGTAAATGTTTTCTCATTCGGATGTATGGTGTGAATGTTTTTTTTTTTCATTTTTTGGGTATTGCGTTGCGTTTTAGATCAACCTTCACTTTCCTTCTTTATTTGGGTATTGCGTTTTAGATCAACCCTCTAAAAGTTTGTTTGGACATGTTTCGTAAGTAAATTTTTATTTGAACGGCAAATTTCTTGTTTTTTGTGAGACTTGAACACAAGATCTCACACTTTAAGTGTATTAAAAGGCTTTGTTTTGCCGCTAGACCACCGACCCTAGTATTAAAAGATGTCAAAAGAAATTATTTTTGGAGTTAACTGTCATTTTCGTCCATGTGGTTTGTTCACTTTTGCCATTTCAGGTCAGTTTTAAAAAATGCATTAGTTTCCTCCCTGACATACTGAAAACGTGCTACTTCAGTCCAAAAATTTAAATCAAGTTAAGTCAGTGTTAAATGAAGGGTATTATTGTCAATTAATATATCTTTTATTTTCACCTTATTTTATGAATTGACAATAATACCCTTCATTTAACCTGTATGATTTAACTGAGTTTTAATTTTTGGACTGAAGTGGCACGTTTCCAGTATGTTAGGGAGGAAACATATGCATTTTTGAAAATTGGCCTGAAATGACAAAAGTGAACAAACTACACGGACAAAAATGAGAGTTAACTCTTTTGCAATGTGTTTAGTGAGAGAGGAGGGAGTTAGAAAGAGAAATTAATAGAATGAAGAAAGTAATCTTTATGCGTATAGCAGTTTTTTTCATTTAAATCTTATATATTCTATAGATTGAAAATAAATGGATGGTAAATTATTATTGTATAGAACTGTCCCATGTGACTAGACTGTTTGAGCGAGAGACCAGCTAGTTGCTCATATTAAACGATTGGAACTAAGATGTATAAGAACCAGCTGTAGGAGCTGGCGCAGAGGAGCTGCTTTAATCTGACGTCGTACATATGTATCCAAGAAGGTCTAGATCATGCGTCGCAGTTCAAAGCGACGGTTAATTTCAACGGCGAGACGTATGAGAGCCCTAAAATATTATGATTGTTCTATAATTTTGAAGCGATTTAGTAGTTTACTTACTGAAGTTTCTATGATTGAAGAGGATTGAAAGAATCAGACATTAATAGCTTTGTGGACGAAGTGGTTGTGAATAGAAAACTATGGTCTGAAGGAGTTCAAGAGACAATGATGGGTTCACACGTATTTGTATGTTCACATAGTAGTCGAGATAAGATTTTGTGGGCCAATTCTAATCAAAAAGTTCGAGGAGGCTCAATTGAGGGGATTGGATAACGTGGCTGTGACTGTTTGTTCACATGTTGGTGGCCACAAGTATGTAGGGAACTTGATGGAGGGGAGGTTTTTCCAGTTTAATATTACGGCTGGAACTTTGCTCAAAGGTCTCGGTTCAGAGTGATGCTGCGCAGATCTGGTGGAATCCTTGGGCCCCTTTAAAAGCTAATTTGCTGCCCTGTCGGGCTGATTTGGACAAAATCGCCTCAAAGATAGAGCTGATTATGCGAGGGATCCCCATCAATCAGCCGGTTTGTACCAAGTGCGGGATAGAGGAGAAATCATGTGACCACATATTCGCCCAGGCCCGGCCCAAGGGAGGTGCGGGATGGGCGACCGCTCAGGGCCCAAAATCTCGAAGGGCCCAAGGTGTTTCAATTTTTTATATATATATTTTAAGTAATTTATTTAATATATACATAAGCCTCCTTTAAAACAAAATCTCTATAGTCCAACTGGAAAAACTTATCAAAACACTGGTGACGTCTTTTGTTCAAGGCCCAGCAGGTGTGCTTTTTATTTTTTGTGCATGGTAGATTCTCTAAAAGTTTGCCCATGATTATATAGATATTCATTATTGGTGTAGCCTCTTTTTTAACTTTATTTACCATCTTCTCATCTTTGTTTTAGCTTCATGTATTAATCGATGGCACATGTAAATTGTTTTTAATGCTTTATTTCCTCAAATTTGATTTTAACGCCTCTCACGGAATAGATAGTAGTTTCAAGTTCAAATTTGTAGACGACCGAGCTCGAGATGGCTCGGTTATGATTTAAGGGCCCGGTTTTTTCTACTCGCCCTGGGCCCAAAAACAATTAAGTATTTTCGGAGACGGCCCTGTATTCGCCTTTTGTCTCTGGTCGAGGGCTGTTTGGTGGCATTTGTGCAGGTGGCAGAAGATCCCCATCATGGTGCAAGTGAAGACAGAGCTCAGATTCTGGATTTCTTTTCGTCTCAAATTGGATCAAAGAAATGGAGAAAGGCGATTCACTTGGTGGCCTTAGCTACTCTATATGGAGGCTATGGGCGACCCGTAACGACAGAAAATTTAATGGAAAGAATAGGTTGTATTAAGGAGGACTCTTTCGTGTGGGTCAAATAGGGCAAACTTTACTCTAATTAGCTGGTGTAATTGGGTTGATTTTGATATCACGTAATTTGATTTCATTTTCTGTACTGCCCAGCTTCTTGCTGGTTTTCACTATATCTATATATAGTTTGCTGTTAAAAAAAAACCTTAAGTTTGAGTCTACTTATTACAAGTCAAAAACAGACTTAGAATAATTAGAATTATTGAGTATGTATAATATGCCTCCAACAAAAGAGGAAAAAACCAATTGGGTTATGCATGAGTATGATGAAAATTGCAATTTAGTCCAGATAATCATTTACTAATTATAAGGATTTAACAATCTTAATTATAAGGTTATGCATGAGTATGATGAAAATTGCAATTTAGTCCAGATAATCATTTACTAATTATAAGGATTTAACAATCTTAATTAATCTAAAAGTTTAACTGTTTTTAGTTAATTTATTTGAAGTCGTTAATGGTAAAAAGTTAATTCTCAAGCCCGTTAGGTATTAACCCAAAACCCATTTTAGTTTCAAAAAATTAAAAAATAGTAATGAGCGGCAAAAAAAAAAAAAAAAAAAAAACTATTTACATTATTTATTTCGTTAAGGCCGAAGAGACATGTTTTAGTTCTTCAATGGGTTTATAGATTTTTTATATGAATGTGCATTAATAGTATTTATGTGATTTTTCATCTTTGATTGCAGATTTGATTGAAGCATAACGCGGAGTTCGCCAAGCCCCCGCCACCTAGGGGTGGGACCAAGCGAGGCAAACTTCAGGCTTTTATGTTTGTCGTCACTACTAGAAAAAAGGCTTTTAATGACACACGAACGATGACACACACTAATTTTATGACGTGCAAAAATGTGTGTTATGAAAAAACATCATCTTTTAAGAAAAGATGACACACATTTTTGTATGTCATGTTTTAGTGTCATCCTTTTAAAAGTAATAAAAATTTCACGTTTAAGATGACACATTTTTTGTATGTCATCTTTAAATGTATCTTTTCAAAAATATTAAAAATTTCGTTTCCCTCCTTACCTTCTCAATCCTATTTTTCAAAAATAATAAAAATTTCGTTTCCCTCCAATCCTTCTCAATCCTATTTAAAAAAAAGAAGCCAAACCAGACCCCATCCTTCATCAAACACAGTTGCACCCTTCACCTCCTTCGTCTCCCAATTTCACTGATACGACCAATCCGAAGATCAAACACACTCACATGTATGCATTTCATCAACCAAATCTCATTCTCCAATCGAATTCCGTTTCCCCCAATTTCACCATTGGCAGTTGTTCATAATTATTCGTAATTTGTTCACAATTATGACAAAATTGAGAATGCATTTGAAACACCTACACTTAGGTTGTGTTTGTTTTTGCTCATAATGTCTGTAAAGAGCTTATGTCTGCGGGCGGGCAGACATAAGCTCTTGAAGACTGTTTGTTTAAAAAAAAAAAAGATCTTATAATAGCTTTTAATAGCTTAAAAAAAAAGCTATGTATAATAGCTTAAAAAAAAAGAAGATCTTCATCTTCTTCCTCTTCATCCCTGCCACCACCATCTCCGCCACCACCACCTCCACCTGCCATCTCCGCCACCATCTCCGCCAGCATCTCCGCCACCACCATCTCCACCTGCCATCTCCGCCAGCATCTCCGCCGCCAGCATCTCCGCCACCACCATCTCCACCCATCTCCACCTGCCATCTCCGCCACCATCTCCGCCAGCATCTCCGCCACCACCATCTCCACCTGCCACCACCATCTCCGCCACCACCATCTCCGCCACCACCACCACGACCACCACCACCTCCACCACCATCTCAAAAAAAAAGAAGATCGTAGAGAGAGAGAGACCGTAGAGAGAGAGAGATCTGTGAGAGAGAGAGACCGTAGAGAGAGAGAGAGATCTGTGAGAGAGAGAGAGTTTGTAGAGAGAGAGAGCAGACCTGTGATGGCGGTGGTGTGATGGCGGAGGTGGTGCGGTGGAGGTGGCGGAGGTGGTGCGGTGGTGGTGGTGGTGCGGTGGTTGTGGTGGTGGTTGTAGAGAGAGAGAGGGTTTGTAGAGAGAGAGAGAGCAGACCTGTAACCTGTTGTGTGTGTGTGTGTTGTGGATTGTGTGTGAAGTTGTTTTTTAAGGAAAAAAAACAAACTCTCTTCTCCTTGCAGACTGCAGATGTTTGGTCCACATCTTCTCTTGCAGATGCCTGCAGATGTGGTTCGCAGACTACAGACATTTTACATCTGAAAAAACAAACAGCACCTTAATGAACGCAAATGGATTTACCCAATAACAATCGCATCCATCATCGCCCTATTCCTCCTCTTTCTAACAACCCTAACTTTACCAACCGACACTCCACTCCTCCATCTCTACCGTCGTTACACCACCGTCAGCCTTCGTCGAACACAAGCTCCACCCCCTCCCGATCTCCACACTCCCTCCTCCGCCTCACTTAGCATGCCTCCTCTCAGGCTCCAAACGCGACGGTTCCATGCCCTGGCTTCAGTTTGCAAGGATTCATCCTTATCAGTTCAACCAGCGACTGTTAATGTTGGTTTGTTTATTATTTTAATTGCTCGAAGGAACACTAATAAGTTTTTTTATTATTTTAATGCTGTGAAGCAATTTTAATTGTGTTCTTTACATATAATGATTTGTTTATTATTAGTGCATTTGCAAATAAGTATGTTTATTATTTCTGAGTATGGTCTGTTTACCCATTATTTCGTCCTAAAATAGTTGTGAAGCATGAATTCCTGTGTTAATGTTGGTTTGTTTAATATTTTAATCGTGTGAAGATGTACTAATGTAGATTTGGTGATGCCTTTTGACGGAGATCACAAGCAATGGATGTTTGGAAAGAATGGTGCAGTCAAATTACAACTAGCTGGTGAATCACCTAAAGGTTGTTACTGTAAGGCTCCAAATATGCTCTTTCGTCTTTCTTGTTTCGTTCCACTGCTTTTTTCTTAAAATCTTCAAGACAGAGAATGATGTGGAGCTTTACAAACATATGACTAATCGTATTGTTACATATTATAATAGTTGCAACTTTTTTGTTGTTTAGTATGTGAATGAGTTATTAATAGCCGGTAAATGTATATGGTTATAACCGTACATGTTTCCTCGAGTGATGTGGCCGGAGCTAGACAAGCCTTAATTAGTGGGGTAACATCTATATCATTCTCTTTTAAACCGACCGGTAATATATGCTTTACTTTCTTTCATTGTTAGTTTTTATGCAGCAAGAAGTAAGAATATTTAATAAATTCTACCAAATGTTAATCTTTTTTTCAGGAAAAGGTGATTATAGAAAAAAGACACTTGAATATGTGAAGCTTGAGAGGTGCGGTTGAGACACGATGAAGATGATGGTTTCTTGCTATCTGAGACAACTCAAGTGACCAGAGAATTTGCGAAGAATGATCAACTTTTTGTAGCAACCTTTATTTTCCAGTGATATTTTGTATCGACATTAATGAAATATTGTTAACGTTATAATGTTTGTTTGTTTTTTTATGAAATAAATTGATTTGCTATATATGTGTTTTATTTTGTATCATGAGATACTAATTGTCATTTAATGTGTAAATTAATAATTCTAAAATAAATATATATTTTTTAAACTTCTAAAACCATGACACGCATTCACGCGTGTCATCTTCATTTATGACAGAGGTTTCCTTGACACGCATTGCGTGTCGTAAATATGTGTCATAACGGCATGTCATAAATGTGTGTCATAAAAGGATGACACACAAATGTATGTCATCTTCATTTTATGACAGGGGCTTCCTTGACACTCTTTTGCGTGTCATATATACCGTTTAATGACACGCATTGTGTATCATTAAATGTCTTTTTTCTAGTAGTGCGTGTCATATAAGGGCTTATATGTTTGCCTTCGTTTGATAAGTAAATAATTATAATTAGAGAACTCTTATAATTAATTCAGTAAGAACTATTGGCAACTTATTCGGGTTTCGAGTTTGGTGTAATGGAACTTTTTTTTTTCATTTCAAAGTTCGTAATTTAGCTTTTACATTTCTTATTGAGATAGCTTGGCTTTTCACTTACAATCCTTTTTAGTTACATTTCTTATTGAGATAGCCGGTGATGAGCAGGGTCATGTTGCAACTACTCTTCAACAACCACCTATAAGGCTTATGTAAGTGTTGTGCATTCTGTTTAATTAATATGCTTATTAAAGGGTTTTTAATTTAATACATAATTTGAATTAGAAGGGGCATGTATATGGATTGAAATTAAGCTTATTTCACAAAACTTTAAGTCTTTGTTAAAAGAGTTGTAATTTCTTTAATGTTGATTGTAATAATTGTGTCATTCTTAAATTTAGGATTAAGTCATAAACTGTTATCAGACAGAGGTGGTGCATGTTGTTAGTTCAAAAAACTATGATGGATAAACAAGTATGCAGCTATATACAAGATATGCTTTTAAGTTTTAACTCTGCATTTAAAATGAATTTATACAAATTTTTGAGTGTTTTGGAACTACTTACTGCATTGAATTCAATAGCAAGTACTGGTGTACTGGAAATAGTATAATAGTGATGTGAAGTTTATAACAAGAAAAAGTTTAAGAAACCGAATTAAAAATTTATGGTGGAGAAAAGGGAAAGATGATACTTTAAACGTTAAAAATGTTATTTTTATACTTCTATTTGTTGTAAATTAATTTTTTCTACCCGGAAAATTTCCGGGTTATAACCTAGTATATTCTATAGATTGAAAATAAATGGATGGTAAATTATTATTGTATAGAACTGTCCCATGTGACTAGACTGTTTGAGCGAGAGACCAGCTAGTTGCTCATATTTTAGAAATAAATATATCCGTTTCAAGAAGAAAACAGTGAAACACATGAAGTAAATTAGTAAAGATTATGAGTTATGACAACAACTTAAAAGAGTTAAAGTGACCAAAAACCACAATTTTGGTGGAGTTTTTTCACATATTAGTGTTGGTGAAAAAATTATTTACCTAAATGGTGTTCCATAAATACTATTTACTAAAATAGTGTTCTTTGTTTGTTTTTATGATTGCCTTTTTCTTTTTTAACCAACTTATTATTAACCTTTTTATTTTTTTATTAAATTAATCAAGTGTCTATTTTTTTCTTTAATAATTTATTTTCTAATCAATTCAATTTTTATATTACATATTACGTTCAGTTCTTTGAATTTCTATGCAGAATAAATATCCAATCCAATTATTCGTGGAATGGTTTATTTTGTTTTCATTCTTTAATGATCTATATTCTTTTAATCAATTCAATATGGTTTCTTTAACGAAATATTAGGTTCAGTTCTTTTTTATTGGATTACTATTAAACTATTTATTTAGTTTTAAAGAAGTATGATAATGATTTTAAATTTCTAAGCAGAACAATTACGTATTAAACAACGGAAATTGTATGAAACAAAACAATTCAACAAATTCAACAAATTAAACATATTAAACAACGGAAATTGTATGAAACAAAACAATTCAACGAATTACCTACAATTCCATCTAAAAACAAGAAAAAATCCCATCATATTTTTTATAAGAAAAAAACTGAAATAATATCGAATAAAAAATATTAGATTGATTTAAAAAAAATATAAATCATTAAAGAATAAAAAAGATACTTGATTAATTTAATAGAAATAGAAAAAAAGCTTAATATGTTGGTTAAAAAAGAAAAGGCAAACACAAAACAAACAATGAATACTAAAAGTCCCAAAAACTCGTGTTTACCTAAATGTTAAATTGTTAACTTACCCAAGTGTGTAAAAGGCCCAACAATCATTTAAGCCCAAATTTCAAACCCAATTAAAGAAATAACAAAGATGGGTCAAATATGCCAAACATGTCAAACGAGTTGAAATCAAACATGCCAAATTTAAGGAGATAATTCGACCCATCTTCTTATGAATGGGTCAATTTCTATTATGTATCATCTCTAACGGGTCAAATATGCCAAACATGTCAAACGAGTTGAAAGTTGTTCAAAGCGGTTCATAAACCTCCTAATTCATCATCATTATTTTTAATTACAATATAATCATCAGTTATAACTGAGAAATGACTACAAAAATATTAAAAGTTTGGATAACAAATGTTTTGGTACCAGAGAAAGGGCAGAGAAAGGGCTGCTGGGGTCTGTTTCTTGGGCCAGAGAAAGGATATGTGGGGTTGGGCTTTGTGCAGTTCTTGCACCTTTTCCGTTAAAAGCACCAGGTCTCAAATGGGAGGGTCGGCGATGCTGCATCAGTTCGATTCGTTCTCTTGGAATCATTGGGTGCCAAAAAAAGTGTATTTCGTGTCTTGGCGGGCCAGGTTGAACCGCCTCCCGACGGCTGATGCTCTTACAGGTGTAACATTTTTGTTCAAGATCCTATTTACCGGGTCTGTGGGGAATTTCCAGAAACTACAAAACTTATCTTTACTGGGTACCAATTCACTTAGATGGTGTTCAAGTGATATCTCAGTGGTGGAAGGTTCAACCGATCTATGCCTTCCATGTTTCGGATCTCCTCCATATGCACGATTTATTGGGCGGGTCGAAAGCTAAAGGGAAAGTGGTTCAAGGAATTGTGTAGATGGTTATTTGGAGAGCAAGGAACAAAGCCATTTTTAATGCGAAATCTCCCACGGTGGTTAACGTGATTGAAGAGTCGAAGACTCTTTTATTCCTTTGGATTAAGAATAGAGCGAGAAGAACGGGCTTAACTTGGGAGGATTGGAAACGTTTTAATATAGATAGTATGGGGTAATGCCATTTGTTGTTTTCTCGTTTGTTTGGGTTGTAAGTGCTAGCACCTTGCTAGTTGGCGTGTTGGAATAAAATTCTTGGTTTTGTTGGCCGTTAAAAAAAAAAGTTTTGGTACCTGCCCGTGCAACTGAAGTCTATACTATCTATAAAAGGAGCTTAAAGCATGACCTCACTTTGCTTATGTGTCATCATATTAGGTATGCCGCATTGGATGCCACATAAGCTCCGCTGATGTCATTCCGCTGATGTCATAAATCACAATTTAAAATGTTAATATATCTATATCTATTAATATATTAAATTCGGATTTATTTATAGCTAAATAAATATGGTTCCATTTTCAAATTTTGGCTCCACTTTCAAATTTCAAAAGATGGCTCCACTTTCTCTCAAATATAGCTCCACTTTCAATTTATAATTTCAATCTCTCTCTCTCAAATCCATTCTGCCATTCAATTTTCAAAAACATAATTTCAAAAAACCCATTCTGCCATTCAATTTAAAATGTTAATGTTAATTAATGATCTGTTTCAAAAACATAATTTCAAAAACCCATTTTGCCATTCAATTTTCCACATGTAACATGCTTCGACTATCGCCATGTGTTTGTTTGATTTTGTTTTCTATTTATCATCCATTTCTTCACAATAATAATATTCTGAAATGGGATCGGAAAGTCAGATTCCGGAATGGGCTTCAACACCCTGCATAATGGGCATCGATGAAGCCGGTCACGACCCTGTTTTAGGTTTTCTTCTTTTCTTATCTATTTCACTAATCACACAATACGATATTTGATTGCTAATATCAGTTTTATTCTACTGATTTTCATTTCAGGTCCCATGGTTTATCGATGCTTGTATTGTCCGGTTTCCTACAAGAAAACTCTCTCAACTTTGGAATTTGCTGGTTAGTGTTTTCTGCTTTACATTATGAACCCTAAATCTGGTTGTTATATCTATTTGTATGACCTAGAAATTATTAAAGTTTGAAGTTTGATATTGTTACAGAACTTGTATTGTTGTGAAATTTCATGACCTAGAAATTATTAAAGTTTGAAATTTGACATTGTTAAATGGTATTTTTTTTCTGGCCATTTGATGAGATTGTTTGGTATTTTCAGGCCTTTATGCATAAGCTCTACAAAAGGAACTGATTTTTTCATTTCATATTCTGAAAGGAGACAGAGACTAGGAAATTTATGTTAAATTTGGATCCATGGTAGGTCTTATTGGTCACCGAGGATGTCAAGACTGAAGAACGTAGGAGAGAATCTCACTGAAGATGAACGAGCTGCGTTTCTTCATGATTCGTATCAGAATTTAGGCGATGAAGTTGATTTCGAACTCTTTCTTCAGGTGAATATATATTCAAACCTAATAATTTGCATATGTGTAATGGTAGTTAATTTTGCTCTTATGATTATCTGGTCATATAATTATCTAAGTATTAATGATCTAAAATTTGAATCTGACTGGCAATTGAGATGGTTTATTGTAAAATTAAGTCATAGATCTGCATAATTTTCTGAAGTATTTGAATTTGAATATGTGAAAGTGTTACTGTTAGTTTAAATTGAATGAATATGAAGTAGATATACATAGCTTTATGCCTTTACACAGTTTCACTCTCTCACCTAATAATTATTTAGTTGAACTAAAGCATTAAACAACTGTTATGTCTCCTCACAACTATTATTATTAAACGAATTTTCATCGGTGGTTAATCTGATAGTTATACTACTAGGATCCGTTATGCTCTTTTGTCCTAAGTATGAACTTAATGTGATGACATATTGACAGGTTTACTTGAATCTCCAAGCCCATGCACAAACAACCCATATAAAGGTCATCTTTTGTAATGCTTCTAATCCAGGTAAGGTTTTCTTGGATTATATCGCATTGTTCTTTATGTTGATCAGTTCGTTGTCAAATAATTACGCACAAACAATATTTCTTAAAAATTCTTACTTTCGGAGAATTAAAATGAGCTTTAATTCAGATGTTTAAAGAATTTTTCATCATTTGTGAAGTGGATAAAATGTTAGTTACAATGAGCTTTAATTCAGATGTTTAAAGAATTTTTCATCATTTTTCATCATTTGTGAAGTGGATAAAATTCTTACTTTCGGAGAATTAAAATGAGCTTTAATATCATCAAACCACTTTTAATCTAAAATACATCCTGATGTAGAATGTTCTATTGGTCTGTTTTTAGGGCTTGCTATGGTGTTCTAAGGTTTGTTATGGAGAATGAGGCAAAAGGATGCGAGGTATGTAAACATATTTTAACCTAAGAATATTGTTATCCGTAGTTTTCGTTTCGAGGTTTTTTTTGAACTTTTAAATGTAGCTCATTTTTAGGAAGCCAATTCATATGATATAATATTTCTTTCGTATTACCCAACAGGTGCTCGTGAGCTTTGAAAGTCAAATCATGGCTGGACAATGTGCGAAGCCATCTAGGTATTTCAAAAATAAAATAAGCTTTCGCAGCTTAGAAGCAATGGATTATATTCAGTTATAAGTTAGTGGATTATAGTTTGAAAATGTCAGAATTATGTGTCCATGTGAACCTAATTTATGCTTTAGTGTGTCGGATTACCATTGTCTGCAGCTATAAAAGAAACTGATGTTTAATGTTATATAGATTAATGCACAAGTTTTGGTTTATACTAATAGGAAACCTCTGCTGGAAACCTCATTTATGTTAGGAAACCTCTGTTTTTAAACCACTGTTTTTAAAACCTCTGCTATCCACTATTGAAAGGTATCCTCTGTTCTCATAACTTCTGTTTATCCTAAAACAGTGTTTGTTGTAAACAGATGTTAGAAAATAAAATAGATGTTTGAAACCACTGTTGGGTTAAAACAAAGTTTTGTGGAGAAAACAATGGTTGAAACCACTGTTGGGTTAAAACGATGGTTTGAAACCACTGTTGGGTTAAAACAGTGGTTGAAACCACTGTTGGGTTAAAACGGTGGTCTGAAACCACTGTTGGTTTCGAACATGTATAGAGGTCGCGTTGGTTTGTTTATGTTGGTAAACGTTTAGTAATCTGTTCGTATATGTTAGTTTGGGTTCGGTAGTTAATTGGGGTTTTAATTTTTTATATTTTATATTAAAATTTAACAGAAAGGTCTATTGATTAAAACATCTATTCAGATAGTTATTTTCAGAAATTAAGAGGTCTTTTTTATTAATTAATATTAAACTGTTTTAACAGATACTCGAAGCTCCAACATTGCCAGCAATGAAGAGAAGCACACCTCAGATGCTGGAATTTCAAGAGTTTCATTTGGAAACAATGGAAAGAGCTAATCAAAATGCAGAAACTTCAACGGTTGCATCAACCGAAGCAGCTCCTCGGGTAAATTTTTTACCAAATCGCGATATCATAGACTTAAATTTTATGTAAAAAAATGAAATTTTATATGTTTTTGTTCTTATTTTTTAACAGGTTCATCAATGGCGGCCTCATCTTACAACACCAAAAACACCACCTCTACAGACGTTACTAAGAGCAAGACCTCCAAATAGCTTTGACCAAAGAACTTGAAAGAGAAGAGTTAGAAAAAGCTCCCAAGTTCAAAGCCAGACCTTTGAACAAGAAGGTAATAATAATATAAACGAATAAAACCCATCATTGTTTTATTATTTGTTACTCGAACAATATATTTATATTATTTACTTTTATGTAGATATTTGAAAGCAAAGGTGAACTGGGGCTGTTTTGTAACAAAAAGCGACAAGTTACCATACCCGAAGAATTTCATTTTGCAATCGATGAAAGAATTCCACCTCCAACCGCAAATGTTGCTGACATGTTTGATAAGGTTAATAAACATTACTGCTTAACTTAATTTCATCAGCCATCCGAATTTTTTTAACTTACTAACTAAACGTTTCTGAGATTGGACTAATTTAACTATTCCATCTAAAAATCTCACCAAACATGGCATAATTACTACAGATTATTTTGTTAATGCGTGAGTTTGCGTCAATTTCTTAGCCATTAGAATTATCTTATTTAGTAATGATTCTCATAACCAGTTTCATCTTATTTCTTTTGTAGGATCATGTGGTGAAGGTTGTATTTTAAGAAACGAAGATGAAAAATTTATGGAACGCTATACCCCAAAAATGAAGGATCTTGTATCAAGAGATGTTTCAAGATTTACGATCGTAGAATATAGAACAATGAAAGCAAATATGATTTTTGTATGATTTTTTCAATATGATTTTGTATTATTTTTTCATAACTAATGCTTATCAATTTAAAACTATTGTTGCTGATACATCTGTTGATACAGTGGTTGATACATCGTATATAAGAAGTTATTAGACAACATAAAATTAAGTCATGCTTTCATTTTAGCCAAAATATTATCAATTATTTACCTTATTTTCTATATCAAACATGTACACTAAAACAAACTATCTTTAACATTGTTTTATAAACATATGTAACTAAACACAAAGAATTTAAATAATATATTATAATATGTTTTTTAGTATTTGATTCCGATTGTTATTAGAACAAACCCGTGTATTTACACGGGCGTACACCTAGTATGCATTAAACGATATACCTCTTTGAGTTTTGAAAATCCTCTAAATTAAGGATGAGCCTGACTATCGAAACACATTTAATTTTCTTTGTTTTTAAAAAAAAAAAAATCTGATACTTAGAAACAATTCCAAGAAGGTAGAACAGAACACCATACAACACCTTCTTTTCATTGGCACCTTTCGAACCCAACCGTTGGTTGACATTACAAAGCGCGAACCCACTACACGAGGCTCCCACGTGGGCCACGTGGCCACATGCGCGGAGTCCGTGAGTGTTGGGCAAACTTGGGCTTGTATTCTGGGGCTAAAATAAAGGGATGATATAGAATAAGAATAAGAGTACACTGCCAAAATGGTTGGTTTGGTTACTTTTGTCAGTTTAGTCTAAAATTCAAATCTCTTGAATCTGGATACCTGTGGTTTCAATTTTGTTGTCATTTCCATCCAAAGCAAAATTTGATTAGATTTTTCAGTTAACATCCAGTTTTTTTTTGTATTTTTCCTTCCTTTTAATGAAGGGCAAAATGGTCAGATTTTTTAAATTTGTTATAAGAAAACGTTAAAAGACCATTTTGCCCTTCATTAAAAGAGAGAAAAAAGACAAAAAAAAAAAAAAAAAACTAGATGTTAACTGGAAAATCTGATGGAATTTTGATTTTGGATGAAAATGGCAACAAAACTGAAACCATAGGGACCAAGATTAAAAAGGTTTGACTTTTGGACTAAAATAGCAAAAGTGATAAAACCTCCGGGACCATTGTGGCAGTTTACTCCTATAATTCAGTATAGCATCTCTATACTTTTTCTCAAGAGTAAATTACAAGTTTTGTCCTTTATTTTAGCACCATTTTGCAGACGGTGTCTTTTAGTGCAAAAGTTGACAAGTTTTGTACTTAACGTTCTAAAATCTTGCATGTTCTATCCTTTATGCCAAACCCAGTTAGATTTTTTTGTTAATTATGGTCATGTACTTTACACATAAGGACATTCTTACCATTTCACCTCTTTTCACAGGCTATTTTGTAAAGAATTGTTATTGAGGACTACTTTTTACAAAAGTAAAAGTTAAAAAAACAAATATAATCTTTCACTCTTTAATACGAAGAAATTCCTCCTCTCTCTTCTCTCTCTCCTCTCTCTCTAACACAACTAAAGGGGTGACGGTGACGGCGAAGGTGAAGGGTGGCTGTGGTGGTGGTGGGTGAAGGATGGTGGTGGTAGTGGGTTACAGGCGGCGGTGGACGACTTGGTTGCGGTGGCGTTGGGTGGTGAGTGAATGTGAAGGGGTGGTTGTGGTGGTGGGTTAAGGGCGGCGGTAGGCGATTTGGTTGCGGTGGCGTTTGGTGGTGGGTGATGGTGAAGACGGGGTGGTTGTGGTGGTGGGTTAGGGGCAATTAGCAACTGCACAGAGTAGTTGCTAATTCATACTATACGAGTTGATAGCCGAATTCCGTTCGTTCAAAGAGCTCGCGGCCGAAAAATATAGTCACAAGAAAACCGTGTCGACCGACTATGCTCGAGCGAAGGATTTTAGGATTATGAGGTTGGATCTTGACTCGGTTCCGGAGGATGAACGCGAGGTTTATCGGAGGATGAAAGAGGAGGTTAAGAAAAAATGGACGTCGTAGGTTGTTTACTTTTTTAATAGTATGGTTATTTTCTTTTTTCGTTTTTATGTTTACCGTTTCTAGGATTAGTAATTTTAATTTTTAGGAAATATAATTTTTTTATGTTATGAAATGAATTTAATTATGTTGTTTTGTGTTGCTTTTTTTAATTTTTATGATGTTTTTATTAAGTTAACAAAAAAAAAAGTTAGAAAATTATAAAATATTTAGGTGAGGTAGGCTCATCCTCCACCCCCCTCAAAATGTAAAGAGACCCATCCTCCATGGGATGGTGATGTGACGTCTACGTGACGGACCATCCTCATGGGGATGAGCCTCCCCATACCCTCTAGTCTAACTAACACCCTAAAATTTACTTTATAAAAATAATATTAGACTATGCATACGCCATCTATTATTAAAAAAATCATCGTACTTTACCTTTTGCAGTACTCCTAGTCCTAGTTGTAGTTCTTAGACTATGGGGTATGGGTCGAGAGTTTGGGCGTGGGTTGGAGAGAAAAGCCCAAGTTATCATTCCGGGTGGGCTTGGGTTTGGGCGTGGCCCCTTGGGCGGGAGTTTAAGGCCGGGCTTGAGGCATGCTAGCGATCCTATGTGACCGGCTCTTATTGGCTTGTTGGCTAGAGCATAGCGGACTATTTTAAATTTAAAAAAAATGATGTGACTTGGCCACACCACACCAGCCCAGCCACACCCACCATACCCCTATGAAACTTGGGTTTGTGTATTAAGTGCCCTATATCCATGTGTCAACCCATGCCCCAAACCTCCGCCTCATCATACCCCACGTTCTTAAATAAGATCACATACGATTGATGTTATAGAAAAACCTTATGTTACATTTCCACTCCTTGGCCCTTAGAGGACTCGCCGACCATGGTAAAATAATATAATATTTTAATTCGTAAAATTATGTTAGCTTTCCATTTTAGTGTTTTTTACTAGATTTTTGACCCGTGCCGCGCGTTGCAGCGGCATCGTTGTGTTTGGTGCGTCGTTACACGTGTTACGATGATGACTTAAACGTGTGATATCCGCGCGTGACGTGACTTGTTTTTTACTTTGTCACACACGTTACGTTCGTCACATTAACGTGGTTAGGCATAGATAAAGAAGAGTATAATGTCTCGCACGTTGTGGTGTGAAGTCGTAAAAGCAATTTAAACAAAAGAATTTGAAATGTTGGAGAAGATGAGGGGTGATGTTATTAAGTAGAAATTAACGTGTAATGCTTGCGCGTGACGTGACATTTATGTGGTTACGCATAAATAAAGAAAAGTATAATGTCTAGCACGTTGTGGTGTCAAGTCGTAAAAGTAATTTTAAACAAAAGAATTGAAATGTTGAGGAAGATGAGGTATGAAGTTATTAAGTACAAAAGATAGGACGAATCAAAGTTGTTAATTATCAAAACTTAGGTGTCAAGGTGCCACTTACCAAAAAATGAGGGGTGAATTAGAAAATCTATAAAGTTAAAGACAAATAGAAAATCTCTAAAGTTTGTGGTGAATTTGAAATCTTTAAAGTTGGGGATGAATTAGAAAATCTATAAAGTTTGGGGTGCATTGGAAAATCTTTAGAGTTAGAGGATGAATTAGAAAAATGCATGGTCAAAGCCATCGACCATGCATTTTAAGATTATAATGGTCAAAACCACCGACCATGCATTTTAAGATTATATACAATAAATGTTTCACGTGGGGAGTTGGTTAAAGTCCATTAATTATTCACATGGGAATCAAATGTGATGGTGGGTTTTTTAACTTCTTTGGTTAACGCAAGAAAAGCATAGGAAGGCATTTGAAGAAGCACGTTTTGTGACGATAGAGTAGAAACGAGAGGTTTAACTTGGGTTTGATCATGTTTTATTTATCAGAGACCCTTTCTCGTCAAGGAGGAAAATCGAAGTGAACAGTTCATTTTTTGGCGGAAAAACCAATGGGCATGTCGCGAAAGAAACGAAAGAGCGAAGGGTCTAGGGATTTGTTTGGCGACCAAGCGACGGATCAACCGGTGGGTTGTTGCCTTTGTTGGTGGTTGATATTAATGGGGGCATATTAAGGAGGATTCTGACAGGATGGTAAAACTACGATCAAAGAATGACTCAATTTGTTTTACATAAACTAAAGCGAAATGGTTCGGGTCAGCTGATGTAAACAGGGAGTACCATCTGGGACAGCAGTATTGCCTAGTGTTCAGTTTGTTTCGGTGGTGACGAGATTCATTGCAATAACAACTTTCCATCCAGGTAAGATAAAGACCCGGTCCTTCCCCCAAGGTTAAGAACAAAGTAATCGGTGTAGGTTGTTTTTTTTTTTTTTGCAGAAGTATTGGATCGGATTTGCAGGAAGACAGACAAAAGAAGATTCGTCAAATCGGGAGGCTTTGAATTTTGTCGCGTCTCGCATGGAAAGAAGAAAACGATAGAAGCGAGGAGCTTATTTTTTTCTTTGACTGTGGTCAAGAACGACGTAGTTCTGGTGACCTAGGAAGAGGGATATTAAGATTGATTAAAGGATTGAAGTTGTTGATAACAATGGGGATGTGAAGAAATGGGTCAAATTCATGATTAAGGGGAGAATGAAGATGTTAATCTTGAATTAAGGAGATCAAGACAGATTATAGATTATTCTTGGTGAATCTAACTTATAATAAAAGACTCCAACTAATGTCACATGACAATGACATTCTCTCCTTCAACCTCGTAAATTTTATTTATATTTGTTTAATAAATTTCTTTTAATGTTAGTATTAATTAATAACCAATACAGAGATATGACTTATTTTTATCCTTATCTTTATCTAAAATTAAAAAATAACTTTAATTTTGCAATTTAGACCCTTTGTTTTTTTACTTTAACCCAAAATTTTTCATCTTTTACAATTTAGTCCCAACTCTTTTTTATTTTCAATTTTGGTCCACCACACTTTTCATCTTTCCCAAGTTTTTCGTTTCGTTCTAAATTTTGTGGATTAACGCACTGCAACGTGCGTGTGGGGTTTAACATTTTTTCGTATATGCTTTTCCCCTTTGACTGGCCCATCGCGTCACATCTACTTTTCTGCATTTGACAAGTTCGTCCAACACGCGGATCCTGGATGGACTTAGTTATTTTTTGTTTATGTTTTACGTTTCGGTTTAATTTCTCAGCAACGAGCGTGCATGATTCAAAGATTTTACGTCTGCTTTTCGCTCGGCGTTATTTTTTTTCCCGTTTTTATTTATTTTGTTTTTATGAGCTTTTCCGGTGTTGGTGGTCGCTAACAATGGTATAGTATTAATACTACTTAACACAGCTTCATGACAATCGCTGCAACGCAGGGGCTTAATACTAGTTATTTATAGAGTCTTTTATATTTTAATTAGGGATAATTGTTAGTTTGACAAATAGGTTTATCTAGTTAGTTATTTTATTATTAAAAACAGAGTTTGAGTTTGGTTAGTATTAGAATAAGTTAAGTATAAATAGATGGTTAGGGGCATTGTAATTTTGTGTGCTTTTTTATTGATAAATATTAAAAGAGTCGAACGAGTTCATTCATACCGTGATTTTGTGTTCGATCAAGACTTGATTTCCAACAATTCACTGAATATAAAATTATAGTTAGATAAAACCATTAAATCTAAGCTTATTTATCGTATCATAAATTAATATTACAAATAATTTCGTTGTTAACATTAGTTTCACTTCACTATTTATATTTATATACTATTAATTTGAAACATTTGTGTGCATGTTTGGTTTTAAGTTGTGCTTAAATACTTGTACCTTAATCAAATATAGGTTGTAAGTTGTGCTTAAGTGGTTGTACCTTAATCAAATAATAATGGTTTCATTACCTTACCAAATTAAATATGTTTTGTATGCATGTGTGGTTGTAAATTGTGCTTAAGTGGTTGTACCCTAATCAAATAATGGTTTCATTATCTTACCATATTCAATCGGTTTGATCCATTCAAAGTTGTGTTGTTTTATTTGTAAATTATTATTATTTATAATAATCTAATTAATTTAGCCAAAATCTTGTATAAATATAATTTGCAACATATTGATGCAATGGTTGTTGTAATGTATGTATTATGGTTTGTATAGTGGTAATGATATATATTATATATAGATTACGATGCACCTGTCAAACGGGAAAAAATAGACGCGGGTTCATCGTAACGCGCGAGTAACACCGCAACTTCAGTGTCGGTGGTTGCTGACAGTAGTGTGACAATAGTGCTCACACCCGCCGCAACCCAGGGGTGCTTAATACTAGTTATCTTGATTTTCTATAAAAATAATACCACGGCACGGGTCCATTGCCAAGTAACATGGCCTCCACGGAGAGGAACCCCCCAAAAAAAAACTTTTTAGGGTTGAAAAACGGTTCGAAACTTAAAAAAAAAATCATTAAAAAATCCACACTTATCAACAGTTTTTTAAAAATAGATTGAAACACAACAAAAAATGCCAACATTCATGAATTCCATGACTGAAAAATGCATAGCAACCTTGCTCAGATTTGGTTGAACATGTTTACACAATTCAACTACCCAGTTACTTTTATGTTTTCCAAATTTAAAGTGATGTACTTTTTTTAATCTTGTTATTAGAGTTAATTGACCGGATAGTCCCTGTGGTTTGCCATTTTTTCACCTTTAGTCCATACCTTTTCAAAATAGCTTGTATAGTCCCTGTGGTTTAACAAACTGTTACTCGGATAGTCCCCGCAATAGATGGGCGTTATATAATTCAGTTAAGTAGGTGTAAAATTACAAAAATACCCTTGGTCCATCATTCTCTCAGCCACATCTCTCTCTACTCTCTCTCTCCCCTTTAAAAAGCCACCACCACAACCACCTCCACCTCCACCACCACCATCCCCACTCAGCCACCACCACTATCACCACTGCCACAACCACCCTCCTCCACAACCACCACCGCCGGCATCATCACCACCGCCGGTTTTTGCGGTCTTGTGAGAGTATGGCATAATCAGTGTAAGTACCTCTCACAGCTGTTGGATGCAGTGCCCGAAAAACTTCTTGCACAGTCTGAACAGAGTGTCCAACTGCAGCAATTTCACCACTAACATCACGCCCCAAAATTAAAGGAAGAAGTGACTCAAATAGAGAACGACCGTAGATGAAACAACAAAAACTGTGATTAAAAAGAGCAGCAGCCAAAAATCAATCAAAACTCAAAATTTCTTGATCAAATTGTTCCAGTCGAACCCAAAAAATCAAAACTTCTATATCAAATCATTCCGGTAGAACTAGAAAAATAAAATTTATCGATCTAATCGTTCCGGTAGAACCCAAAAATCAAAATTTCTAGATCAAATCATTATGGCTGAACCAAAAAGTTAAAATTTCTTGAATCGTTCCGAAAGAACCGATAAATCAAAATTTCTAAATCAAATCATTCCGGCAGAACCCATAAGTTAATATTTCTAGATCGAATCGTTCCGGTAGAACCAATAAATCAAAATTTCTAGATCAAATCATTCTAGTAGAACCCAAAAATCAAAAACCAAAATCTATCCATAATAACGTTCCATTAGAATCATAAAAATTAAAAAACCAAAACTAGCACCTGATCCAAAACCCAAATTGAGCATTAATTGTGAAATATCGAAGGCTTCTTCATGTATATTCCTCAAATTCATCAACAGATCGATGCCTTTGAGAGCAGCTTTAGAGAATCTATAAACTATACTAGATAACAGATAAATAATCCAACATATATTTGCGTGTAGCTTTTAGATTTAACAGTTAGTCAATCACCGCAATAGATACCTCCCGTTTGCCACTGCATATGTTCGGGCACTGCATCGTAGTCGTTTGACTTTCCTTTTCCTTGTGAAGCAAGATACTACCTCCGTCCCACTAAAAGTGTTATATTTTGAAATTTCAAAGTCTTTATTTATAAACTTTGACTTTAATTATATATTTTTGTGTTATATAAAACTTGATGAAAATTAACCCGATAAAAACACTTGTAAAACACACTTAAATCATATAACTTTCATCAAGTATTATTATCTAACACAAACAAAATTATTTAAGGTCAAAGTTTATAAATAAAGACTTTGAAAATTCAAAATAGGACACTTTTAATGGGACGGAGGGAGTAGTTGTTAAGTTGGTTCAAAAAGGACAGGGTTTGGAACAAGCTGTTAACAAAATCCTAAAATAATAGATATCAAAACGTATATTAGCATATTAATTAACGCTACCAACATATATTTAACAAGGAAACATGCGTTCGTTTGTCATTTTATAAATTGCGTAGTTTACCTCGGAAAATGGTTCTTGCGTCCGAGCTTGCGAAGACGACATGTTCGAGGATGTGTTCGAGGAAGGTTTAGGCCCCATCCTGCGGTACCATCCTCGCCGCTCACCCAACGCTTCCTGATACGGGGCAATTGGAGGACCATCACCGCTCCATTCATTTGTGGCCTGTTGTATGTTCCGTTGTATTTTACGAAGATGATTAAATATATATGTGTATATATATATATTTGTTATAGAAAATAATACTTAAAAGAAATACTTACGTAATTTTGTTCAGCAACCGGATCAACCCAATTCCCTTGATTGTCCGTGTGGGTTTTAGCATACGTAGGTACCCAATCCATATCCTGTTTAACATTAAACTTAGATTAGACATTAAATAAACAAAAGCTTACAAACACGCACTCATACATAAAACATTACAAAAATTTTAGAGGAAACGAAAGACGACATCAACAATGGTTGGCTCGTTGAATTCGTTGGAGACTGACAAATAGATCGACATACCGTGATGATGGCGGCGGTGGTGGTTGTGGCAGTGGTGATAGTGGTGGTGGCTGAGTGGTGATGGCGGTGGTGGAGGTAGAGGTTGTTGTGGTGGTTGCTTTTTAAAGAAGAGATAGTAGAGAGAGATGTGTGTCTGATAGAGAGATGGCGTTAGGGTATTTTTGTAATTCTACATCCACTTAACTGAATTATTTAACGGCCATTCATTACAAGGACTATCTGAGTAACAGTTTGTTAAACCACAGGGACTATACATGCTATTTTGAAAATGTAGGAACTAAAGGTGAAAAAATGGTAAACCACAAGGACTATCCGGGCAATTAACTCTTGTTATTGTGTAGTGTTTTAAAAATTTCTAATTAACCTTATCTTTATACTTTTTTTTTGAACGGTAACTTTCATTAACCACAACGAAACCAGCCTATCCACAACCCGGGCAGACCAACGACACAAACAAGACTACATATTCACAAATTTACACCAATCATCCCAAGTTACATCTTTGTGACGCGATCTATTAACGAACCAAAGAAAACTAATAGCTTTAACTTGGCTAAAAATGTTTTCTACTCTAACCGTTTTGCTCGAGAATCTCGCTTCATTCCTTGCTTTCCAAATACACCAACAAGCCACAATGATAATACCTTTAAACGCCTCTTTAGCACCACCCGATAACCCCGAGAAGTTGTGCCACTCCAGAAGATCTCTAAAGGAGAACACCAAGAAGATAGGAGTATTACACCAGTTTCTAATTCACGACAACATCCTAACCGCCACCGAGCACGAAGTAAAGAGATGATCTACCGTTTCGTCACCAAGATGACAAAACTTACACGAAGGATCCTGAATCTGAATGTTCCTATTTCTGAGCGCCATCACCGTGGGGATTTTTCCCATCTCAGCACGCCATGCAAAAATATTACACTTAGAAGGAACCCACTTACACCATTGCATCACGAACCTGTTACTGATATCAACGTTAAAATTCAGCAACTTTCTAACATTGGACACCGAATACTCACCTTTTGATTAGAATTCCAACACCATCCATCCTCCCGGCCTGAAATACCGCCCCATTAATCATGCTAACAAGCTGTTGGAGCTCAAACAGTTCCGACGCGGATGCGGGGATCCGTTTCCAATTCCACCCACATTGTCGGCAAGGATTGAAGACATCTACACGATCACCGACTTTACACTTTTTATCGGCCTCAAGAGACAACAGGGCTGGAAAGACAACACGCAACGGGTCCACCGACAACCACGGGTCGAACAAATACTTTATTTTTATTTAGTAAGTATTTGTTTTAAAATTATTAAATATTATTTGTTTAAAAAAATGGGTAAAGGATGAAATATTGGTATAAGATAGGAGATCAAATATTGACATTGAAGTATACATAATAATGAAAAGGGAAAGATTAACATAACATATATAATCGAAGGGCTTGTAGTGTGGTTCAACCAAGAAATGTAGTAAGATATTGGCATGTTACCCTTCGAAGTGGTGCGGGTTTTAGACCCGTAGTGAATATTGGTGTATAACTTATATTATTATAATTATATAATAATATATAATTTCGGACCTATTTGTCTCTTCCAAGTAATGTGGTCCTCATTTCAACAAAATGAAGGAAGAAAAACAAGACAGCATTAATGACTCTGTAGTATGACTTGGTCGCTAACAACTTTAGAATATCGGGTGTGGGGTGAAGGAAGAAAAACAAGACGGCATTAATGATTGTATTATGACATGGTCGCTTCCAGCTTTAGACTACGGGGTGTGGGGCGGGGATGCCAAACAACACTGGCTAAACCACACTGGGCCAGCGTTGGCTAGAGCGTTGCCCCGCTGGGGTGGGTTTGAAGCCTGGCGTGGGGCGGGGGGTAAAGTGAGTTGGCTGGCTTGGATTGGCTGGTGAGATAGGACCGTTGGGCTAGCCGTTTGGCATAGCCGTTGGCCAACGGCTATTTAAAAAAAAAAATCTTTTACTTATATTCTATATAAATCAAACAATTTTTACTCATTTTTACTATCCAAAAATTTAAAAACCACTATCAACCTCCAAAATATATATATACAATGGATTCTTTAAGTTTAAGCGATTCGCATGATATATTTGTTTTGGTGATGTAATATATTTTTTTATTGTAGTTATTTGATATAAATAAAATGTGTTTTTAAAATTACTTTATTAAATTCTATGATTAATATAAAAAAAATTTTTGATCCCACATGACACCCTAACGCCGCCAGGCCACGCCCTTCCACACCCCACTTTTTTAGGTGTGGAATGGTAGAGCTCACAACTAACAAGTGTCGAGCAATGCTGCCAACCTAAACCCCCCACACACCATAGTCTTAGACTACGGTCGATCTTTGGTTTTATTTATGGCAGCTTCCTTTGTTTTTGAAAAAAAAACACAACTTCTTTTAGGGGATGAGGATATTAGGGAAAGATTTTTTTTTAACGGCAAGGAAGGATGTTTCAACCACCATGACACCGGGTGTTGTGGCTAAGGTCGACTACTCGACCGTTGCCAGCCCCTTGGCTCTCCCCAGATGCGTGTAAACCCAACCTCCACCCGCCCGAAGGCACGACAGTGGAATAATCGGTAAAACCTCGTCTTCCATCCAAGTCGAACCAACGTCACCCGTATTCTCTCTTCACCTGGATGCCGTAGAAAATAATGAGGAGAGTGGGAATCGAACCTGGGTCACAAGGAACACCAATTCTTTCTTCAACCACTTCACCACTACTTCATTGGTGGGGAATGATCTATTAAAAAGTGAGTTTTGTCTAAGTAGCCTAAGAAAGATTATGGATATGACATGTTAGGATATTTCAGTCAAAAACATAAACTGTCAACCATTTCTTTTCTCAAAATACAATACAAAAACTCTTGTATAAAAATTCAGCACAAAAAATAAAATCTAGTACAAAAAATTCAACACAAAAAAATCAGCACAAAAATCTATTACAAAAAATCCACCTCAAAAATGTTATTCAATATAGAAATTTAAGACAATTTTTTGGGTTCTTTAAATCTTATATTGTACATAGCAATATTGTGCTTAAATTAAAGATAAAGAGATGCTTAATTTTATGGTGCATTTTTTTTAAATAATGTCTTATGAAAAATTATGAACGTTTAAAAAATAGGGGGAATATGCATATGCATTGGGAAGAGAAAGTTAACAAATAGATTATTACTAAAATACTCTTACACCATTTTTTTTTTACTTTCATCTTAACTATTAATTTGAAAAATGAAATGTAAATATTTCTTTTTATTTTGATCCTACCCCTTAGTATAGTTAAGAGCATTCACATCATTTTCATCAAATTCTGTGGGTGAAGTTTTTATAATGTAAAGAGTATAAAAAGTGGTTGTGAGTGGAGGAGAGAAAATGTTACTGTTCATCTGTATATTTGGAGGGACATTGTTCACCTCCTATAATTTTTTAATATATTTTGAAAGTGGTTGTGAGTGAAGGAGGGAGAAAAGGTAATGATAAAGGTATAAAAAATATTATTTTATTAAAAAGGAGAGAGAAAATATAGTGTTTTTAATGTAATTTAGGGTGAAAATACGATGAAATGGATGTGAATTCTCTTACACTTAATGTATTTTAATTGCTCCTTCCACTAAAATTTGTAGCTCCAAATGGTTCAGCGTAATCACAGAGCTAGTAATCTCACTAAGCTAGATATATATAACCATTTGAGACTCGCTAGTAAGATCCCACGGTGTGAGGGTTTAAAAACGGCGTTGTTGCTGCTCAACGTTGTTCACACCGTCTTGTTAACGGCGTTATTGATTAGGCGGGGGAATCTCCACCGGCGTGGAAGAGATTTTGCAGCCAACGTGGCACGTGGTTAATGAACGTGAATGTTAGCCGATTAACCCCAACGATTAACTTTTAAATTTTTTAAAAAATTACCTTTTTTAAAAGTTCTAATTTCACACTATAAAATACAACCCACTTCTTCATTTTATACAAACTCCACCACTTCACCCAAATTTATACAAACTCTCAATGTCGTTTCACTTCACCTAAAAAAACTGAGGATGGCAGCTGTTGCGTGAACCGAAGAAGAGGGTATTGCACTTTGCGAGTCGTGGGTCGAAACTTTGAGCCACAACACGCGGGGTAGGCGCTCGAGAGGTCCTTTTTGGAGGACAATCCGGCAACACTTTCAACCCTATACGAGTGAGAACAACCGAACCGTCGACTCCCTCTCGTCTCGTTTTAGGACGATCCGTCTTGATTGCGAAAGATTTGAGACGATCCACACCGCCGTTGAGCTCGAGGATGGTGATCTCGGGGAGGACGACATCATTCAAGTGACTCTCATCAACTTTAGGTACGTGCACCACCGTGAATTCAAGCTCCGCTCGGCGTGGGAAATCGTTAGATTTTTTATTTAAATTATGTGTTTTTTAGTTTCATATTTTTATTTTATGTAATATTTTTAAAATTTATGTAATGTTTTTTTTAGTGTTATGTATTTGTTTAATTACTAGTAATATTTTTATATTTTTATAAGTTTTTAATATATTTTATATAAGTTTAATTATAATATAATACAAAAGGTGTTTCACACGGGTCGAAAAAAGCCACGTTCCCATGCCCCGGGCCACACCGTCCGTTTTAACACCACGCCCCATTCCGACGTGTGGTCCACATGTCGCATAATGACCCATTTTCAAGCCCCTCCACCCAGTGTGGTATAATGAGATTTCATTGATGAGGCTAGAGGGTGTGGTTTACACCACGTAGGCGACACATAAGCAGGGGGCTTTATCGCTAACTTACACGGTGTGAAATAACACCCCTTATAAAGCCTCTTTTAACTATATTAAAAAAAAAAGATAAATAAAAAAATCTGATTGGTGCGCACGCTATTCCTTTGGCAGAAGCCAAGGATAGCGCTCCCTTTAACGGAGGCGGGATGGCTTAGAGCGCCAAAGGGCACTAAACTTCATGAGGTGGCGGGGCGAAGCCACACCCCCAGGCATGACAGATCTGGCCACACAAAGTTTGGACTGGAAGTCCTCTCTGCAAAAGTCGGTAGGCGCTCCCTAGTCGGATTCGGGAGTACTCGGGAAGTACTCGGCTTAGGCGGAGATTACTCGGGGAGTAATTGGCCTGAAAGACCAGTACTCGTGCCTCGGCAACCCACCTTGTAGCGAGTACTCGGGGAGTACTCGGAGCTTAGGCGGGACTTTTACAACCATGCTGATTAGTGGTCAAAGTCCTCTTTGATTAGTCCATCGTTAATTAATTGCACTGGAAGGAAGTTTCAGTGTAACAATACCGAAATTTCTTCCTACTATCTGCCAGTTGTATAAAACAGATGCGTATCTTCTGTTTTAGTGTCAACTAAACTTATAACTTGTCTGAAAAATCCTAACATGGATCCACCCTGCGATTATTACTATAGCCTCGTCGATTATTATATGGCAGAAAAAGAAAAGGGTGACAAGTTTAGTGAACCTATGGTGTGGATTGGGATCTATATTACAATAGCTTCTGGTTTGTGCATCCTTGCCATGGCGGCTGATTTGTTGCATGGTTTCCGAAATAAAAAGTTTTGGTTTCCTTGCAAATATTTCTCTCTAAATGCTGCCTCTATCATGGTCATAACCGTCGCCATGAAACTGCCAGTTGATCTAAGTAGCCCGATGCCAGGTTACGCAGACCAAGCAGCCAAGGTAGGAAGTTTGGCATTCATGTGCACGTTGATGGCCAACCTAATGCCTTCTTTGGCGTCTATGGATGACAAGACACTGCTAGCAAACATGATAGGTTTGTGTATTTTCGTTATCACCATGATTGTGAATATATGCATTCAGATAAAAACGGGTGTTATTGATGATAATCTTGTTGTTGAGACACGCAAATTTTACTTCAGATTCACTATTGTTGCAGGCATCAATACGGCTATGATCCTCTTGTTACTAATAATAATGATTGCTTCATCTATAACAATTCCAACTTTTAAGGAAGTTTTAGAAACTAAATATCGAGCCACAAACAAAATATCTTTAACTGGTCAACGTCTACAACATGATCAAACGTCTACAGTTGAGAAACTAAGACAACATGTGAGAAGGTATTGGGTCATGGTAGAAACTGGTAGCCCTCAATTTGTGATGGCTAGTAATCCATTATCCACTGCTTCTGCTGTAATTTGTGTTATAGTTTTGGTCATAAACTTTTTTACAGTGCTCTACTCTGTAATTGATCATAGTGATTTTTGGGAACCACTATTTGATGGTAGAGCACCTTCACCATACAAGTGGTCAACAACTCTCATTATTATAACACAGTCTATTGGAGTTGTGGTGGGAATCATTGCTCCTATATGCAGATCTTTTTCAGTTTTCAGCTTCAAGCTGGGAACTAAATGGAATAAGAATTATTTCATGTTTTTTAAAGTTGAGAAATACTGGATCCAAAAGTTGCGTGTGTGGAAACAAAGCCCTGTACCAATTCCATCTACAATTCAAGAAATCTCTTTCTAAGCTTTTCTATTGGATTTCAAAAGGTGATTGTCATATTGTGCAAATTGATATGGCTATTAGTGACAGTAGTCCCAGTATTTGTGGTCAACTGTTTTACTTCACTCAACACCTCAAGAACTGATGATATAGATGAAGACATCACCTCAAGGACTAATGATATAGATGAAGACATCAGCAAGTACGTCTTGCAAATTGACGATGGGAAAGAGCTTGCTGAAAAAACACTAAAGGGCATTTCAAAATCCATGAATTCGTTCATATCAAAGGCTGAGAAGGAACAAAACAACAATCTTTTAGAGCTTCTCGATAAATTTACTGAATTCGAAGGAGTACAGATCTTTGACACTGATCATGTTCGATCTCTGCTTCCTGCTGAATTTGTAAACAGTTGGAGCTTACCAATAGTAACCTTAACGTGCATCGCTGTTTCCATCCCAAATATTCATACGCACGTAGCTGAGAGCATGTTAAGAGGTGTTGGTGAAGGTCTTTCGTTCACCCATCTTGTGGAAGAAAGCCTTAATTGTTCAAGCGAATATGTAATGTAAGATTAAATATATTACGTATTAATATTTAATCTGTAGCCATTATAATCATTTACATTATATAGATCAAAATATATATAACAATCCTATTAAATAATTAGTTGGTAATTGTTGATGGACCATATTACCCTTATTAACTAATTAGGGTTTCCTCCTGGGTGCTTATATAAGGAGAATTATGTGGAGGTTAAGGGGTTAGACAGTTACACATTAGACACAACCCTAATAACACATAACATCAATCGACCTCCATCTCCATAATCGAATCCCCTATTCGGTTTCTTAGTCACCATCATCAGTCAGCACCCTAAGGAGGAACCAGACCAAGCTGACAACCATGTCAAACATTATTGCTGCGTCTTAACTGGATTCTATGCTGGTTTATGCTGATACAATCAAAGGTATGTTTTCATGTTTTCCTTTATGTTCAAACAGAACTGAATCAACATGTGGTATCAGAGCATATGTTGATTAGTCAGTTCTGTTTCCGTATCCATAATTCTGGGATTAAAACTTGGAAAACGGAATTTTTATAACTTAATGAATATGACAGCCGTTTCGAGTCACATAAATCCACTCGAAATCCCTGTTTTCGGAAAAGGAATAATCATATGTTTACTCGAAATCAAATGGGTTTATGTTTTACAACCGAAATCTGTTTAGAAGTCTTAAAAGTTTCAGGTTTCGGGTTCCAGAATTTTATTTTATGTTTAGGGTTCATCACATGTTCTTAGGAAATTCAAAAATTCTGTTATGATTTGGAATATGATTTGGATTATGAAGTGTTTTTTCTGTTTTTGATCTGTTTTGTCCTCAATAGATTTTCGAAAAACTGTTATTAGATAAACATATCATAATTTTCGAAATATGTTGATAAAATTAGATCATCTTAAAACAGGAAACAATATCTCATAATCCCTTAGATTTCGAATTTCAGTTATGTTATCACAAGAAACAGCTATCAACAGTGGACTCGAGACTATCAGGTTTCGACTCGAGACCAAGATCTCGACTCGAGACCAAGATCTCGACTCGAGACCACAAGGTCTCGACTCGAAATCATAAGGGCTCTCAAAAGTTTTCAACTCGAGACAAAGGTCTCGACTCGAAACCATAACGTGTCAACTCGAGACCACTGAGGATTCGACTAAGGCCATTAAACCATTACAACTCGAGACAGAGGTCTCGACTCGAGACCATTAGATCTCGACTCGAGACCATAACGTGACAAGGCGAGACCATAACGTATCAACTTGAGACAGAGGTCTCGACTCGAGATCATTAGATCTCGACTCGAGACCATAACGTGTCAACTCGAGACAAAGGTCTCGACTCGAGACAACAAGGCTGTGACTCGAAACCTCATTATTTTTTTTAAGCTGTTTAATGTGAACTAAAGGTCTCGACTCGAGATCCGCGCTAACGAGTGGTTTGCTATTAAATAATTGGTTTTGTAATTACTTAGTTAATTAATAAGGATCAAATAATGTTTTACAAAACCAAAATAGCTTAACTTGAATGAGCTTCTGATATATCATTTCTGGCCAAAGCTGACTTGATACATCTACTTATCATTCAAGTATTACGAAAGCTATGTTGTGTATGCATCATAAGCATGAATGTCTTAATTTCTGGCCAAAGCTGATTTAATTCATTCATAGATGGCATACTCAACAAGTGCATAACTAAAGTGATTGTTTCAATTCTGGCCAAAGCTGATTTGTTACAACCACTTTGCACATATGCTTAAATGATTACACTTCTGGCCAAAGCTGTTTTGTCTTCGTTTAAGTAGAATTTTTTTTTTAGCTAAGTCTATTATTTTGATGTTAGTAATAGACATATCACAATCTCTTCACATAATGATCCTTAGATTAATGATCCTTAATTAAGTTTTTATGATCATTTCGTCTGCCTTATTCTTAGTACCCATAATTTTACTCACTGTAATTTTCTTCTATTAATCTATATCTGATCCACTCTAATTCTTAAAACCTAAAATGTTTGCTTTATTTACAGTTTCTATAAGAATTAGCTCTTAAATTAAATCCTTGATTATTTCCTAAGACACGATAATCCTATTGCTCTCTTCTGATAAAGATTATAAAGAAGAAAGTTAGAGCATGATGAGTAGGATAAATCGAACATGATGTCTCTTATGATAATCAAGAACTCTCTAACGTAAATGCTATCACTAAAGTTATTCCAGATTAAGTCTTTCATAAGACTAATCTATAATTATGGAATAATCACTAGAACTCCTAAGATGCATGCCTTAATTTGAAACTCTAAACTATAAAGTTAAGTGGTATATGTGAATACATTATAATGTACAAAACCATGACCCATAAAGTTAAGGGCTTACGCATGGAAATAAGTACATTTTTCCAGTACATTACATATTAAGATTTTCACTTGTACATTTTGATGCATTATAAATCAACTACAACACTCAAAAATACCAAAGTATAATGAGTGTGTTGATAAGCAACATATGTACAAAGAAATAAATGTTTAAAGCTGGAAAATAAGTTGTTATTCACCTTATAACCACTTAAAACGTTTAAAAGAGGATTGTTCTAAGGTCCATAGACAAATTACAAGTGCTAATTCCAACATTAAGGTTCTTCAAGAGAAAATCTCACTGCATAATTATGTCATTAGACTAGACATAAGCAACGAGACTATCCATTATTCTAAAGAACAGTTGGGTAAATTAATTAGATAGTCACTTATTAATGATATTTAAGTCTGGTAATTTCAATATTCCAATTAACACATGATTAGTTGACTCTAGTTCGATACGTTTCCTTCCCAGAACTTGACAAATAACTAATATGAGAGTTAGTGACAAAATTAATTGTTAACGCTATAAGAACCATAATAAGCAGTCTTCTAACAAAGATTTTCGATACATTACATGTTCTGATTATTAATCAGAGTACAGTATCATTACTTAGGCTATGTCATGAAGGTTGTGAGGTTTGCATAGTCAACATAAAGTCACACTTACCTTAAACTCTCATCTTATTTGTTATAAATATCTGGATAGATACATTACTAAGATGGAAATAGATGACACCTTACGCTTTCACAACTTTTGTCATCATGCAAATGAGAATTTGACAAAAGGAAAATGAGACTTATAAACTTCATCCATTATAACCGAAATTCATGAGAAATCATGACATGGTTAATGAGGATGATTTTTTTTATCTAATCTCATTCTAAGTGATTTTAAATCATGATGTTACAGTCCTTAATATTATTTAGCTTAAGGAATAAGTATTGGTCCATCATAAGTCATTCATTGACATTAGTGGAACTTATTCAAAATGGAATATTCAGACATAATTCATTTATCATTTAAAAGACTATCAACTTGTATCTAAATTTTGTCGCATATGGCTGATGGTCTTAGCAGAAATCAATCCATATATATATATATATACTTAATAAGATTTCTATTAGATATGTCCCTAAAGTTTCTTATGATATCTGGACATTAAAGAAATCAAATAAAGTCTAACGTATATATATGATAGGTTCCCACGTCATGTACCTCATTGAAACTTCTCTTGTAGCATTTCTAGAGATATTAAAGATCAGTAGGAGCATTAAGTGTCTTAATAATAACTTGCAATAGTTGCAAGAGGTGGGGGAGTGAAAACTTTATATTACTTCAATTTACACCTCTTGTACAAGACACTGCTCCATTATGACACTGTTCTATCATAACTTATCTCCTTAAATCTAATGCTACTCTTACAAAAGTTTCATTGTTGTTTAATTGTGGGCACACTTAGATTTCTTACCTAACAAGAGAAACTACAACGACTAACGTCATTAACTTGTTTCTCTATTAGAATTTGTTGGTCATTACATATTGACCCTAAGCATGCTGAGTTCCTAAAGATTTCTAAGGTTAGTGGGAGCAGTCAAAGTCCTTATCATGACTTGTAAGGAATACAAGAGGCGGGGGGAAGAGTGTCATTAAATTTCACTCCGAATTTAACTCCGATTACACCTCTTGTACACCATACTACACCAATTCTTAAAAACTTAGAATCCTGAAAATGATAGAAACCTAACCAAGAGCTAATCCATAAAACTGAAACTTCTAATGAACCCAATAATCAACTCAGGAGGTCATCTAGGTTTAAAAGCCTACTAACTTTGATGATTACATAACCTCCCTAACTGAAGTTGAAATGGATTTTGGAAATGTTTACTGATCCTATCTCTTCAAATTAAGCCATTAGCGCCAATCAATCATCTGTATGGAATAAAACAGTTTTCTAGTAAAACTGATTTTATGTGTACGTATAACGTTTGGGATTTGATTGAATTACCTAAGAGTGTTCATAACTAAACCAAATCCTAATATAAGCGTTAAAACACGAAGAAACATGATTGATTGTCAAAGGTTGTACTTAGGAAGAGATAAATTATTAAAGAATCTTTATTACATATCTAACAAAAGATTTCTTTAGGGATCATCATTGTTCTAGTAGCTTATAATGGTTTAAAGCTACATTAGATGAACATTATAAACAATTTTCCATAACAAATGGCTGACACATTTACATGTTCATTAGATAACAACCTAAAGTTTCAAACCGAAGGTTAAAGAACACTTTATTTGTAAGCCAATAAAATCCATGTATGGGTTAATGCAAACATCATAATGTGATGAAATCTTAACGTAATCATTTTCATCAAGAATCAAGTGGATTAATGTACCTACCTCAAGATGAGTGGGAGCAACTAAAATAAACTTGTCTATATAGATGATATTCTTTTGACAAGTATATGTTACATAAGTCAAAGCATTGTTAACACAAACTTTGATATAACAAATCTCAGAGATATCTCTTACGTGATTGATATCATAACATACTGAGATAGACTCAATGGGACAATAGTATCGTTCCATAAGTTTAACATTAAATGGGTCCTTACATATGTAACAAACAATGCTGCTCTCCTTTAGAGGATAATAGGGTAAGTGAGATTATTTATTTACGCTTCATTAATTGGAAGCCTTATGTAAGTTTAAGTCTATACTCGTTTAGATATTACTCACATTGCAACACACTAGATATGTCTAGATTAATGTGAAGCATCTAATGGAGTATTACAATATCTTTAAAAGAAACGAGAGGCTACAATTTGAAGAAGAAGTGAGAATTAAAACCGGTTTATTACTCTAACTTTGAGATATTCAAAGATGACAAAATGTAATTTCGGGTATATATTTATGTCAGCAGACAAAACTTATCTTATGGAGGAGTCATAACAAACTGATAATAACAACCTAAGTTATAACAACATAATATAGTCACTAAATGTTGTTGGAAATTTATCAGTGGACTCATAAGCTTATTAACTCCATATAATTAATGTTTTGAAGACTTAGTGTGATAAAGTCAGCTACCATGACTCCTTGAACAGTAACAGTTCAAGAGGTGCTGCATTAAATTTCGATACGCAATTAATTATTCGTTTATGAACGAATTTGAGGAAACTAAGTTTGTATCGAATTCATTCATGATATGCTTAAGGATCCTATAACTGAATGGCTATTACCCATAAGTCTTATTAAGAGAGCTCATAGACGGGTATTAGTTAATGACCATGCGCAACTGCATATCGTACTATGAATGACTAAGTATTTGTTAATTTTCCTCATCAGTTTGATTTTGTACGTCTCTAAGAATATGTCAAGTCGACATAATGGCATATAAGACAAATAAAGTTACAAATCAAACAAAGGGCTTATGCGTATTTTGATCATGATGATTAGGTTTTAAATTAAGGCTATAGTATGATTAATGGGGGTCCTGAGTCGCATAATGATTCAACGGCTGTATTTTTCTGCTATAGTACTTGTTTAAGGCTAAAATGAGTGTTAACTCCTGATCAGGCTTATCTAATACTCATAGTAAATGATTACTCGGCTAAGTGGGAGAATGTAAGATTAAATATATTACGTATTAATATTTAATCTGTAGCCATTATAATCATTTACATTATATAGATTAAAATATATATAACAATCCTATTAAATAATTAGTTGGTAATTGTTGATGGACCATATTACCCTTATTAACTAATTAGGGTTTCCTCCTGGGTGCTTATATAAGGAGAATTATGTGGAGGTTAAGGGGTTAGACAGTTACACATTAGACACAACCCTAATAACACATAACATCAATCGACCTCCATCTCCATAATCGAATCCCCTATTCGGTTTCTTAGTCACCATCATCAGTCAGCACCCTAAGGAGGAACCAGACCAAGCTGACAACCATGTCAAACATTATTGCTGCGTCTTAACTGGATTCTATGCTGGTTTATGCTGATACAATCAAAGGTATGTTTTCATGTTTTCCTTTATGTTCAAACAGAACTGAATCAACATGTAAATCTTCGAAAGGCCAGTATGTCCGTATGGCATGTGGTCGAATACATATGCAAGTGGTTGGACAATCCTCTAGCAAAACATGTGTTTAATGGGAAAGATGCAACAGAGATTGTTAAATTCTTTTCTGATAAAGCTAAAGTAATTGTGACTGAAATCTTAGCTAGTAACAATGGAGAACAGCCAGAGAACCCTCCTAACGAGTTGATTGCGGCCAATTCAATGTACCGAATAACACAAACAATCTTGCTTAGGTTTGAAAGCAACACAGAACCAGTGACCAAAAAGCAGTTGTTTTCCCATTTAGAAGGCATGATTGCGGACATATTCTGTGCTTGCTTCACAAACCTACCGCGAGTCATAACAATGAGATGTCATGAAAGTGTGATAGAGAAAAGAGAGGCAAGTGTGAAGGTTGCAGCAAAGCTTTTTGGTAAGACTGCCAAGATAATTGAAAAACTAGAGAAATGTGTTAAAGTACCAAGCATGGATGAAGACAAGATGGCGTATATCGATGAGTGGCGTGTTTATTTCAAGCAATCTATTCCATAATGTACTTTCTCTAGCTTCATATCACAAGGGTGTCTGTGTGTGTAGATATGTAGTTTAATTGAGTTATACATTGGGTCGATTTTACATTTGGCAATTGATATGATGTTTTCAGTTTTTCTTGCTACGTTGTCTATGTTTGGCCTAACTATTTCTTTTGCACCTCTTTGGAACGTGATGCAGGGCAAAGTACTGAGCAGCCACACAGATTGTCCATCATAAAGCATTCTAACAACTATTTTTTATGTCTTTTCCTTCTTATTTTGTTTTTTGCAAGTGTATGAAATTTGGAACTGACAATGTAAAACTTTTGCTTGATATGCCACACCGTTCGTATTTTGTGTAGTTTCAAATTTATATCCGGAATCACTACGGTTCATGTATAGTCTGATCGTAATCGATCGTGCTGCTACTGTCATGATATACCACGCCGTTCGTATTTTTGTGTAGTTTTTCAAATTATGTTTTATTTTTTTTAAAGTCAAATTCGGCCTGAGTTGACCAACTAGAGTCAGTTGTGGTCAAAATTGATCGCGTTTGATTGATTATGAATAATTAGGCGGAGTTTGAAGAAATCATATCGGCAGGCCAGGGCGGACCTACATGTATAGGTCAGGGTTCATTCGAACCCACTGAGTTTCAAAATTTTAACAGAGTGGGTGTATAAAAAAACTTTGAGTGAACCCATTAATAAAACCTAGAGTGAACCCATAATATAAAATGAACAATGGTCTTGTGATTAGGCGATGGAATTTAAAGGCAAAAGATCAAATACAAATAATCTTAACATACTAAACATACAAATTGAAGGAAAACCCAAAAAGACAAGGTGACATTTTTGTAATTACCACCAACTATCAAAGTTACAACCAAAAATAGCTAAAAAAACACAAATTTTTTTTTTAAGATTTTTTATTAAAAAATCGCTACATTTCGTTAGCAAAAAAAAAAAAAATATATATATATATATATTTTTTTTGCTGCTACTAAAAGTAGCGATTTTTTAATAAAAAATGTTAAAAAAATAAAATAAAATAATTTGTGTGTTTTTTTTATTTTTTTTAGATTTTTTTAGGTTTTTTGGGGGTTTAGTTTTTAGCATTTTAGCTTGGGTGGGGGGGGGGGGGGGGGGTTAGGTTTTTTTAAGGTTTTTGGGGGTGGGGGGGGGGGGGGGTTAGGTTTTTTTTTTAGGTTTTTGGGGGGTGGGGGGGGGGTTAGGTTTTTTTAGGTTTTTTTTTGGGGGGGGGGGGGGGGTAGGTTTTTTTTAGGTTTTTGGGGGGTGGGGGGAGTGGTTAGGTTTTTTTAGGTATATTTGTAGAGTAACTTTGATAGTTATTGATAATTACAAAAATGCCACCTTGTCTTTTTGAGTTTTCCTTCAATTTGTATGTTTAGTATGTTAAGATTATTTGTACAAGAACTTTACCCGGAATTTAAAAGGATTGGTCGTGTGTTCTAGCCCTGTTGCCCATTTTTATTTATAGTTTTTTTTTGTTTAAAAGCTTATATCATATCAAAATGAGTGAATTTTCTTCTATTTGGCTGTCATACAGCACATTGACATAGCTTTTGCAAGGTCAACTTGTTCTTTGACCATGATCCATATCATACTTCAAAACATTACATTTTTCTTTTGTAATCTAATAAATAATTATGGTTATATATCGAATGATGCATCATATATGCAACAATATATACTACGTAAATGATCATTTGGACAAGAGGACATGGACATATATATTTGGAGCTTGTTGTGCTACTATAGTCCTCATACCCTCTTTCCATAACTATGGAGTTTGGTCTTTTGTTGGGCTTGGCGTGACCGCCTACACCACTTGATACCTAGCCACTAGAGCCTTGGTCCATGGCAAGAATGAAGTTGTGGTTCATTCTGGTCCTACAAAGCTCGTGTTGTACTTCACTGGAGCCACTAACATGCTCTACACTTTTGGTGGACACGCGGTCACAATGTTTTGCAGTGAAATATTGCACGCGATGTGGAGCCTAAGGAAATTTAAATACATATATCTGTTTGCTACATTAAATGCAGGGCTGCAAACGAACAGGACGTTCAACGAACAATTTGTGAACCGTTCGGTTGGGAAGTTCGTTTGTGTTCGTTTTTTAATAAATGCACGAATATGTTTATTTGGTTAAATGAACGAATATGAATAGAGGTCGCGTTCGTTCATTTATGTTCGTGAATATTCGGTAACGTGTTCGTGTGTTGCATAATTAATTAGTGTTTTCAGTTTTTATGTTTTATTTAAATACATTAAAATTTCGACAAATAAATATTTAATAAGTATTGGTGTCAGGGGCGGCCCTGAGGGTGTGCGGAGAGGACCACCGGCCAGGGCCCGTGATTCCGAGAGACACATTTTTATAAAAGAAAATCCTTTATGTATTCTAGTTTGACCGTCTCAATTATCTGTTACGGAGTATCTGAAGTTAAAAAAAGTAGGGAATTTTAAAGAAATTCCGGTGGTTTGCCGGTGCCACTGTTCCGGCGAGGTTCATGAGTTGCAGAAAGAACAAAGAAGGAAGAGTGATAAAGAAGAACTGACAAGACCCTTACGACCTTCCGGCGAGGTTCTTGTGAGTTGCAGAAAGAACAGAGAAGTAAGAGTGATAAAGAAGAACTGACAAGACCCTTATGACCTTACTTGATTAATTTAAAAAATGTTTTACGGGCCTTTTTCTAACAAAACTCATTTCAAATATTTTTAAAGCCCAACAGGTTAACACAGTATTGTATTTTTTAACCTATTACCCGTAGCCAGCTACTGACTTCTGTATCCATTAATTCAAACACTGTTCATGCATGTACAAGTACTCTACAACCTACCAGTTTCCTTTGTGTTTTCAATTGATAATTATTTATTGATTAAATTAATAGCATATGTAATTTGTTTTATATGTTTTAAGATGTTTAGATTATTTATTATTTGATTAGTTATTGTTGACATATTATGTGGACACGACTCGGTTCGGTTCGACCCGGTTAGGTTCGGCTCAAGCTCGACGTCACGACATTCCTCCGTCGTGCGCCCCAGAGTTCGACACGCGAAGCACGGAGCTCCGCGAGCCGGTTCCCGCTGCCACATCATCATGACATCATCATGATGATGTCATGATGATGTCATTTGTTGACTAAACTTTACTCATCTGCAATTCAAGGATTGATGTACGTAAAGAATGCATGGGACTTTTGCTTTGGGCCAATCAACTTCACATGGGCCATTTCTACACATGGGCCGAACCCCATATCAGTCCAATCGCACAAGTGAAGGAAAAATATAAATACCGAAATCAAGTGTGATTTCGGTAGACAAGAGAAGGCAGCGAACACAAGTGTGAGAGAACCCGAGAGAACCGAGAGTTTATTTGTAGTTCTTGTATCATCTTTCTGTAACAAAAACTCGATCGGTTTCTATATACAAGTGTGTTAAACATTGAATCTTCGTGTCTTGTATCTCGTGTTCTTGTCGTGTTCGATCTCGGTTTGCATCTCCGGTTGGATTCCGCACAATCGGGTGTGTTTGACAACAAGGATTAGGCGACTAGATCCTCCCCTAGCCGGACCTACAAGTGGTATCAGAGCCTTGGCTCTTCTCCTTGTTAAAACCGAGTTGTTTTCGGGTGTTTTTCGAATTTTTGAAGTTTGTATTTTTATTGAAAAATCTGTTTGAATCTTCGAAATTTCTGGTGATTTGCTGTTAGTTCATCAGAAAACCTTGCTTATAACTGTTTTGTGAAAGGTGTGTTAAGGTTTTGAGTGAAGTTTCAAGCAAAAATTCGTGTTCGGCAATTTACGGTTCACCGGAAAACTCATAAGTTTACCGGAAAACTCATATTTCTGCGTTGAGTTCTTCATATATTCATATCATCTTCAAGTGTTCTTCAAAGTTTTATACTT
Organism: Helianthus tuberosus; assembly: GCA_030545235.1. Taxonomy (NCBI): domain Eukaryota; kingdom Viridiplantae; phylum Streptophyta; class Magnoliopsida; order Asterales; family Asteraceae; genus Helianthus; species Helianthus tuberosus. The sequence goes on along the minus strand of CM060436.1, from coordinate 4,662,551 downwards.
TTTGATCTTTGAAAATCATTTGTGAAAGTTGTTAGTGTTTTGGAAATTGTGATTGGATTAAAATATTGGTAGTACATCACCATAGTTGGTAAAATAGGCATGGTGTAACCGATTGTGGGCTGCTGTGTCAGGAGGATAGAAAGTCAAATGATCAGTCGCACAAGATGATTGGCTCACACAAGAATGATCAGTCGCACAAGATAGTTGGAACGCACAAGATCTGAAAGTCGCACAAGATTAAAGAATCGCACAAGAACTGGGCTTTTATTTGGGCTTCTGATTACATCGGACCAGCAGTTAAACTCTATTTGGGCTTCTGATTAGTCGCACAAGAATTGGATAATCACACAAGATTTCAGTTGTACAAGTTTCAGTCGCACAAGAATTGATTAGCTGGGATCGCACAACATTTGTTTTGTCACACAAGATATTGGGAACGCACAAGTTATTCACTCGCACAAGACTCTTTCAGTCGCACAAGAAGAGTTGGGCTTAAGAATTGGGCCTTATCACCGAAATCACCTATCACGAAATCACCCATGTTTGGTTTGACTCAGCCGAAATCACCTAACACCTCTTGGCCGAAATCAGAACTTGTTCACTTGTGCTAGCCGAAATCACTTAGTGTGTTGTTGCCGAAAACACCTCACTTGTATTCATCAGCAACGAAATCACTTATTGTCCATTTCAACGAAATCACTCATTTTTTTAACAGGAGATTTTTATTTCTTTGTTAACTGTTTGTTTAAGTGATTTCAACAGGTTTTCACTTACATACATCAAACATGAGTTGTACGAGCCCTTGGGATTGGAGTACGGATCCACAACCAGATCTAAAACAGATGTCGATGGCCGAATATATGAAGCGTACCATACCTCAACAACAACAGTCAATAAGTGCAAGTCAATGGGCAATGGTGTCGAATCAAAATCAGAGCATTCAAAATATTTTGCTTAGTGAGAATGAGACGGGTAGCAACAATCGCCCTCCAAAGTTAAATTACATGAACGACTATCCATCATGGAAGGGTCGTTTCCATAACTACGTTCAAGGGCAAAACACTGAATTATGGACGTGTTTCATCTCTCCATTTAGTGAAGCTCTTGAAGAAGCAGGATCAAATGCGACAACTTTCAATAACATGCAAGAAGCCGACAAAAAGGCATATGATCTGGAGAAGAAGGCGTATGCTATTCTCACTCAAGCACTTCACAGAGACATCTTTCATCAATTCTCATATTGTAAGACCACGAAAGGTTTATGGGATGCATTGGTAGCGAGAGGAGAAGGAAATGCAGCTACTAGAAAGATACGCCATGATTTATTGAAGAAAGAGTTTGAATCATTTCAGTTCTTGGAGAATGAAACTCTAAATGATATGACTTCTCGTTTTTATCATTTGATTAGTGAAATGACTTCCTATAGTGTTGCTGCAACTCATCCGAAAATGGTTGCACGATTTGCTGATGCTCTACCTCCTAAGTGGAGTCCATTCATTGAACTTCTAAAGCATACGAGCGCTCTGGATGCAGCCAATGTCAGTCTTTATGAATTCATTCAGAAGTTGGAGAACAAGAACGAAGAGGAAATTCGGAAAGCAAAAAGGATTGCAACTGCACCTCCTCAAAACACAGAAATGTATTTGCCTGGTTTTGGTCCTTCAGCTAGTTCAAGTTCAGTTCAGCAACCGAAGCTTCAAACGGCGTTTGTATCCAATACAAACTCTTCTCCGTTTCCATCGCAACCACAGTGGAATCAAAGTGCTTACATGTCACAATCTATACCTCAACCTCCACCTCAAGCCCAACCACAACAACAACAAGCGCATTATACCAATAATCCTTCACCCCAAAACACCAACACTGTCAGAGTTGATACTTCCAATCTTTCAAAAGTCAGTATAGAAGTTGCAAAGGAACATTTGGAACTTCTCAACACAATGTTCAGTTCATACTGTGGATTGGTAGCAGGTCAAATTGGAAACATCAATATGACCAATGAAGATTATCAGCAGATAGACCGTGATGAAATGGAGTTAATGGATATCAAGTGGGCGTTTGCAAGTGCAGTTAGAAGGGCAAAGGATTTCATGACTCGAACTGGAAGAACTTCGTTGGAAGGCAAAAATGATACGAAGTACGGGTTCAATAAAGATGCGGTTACATGTTACAATTGTGGCGAAAAGGGTCACTTCAAACGTGAGTGCACCCGACCAAGCAAGCAAGGCAATCAGAATCCGTTCAGAAATCAGACGAGTACTTCTAATGCAAATCAAGACAATCCTGAACATATTTTCGACACTCACTTCTAGCACACTACCTCACTTAACTAATTTGATCACTTAATTACTTCGGTAATTTTTGACCAAAACAATTTGGCGCCCACCGTGGGGCCAGTGGTGCTCTCTTTACTAAAACTTTTTGTCAAATCGCTAATCGGTTTTCTATTTTCAAAACTTTTTGCCACATTGTCCATAATGGCCTCAAGATCAAACATGAGTTCCTCTACTGTGTCTGCTATGACTTCTGCTACTACCGGTTCGGTGCTTCCACCACCTCCTCCAAGGATGCCAGCCTCTACACAATCTCAAGATGTTATCCCAACTCGGAGTGTCCAGGGATCTGCTCCCGTTTTAGCTTCTAATGATGAAATTTTAACCTTATTTGGAAGTGTGCAGGAACAAATGAGGCAGCAACAGGAAACAAACCAAATGCTTTTGAGGGAAATACAACTCCTGAAGGCTGGCTCGAGCAGATCTGCTGAGGACAATGTCACTCCGTTACACCCCAGAGCGTTGAACTTTAGTTCAGCTGTATATACCGAGGATAATAGGGGGAATATCGTGCCCAGTCTTCCTCAGAATCATACTCCTGAAATACCCTCCTCGATTAGGATGTCAACCATGAGGAGCTCAGGATATGCTTCAGGATATGGGCAAAATCCTCCAACGGGTAACGTGTCGAATAATAACAATACTCATGCTACTAACAGTGGTGGATCTTTGCAGGATATAGGTGTAACATCAGCACTTACCAGGGAACTTCAGAAGTTGAAGGACATGATATCTAGTGTACCTGGGGTGGTCCAGCCGATCCCGGAAGTATCTCAAGACAGCCACAAGATATCTCGTTTTGCATATCCTATCTGTGATGCTGAGATCCCAAAGAGATTCCAAACTCCCAACATGAAGCTTTATGATGGGAGTACGGATCCTGAGGAGCATATTGCTCAGTATAGGGAAAGAATGGAGATTAACCCTATCCCTCCGGAGCTCAAGGAAGCGTGCTTATGCAAGGGATTTGGTTCTACTCTAACAGGATCGGCCTTAAAATGGCTATTGAACGTTCCTCCTCACTCAATTACTTCATTTGCTCATTTGGTTAATTTATTTAACAGTCAATTTTCTTGTAGTCGGAGTTTTGAGAAACTAACCAGTGATCTTTACAGGATAACTCAAGGGCCTCAGGAATCCTTGAGGGATTATGTGAACAAATTCAGTCGAGAATCCTTGGATATCCCACATCTTGATGTTGCAACAGCTGTGCAAGCTTTCAAGATGGGATTACAAAAGGATTCTCAGTTTTATCAGGATCTCGTAATGAATCCCTGCAGGAATCTCGACGAAGCTCGTAACAGGGCTTTGAGATATATCCGTCTGGAAGATGACAGAAAGATGCAAGAAAGGATGAACTCATCCAACACTTATGAGTCAACTAATAGGAAGTCAGAATCCTCGTTCAAGTCATATCGGCCTAAGCCGTATAATAGAAATGAAAACAAAAGAGTGAACGCTGTTGAAGATGAGGATCCTGAAGAGTATCCTGAGTTGTCCGAATATTGCTTTTCTGTTAATATTCCTGAATTGATGTATGCTATGCAGGGTCTAGGAGACAAGGCTAGGTGGCCTCGAAAGAATCAACAAAAGGCTGACTGGAAAGATAAGTCAAAATGGTGTGCTTTCCACGAAGATTTCGGACATGTAACTGAGGATTGCATTGCTCTAAGGAAAGAAATAAGCTATCTTCTAAGCAAGGGATATCTGAAAGATCTCTTAGGAAGGAAGAAGAATAAGGGTCAGGATACTGAGAAGGATCCTGAACGAGCAGCATCACCTCCCGCTGATGCCAAGATAATCAACTTCATTTCGGGAGGATCCGACATTTGTGGAACTTCGTATTCGGCAGCAAAGAGACATGCGAAGGAAGCCAAGGCCGAAAGGGGAAACAAACCTGTCAGGATGACTACCCTCACAACTGACAAAGTGATCACTTTTGATGCTGATGACAGGGATACTGTCCAAGATCCTCACCATGATGCTCTGGTAATAACGTTATATGTGGCTAACCATTTTGTACGCATGATACTGGTTGATAATGGCAGCTCCGTCAACATAATCCAACTAGAAACTCTGAAGAGAATGAATGTATCTCCAATGGATATCACTTCAAAGTCTACCGTGCTTGTTGGGTTCAGTGGAGAGGCTAGAAACACAGTGGGAGAGATAAAGTTGCCAGTATACGTTGAAGGACTCAACTCGATACAACGTTTCTGTGTGATGGATTCTCTATCTTGCTATAACATCATACTGGGAAGACCATGGATTCACGATATGAAGGCCGTGCCATCAACATATCACCAATGCATCAAGATACCTACCCCTTGGGGAGTGGTCAAAGTTGATAGTGATCAGCAGGAGGCGAAAGAATGCTACTCATCCTCGATGAAATCCTCAACCAAACCTAGTGCAGCATAGCAATTAAAGACGCGGGCCCAGGATATCGTGGAGGATCCGGAGCAGGATGTGAAGAAAATTATCCTGGACCAGGATAATCCCGATATTTCGGTGCTCGTTGGGACCAATATCCCTCAGGATATTGAAGAACAATTAATTAACTTTTTGAAATGCAGGATGTCTACGTTTTCATGGAAGCATGAGGATATGGCAGGCATATCCAAAGATATTATCACTCACAAGCTTGGAATTGATAAATCATTCAAGCCTGTGCAACAAAAAAGAAGGAAGTTTGCTCCAGAGCGGAACGCGATTATCCAGGAGGAAGTTGAAAGATTATTAAAGTCCAGAATGATCAGAGAGGTTAAGTTCCCAAGGTGGCTAGCAAACGTGGTTGTAGTACAGAAGAAGAATGGGAAATGGAGAGTTTGTGTAGACTACACAGACTTGAACAAAGCTTGTCCTAAAGACCCATTTCCTCTTCCACACATTGATGCAATGGTAGATGCCACTGCTGGGCATGAAATGCTGACCTTCATGGACGCATCTTCAGGATTTCAACAGATCCAAATGGAACCTTCTGACCAGGAGGATACCGCCTTCATGACACCAACAGGTATTTATTGTTATACAGCTATGCCTTTTGGTTTGAAAAATGCAGGTGCAACATACCAAAGATTGGTAAACATGATGTTCAAAGACAAACTGGGGGACACCATGGAAGTATATATCGATGATATGGTGGTGAAATCTAAAAAGGCTGAGGATCACCTCCAGGATATCAAGGGAGCATTTGATATCCTGGATCAATACAACATGAAGCTGAATCCTGCTAAATGCCATTTCGGAGTGGGGGCAGGAAAGTTTCTTGGGTATATGGTGACGAAAAGGGGGATAGAGGCAAGCCCGGAGCAGATTAAAGCTATCCTGGATATAAAATCACCCTCGAATATGAAGGACGTACAAAGATTAACAGGCCGAGTAGCAGCTCTAAACAGATTTATCTCAAGATCCTCAGAGAAATGCAAAGACTTCTATGATATCCTGAAGAAGAACAAAAGATTCGAATGGGGGGAAAAGCATGAAGCAGCCCTGCAGGATTTGAAACGGTATCTCTCAACTACACCTCTATTAATGAAGCCGGAAAATGGTGAACCACTATCCCTGTACCTTGCTGTATCAGGGAATGCTGTAAGTGCCGTTCTTATAAAAGACCATGAAGGTCAGCAGTATCCTGTTTATTATGTTAGTAAAAGTTTGTTAGATGCTGAAACTAGGTATTCTCATTTAGAAAAACTGATACTAGAATTAATTATGGCATCAACGAAACTTAGGCATTATTTCGAGACACATAGGATACATGTTAAAACAAATTATCCTATCAAAAATGTGCTTAGGAAACCAGAAATGTCAGGCAGGATGGCCAAGTGGTCAGTAAAGTTAAGTGCTTATGATTTAGTATACGAACCTAGGAATGCCATAAAGTCTCAGGCTTTAGCTGACTTTGTGTTGATTTTAGTAGTGACATTCAGGACGAGGTAGATCTAGAAGTTCAACAGCTAGGAGAATCCTCAGGATCCTGGACATTATATACTGATGGTGCATCTAATGTAAGAGGAGTAGGATTAGGAATACTACTAAAATCGCCACAGGGGGACATATTACCCCAGGCTATTAGGTGTGAATTTCCTGCTACTAATAATGAAGCAAAGTATGAGGCTTTAATTGCAGGATTAGAGTTGGCTAAGAGCATGAGTATCAAAAATTTGCAAGTATATGTTGACTCTTTGTTAATTACTAACCATTTTAATGGATCCTATGCGGTTAAGGGAGAGAAATTAATCGAATATCTCGATATTCTCAAAAAATTAGCAGGATATTTCGATGTTTTTGTACTTAAACAGGTACCAAGGGAGGATAATGCTGAAGCGGATGCCTTAGCAAATTTGGGATCATCGATCAAGATACCTGAAGGGACGCAAATACCAATACTACATGTCCTATATCCTGCAACGAATCCTCAGGATAAAGAGGTAGCTGGTATTCAGGATCCTGGAGTAGAACATCTTGAAGAGGATCCTAAATCCTGGACGGCTCCAATCATGAAATATCTCAAAGAAAGACACATCCCTGGAAATGAAAATCCTAAGGCATTTAGGATGAAGGTATCACGATTCGCTATTATAGATAATATTTTATACAAAAAATATCTTGCAGGACCGTATTTGAGGTGCTTGGAGGATCCTGAAGCCAAGGAAGTACTTCAAGATATACATGAAGGGGATTGTGGTAACCATGCTGGGGGCAGGTCGTTATTCTCAAAAGTATTAAGAACAGGATATTATTGGCCAACAATGAGAAAAGATGCCGCAGAATATGCTCGAAGATGTGACTCATGTCAAAGACATAGTAACATACTGCATCAACCTGCTGAACCATTGTATCCTATTGTTTCCCCTTGGCCATTTATGAAGTGGGGTATGGATATAGTGGGAAAGCTACCGAAAGCTCCGGGAGGAAAAGTCTTCATGCTAGCAATGACGGATTATTTCTCTAAGTGGGTTGAAGATGAAGCATTTGTTCAAGTTAGAGACCAAGAAGTAGTATCCTTCATAAAGAGGAATATCCTGACCAGATTCGGAGTACCAGCTGAGATAATCTGTGACAATGGTTCTCAGTTCATAAGTAAGAGGACTACTGACTTTTGCAAGAGTTGGGGAATCAAAATGATCACATCTACTCCGGTACATCCTCAAGCAAATGGACAAGCAGAATCCTCAAACAAGATAATTGTCAATAACTTAAAGAAAAGGCTTGGAGCCAAAAAAGGAAGATGGGCAGAAGAATTACCCTTTGTTTTATGGGCTGATAGGACAACGGTAAAGAATGCAACAGGCCAAACCCCATTTTCCTTGGTGTTTGGAGCAGAAGCAATGATTCCAACGGAAATGACGATACCTACTGCAAGATCTGTCTTAAGTGATCCTGAGAAGAATCCTGAAGCCTTGAGTCAGGATTTAGACACTATAGATGAAAAGAGAGATGCGGCAAGGCTAAGGATGACAGCATATCAACAGAGAATATCCAGGGCATATAACAAGAATATTAGAACCAGAAGATTTAAGGTTGGAGATTGGGTGTTAAGAAAGGCTTTTCAAAATACTACTAATCCTGCCGATGGCAAGTTAGCTCCAAAATGGGAAGGACCATATGAAGTTGAATCAGAAGCAGGGAAAGGAGCATACAGACTCAAGAATATGGAGGGGGATATGCTACTGAGATCTTGGAATGCTATACACCTTAAGCTCTATTTCAAGTGAGTTTAGAATTCAATTTCTAACTCAGAATGGTATGAATTCTATCTTTTTTAAATACGTTTTGGTTTAATTTATTTTTTGAAACTCAATACTGACTTAAGCATCGGAGGGGTGTTAGCCAAGCTAACACCCACCTTAGTTTACAGTTGTTTTGCAAGATATGTTCCAGGATATAGCTCCAGGATATGCACTCAGGATAACTCAGAAGATTAGAGGATTGGCCCCCTCTCTTACGTTTAAGGGATACTGATTCCTTCACAGGTTTAAAGGTATTCACCTTTCTTCGGAATTGGGTTTAAACACCCCGCCTGGAGCGCAAGTTATTCAGGGATAGTTCAAGGTGGCGGGACCAGTCCATGTAAAAGTGGCTGACAATTTCGTTACTGTTGGCTATATCCTGAATCCTAAAGGTATATGAGGATTGATCACCCTCTCTTACGAAAGGGTATTTTCATACTCTCTAAGGTTTAAAGGTTTTCACCTTTCTAAGTCTTGGAGTTTATACACTCCCGCCTGTAGCGCATGAAAAATTGGGATTTTCCCCAGGATACAAGGGATTTATCTCCAGTACATCCTTGGGTTTTACCCTTGGGACGTAAAAAATCTCTTATGCAATGGAAACTGACATTAAGTAGATTTCTAAGATACTTGAAGGCATTGTATACAGGGGACATTCCCTCCAAGGTGGTGGTGTAAAGCTAAAAGGATGAAGTTTGCGACTAATGCACTAAGTACCTTGCACAGGGGACATCTTCAATGGAAGAGTTGCACAGGGATTGAAGTTTGGTAATAGGTTTATGTCCTATTTCTGGTATGATCTTCCCTTTATAAGCCTCGTTTAGGTTTTTGGTAACATTATGTTAAGTATCCTGGTATATATCCTCAAAGTCCTTTTAAGGATATTTGATTAGGATGTTTGAAACTAGTATTGGTTTGGAACTTTGATCATTTAAATATTATCAAAACTTGGTTTTGAAAAGATAAACTATTTTTTACTTTCTAAAATAAATTTTTACAAAGTTGAAGGAACGTTTGGAAGATCTATCTAATACAAGGCTTTTGCAGTATGTTACTGAGCATACTGATCAGGATATTTTAAAAGATACCAATACAAAATATTTACAAAAATAAGACTAAGTAATGCAAAGAAATGCAAGGTAACAGAAAATAAGTCAAAAGATAGTTATATTATTAACAAGTCAAAAGTTGTGCTTTTGGTTTCACCTAAAACCAAGGCCCATCCGCCAAAAGCACAGTTAGTTTTTACCATACTTGTGTAACAGTTGCAGGATCTATCTCAAAACAGGACCCGTCCACCTACAACCGTTACTACGTTCAAAACAAGTTATACTAATTGATGACCAAGGGCTTCGTCCTAAAACCTAGGACCCATCCACCTCTGGTCATCACATTGTTCTAGTGCAGGAAAAGTAAATTGTTCAAAGACAGGAAAAGTAAATTGTTTATGCAACCACAACCATGAATTTAAAAAATGGGCTCCGGCCTTGGCACATATATCCATCATCGCCCATTTCGCCGCCTAAGATGCGGCACCTTCTTGATCAGCAACCTCCTTGCCAGCATTCGCCCCAGCATCAACCTCGGGATTCTTCTCAGCACCATCACCAGCATTGGCCACCTCCTCTGCCGCCTTAGAAGGCTCTTCACCAGTATGTTTTGCAGGATGAGCAACGGGATGACCTCCGAGGCCCTGTAGTTTCTCCTCCCAAGCCTTTACATTCCAGGAGGGGCATTCAAAACCCAGATCCATGGCCTCATAAGCCATCCTTATCCTGGCTTGGAGAAGAGAGACAACCACCGAAGCTTTTAGGCTATCCCGGTATGAGCTCATATTCTGCTGATATTCGAGAAGAGCGGCATCTAGCTTGGCTTGAGCATCCTCATTAGCTTTGTGGAGGGCGGCTTGATGTTCCTGAGTCATTGCCTTGTATTTGTCTTCATAATGCTGGGATTTGGCAGCCGCGATGGTTCCTTGGTCAGCTATGGTGGCTTGAGCTTTCTCCAGCTGGATCTTTAACATCTTGTTAAGCCCGCAAGCGTCTTCATGCAAGTGCATAAGACGATCCAAACCCTATTGATAAAGACACAGGTATTAATGTGAAAAATAAGCAGGATAAAAACTAACATACTTGTACAGGATATCGAAAAGGAAATTCTACCTGTTTTAGGAATGAGGTGGCTTCATTGAACCCATGATTTTCAAGAGAGAATGTTTCAGAAGCAGCTGGGGAATCAGTCTCCTTTCTTTTACGAGAACTGGATGCCCGGGTCCTGGATGCCGGAGGGCCTTTGGGAGCGGAAACAGTTTTCGAGGAGGTAGGCTTTGGTGTAGCAGACGACTTTGGCTTGGATTCTTGTTTGGTGGGTTCAAGGCTGGAGTAGCAATCCAATTCGTCAAGCTCAAAACCTTCAAGGTTGACGACTGGTACTACAAAAAGGAAGATATTCTTAAACTCATCGTATTTTTGAAAAATAATTAATATATATAAGAATGTGCTTACCAGACATTTCTGAGCTTGATTTTTGATGCGAACCTGTAAGAGACAGGGAAAAAGTTCTTTCACTGGCAGGAAGACGGTAGATTTCCTTGATCTTGGATTCAGATTCTGCACTGGGAGGCACTAAATCTTTGAAATTCGCTGCATAAAAACATCAGAGTATAAGTCCGGGATACAGTTTGAAGATATAATTGGGGATATTCCTAAAACCCTAAATCCTACCCTGGGTTAACCATTTAACCGGTAGATCGAAACCCTTATCAATAGAGTCTCTTTTTACGAAAAAGAATTTTCGTCGCCATCGATCCTCATTCTTGGTGGCTTTAAGGACCAAAGGGTTCTTGATGGAAAACAGAAGATAACGGTGATTGCCATGGGATCTCAACCGGTATGCTACGGGAAGGTCCTCAACAAGTAGGTTAGGAAAATGACGAGATTTGATTTGATCCAACACTATCAAGACTCGCCAGACCATTGGCATAACTTGGGCATAGCTAAGGCCGGTGAGGTCGAAAAAGCTAGAGATAAAGGGTGGAAATGGGTACCGGAGTCCAAGAGAGAAAGGATAAGCGAAAAAACAAACCCACTCGTCGGATGATGCGTCCGATCGGGCTTCCTTGTCGAAGGGGCGAAAGACCGTTCCGGTGGGAAAGGCACCGGAGTCTTTGAGAGCAGCAATGTCAGCATTATTGAAGCAGCAAATCTCCTTTGCTGGATCGGTGATAAAGTTTTGACTTATGAGGGTTGAGGCTGGTCGGTCTGATCGGGATTTCGTTCGTGGTGCCATGAAGAGTATTGAGCAAATTAAGAAAAATTCAAGAAAGGAGATTAGAAAAGAAGATACCTGATGTTTGCTTGCAGATAAGGATAACCGAGACAAGGAGTCCCTCGGTTAATATAGGATGAATATAGGGGGGTAAAAAGTAAATAATGCCTTGGAAGTTGCACCGCTGTCATTTCAAGAGTCTAGTCATATTAATTGCCTTAAGTTATGAGGTGAAACTTTTGAAATATATCCGTTGGATTGGTATCCCAACCGATATATTTGGGGACAATTGTTAGGGGTCATTTTCTTAACCATTATATATCCTGACCAATATCCTGCCTATGTTTGTTCATTTATGACCAGGATGCTGGAAGAGGATATTGCTAACATCTTGGGCGATATCCTGAGGCTTATTGAATTAACCACGTGCAGGTTAAGGGCTGAGACTTGCTAACGGTCAAGAGGACTTCTTCTCCTCAAGACTCGGACGAATTTGTTGAGGAAGAGACGTTGAGCCCGAAAGACCAGGTCTACAACGTTCGAAGAAGGAATATTCGGTGGATCCCGCAAGTTTAGGCTAGTTTGTTATTTTATCTTTACTATAAATAGATGGGGGCGGATCAGCTTAGAACACACGATTTTCACTAACACTCTCATACACTTACACTCTCTAGCTCATCGCAAACACCACACTTGTATTCAAGTTTCGTTGTAACACTTAGTCGATCCGTTCCACATCTTGCACTGTATCCTGATTTTTGAAGCAATAGAAGAACTAGGCAACTGCGATTGTCAGCTCCCGAGGTTTTATGCCGGCGATCTAGATTGATCAAGGGCTTTCCTCGTACATCCCGTGTCGTTTACTTTACTTTTGCTCATTGTTTGATCATAGATACAGCTCTATATCCTGAGCCGTATCCTGAAACTGTTTTTACAAATTAACTTGATTAACATATTTTCGACACTCACTTCTAGCACACTACCTCAGTTAACTAATTTGATCACTTAATTACTTCGGTAATTTTTGACCAAAACAGTAGCGGTGAACAACAATCAGAACCAAAACCAGTCTGGACCTTCAAACACCAATCAAGCATTGATTGTTCAAGCTGATGAAGGATGCGATTGGTCTGTACAATTGGGAGATAATGATCAAAGAGGTGGAACTGCATGCTATGCAAAAATTATAAATCACATCAAGCATGTTCACAAGGAAGAGTTTTCTGAAAGTGATAATAGCTCGGGTTATAGCGGGAGCTCAGATGAAGAAAGCTCTAATTCAGGAGATTATCATTCTGAAGATGGATCTTTCTCTTCTCAGACTGCCTTCATGGCTAATGTCACAGCCTCTTCGAGTCAGGTAAATTCTGAAACTCCTAGCATATGTAGTGACTGTGCGTATATGAAACATGAATGTGATAGAGTGAAACTTGAATGTGATACGATTCATAGTCACAATCAGAGTTTAGTTGTTGAACTGTCAAAGTGCAAAGAGGCAAACATGGCCTTAGCTCGCAATGAAAAGGAATTTAAAACAGTTATTGAAACCCAAAAGAAAAGTGTTTCTGAATTAACAAAAACTGTTTGTAACAAACAAATTGGTATTAATAACTACATTAATATCATTGAGGAAACAAAGAAAGAGCTAGCCGTGGCGAAATGTGAGCATGAAGCGATCAAGCTCAAATTGGAGAGATACTCAAACTCCCGATATGTGCTTGATCACATCATTGACGTTCAACAACTAAAGGGTAATGTGAAAGGCGTTGGGTATAAGTCATGTCCGCCCCCGTTGAGACACGACTATACCAAGTCGCCCGATGAAGAGGATATGCCTCGGTATGAACCCAGTGTGCCTCTTGATTATGAGGAAGTTACTACTGGCCTAGGGTTCAAACCGGACAATTCATCGGAGGGCTCATCTGATCGGAAAGAAAAGTCAGCATGTGCTTCAAATCAAAGTTCTCCGACCATTGAGGACTATGATTCTTCAGATGTTGAATCGGATGTGAATGACCAGGATGAATCACTTGATGAGATGAAAGGAGTAGAAATTCCAATTCAGAATCATATTCTTTGTGATCCTCCTATTCCTGCCGTGCAACCTGTTGCCAAGCAAGTGATAGATCCTGTCAAGAATGTCAAAGATGACAATGAATGTGTGTCTGCTGTTAAGAGCAATAACTTGTTGTATACTTTAGTCGGTGATAACAAAATTTATTCAAACAAAGATTTTCCAATCAAAAACGTCAATCAATCATTGATTGATAAAGTGTTTGAAGATAATACAACTAAGTTTTTGGGAAAAGCGATCCCGAGAGTTTCAGTAACTCAGTGTGATCCTATTCCAAAAGCTGAAGTGAGGAAACAATTTGGTAACCAAAAATTACCGACTAAACAACAACCTGTCGCTTTTAAGGGTAAACAGCAACAGCAGCGAGCTCAAAATTCTAAAGGTTCACAACCAAAGGTTGAGACCAAAGGAGCTCGTTTCAAGAAGAAAAACAAAGATATCAAGTTTGTAGCATCAAGGGGTACTGATAAAATTGAGACTTTTGAAAATAAATCAAACACCGATTTTATCCAACAAGTCAAGATTTTAAAACGTAACAGCCAAAACAATTACACCCAGCACACAAACGGGTGTGAAGCTAGTACCTCTGGGTCTACAACTTCTATGTCAGGTCGTCGATCAAATTCTCCTAAGTTTGTTGAAAGGAGAACTTGTTTCAAATGTGGGAAGGTTGGGCACATCATTAAAGACTGCAAAAACTCGCCCAAACCAAATTTTGTTGAAAGAGCCCCCTCTGAACAAGGTCACTCACAACGTCGTCCTGTTTCTCCAAAACATGATAAAAGAACTGTTAAAGAACAAGAAACAAAACAACGACGTTAAAACGTCAAAGAAGTTGAAAAGGCGTTAAAACCGGAGGTTGTCCAAACAAAGTCTGTTAAGTTAGAAATTAAAAATGAAAAACAAAAACAGATTTGGAAACCAAAATCGGTAACTGGTTCAGGGGAAGCTCCATCCATTCCGAATCATCAGGAAATCGAAGTCACAATCCTCGATGATGAAGGACGACCCAAATCTGTTAAGGCTTGGGTCCCTCTCTCCAACTAATCTCTGAGTGAGTGTGCAGGATGTTCCAGGAGGAACTATCGATAGTCATAGGATTGTTGATAGTGGAGTGTCCATGCACAAGAACGGCGACAAAGAAGTTGTTGCCTGTGATGGAGAGAAGAAAAAGAAAAGAAGACAGAATTGTCTGTCGAAAGAGATTAAAAGCTTCGACAAAATGCAAATCATTTCAAAGTTTGATTGTTCAAGGTTATAATCGGGTCCCCAGGATAGATTCAATCAAAATGTACGCACCTGCAGCACGTTTGAAGTTCAAAATCAACAAGATGAACGTGCAGTGTACATTTCTACGCGGTGTGATTGAAGAAAATGTGTTTGTTGAACAAACCAACCGGGTGTGCGGATGCCTTGGCATGGATTGAACAACCGCACACTACTTCTGAAAGAGAAAGACAAAAACCTTCGCTGGTGCAATGTGGAAGACCAGCCGGACCCAAAGGTTTCTGATCTTGTTGCTGTGAAGAGATTTCTAAGTAGCTACAAAATCGACTTTGAAATCCACACCGGGTGGATATCCAGTTTGGGAGAGCACTCAGATTCCTTGCAATGCACGAAGCAGTTGCAGGATACGGTTTTAGAATTCTAATCTCTCTTTTACTTGTCGATATTTAAGCTGCTTTATGAATTAGTATTATCTCGTACAACACTCTTTGGCCAGACAATGTTGTCATGGTCCGCACCGATTACCGACATACCAACTCATTTTTTCCAAAATTCGATAAATCATTTCTGATTCAAAATTAATTTTGGTAAACGGCATTGAGGTAAAACACGAGTTAACCAACATCGGGAAATCGTTTTTGTAAATACCTTTGTGTTTTTAAATTTTATCTTAGTTTGTTGATTTTAGGGGGAGTAAATCCAAATTTGAAAATTCAAAAACATCGAAAAATTTCAAAACCCAAAAACATTGGAAAAACAAAAATGAGTTTCCTGGCGAGCAAAAGAGAAAATGATAGTACATCAGTGGTCTGTCTAAACCTCTTTAAACCTTAAATGAAAAACGATAAGCAGCTCTATATAAGATGTATCGGTAGGCTCACAATCATTTTAAAGTGTGCAGGGTGATATAAACCTAAATCGACTGAAGACCAGGTGGGAACCATTCATTGGCATATGGTCTTAGTACCGAAATTTCGTTTGAGAGATTGCCGAGGTTCTGAGATATTTGGTCTTTATGCTGCTTATCATCTGGGTATCATGGTTGTATCTTTTACCGAAAAATAACGGGGACGCAAGTCTAGATCTTCCATGATACCATACATACGTGTACATATTGCATTCGACCTCAATAAGTGATCAACAATCACATGTCCACAAAATAAGTGATAATATATCACATCTTTCCGGGAGTCAAGTTCGTCTCTCTGCTGTACGAAAGTACTGACCTGTTCACGGACTTGCTCTTGTGCCCTCATGCATATGAAAATCAAGTTCCTCATCAATAAGTGATTATATCACATAGGGCTTGTTTTCAAATCAAAATAAGTGAGTTTCTCACATTTTTTTATACGGTCAAACAGATGATAATCGGTATACTCACCGGTAAGATGAACTCTCGTGTATACCTTGATACGGGAATGTGTTGTGATGTGGATGAACACCGGTCGGTAAGTATAAATCATACCTTAACGTATCCCCTAAACATGATTACATCTGATAAGTTGAGCTTATGTGGACAACAATACCGATAATTGTTATAGGATGCTTATCTAAATGTTAACTAATTGAACAAAAAGAGCGTTTTGGCATGACCGTACACTGATATGATTCTCTTACCCTCGAAACTCGCAAAAATATTGTCTGTATATATTTGTTTACTGCTTTCAGTTTCTGCATCTTTGTATATATTTATTTATTGCTTTCCGTCTTTACATTTAAAAAAAAAAAATTCCAAAAAGATTTTAGGTGTGTTTTAATTTAAACTTTATAAAATCCAAAAATATTTTACTTCTAGTTTATTTTTTGATTGACCGATGTTGGAACTCGAGTCTATCCTACCCAAAATCCTGATCGTAAGCCGGAAAACCATTGCACCTTCATAAACTGTCGAAGTTAACAAGTTTTGAAAGTTAAAGGATTAAAACTGAACATTTTGTTAAACTTTCAAACTGTCGGACGGTAGTTGATTGAAATATGGTCACACGTGTGTCGTTTGCTTATGTTAACTATATTCCAAGCAGTTGTTCTCATTACGCGTTTAGATTTCTTGCATGTGCAGATGCTAAAGGCGAAGAGAACATGTTCGTGGACAAGCTTCGGAATGAAGACACGACGTGAAGGCACTCAAGAGATAAAAATGATCGAGTTGCCGCTGACCATCACCAACACCACAAGGATCTCAAGCATTGAAGTCAAAAGATTCACAAGCATAGTCCAAGGGGGAGTTTATTGATACACTACCTAAATAAAAAGGGAGTTTGTTGATACACTTTCTACTTACGACGCGTGAAGACTTTGAAGATCCTCCGACATGGAAGACATGGAAGTTGAACCTCACGAGTAGCGTCCAAGGGGGAGTTTGTTGATACATATTATGTGGACACGACTCGGTTCGGTTCGACCCGGTTAGGTTCGGCTCAAGCCCGACGTCACGACATTCCTCCGTCGTGCGCCCCAGAGTTCGACACGCGAAGCACGGAGCGCCGCGAGCCGGTTCCCGCTGCCACATCATCATGACATCATCATGATGATGTCATGATGATGTCATTTGTTGACTAAACTTTACTCATCTGCAATTCAAGGATTGATGTACGTAAAGAATGCATGGGACTTTTGCTTTGGGCCAATCAACTTCACATGGGCCATTTCTACACATGGGCCGAACCCCATATCAGTCCAATCGCACAAGTGAAGGAAAAATATAAATACCGAAATCAAGTGTGATTTCGGTAGACAAGAGAAGGCAGCGAACACAAGTGTGAGAGAACCCGAGAGAACCGAGAGTTTATTTGTAGTTCTTGTATCATCTTTCTGTAACAAAAACTCGATCGGTTTCTATATACAAGTGTGTTAAACATTGAATCTTCGTGTCTTGTATCTCGTGTTCTTGTCGTGTTCGATCTCGGTTTGCATCTCCGGTTGGATTCCGCACAATCGGGTGTGTTTGACAACAAGGATTAGGCGACTAGATCCTCCCCTAGCCGGACCTACAGTTAATGATTATTCAATTATTTATCTTTTCTATATTACACTTACGCATTCCGAATGTAAAAAAAAATCTATTACGACTCCTGGTAAAAAAATCTAGTTCCACCACTAATATGTGTTATAATCTTTTAAATAGCATACTCATACGAAGACCTCCGATGTTTCTTTGGGCGGCAATTGAGGCACATTTTTTCGAGCTCGGACAGGGCACCTGAATTCTCAGGGTCGGCCCTGATTGGTGTATTATATATTCTGCTCATGAATGCTTGTTTGCGTTCGTTTGTTTTCATTTGTGTTCATCAACATTAGTTTGTGCTCATTTATAACCATGAATGTTCATTTATGTTTGTTACCTAAAATTAACAAAGGAACACGAACACATTCAATTCCTTAACGAACGAACACGAACATAAAATTTTATTCGGCAAGTGTTCATCAACACTTCTTGAACACATTGTGCTCATTTAAAATTTTAGTTTCTGCTCATTTAAAATTTTAGTTTGTGCTCATTTATGACCATGAATGTTCATTTATGCTTTTTTGCGTTCGTTTGTTTTTATTTGTGTTCATTTTCTAACCCGATCATATCCATCTCCGCCTACACATTAATTTAGGAGGAAACCCAATAAATATGAGAAAACCCCCTTTGTGGGAATCAAATCTAGGACCTCATGGTCTCTAAATCCTTATCCCACCTAAGATGCCAGTAGGCTATAATTCCATGGGCGAATGATTGAATGTAATATTTATCATGAAAAGTAAAATTGGTAAATTGATAAATATGCAATGTTTTGTCAAAGAACGGGTTAACTTACGAATCCAAGATCTTACTTTTCCAATATACTCTCTTCCATTCTTTTATTTTTTAATGGTTTATTTTTACATATCGAAATTTTATTTTTGATTTAAGTTATTTTTTATGCTTATATCTTTTATAATTTAATAATGTGTGGTTAATTAAAGTTGTGAATTTGTAATTTGATGAAGATGGATAGATCTGGATTCCTTGTTCTTGTTTGATGAAGATTATTCATGAACTTGAACTAGATGAAGATTGTTCATGAATTTGAAAATATGGGTTCTTTGTTCTTGTTTGATTAAGAATGGAATTTGATGAAGATCGTTAATGAATTTGAAGATCCGCGTTATTGATATTGTTTGTATTCATGATGAATATGTTTTTAAGATGATGTTCTTGAAAATTAGATTTAGGGTTTGTTTTTATTTTTTATAATATTGTCAGATTATCAAAATGCCCCTTGACCTAACGGTTAAACTAACAAAACTGGCGGCATGGACTCAAATCGTAGCGTTTTTTATAAGTCAGGGACCCAGAAGATGAAATTTTCATTTTAGGGACTCAAGTTGACCCCACCTTTAAAGCACACGGACGTAAATTGCATTTTACTCTTTTATTAATGTTTCATATTTTTATTATGTGATAAACCTTACCCGTCTCAAATTGTCGAACCGACCCGAAAATTTTCATATCCAGTTCTATGAAATTTGAGCATCTAAAAATAATGAACTCAATGGAAAAAATTTTTGGATTCGCCACTGCGACAGCCTACCTTGTATCAATTATCAATTATTTGACGAGTACTCGGCCTTAGAAACTTTTTTTATAGCATTGCGTGGATATGGTTGACCATGAGAATATTTTTTCCACTCTCCACCAATTAAGGGCCATGAAAGACATCAAAATATAGGCCTATACGGGGCGTCTAGACACTGAATTCAAGAGGGTCTGAGTGGGATGTCAAGCACAAAGTTTGAGGGGTCTAGACGCCCCGTATAGGCCTATACGAGGCGTCTAGGAGTTGGGTGTTTTTTAGTTGAAATGAAAGTGTTTTAGTGGGGTAATTTGATGGTTTTTGGAGGGTGATGTTTTTCTGAGTGCAAAAAATGTGTGTTTTTAAAGAAAAGTTTTATTTTTTGTATAAAAATATTTTACCGTTTTCAAGATCGGCCATTTAAATATATTCGATCGTTTAAATATTATATTGTTTTTAACATTTTATTTTTTTCAAATATTATCCTACCATTGAAATATTATATCGTTTAAATATTATTTAACATTTTGAAAATTATATTGTTTACGTATTATATTCTCAACATTTAACATTTATTACGAAATATCAATTTAACACAAACAATCATTAAGTAACCGAATAACTAAAAACAAACTTAAATATGACATATATAAGATAAGTTTGTACATCCATAACAAAAATAAAAACTACAACTAAACACTAAATACCAAAATATGTACATGCAACTGGTCTGTGCCTCCGGGTCCGAGTCTGAATCTTGATCTGGCTGCTGCGACTGCTGCTGATGATGTGGTGCTAGAGGTGGTGGGAGCGGTATGACAGGTAACCCCTCTCTCTCTCGTCTATCCGGCGCCTCCCGAATCAACCAACCCACCAAATCCATAAGCCTGTCAACGTCGGCTCGTAATAATAACAATTTTAACAATAAGAACAACAACAACAACAACAACAACAACAACAACAACAACAATAATAATAATAAGGGAAATTGGCCATTAATAATCCCACCTAGACTTTATTGACCATTAATAATCCCACCCCAGAATATTCCCCCCACCAGTCCCACCTTTCACCTATTTTTCCTACAATGGTCCACCGTTAAAAAAACTTAACGGAGTTAAGCTTTTTTCCAAATTACAAACAGATTTTTTAGGGCTTTTGATCAGAACGACGATACGAGTCCATTGATGTAAAACTTGCCTCGAAACGGTGCTTTAAACGATGAAAACGACGCTTCAATTCGGCTGTTTAAATTTCCAATTAACAAAAATAAGTCACTTGGAGCACCATTTCGAAGTAAGTTTTACATCAATGGACTCGTATCGTCGTTCTGATCAAAATCCCTAAAAAATCTGTTTGTAATTTGGAAAAAAGCTTAACTCCGTTAAGTTTTTTTAACGGGGGACCATTGTAGGAAAAATAGGTGAAAGGTGGGACTGGTGGGAGGAATATTCTGAGGTGAGATTATTAATGGCCAATTAGGTCTAGGTGGGATTATTATAGGCCAATTCCCCTAATAATAATAACAACAATAATAATATTAATAATAATAATAATATTAATAATAATACAAATTTTAATAATAATAGCAATTTATAATAATAAGAATACTAATAACAACAACAACAATAATACAAATTTTAATAATAATAACAATTAATAATAATAAGAATACTAATAATAACAATTTTAACAATAATAACAATAATAATAACAATTTTAATAATATTAACAACAACTAATCTGTCTAACGTAACTAAATAAATTTGATACATGCTTTGTGAAGTGCGGATTGCCCGGGATGGGGGTGCCTCACCACCATATCGACCATATCCTCCAATGTCCGGATGGTTTTGTTGAACGTAAGGATTTCTTGGGGAAATGAATTGCTGATGACCACCGTCTCCTCCGTATCCATTAGGATAGTGTTGTTGCACGTAAGAATATTCACACCAGTATCCATAATCCGGATACCCTTGTTGCGCCGGATAACTTGGTTCATTAGCATGGTATGAGTCATCTACATGGGATGTTTCATCAACAGGGGGATGCGTGTTCAAATTTAGAAACGGTCTGTTTTGTTTTCCTTGTACACTAGACACAACCACCTCTTGCTCGTTAGA
Source organism: Helianthus tuberosus (assembly GCA_030545235.1). NCBI lineage: Eukaryota > Viridiplantae > Streptophyta > Magnoliopsida > Asterales > Asteraceae > Helianthus > Helianthus tuberosus. The sequence goes on along the minus strand of CM060436.1, from coordinate 4,641,251 downwards.
ATCGGGAACACCAGTCTCCTCCAAAAAACGGTATCATCATTAGTAAATAATTAATTAAAAGAACAAGTAATTAAAACAATTAAGCTAATAGCTGTTACCAGAACGTTTTCGGGCACCCATGACTCGATAGAATATGGCCCAAAGACATAGTTGTCGTCCCAGTATGATGTCATTTCAGCACCTCACAAGTGATAAAAAGAAGAAGGCGAAGAAGAAGCAAAGAAGAAGCTCGGGGTTGTTGCAGAACGATGGATGGTTAAAGAATTCTCTGCATGTCACTATTTATTTCCAATATGTATGCCTCGTATAACCCTAGACGCCCCATATTACTTTATGTCGCATGCCAGACACATAGTCAAATCAGTCCTCAAGAAGACGCCCCGTCTGATGTGATTGATTTGACCTTATACGAGGTTTAGTGGCTGGTCGGAGACAAAAGCCCTAGACGCCTCGTATAGGCCTAGACGAGGCATCTTAAAGGCCCTAGACGCTCCGTCTAGGCCTATACGAGGTGTCTTAAAGGGTGTGGAAATAGACATTAAGGTGTGTGAATATGCACACCCAATGAAATTGATTGGCCCTTCAAAAAAAAAAGTAATATGTCTTGTTAATTGCTTATCTTGCACTCCAAGAAACCACCTAGCCCCATGTACGGAACCGCGAGCTAGACTAGGAATTCTCAACATTGTGTCAGCAACTACTTCATGGATAGTTGAAGAAATCAAGTAGGTTGAAACTTCCATCTTTAGAATAGTCATCGTCGATATGATTCTAAGTTCTAACATTTACTTTGTTATTTTCTAGAGGTCATGAGTTGATTCTGGGTTGTATCTTTCTATATCCTTTCTAGAATATAATATTAATAAATAGTTTTCTGCGGTTCAAAAACCGTTATGAGGTTTCAGTAATGACAGATACGTCCAAATAAAATTTGGACCAATTGGCTTCTAGTTTCGGTTGGTGGTCAAAGTCCTCCTGAGTCTGATTATTGGGTTTCCATTTGTATTGAAAGGAAATTTCAGTGCAAGCATATGGAAATTTCTACCTACGGTGCCAAAGTTTATATAAGAGATGCATATTTTCTGTTTTAGCATCAACTAAACTCATTACTCGGCTGAAAAATCCCACCATGGATCTACATACTAGCAATTGTATCAAAGATAGGGAATACGGTGGCAGGTTTAGTGAACCTATGGTGTGGATTGGGATCTATATTGCAGTAGCTTCGGGTTTGTGCATCCTTGCCATGGCAGCCGATTTGTTGCATGGCTACCGAAATAAAAAATTTTGGTTTCCTTGCAAATATTTCTCTCTAAATACTGCATCTATCATGGTGATTACTGTAGCCATGAAACTGCCCGTTGATCTAAGTAGCCCAATGCCAAATCCTATAGACCAATCAGCCAAGGTAGGAAGTTTGGCATTTATGTGCACGATGATGGCCAACTTAATGCCTTCTTTGGCATCCATGGATGACAAGACATTGCTTACAAACATAATAGGTTTGTGTATTCTTGTTATCACCATGATTGTGAATATATGGATTCAAATAAATACTGGCGTTATTCATAATAATTATAACGTTAGCGTGTTTCCCAAAGTGAACCAAGGAGTCATTGCTTTTACATTCGTCAATACGGCTCTGATCATCTTGTTACTAATAGTAATGATTTCTTCATCTCTAACAATTCCAACCTCTAAGAAAATTTTAGAATCCAAGTATAGATCCACAAACAAAAGATCGTTAACTGATCAACGTCTACAACATGTCCAAATGTCTAGTGTTGAAAAACTAAGACAGCAATTGAGAAGGTATTGGATCATGGCAGAAACCGGTAGCCCTCAACTTGGGATGGCTAGTAATCCATTATCCACGGCTTCTGGTGTAATTTGTCTAATAGTTTTTGTTTCAATCTTGGTTAATGTGTTTTACGCTCTGTTGATTTTTGAACAAACAAAGGTACTACTATTTGATTCTCAGTATCTAGGTGGATCACAATACAAGTGGTCAGTAACTACCATTTGTATAACACAATTCACTGGAGTCGTGGTGGGAAGCATTGCTCCTATATCTAGATGTTTTTCAGTTTTCTGCTTTAAGTTGGGCACTAAATGGAATGCGGATTATTTCTTGTTTTTCAAAGTAGAGAATTACTGGATCCAAAAGTTGCAAGAGTGGAAACAAAGCCCTATACTTTTTCTATCAAGCTATCCAAGATCAAGATCAGGAAGTTTCATCTATAATTCAAAAAATATTGTTCTAAGCTTTTCCATTGGGTTTCAAAAGGTGATTGTCATATTGTGCAAATTGATATGGCTCATAGTGACTATAGTCCCAGTATTTGTGGTCAGTTGTTTTACTTCACCCATCACCTCAAGAACTCATGATATAGATGAAGACCTCAACAATTACGTCTTACAAATTGACGATGGGAAAGAGCTTGCTGAAAAAACACTAAAGAGAATTTCACAATCTTTGAATTCTTTCATATCTAAGGCTGAGAAGGAACAAAACAACAATCTTTTAGAGCTTCTCGATAACCTTACTGAATTCGAAGGAGTACAAATCTTCGACACTGATCATGTTCAATCTCTGCTTCCTGCTGAATTTGTAAACAGTTGGAGCTTACCGATTGTAACCTTAACATGTATCGCTGTTTCCATCCCAAAGATTCGTAAGGACGCAGTTGAGAGCTTGTTAAGAAGTGTTGGTGAAGGCCTTTCGTTCACCCATCTCGTGGAAGAAAGCCTCAATTGTTCAAGCGAATATGTAAATCTTCGAAAGGCTAGTATGTCCTTATGGCATGAAGTCGAATACAAATGCAAGTGGTTGGGGAATCCTGTAGCAAAAAATGTGTTTAGTGGGAAAGCAGCAACAGAGATAGTTAAATGGTTTTCTGATACAGCTGAAGAAATTGTGACCAGAATTAAAGAAAGCACCAATGGAGAATTGACAGAGAATCCGCCTTACAAGTTGATTGCTGCCAATTCAATGTACCGAATCACACAAACAATCCTGCTTAGGTTTGAAAGCAACATAGAACCAGTGACCAAAAAGCAGTTGTTTTCCCATTTAGAATGCATGATTGCGGACATATTTTGTGCTTGCTTCACCAACCTACCTCGAGTGATAACAATGAGATGCCATGAAAGTGTGATAGAGAAAAGAGAGGAAAGTGTGAGGGTTGCAGCAAAGCTTTTTGGTAAGACTGCCAAGATTATAGAAAAACTAGAGAAATGTAATAAAGTACCAAGCATGGATGATGACAAGATGGCGTATATCGATGAGTGGCGTCTTTATATTAAGCAATCGATTCCATAAGATACTCTCTCTAGCTTCATATCATAAGGTGTGTGTGTATAGAACTAGTTTTGTTTGGTCTAACTATTTCTTTTGCAATTCCCTGAAACGTGATGTAGGGCAGCAAAGTATGGAGCAACCACGCAGATTGTCCATCATAAAGCATTTTTACAACTATTTTTTCATTGAATTATGTATTGTATGTCTTTCCCTTTTTTTTTTTTTTTTTGCAAGTATAGGGAATTTGGTCTTAACCCTTGTACAATTTTTTGCTTGAATTGAAAGGTCGTTTGAATTCCTGTGAAGTTTTAAATGGGTGTGCCTATTGGCACACCAAACCCTAGCAAAATTAGGGTTTATATACGCAGCGTATAGGTCAATACGCAGCGTAGAGGGTTAACCCTATACGCTGCGTATTGACCTATACGCTGGGTATATAAACCATGGATCTCAGTGCCTAATAACCAATCATTGCACAGAAAACAAGGATTATATACGATGCGTATAGGTCTCTAAGCAGCGTATATAAACCATCTGAAAATTTAGGGTCATTTTGGTAGGTTTGAAGCATCAGTTTTTCATAAGGTTTATATACGCTGCGTAGAGACATATACGCAGCGTATATAAAGGTCTGAAAATGTCCTTTATACCCTTGTGTTGAGGCTATACGAAACCAAATACAAGGGTAGTTGTGTCCATTTTTGTATTTTTTTTGTTTATTTCTTTGTTTATTTATAAAAAAAAGAAAATTATTTATAAAAAAACAATATTATTGGTAATACAAATATAAATTATAAATATTAAAAATAATACAAATATTATGAATTATAAAAATTAAAACTAATACAAATATTAGGAATTATAAAAATTAAAAATAATACAAATATTATGAATTATAAAAATAAAAAAAAATACAAATATTATGAATTACAAGACCTACAGAGGTATTCAATCATAATAGTTGTATTATTTTTTACCAATAATAGTTGTATTATTTTTAATTTTTATAATTTATATTTGTATTATTTACCAATAATATTGTTTTTATAAATAAATTTCTTTTTTAATTTTTATAATTAATAGCAGTTGTATTATTTTTAATTTTTATAATTTATATTTGTATTATTTACCAATAATATTGTTTTTTTTATAAATAATTTTCTTTTTTTATAAATAAACAAAGGAATACATAAAGAAAAATACAAAAATTGAGCTTTATATACGCTGCGTATAGGTCCCTACGCAGCGTATATAAACCCTTGTTTTCTGTGCAATGATTGCTGATAAGGCTCTGAAATCCATGGTTTATATACGCTGAGTATAGGTCTATACGCAACGTATAGAGTTAACCCTATACGCTGCGTATAGACCTATACGCAGCGTAGGTAAACCCTAAGTGTGCAGATAGGCAAACATGGTGTGCAGATAGGCAAACATGGTGCGCAGATAGTTAGAGCCTTTTAATTTTGTATCCGTAATCACTAAGGTTGATGTATCGTCCAACCGTGTCATCAACCGTACTGCTATTGTCTCGTTTTAAAAATATTAATATTTCGTCTATATATTGACTGAGGTTATTGGGTGGGGTGTAACTGAGGTTTTGTTTTGTTTTGTTTTTTTTTTTTTTAATTTGCACTCTCATACAACAAAGAGCTTGGATCAGTGAGTTGGCTAGTATACTCTTGAATACAATTGCTATCACAATTATTCGATCAAGGTAGTAAAAGTTGGGTTGAAAGTAATGTTACAAGGCATTATCGAATAGAATGCAGACATCGAACAACAGCCAGCCAGAATTCGGAATCTTAGGCTTGAGTGAAACGACATTTTCACATATAAATATGAAACTTAAAAGTTGAATCAAGTGTAGTAGTCGACATATTTCAGGTACAATTATTAGTAACAATAGACTGTATTCTGTGTTTCCAAACATAACACAATACAAAATTACCAAGTTTTACAACCTCAAAATGCTGCCCATTCAGCCGCAATGTTTTTACTTTGCGAATATAGCACACTAAGAAAACTATGAAATTACACGTGGGAATATAGGTGGGTAAGCGGTACTGATTTTTCAACTTTTGATTCAACTTGTGGCTTCTCTGACTTTGTGGAGTCAGATTCATCGCCAAAAGATAGCTCCTCTGATTTTGTTGAATCAGAATCATCGCTAGAACTGCTATCAGATTTCTTAACGACCCATTTTTGGTTGTTGAGATTCACCTTTCTTTTATAAACATTTTTTGAACATTCACCAACTTCAAATGTAGAATAGCGGGTCAATCTGGGTTGGGTAAATGGGTCAAATTTGAGTACATTGTTTTGTCCTTTTTTTATATGATTGCACAAAAAAATATTGTTAAAAGGAACCAAGGATAATATAAATATTTGAGTTAATTGCTATTTTCGTCCCTGTAGTTTGTTCAGTTATGCCAGTTCAGACCAAATTTTAAATTTGTACCATTTTCATCCCTGACATTCTTGAAACACGCTAATTCCGTCCAAAAAAAAACATGAGTTTACTGTCATTTTCATCCATGTGGTTTGTCCAATTATTCGATTCAACCTTAGTTTTTTGGACGGAATTGGCATGTTTCGAGAACGTCAGGGACGAAAATGATACAAATTGAAAATTTGGTTTGAAATGACATAATTAGACAAACCACAGGGACGAAAATGACAGTTAACTCCCAAATATTTAAATAAATAGATTTAAGAGGTTGTTGATAGAATATACTTCTTCTTGATCTCATTCATGTTGGTTCAGTTCTGTTTAAACATAATGGAAAACATGAAAACATACCTGTTACAGCAGACAGTGCAGTGGAGAATCCAGTGATAGATGATGCCATCGAGTTCGACATGTTTGTCAGTGTGATCTGGTTCCTCCTTAGGGTGCTGACTGATGATGGTGATTATGAAACCGAATAAGGGAGTTCGGTTATGGAGAGGAGGTCGATTATGATGTTATGCTAATTAGGTTATCTGTCTAAGTGTGTAACCTTTTAACCTCCACATAAGTCTCCTTATATAAACACCCAAGAGGAAACCTAATTAGTTAATAAGGGTAATATGGTCCATCAACAATTACCAACTAATTATTTAATAGGTTGTTATATATATTTTGAGCTATATTATGTAAATGATTATAATGGCTACTAGATTAAATATTAAAACATAATATATTTAATCTTACATTCTCCCACTTAGCCGAGTAATCATTTACTATGAGTATTAGATAAGCCTGATCAGGAGTTAACACTCATTTTAGCCTTAAACAAGTACTATAGCAGAGAAATACAGCTGTTGAATCATTATGCAACTCAGGACCCCCGTTAGTCATACTATAGCCTTAATTTAAAACCTAATCGTCATGATCAAAATACGCATAAGCCCTTTGTTTGATTTGTAACTTTATTTGTCTATATGCCATTATACCGGTTGAACATATTCTAAGAGACATACAAAATCAAACTGAGGAAATTTCATTAATCATAAAACATAAGCTAGTACAATATGCTTAAATAAGGTCTTTACTAAATCCCATATTCCGAACATGTTCTTCGTAAACCTTAGGAGGGAGACCTTTAGTCATCAGATCCGCAAGCATATCTTTAGTACTAATATACTCAATACAAAGATTATTTTCCTCAACTCGTTCACGTACGAACAGATATTTTGTATCGAGATATAAACCAGCTTTAGTCGAACTGTTACTGTTCGAGAAACTAACGGCAGCTGAATTATCACAATAAAGCTTCAATGGTCTAGAAATGGAATTGACGATTTTGAGTCTAGTGATCAGATTTCTAAGCAACATTCCATGACAGGTTGCGTTATAAACAACAATGTACTCTGCCATCATTGTGGAAGTTGTGGTCAACTGTTGTTTATGACTCTTCCATGAGATGGGTCCGCTTGCTAACATAAAGATATAGCCCGAAGTGGATTTCTTGTCATCTTAGCATTTGGCAAAGTCAGAATCAGAATACCCTACCACTTCTAAATGATCACTTCTTCTATAAGTCAGTTTATAGTCTTTCGTCCCTTGGGGATATCGAAGTACCTTCTTAGCTGCTTTCCAGTGATCTAGGCCAGGATTAATCTGATAACGGCCTAGCATTCCAGCAATATAAGCGATATCTGGGCGAGTACATACTTGAGCATACATCAAGCTCCCGACTATTGACGCGTAAGGTATCTGGCTCATTTGCTCCTTCTCAACCTCTGTTGTCGGACACTGGAATGAACCAAAAACATCTCCCTTAACTACTGGAGCGACGGAGGGTTTGCACTGTTGCATGTTATAACGTGTAAGGACACGATCTATGTAAGCCTTTTGAGACAATCCTAAGATCCCTTTGTGTCTATCTCGGTGAATTTCGATGCCAATGACGTAAGAAGCATCTCCGAGATCCTTCATGTCGAAGTTATGCGAGAGTAACCGCTTCGACTCATGCAACATGTCTAAACTATTACTTGCCAATAGAATATCATCTACGTAAAGGACAAGTATAGTAAAGTTACTCCCACTTATCTTGAGGTAGGTGCATTGATCCACTTGATACTTCATAAAACCATGTTTCTTCATGACTTCATCAAACTTGAGGTACCATTGACGTGATGCTTATTTTAACCCGTAAATTGATTTCTTCAACTTACAGACTAGATGCTCCTGACCTTCAGGTTTGAAGCCTTCAAGTTGTTTCATGTAAACATCTTTGTCTAAGTCTCCGTTAAGGAAAGCGGTTTTAACGTCCATCTGATGCAACTCTAAATCAAAATGAGCTACTAGGGCCATGACGATCCTTAATGAATCTTTACGAGAGACAGGTGAAAACGTCTCTTGATAATCAATTCCCTCTTTCTGAGTGTAGCCCTTTGCAACCAATCTCGCTTTGTAGCGTTCAACGTTCCCATTCAGATCCAGTTTTGTTTTGAACACCCATTTACATCCTACGGGTTTGACACCGTTGGGTAATTCTACCAAATCCCAAACGTCATTTTTCTTCATAGATTCAAGCTCATCAATCATTGCTTTATTCCATTCAGAAGACTGATCACTGCTAATGGCTTCATTGTAAGAGATAGGATCATCGAGCTTTCCGGGATCCATTTCAGTCAGGTAGGTAACATAATCATCCCAATTAGTAGGTCTTCTTTGCCTAGATGACCTCCTGAGTGGATTATCGGGTTCAGCGTTGTCTTGGTTTTGAGCGTTTGATGTGCCTTCATCATGAGGTATAATGGGTTCTGATTGTAGAGGTAAATTTGGAGTTGGTGCAGTATCTTCAGGTACAGTAGTTACATTGGGTACAAGAGGAGTAATCGGAGTAATGGTAAGCGACGAGTCTCTCCCCCAGCGTCTTGTACTTTTTGCAATTCTTCGTAAGGGTTGGTACTGCTCCCACTGACCTTGAAATCCTCCAGGAAAGCAGCACGCTTGGTTTCAATAATGCGGGTGACATGGGAAGGACAATAGAAATGATAACCCTTTGAATTATCAGGATACCCTATAAAGAAACAGGTAACTGTTTTAGGGTCAAGTTTCCTTAGGAAAGGATTATAAAGTTTGGCTTCAGCAATGCAGCCCCACACTTTCATATATTTAAGACTCGGTTTCCTTCCTGTCCAAAGTTCATAAGGAGTTTTAGGGACAGACTTCGAAGGAACTCTATTGAGTATATGAACAGCTGCTTTTAACGCTTCAGTCCAGAGGAGTAATGGTAAATTAGTGTTGGCTAACATACTGCGCACCATGTTCATATGGGTACGGTTTCTTCGTTCAGCGACACCGTTCTGCTGAGGTGTACCAGGCATGGTGTATTGGTTCACAATCCCCTGGCCCTTACAAAACTCATAAAATGGACCAGGAGCTTGACCCACATCAGTATGTCTTCCATAATATTCACCGCCTCTATCCGATCTCACAACTTTAATCTGACGATCTAATTGCTTTTCAACTTCAGCCTTATAATCTTTAAAAGTTGTAAGAGATTCAGATTTCTCCTTAATAAGATACAAGTACATGTAACGAGAATAATCATCAATAAAAGTGATAAATGAAGTATGTCCTGTTATGCCAGCGATTTGGTAGGGACCACTAATGTCAGTGTGAATGAGTTCTAATAAATTAGAGCTCCTAGTGGCACCTTTCTTATTCGCTAATGTCATCTTACCTTTAAGACATTTGACACATGTTCCAAAATCAGAGAAATCGAGAGGAGGTAAGACTTCATCCTTTACGAGACGATTTAATCGTTCTCTTGAGATGTGGCCTAAACGTTGATGCCACAACATTGATGAAGTCTCTAAGTCTCGTTTCTCTTTCATCTTTGTGAGTGATTCATTAATGTTATATGACAACAAAGATTTGGAAAAATTATCATCTAGTTCTAATCTATAGAGGCCACCATCCAGAATACTAATACCATAAAGAACAGAATCATAGAGGATAGAGAGTTTGCGATGACCATGGGAAACAATAAAACCGTCCATGTCTAACTTTGGTCCTGATACAAGGTTCCGAGTTACCTCAGGAACATATAAGGTATCATAAAGTTTAATACATAAACTAGTTTTCATAAATAATTGTAATGTTCCAATGGCCTTCATTTCTAATTCTCGATCATCCCCAACCTTAAGCGTTCTTTGGTTTCTTTCCAGCTTCCGGATTGTAAGGAATCCCTTAGTTGAATTGGTAACATGAACCATAGAACCAGAATCAAACCACCAAGAATTAGCAGGAACATTTAAATTATAGGACTCAACTATCATAAAATAATTGTTACCTTTCTTAGCCAGCCACTCCTTAAAGTCAGGGCATTCCTTCTGCATATGTCCTGACTTTTTACAGAACTTACAGTGGATTCTGCCTAAGGAGTTCTTAGAGCTGGAAGGTGCACTTGTATTAGGATTAGGCTTTTGGACTTTTGAAGCATCCTTCATCTGATGATTGTTCTTCCTTTTCTTAGAGTTAGAGATGGTGAAGTTAGCAACATCAGTAGTGCGATCCATCCTCATACGCTCTTCCTCCTGTACGCACATAGCGACCAGCTCACTCATCGTCCATTTGTCCTTCTGAGTGTTGTAATTGATCTTGAATGCTTCAAAGGACGAAGGAAGTGAAGTAATGATGAAATGAATGAGGAAACCATCACTGATATCCATTTCCAGCCCCTTAAGCTTATTGGCCATGTCATTCATCATCATGATGTGCTCGCGAATGCCGCTCCTCCCATCATACTTAGTTGTCACCAGCTTGAGGATAAGGGTACTAGCGTGTGCTTTAGACGTCCCCTTGAATTGCGCCTCCACATGTTCCAAGTAGGTTTTAGCATCTTTAGAATCAGGAATGGCTCCTCTGATTGCATTGCTGATGGACTGCTTCGTGAACATGAGAGACATGCGGTTACACCTAGTCCACTTCTCATGAGTCAACTGCTCAGCAGCAGTGCTTTGAGTAGTAAGGTCCGCTGGCTTATTCTCTCTTAGAGCATAATCAAAATCTAGCAGCCCTAGCGTAAGCATGATAGCATCCTTCCATGCAGCAAAGTTATCACCAGTCAAAGGTGGAATCCCGCAATTGGGTGTTGATAGTGGAAATAAGATGAGCAAGTTATGATACTAAGAAAGAAGTTCTAATGTGATCTAAGGGCACGTTATACTAAGGCAGGCATAAGTAATGACCATTTTAATTATGAAGCTGTGATATTGTCTATTACTAACATCAAAATAATAGACTTAGTTAAAATTCTACTTAAACGAAGACAAATCAGCTTTGGCCAGAAGTGTAATCATTTAAGTATGTGTGCAAAGTGGTTGTGACAAATCAGCTTCGGCCAGAAATGAAACAATCACTTTAGTCATGCACTTGTTAAGTATGCTATACATGAATGAATTAAATCAGCTTTGGCCAGATATTAACACATTCGTGTTCGTAATGCATACTTAACACCGCTTTCGTAATACTTGAACGATAAGTAGATGTATCAAATCAGGTTTGGCCAGAAATGATACATCAGAAGTTCATTCAAGTTAAGCTATTTTGGTTTTGTAAAACATTATCTGATTCTGATTAATTAACTAAGTATTTACAAAACCAATTATTTAATAGCAAACCACCTGTTAGCGCTAAATCTTAGTTCACATTAAACAGCCTAAAATAATGAGGTTTCGAGTGAGATCTTGACTCAGTTATGAGATCTCGAGTGAGATCTCGAGTCAAGTCTCGACTCATCTTGTAACATTATGAGATCTCGACTCATTAAGGTCTCGAGTCATAATCATGGTCTCGACTAGTGTGTTTTATGAGATCTCGAGTGCTTGATGAGGTCTCGAGTCGCAACCATGGTCTCGAGTTTTGAAGATTGAAGCCCTTAGTCGAAACCTCAGTGGTCTCGAGTCAAAACCTTATGGTCTCGAGTCGAAATCGTTGTCTCGAGTTGAAAAGATTTGAGAACACTTATGATTTCGAGTCGAGACCTTGTGGTCTCGATTTGAGATCATGGTCTCGGCTCGTTAAAAATTGATCTCGAAACTCCTGTTACAGCTGTTAATGTAAAAGCATAACTGAAAATTCGAATTCTTAGGGATTTTGAGATATGGTTTCCTGTTTTAGTGATGATCTAAATTTATCAAATATTTCGAAAATTATAATTTGTTTATCTTTTAACAGTTTTCGAAAATCTTTAGAGGAAAAAAAAAACAGATCAAAACAGGAAAAACACTCCATAATCCGAATCATATTCCAAAACATAAGGAATTTTCGAATTTTCCTAAGAACATGTGATGAACCCTAAACATAAGAACAAAATTCTGGAACTCGAAACCTGAATTTTTTAAGGCTTTCTAAACATATTCGGTCTTGATTTTAACCATTATGATTTCGAGATATTTAAAACAGTTTTTTTCCTCGAAACAGAGGTTTCGAGTGGTTGTATATGACTCGAAAAAACGGTTGTCAACATTATTGAGTTTTCTAAATTCCGTTTTCAGATTTCTATCCCAGAATCAAGGATACGAAAACAGAACCGACTAATCAACATATGCTCTGATACCACATGTTGGTTCAGTTCTGTTTAAACATAATGGAAAACATGAAAACATACCTGTTACAGCAGGCAGTGCAGTGGAGAATCCAGTGATAGATGATGCCATCGAGTTCAACATGTTTGTTAGTGTGATCTGGTTCCTCCTTAGGGTGCTGACTGATGATGGTGATTATGAAACCGAATAAGGGAGTTCGGTTATGGAGAGGAGGTCGATTATGATGTTATGCTAATTAGGTTATCTGTCTAAGTGTGTAACCTTTTAACCTCCACATAAGTCTCCTTATATAAGCACCCAAGAGGAAACCTAATTAGTTAATAAGGGTAATATGGTCCATCAACAATTACCAACTAATTATTTAATAGGTTGTTATATATATTTTGATCTATATTATGTAAATGATTATAATGGCTACTAGATTAAATATTAAAACATAATATATTTAATCTTACAATTCATTGATAACATCCGTATTATCAATGATCCCTATAAATACAAGAGACTCTCCACTATTAGTTGTATGCCTAAAAATAGGTTTAGGTTTAGTTGTATGTGAAAACCCAAAATAAAATAATCCAAGCTGTACTTAAGATTTAAAGAAGATAGTAAAATCATATGTATAACTCAATCTGAGAGAGATCAGTAAAAGCATCTGTAGAACTCTTTGCGGTTTCCTTGTGATTTATAGAAGTCGTCGGAACAACAACAGGGTCGTTGGGTGGTGGTGGGATAAGTGACCTTGTTTTCCGAGTGGCGGCAAGTGGTGGAGCAAGGCTTAGTGGCTTAATCTTTTTAGACTCACCAGCATCGCCAGATAATCCAGCAGCCGAAAGCATCCCAGCTCCACTAGCAGGTTATAATGCATGTAATTAAGTGTACCATTTCATAATCAAGCAAGAAGTGAATTATGTATTAGTGCTGAAACTATTTTATATATTAATATAACAGGATCTTACAAAAATCACACAAGAATTGTATATTTAAATCAGCTAATTTAGTATTACTACAAATAAATATCAAAACACAATAATAGCAATTAAAGCAATGTTATTACATGTTTGGAAAAACTGATATATGTTAAAATCAACTTGACACGGGGTTAACAATGTTGAAAAAAAGAAAGACTTGTATAACATGTCAACTAATATTATAGTTGTGACCCACCTTTAATTTTCTTACATGTTTGGAAGTTGACACGGGGTTAACATATAAATGTTGAAAAAAAGAAAGACTTGTATAACATGTCAACTAATATTATAGTTGTGACCCACCTTTAATTTTCTTACATTTCCTATTTCTTTCATTTACAGAATAACTTCTGTTTGGAGATAACTATATTTACAGTTACGAATGACAATTTTTTTGAACGGAAGGATTTGAATAAAACAAAAACTTTCCAGACTAGCAAGAGGCTAGACGGAAGAAATGTTTTTAATGACAAATCAGCGACAACAACTACTTCGTTGATAGTTGGAGAAATCAAGGCGAACACGTTACTATTCCTATCGGTAAATGGAGGGCGAAACTTCCATCTTTAGAAATTTGAATAGTCAGTATGTTATTTTGTGAGGTTTTGAGTTGATTCTGGATTGTATCCATTGTTTCCATATACTTGCTAGAATATTTTTAATATTAGCAAATTATTATCTACCATTCAAAAAGGATTATGAGATTATGATAATGACAGATTTGGCCACATTAAGTTTGGACCATTTGCCTTCTACTTTAGGTTAGTGGTCCAAGTCTCGAGTCTGATTAGTCCATGGTTAATTGCATTAAAAGGAAGGTTCAGTGTAACAATACCGAAATTTCTTCATACTATCTGCCAGTTGTTATAAAAGAGATGCGTATCTTCTGTTTTAGCATCAACTAAACTTATAACTTGTTTGAAAAATCCCATCATGGATTTATCCTACTATTATAATGCTTATTATACTTGCGTGGAAGAAAAGAAACAGAATGACAGGTTTAGCGAACCTATGGTGTGGATTGGAATCTATATTACAATAGCTTCTGGTTTGTGCATCCTTGCCATGGCGGCTGATTTGTTGCATGGTTTCCGAAATAAAAAGTTTTGGTTTCCTTGCAAATATTTCTCTCTAAATGCTGCCTCTATGTGACAACCCTCAAAAATTACATGTATCCGTACGATTTATTTATGTTAATTAAAGTGCTTGATGACTGTGCTGAACTACTTGACTGCTTTCTGGTTACTGTGCCATACTTATATGTGCTTTTCAACATACTAGTCTAGTGCAGAAAATTGACTAAATGGTCCTGAATGTTTTCCCAAGTGTTGAGAATTAAAAATGTTACAAAAAAATATATAAAAGACACTATACGGAGTAACTTAGCACTTTAACGGAACAGTATCTAACCGAACAACCGGACATTACCCGGAACACAAAAATATTATTTAAAACATTGTTACATTTTTTTTGAGCTAGTTATGGTCCCCGAGCACTATAACACCTTATATAATGCCCGGTACACGCTAAACACTAGACATAACATTAAACTCCCACTAATTAATTTATTTACCCACAAAGTTACATCTAACCCCCCTTTGCAAAATTACGGCCCATAGGGGCCCCCCTAATCAAAGATGGTTAAATCTTCCTTGTTCCCAATGTGATTTTTCTTGGGTATGTTGAGATCTTGATAGGATGTGCTTGTACTTCCACAAACATCACACCCATTGGATAATATAGGTGAGCTATTAAGATCATCATCACCTCCAACATCTAACACCACAAAATCACTCTTTCTTCCCCGTTAAAAGCTACGGCCGAACCCCTTGCCCACATACCACCATATTCGATTTTTTTTATTCCAAGAATATTACAAGGTGCAAGGAGCCATTTTAGAAGGTGTGGAACACTCGGATCGTGAAGGACCTCTACCACAAGCTTTTATCCACCCATTTTCTCTAGTGTTTCTTCCCTAGCTTCAAAGCTAGTAGTAAGCCTCTTTGATCATCTTTTATTTTATATTTATGGTGGTTAATGATTATATTATGATGTAAATACAAGAACACTAAAGGATCATGAACACAAACTTGAACACAAAGCTAATATGATGATGTAATAAGATGAAATCTTGTTAAAATAAAGTTGTTTTGATGTTGTTATTGTTTATTTGATGATTACTAGTAATAGGGTGTTTAACATCATGGATGAACTTGTTAAAATAAGATTAAAAAAAAAACCTTAGGTTAACAAGTTAGGAGGTGATTAATGATATATAAAAGAATCACCTCAATGTTTCAACATAAACTTGGTAACAAAGTGAGTTCTTGAAAATAAACAAACTAAGTGAGTAGATGGTCGTGTGGACCCGAGGTCTACAAATGATTTTTTTCTAGACACACCAAGTTAAAAGACGGGTCTTTTGAAAAGTCATAATTCTTACATTATTTTTGAAAGAAATAAGTATATAAATACTAGTAAGATATGAAAATGTTGTAAATGGATATTTTTGTAAAATAAGTTCACAAGTTGCGAACATCTAAAAATCCCGAGAACGGGAGTTTTACAAAAATAAACACATTTTGGAGGGTAACTAAACCCACTAAACACCCTACAAAGTTACTACGCGTTTTTATGAAAAACGTAGTTTATGTTGTCATGTAAAGTGCATTGTTTTTGCACTTGACTAGTGTAATATGGTTTAGTAACTTGTTGTTGATTGATTGAGTGATTTCCGAAAAGAAAACTATATGCTAATAAGCATGGATATCTCCACTTACAAAGGAAACTCTGGCGAAATTTTCTAAAAATCCCAACACTTAGAAAATATTTTTCTAAACAAGCGTTACAAGTATATTTTATAACTTGTGCTTCAAGTATAAACTTCGCCATAATTTTTGGTAACAAAATACAAAGTGTCGGAGGTTGATTTTACAAGTAAAATGGATAAATACATATATTTTATATTAGAACACTTGTGTGGATACTTGTTTATTTTGTAAGATAGTTATATTATTTTAGGAAAAATAATGTAACTTAACAATGTAACTTGACATTCGAATTATGTGGTTTGTGATAGAAGTAATGAGTAAATAAACCGTATGTAGGATACGTGTTATGCATGAGAAACTGATTGTTATCCATACCTTATTAGGACGTGCTTGATTTCTGATTTGTTAGAGTAATTAATCTAACCGAGCAAACCAAGGTAAGTTCACACACTTTATAAGGCATGGGATTCCCGGTGGTTTGGGAATGGGTTAAGAAACTAAAACGGAACCTACATATCCTCCTTGGGTAGGATATGTACGGCCATCCTCCATAGGTTAGATGCCAATATTAATCCTGCGTATTCTCCTTGGGTAGAATACGTTCGTTCGTCCTCATTGGGTAGGACAACACCCTTAAAACTTACTAGACAAAACTCTATCACTAAGTCCCTCATTTTATATCGACTTAATCGCCGAGGCCGATGGCGAGCGGGTCATTAGTTAATAGCACTATTAGGTTTAACAAACCTCACACCGTGTCGTTCGAACGGGCGTGTACTAATGGGCTATGGCAAACTGTCAATGATGATAGAACATTGACGTAGGGCACAATAAAATTCGTTAGTAGTCGATCGGTCTAGTAGTTCACATGGGGAAGCCCCCACTGATTATGTATATGGTTTGGGTAATAAAAAGGAACTGGTTAAACATACTTTCAACTATGGGGTAACCCCCACGGTAAATAAGCCAACGAAAGTCAAACCACGTTTTTCAGAAACAACTTAAAACTAATCAACCAACCATGAACTCACTCAACTTTGTTGTTGACTCGTTGTTACATGCCTTACAGGTCGCTAGATGCTTTTGGAGCTTGCACGAGGAGAAGGTTGTTGTGGATTATGGATTGTTATGTCCCGTGCTAAACATTTAATCCTTATAAACTTATTAAACCTACGTTTTGGACTTTAAACTTATGAACTATGAACTTATGTTTTGAACTTACGTTTTATGCTTCCGCTGTTAACTTGAAATTGGTTACCCTCTTTTGGTCACCAATTGTATTGAGGTCGGTTTTAATTACTTAATTATGTTGTTCAATATGATTGGTGGCTCGATCCTGGTCATGTCACGCCTCCAAGCGGTGATACTCCGCATGGTGGATTTTGGGGGTGTGACAGATTGGTATCAGAGCCATTGGTTATAGTGAACTTGGTTTTAAAAAGGGAAAAACTTTTTGATAAAACCAGAATATGACCTGTACAGTGCTCAACGATCCACAACGACGCTTCGCTCCACGTGCAAGGCTCGACACAATAGGTGGTATGATTTATGTTATATTGTCGGTTAGATAGTTTACACTGTGCATTAATTAACGTGATAATTTCTATTTGAACCCTGTGTGCTTACTCTCTACTGTCGTCCCACACTTACGCACTTTCGCGACATTTTTCTCACTTACGTTGCTTCGTTGTGAAGATCATGAACGGACGCGGAGGACGTATCAACCTAACTCAAGCCCAGTTGACGGCTTTGATCAATGAACGATTTGCTGAGGCACTCGCAGCTGTCCCTGCAGGAGGTATAACCTGCCATATCAACCCATCTTAGGACGTTTAGATCCTCCCTTCGCAAACCAACCCTCGTGATTAACCTTGTCTTTTATTCTCGCGCAACAGGTCAACATGCTCAGCCTCCCGTATGTACGTTCAAAACGTTCATGGATTGCCCACCTAGTACTTTCAGCGACACAGAAGGAGCTGTAGGCCTTCTTCACTGGTTCGAAAAGCTTGAGTCTGTTTTTGAGATGTGTGAATGCCCTGAAGATCGTAGGGTGAAATATGCTACTGGAACACTCGAAGGTGCTGCGTTAACCTGGTGGAAAGCACAGGTTCAACTGCTAGGGCTGGCAGTTGCTAATGCCACCCCATGGAACGGTTTCAAAGAACTGATCAAAGAAGAATACTGTAGTCATGACGAAATCCACAAGCTAGAAGTAGAATTTTTCAATTTGAAGATGACGGGGTCTGAAATCGAGGCATACACAAAGAGGTCGAACGAATTAGCTATCCTGTGTCCCACTATGGTGGATCCTCCTATCAAGCGTATCAAGCTGTACCTTAAGGGTTTGGTGCCAGAAATTCAAAGCCACGTAACCTCAGCTAATCTTGGCACCATTCAGCAAATCATCAAGTTGGCTCATCGTCTCACTGATCAGGCAGTTGAGCAGAACAAGCTGCCCAAGCGTATTAGCGCTACTACTACGGATGCTCCCAGTGATAACAAGCGTAAGTGGGATGGAAATTTGGGCAAGGGTTCTACTTCAGTTCAGTCTCAGCAGCGAAAGACTGATGACTACCAGAGTCCTGGTCAGCAATTTTCTGGTAATCAAGGACAGGGTGGATACCGAGGGAACCACCCCAAGTGCAACCGGTGCAACAAGCATCATAGCGGGCAGTGCCACAAGGGTCATTGTCTGAGGTGTAACAAGTTTGGTCATGAAACAAAAGATTGCAGGGGTGCACGACCAGCAAATTAGAATCGCCAACAACAACAACAACAAGCTCCACAGAACCACCAGCAGCAGCCACAACAGGGCAATAAAGGATGCTTTCAGTGTGGCGCTGAAAGCCACTTTAATAGGAACTGTCCTCAGCTGAACCAGAATTAGAACAACAACAACCAAGGAAACGGGAACAACAATGGAGGCAACAAAGGAGGTAACAACGGGGGTAACAATAATGGCAATGGTGCCAGGGGACGTGTTTTCGTGCTCGGTCAGGGTGATGCAAGGAACGATCCCAACGTTGTGATGGGTAAGTTTCTTCTGGACGACTTCTTTGTTACTGTTTTATTTGATTCGGGTGCCGATACTAGTTACGTGTCCTTAAAAGTTAGCCAAATGCTTAAGCGCACTCCAACACTTCTGAACACCAAACACATGGTAGAACTAGCAAACGGTAAAAGTCTCGAGGCCACACACATATTTAAGGGTTGTAACCTCGTCTTAGCTGGTCAGACCTTCTCTATCGATCTCATTCCTATCGTTCTGGGTAGTTTCGACGTTGTTATTGGGATGGATTGGCTATCGCATCATCAAGCGGAGATTATTTGCAAGGAGAAAATCGTCCGCAATCCTCATTCTGGTGAAGAACCTCTCATGATTTATGGCGATAAGAGTGGTGCTGTTGTGGGCATCATCTCTTTCCTTAAGGCCCAGAAGTGTTTGCGAAAGGGCCACACTGCTATCCTAGCCCTCGTTTCTGATACATCCTCGGAAGAAGGGAAGATAGAAGACATACCTATTGTACGTGATTTTCCTGAGGTATTTCCTGAGGAATTACCTGGTCTTCCACCTCATCGACAAGTCGAGTTTCAAATCGAGCTAGCTCCTGGAGCAGCACCAATAGCTCGTGCACCTTATCGACTAGCTCCGTCAGAACTTGAAGAACTGTCCACGCAATTACAATAACTCTTGGAAAAGGGTTTTATACGTCCTAGCTCTTCGCCTTAGGGAGCTCCAGTGTTATTCGTGAAGAAGAAAGACGGCACCTTCAGAATGTGTATTGACTATCGCGAACTCAACAAGGTGACCGTGAAGAATCGTTATCCTCTTCCATGTATTAACGACTTGTTTGACCAGTTGCAAGGGTCGAGTTATTACTTAAGATTGATTTGAGATCGGGATACCATCAGCTGAGAGTCCGAGAGGAGGACGTCTCCAAAACAACATTCAGAACTCGTTACGGCCATTACGAGTTTCTGGTTATGCCTTTCGGATTAACGAACGCACCTGCGGTCTTCATGGATCTCATGAACCGAGTATGCAAACCTTACCTGGATAAGTTCGTTATTGTTTTCATCGACGACATCCTGATCTATTCTAAGAGTCATGAGGAACACGAGCAGCATCTATGACTTATGCTGGAACTTCTTCGAGCAGAGCAACTGTATGCTAAATTTTCGAAATGTGATTTCTGGCTTCGCGAAGTCCACTTTCTAGGCCATGTGGTAAATAAGGATGGGATTCGTGTAGATCCATCCAAGGTTGACTCGATCAAGAACTGGCCTGCACCCCGTACACCAACAGAAATCCGCCAATTCTTGGGTTTGGCAGGATATTACAGAAGGTTTATAAAGGATTTTTCAAAGATTGCGCAACCTCTCACTTCACTGACTCAGAAGGGTGTCACCTATCGTTGGGGTGATGCACAAGAATCTGCATTTCAGCACTTAAAAGACAGACTTTGTAGCGCGCCTATCCTCTCATTGCCTGAAGGCACAGATGATTTTGTGGTTTATTGCGACGCTTCCATCCAAGGACTTGGTTGCGTGTTGATGCAACGTGATAAGGTCATTGCCTACGCATCGCGCCAACTTAAAGTTCACGAAAGGAACTACACTACGCATGACTTGGAATTAGGAGCAGTTGTTTTCGCACTTAAGATATGGACACATTACGTGTACGGTACCAAGTGTACCATTTACACCGATCACAGGAGTCTCGAGCATATCTTCAAGCAAAAGGAGTTAAACATGCGACAACGTCGATGGGTCGAGCTCTTGAATGATTACGAATACGCGATCAAGTACCATCCGGGCAAAGCAAATGTTGTGGCCGACGCCCTCAGTCGAAAGGATACTATACCTAAGCGTGTACGTGCGTTACAGCTTACCATTCACTCTAGCCTTCTCGCTCAAATACGAGATGCTCAGGTAGAAGCGTTGAAAGCAGAGAACATCAGGGCTGAGTCCTTACGAGGACCGAGGCAGCGGCTAGAACAAAAGGAAGATGGTGCCTACTATGTTAACGGACGCATCTGGGTTCCACTTTATGGAGGCTTACGCGAGCTTGTGATGGATGAAGCACATAAGTCTCGTTATTCAGTACATCCTGGTTCGGATAAGATGTACCATGACCTAAAGACTACATACTGGTGGCCTAGCATGAAAGCCCACATAGCAACCTACGTAAGCAAATGCTTGACTTGTGCCAGGGTCAAGGTCGAGTACCAGAAACCATCAGGCCTACTTTAACAACCAGAGATCCCGAAATGGAAATGGGAGCAAATTTCCATGGATTTCGTCACTGGCCTGCCTAGATCTCAACGCGGAAATGACACTATTTGGGTGACAGTGGATCGATTGACTAAATCTGCACACTTCTTGGCTATCAAGGAAACCGAAAAGTTTTCTACTCTAGCAGACATCTACCTAAAGGAAGTAGTATCAAGGCACGGAGTGCCAACCTCCATCATTTCGGATCGTGACTCACGTTTTACATCAGAATTGTGGCAAGCTATGCACAAGTCTTTTGGCTCTCGACTAGACATGAGCACGACATATCATCTACAGACGGATGGGCAATCTGAACGCACCATCCACACCCTTGAAGACATGCTTAGGGCATGTGTAATCGACTTCGGTAATGGCTGGGAAAAACATCTCCCGTTAGTGGAGTTTTCGTATAACAACAGCTACCACACCAGTATCCAGGCCGCTCTATTTGAGGCATTGTACGGACGTAAATTCCGATCACCTCTTTGTTGGGCAGAGGTTGGCGACAGTCAAATCACTGGCCCAGAACTTGTAGTAGATACAACCGAAAGGAATGCTCAGATACGACAGCGAATGGCGGCAGCTCGTGACCGTCAGAAAAGCTATGCGGATAAGCGAAGGAAACCACTCGAGTTCCAGGTTGGGGATCGAGTGCTACTCAAAGTCTCACCTTGGAAATGGGTAGTTCGTTTTGGCAAACGAGGAAAACTAAATCCGCGTTATGTCGGACCGTTCGAAATCATTGAGAAAATTGGCAAAGTCGCTTACAGGCTAAATCTACCTGAAGAACTCAGCGGAGTTCACAACGTATTCCACGTGTCGAATCTGAAGAAGTGTCTGTCAGATGAGACCCTCATAGTTCCTCTCAAGGAGCTCACTATTGACGACCAGCTACGATTCGTCGAGGAAACCAGTAGAGATTACTGATCGAGATGTTAAGATTCTCAAGCGTACCAGAATACCTCTCGTCCAAGTTCGTTGGGATTCCCATCGTGGCCCAGAGTATACCTGGGAACGAGAAGACCAAATGAAACTGAAGTATCCCCAGTTGTTTAAGAAAAGTGCAACCACTACTGAGGCTGAAGCTACTGCAGAATTTCGGAACGAAATTCCAAATCAACGGGGGGATGATGTGACACCCCAGGAAAACCAGGAAACCAACACAACTTAACTAGCTTCCTCAGTAACCACGTGCTAAATTTGGGGACAAAATTCTCTTAACAGGGGGAGAATGTGACAACCCTCAAAAATTACATGTATCCGTACGATTTATTTATGTTAATTAAAGTGCTTGATGACTGTGCTGAACTACTTGACTGCTTTCTGATTACTGTGCCATACTTATATGTGATTTTCAACATACTAGTCTAGTGCAGAAAATTGACTAAATGGTCCTGAATGTTTTCCCAAGTGTTGGGAATTAAAAATGTTACAAAAAATAATATAAAAGACACTATACAGAGTAACTTAGCACTTTAACGGAACGGTATCTAACCGAACAACCGGACATTACCCGGAACACAAAAATATTAAAAACATTGTTACATTTTTTTGAGCTAGTTATGGTCCCCGAGCACTATAACACCTTATATAATGCCCGGTACACACTAAACACTAGACATAACATTAAACTCCCACTAATTAATTTATTTACCCACAAAGTTACATCTAACCCCCCCCCCCCCCTTTTGCAAAATTACGGCCCATAGGCCCCCCCCCTAATCAAAGATGGTTAAATCTTCCTTGTTCCCAATGTGATGTATGTTGAGATCTTGATAGGATGTGCTTGTACTTCCACAAACATCACACCCATTGGATAATAGAGGTGAGCTATTAAGATCATCATTATCACCTCCAACATCTAACACAAAATCACTCTTTCTTCCCCATTAAAAGCTACGGCCGAACCCCTTGCCCACATACAACCATATTCGATTTTTTTTTATTCCAAGAATATTACAAGGTGCAAGGAGCCATTTTAGAAGGTGTGGAACACTCGGATCATGAAGGACCTCTACCACAAGCTTTTATCCACCCATTTTCTCTAGTGTTTCTTCCCTAGCTTCAAAGCTAGTAGTAAGCCTCTTTGATCATCTTTTATTTTATATTTATGGTGGTTAATGATTATATTATGATGTAAATACAAGAACACTAAAGGATCATGAACACAAACTTGAACACAAAGCTAATATGATGATGTAATAAGATGAAATCTTGTTAAAATAAAGTTGTTTTGATGTTGTTATTGTTTATTTGATGATTACTAGTAATAGGGTGTTTAACATCATGGATGAACTTGTTAAAATAAGATTAAAAAAAAAAAACTTAGGTTAACAAGTTAGGAGGTGATTAGTGATATATAAAAGAATCACCTCAATGTTTCAACATAAACTTGGTAACAAAGTGAGTTCTTGAAAAATAAACAAACTAAGTGAGTAGATGGTCGTGTGGACCCGAGGTCTACAAATGATTTTTTTCTAGACACACCAAGTTAAAAGACGGGTCTTTTGAAAAGTCATAATTCTTACATTATTTTTGAAAGAAATAATTATATGAATACTAGTAAGATATGAAAATGTTGTAAATGGATATTTTTGTAAAATAAGTTCACAAGTTGCGAACATCTAAAAATCCCGAGAACGAGAGTTTTACAAAAATAAACACATTTTGGAGGGTAACTAAACCCACTAAACACCCTACAAAGTTACTACGCGTTTTTATGAAAAACCTAGTTTATGTTGTCATGTAAAGTGCATTGTTTTTGCACTTGACTAGTGTAATATGGTTTAGTAACTTGTTGTTGATTGATTGAGTGATTTCCGAAAAGAAAACGATATCTAATAAGCATGGATACCTCCATTTACAAAGGAAACTCTGGCAAAATTTTCTAAAAATCCCAACACTTAGAAAATATTTTTCTAAACAAGCGTTACAAGTATATTTTATAACTTGTGCTTCAGGTATAAACTTCGCCATAATTTTTGGTAACAAAATACAAAGTGTCGGAGGTTGATTTTACAAGTAAAATGGATAAATATATATATTTAGAATATATATATTTTATATTAGAACACTTGTGTGGATACTTGTTTATTTTGTAAGATAGTTATATTATTTTAGGAAAAATAATGTAACTTAACAATGTAACTTGACATTCGAATTGTGTGGTATGTGATAGAAGTAATGAGTAAATAAACCGTACGTAGGATACGTGTTATGCATGAGAAACTGATTGTTATCCGTACCTTATTAGGATGTGCTTGATTTCTGATTTGTTAGAGTAATTAATCTAACCGAGCAAACCAAGGTGAGTTCACACACTTTCTAAGGCATGGGATTCCCGATGGTTTGGGAATGGGTTAAGAAACTAAAACGAAACCTACATATCCTCCTTGAGTAGGATATGTACGGCCATCCTCCATAGGTAGGATGCCAATATTAATCCTGCGTATTCTCCTTGGGTAGAATACGTACGTTCGTCCTCCTTGGGTAGGACAACACCCTTAAAACTTACTAGACAAAACTCTATCATTAAGTCCCTCATTTTATATCGACTTAATCGCCAAGGCCGATGGCGAGCGGGTCATTAGTTAATAGCGCTATTAGGTTTAACAAACCTCATACTGTGTCGTTCGAACGGGCGTGTACTAATGGACTATGGCAAACTGTCAATGATGATAGAACATTGACGTAGGGCACAACAAAATTCGTTAGTAGTCGATATCATACGGTCTAGTAGTTCACATGGGGAAGCCCCCACTGATTACGGATATGGTTTGGGTAATAAAAAGTATCTGGTTAAACATACTTTCAACTATGGGGTAACCCCCACGGTAAATAAGCCAACGAAAGTCAAACCACGTTTTTCAGAAACAACTTAAAACTAATCAACCAACCGTGAACTCACTCAACTTTGTTGTTGACTCGTTGTTACATGCCTTACAGGTCGCTAGATGCTTTTGGAGCTTGCACGAGGAGAAGGTTGTTGTGGAATATGGATTGTTATGTCCTGTGCTAAACATTTAATCCTTATGAACTTATTAAACCTACGTTTTGGACTTTAAACTTATGAACTATGAACTTATGTTTTGAACTTACGTTTTATGCTTCCGCTGTTAACTTGAAATTGGTTACTCTCTTTTGGTCACCAATTGTATTGAGGTCGGTTTTAATTACTTAATTATGTTGTTCAATATGATTGGTGGCTCGATCCTGGTCATGTCACGCCTCCAAGCGGTGATACTCCGCATGGTGGATTTTGGGGGTGTGACACTCTATTATGGTGATAACCGTCGCCATGAAACTGCCAGTTAATCTAAGTAGCCTGATGCTAGGTTACACAGACCAAGCAGCCAAGGTAGCAAGTTTGGCATTCATGTGCACGATGATTGCCAACTTAATGCCTTCTTTGGCGTCTATGGACAACAAGGCACTGCTAGCAAACATGATAGGTTTGTGTATTCTTGTTATCACCATGATTGTGAATATATGCATTTAGATAAATACTGGTCTTATTGGGGCCAGATTTGTATATATATATATTTTTTGCATTCATCAATACGGCTACGATCCTCTTGTTAATAATAATAATGATTGCTTCATCTATAACAATTCCAACTTTTAAGGAAGTTTAAGAATCTAAATATCGAGCCACAAACAAAATAACTTTAACTGATCAGCGTCTACAAGATGATCAAATGTCTAGAGTTGAGAAGCTAAGACAGCATGTGAGAAAGTATTGGGTCATAGCAGAAACTGGTAGTCCTCAATTTGGGATGGCTAGTAATCCATTATCCACTGCTTCTGGTGTAATTTGTATTATACTTTTGGTCATAAACTTTCTTCCGGTGTTCGACACTGTAATTGATCTTAATGATTTTGTGGGATGACTATTTGATTGTAGATCACCATACAAGTGGTCAACAACTCTCATTATTATAACACATTACATTGGAGTTGTGGTGGGAATCATTGCTCCTATATGTAGATGTTTTTCAGTTTTCAGCTTCAAGTTGGGCACTAAATGGAATAGGAATTATTTCATGTTTTTTAAAGTAGAGAATTACTGGGTCCAAAGTTGCATGTGTGGAAACAAAGCCCTATACCTATTCAATCAAGAAATCGAAGATCAAGAAGTCTCGTCTACAGTTCAAGAAATCTCTTTCTAAGCTTTTCTATTGGATTGCAAAAGGTGATTGTCATTTTATGCAAATTGATATGGCTCATAGTGACAGTAGTCCCGGTATTTGTGGTCAGTTGTTTTACTTCACTCATCACCTCAAGAACTGATGATATAGATGAAGACCTCAGCATGTACGTCTTGCAAATTGACGATGGGAAAGAGCTTGCTGAAAAAACACTAAAGGGCTTTACAAAATCTGTGAATTCTTTCATATCCATGGCTGAGAAGGAACAAAACAACAATCTTTTAGAGCTTCTCGATAAATTTACTGAATTCGATGGAGTACAAATCTTGGACACTGATCATGTTCAATCTCTGCTTGCTGCTGAATTTGTAAACAGTTAGAGCTTGACGTGTATCGCTGTTTCCATCCCAAAGATTCGTAAGGACGCAGTTGAGAGCTTGTTAAGAAGTGTTGGTGAAGGCCTTTCGTTCACCCATCTAGTGGAAGAAAGCCTCAATTGTTCAAGCGAATATGTAGATCTTCGAAAGCCCAGTATGTACTTATGGCACGAAGTCGAATACAAATGCAAGTGGTTGGGCAATCCTGATGATCATCTAAACAGTTTGCAACGGAATAATCATAACACTTGGAATTCATGTTCGAGTATGAATAAGATCAAGAATGTGCAGTTTCAAGATAATGGACAATTTTAGTGATAATTGTCTTGGTGCCGGTAAATGGTTCCCGGCAACTGTCATTTATACATAAGAAAAAGACGGTTATGTGGTGGTTTGATTTGGCGGGAATAACCGTCTTTGAAACATTGTCAACCAACCAACACAACCGTTCATTCATATCGTTACATACATACATATAAACATAAGTAATATGATCTAATATATAAATACATATAATCATACGAATAATTATGTTTATATTGTCTAATACACTCCCCTAAACATAATTACGTTTACGAGAGTGCATTATAACGCTGTTATTGGCATCATCCACGGCTGCTTTCGCTCTATTGAAGTCGAACCTCCTCCTAGTGTGCAGCCTTTTGATTCCATGCCAATCGTTGCCGGCGAAAAACGCATAGTGCTCAGCTTCATTCCCAACAGTGCCTTCATTCCTTGAGTTTCCTTCCGATTGCTCTGCATCAGTTCCAATCATCCTGTCTCCTTCACTACTGCTTTGCCTTGGATCAACCTCCTTCTTAACTTCCTTTTTTCGTGCACCCTCTCTTGAGTTGACTTATACTTGTAATAATGGATAAGCACGTCCGAATACATAGCATATATAAGCCTCATGTATTCTCCTTCTTCATACTCAAAACCTATATCCCTGGCAATCATTGCCCACATATTGTTTTCGGTGATCCTCCGGTGTCCACCTTCCCTTTTTACGGCCATATACAGATCCAGCAAACATACCTTACGGTTGTCCGATGCATACGCAGGTAGAGGTCTTGTAGTTATTTCTAGTTTCTCTTTCAGAAACCAATCGACCATCCCATTAAACTTGTTTTCTAGATGATATTTGTACTTCTTAACATATTCTTCATCGTCTAACATATCAAGGAGTGCTTTATAGTCTTGAAACTCCTTGAATGTCACTGCTTCAAGTATTAAAATGTTCCAGTCTGGTTCGTTTGTCGATATGTTCAGGCTTTCAAAATACTCATTTAAGAATTCAGTTTTAAACTTCTCATGTTCTGATTCTTTATTGATCATGTATTGTTTCTCCAACCTACCGATCTCTTCTTCCCTTATCATCCCAGTTTGATCACTTTTCTTGTTAATCAAGGGAATACTAAATGTGGGAAACAATTTGCACTTATCACCAATGAATTTCACGGTGAATCCTTGGGTAATTAACTGATCTAGGCTTAGGACATTTCTGCCTATATCCGGAGTGTATAATACACTCTGAATACGAATCTTTTCCGACCCAGACATGACTTCTACAACCCCTATACCCCTTATGAAGAAAAATTGATTTTCTCGAGTTTTTGTTTCAACACTAGACATGTTTTTTATCCGTTTAAATAGATCTAAATTCCCAGAATAATGATGTGTGAGTGTTTTACTTACGTACCCACATCTCTGACCAGAATCCTCCTTCTGTGCCGATCACAACATACTCCATTTTTTGATCGCTTTGATGATCAGAATCTACATTTTGTTGTTGCTGTGTTCCGGTGTTGATTGCCAGACGGAGCAGTTGTGTTTCCTCATCATTTTCTTTCATTTTACATGTTGAGATTTGGTGACCGGGTTTGTTGCAGTAATAGCACCGCCTCTGCAACCATATTCTTTCTCGCTTCTCGTTGGAACAGTGTTTACATGGTAGTGTGGACGAAGTTGCCCTGAGATCTGCATCACTTTCGTTAGTGGCTCTAATACCCCTTTGATGATCATCTAAACAGTTTGCAGCGGAATAATCATAATACTTGGAATTCATGTTCGAGTATGAATAAGATCAAGAATGTGCATTTTCAAGATAATGGACAATTTTAGTGATAATTGTCTTGGTGCCGGTAAATGGTTCCCGGCAACTGTCATTTATACATAAGAAAAAGACGGTTATGCGGTGGTTTGATTTGGCGGGAATAACCGTCTTTGAAACGATGTCAACCAACCAACACAACCGTTAATTCATATCGTTACATACATAAATATAAACATAAGTAATATAATCTAATATATAAATACATACAATCATATGAATAATTATGTTTATACTGTCTAATAAATCCTGTACCAAAAAATGTGTTTAGTGGGAAAGCGGCATCGGAGATTGTTAAATGGTTTTCTGATACAGCTGAAGAAATTGTGACCAGAATTAAAGAAAGCACCAACGGAGAATTAGCTGAGAATCCGCCTTACAAGTTGACTGCTGTAAGGACCTTCAAAAATGTATCAATTTGACCCATAAGTACAAACCCGGACCCCGAAAACCCTAAACCATACTTAAAATCAAGAAAAATGGAATTCTGGTTCCCAGGCGGGCCGCGTAAAAGACAAGCCTTGTCTTACGCGGGCCGCGTCAACATGTAGTTTGACCGGATAAGTATCCCCGAGCCACGTATCAGCCATCTGTCGAACCTACTCGTGACCAATCAAGCCTATTCGTAGACTAGGCGGCCACGCGGGCCGCGTAAGGTATGATGGATGGTTTACGCAGGCCGCGACAGGGTCAATTTTCAGCTATAACTAGCTTGTTGCATGCATAGTCCACTGGTGTCGAAATCTTTTCATAAAAACGAATTCTCACTACTCTGAAGTTGAAATTTCAATTAAATTAGCGAGGCGCTGCTACGATACAGGGTATTAACTCGATCGCTGCTACGATTCAATGTCCGATCGATTGAAACTATCCGATGAATGTTTAAGTGCTGCTCTAATTAGGGTTTATACTTTGTCATTCGTCGTTAATTCGATGGATGTTTAAGTATTGCACTTTGTCATTTGTTGTGAGGGTTTAATCTCGTGAGTTATTGTAAATGCTGTATTAGTTACTGACCTAGTTCGTGTGCATTGTTGTTTAAATTAGGTTATCAGGCTAAATCAGTAGGCGAAAACTCTGCCCGAGTAAATCTGCAAAGTGAGTCATTCTCTTTTATCAAATATTTTACAATACTCCATTTTTCAAATGTTATAATTACAGGGATTAAGTCGTGGTTATCTTGAATCACTGGCTAGTGGGGTATTGTGCACATTACTAATTATTTCACGGGTTAGGCTAAAAAATCCTCACCGTGATAAACGTCACTACTTGGGGAAAGACCCAATAGTGATATGACCATCGTCACACGGGTGGCAAAGTGCCAGACAAAAATAAGATAAAAGCCATTGTAATCGCTCTTATACTGTAATTAATAACTATGCGTCGTTTTATGCAAAATGAATGATTCACCAGTATTTCCTGCTGACAAAAATATTTTTAAAACATGTTTCAAGCGACCTGCTGTAAACCAAGGAAAATGTGCTACGGAGCACTAACAAGCTTGAAGAGGTGGCTCAGTTAAAATGAATAAACATGTTTAATTAAATCAGGGAATTTCCTAGTTAAATTCCTCTATTGTAAACTACGGGGTTTATCCCTAAATTATGAAATAAAATAATCAGGCATTTCAAGTTTAAAAGATCCTGTTTGAAATACTTCCGCTGTCGCATTAATTGATACCATGGGTTCCTGTCCTGCGGCTCCTGACCGGGTCAAACCGGGGCTGGGGCCGTGACAGGAAAATGTGCTATCAGAGCCACTGATTTAAGTCAATTAAGTATTTAGAAAATACTTAATATTTTACTGATTTACATTTTGTGATTATGTGTTTTATTATTTGAAAATCTTTTTACAGCATGGGTAAACAAAGACTTTCGGACATCTATCATAAAATAGATAGTGCACCAAAAGATAAAGGATCATCATCCTCAAAACACTCAGTGAATACTGAGGAAGGAATATTTTTCCGTAAGGCACAGTATGAGAAACCACTTTCTCCTAATAAAAGAAGTTTGATTATTAGGAAAAGTCAAGAGAAATTAAAGAAGTCCAAAGAAGGGAAGAGTAATCTGGAAACCCAGAAATTTGGCAGTAACCCACCATGGGAAGATAAATTAGATGAAAAATGGGCAGATCTCTATATGTTAGCAACTGTAGCCATAAATGCTAATCTTTAAATACCCTAGTACTAGCAACCATATTACCTACAAGCCAGAAATTTCACCAAAAAAAATAAAAATAAAAAAAAATAAATAAATAAATAAAGTTTTCAATAAACCCTAGTATATTTTCAGTTGTCTTTTGTATTAAAGTAGTCACTCGGTATGCAATAATACTTGAATGTTTATTTGTGAAAATTTTTATATATAAAATTTTAACTTAGCCTTTTGTGTGCATTTTTGCATATATGCTAAACATCATGAATGAGTTATCTGAAGCCCTTCAGAATCTCAACCTTTATCTAGTGAAAGTGGAAGTTTCCAATGACTTTACTGGTTATATAACCGATGTAGAAGAACCTATGGAATTTTGTGCTCCACCTCCGGAGAAACCAAAGCCTAAGAAAAGGAGAAGATTTGTAGGATGGAGGCGTGTACGCAGGAGGAAGCCAGCAACTAGAAAGATTCCCAAAATAGAGAATCCCATAGACAAAGGAAAAGGAATTGAGATCGGGGAAGGATCTAGGAAAGTAGAGATGGAGATTGGGGAGAGTTCTAAACAAATTGAGGAGTTACCATTACAGGAAGAATTAGATCACCTACTAGCAAGCTGTGATATCATTAGACATATCAACACCAACCTCTACCCTTATCCTGTTGAAACCCAACTTCCCATAAATTTGGAACCAGCAATCCCAGAACCTCTGGTCCACACCCAACCTTTAGGAATGGACGAGTGGTGGACTAATGATTGGCAGTTTCAAAACCTCCTCAATAACCCTTATACGTTTTTCCCTCAGTTCGACCCAGAACCTATACCAAATCCACCAATGAGTAATGAAAACTTAGCTGAACTCCGCCATTTTGGCGGAGAGCTGATAGGTGCAGGGAATATGATTCGGGAGGTAGGAGAACAAATCTCCTGGAAATACGACGAGAGGGAACGTCGTTACTAAAATACCAACTGATGAGGGATAGTGGGGTTGTGAAACTGTGACTGTATAATAATAATAGTAGTAAAATATAATCTTGTAAAATAACTACAAATAAAACTTTGTAAGATAGCAGTGTGTATTGATGCATATTATAATATATAAAAATGGGAATCGAGAAATCGATAATTTTGACTATATATGTATTGTGAAATTGTGTGATTGTTGTATATTGCTATTAATTATTTTATGCTAATAATTTATATATATTAATTATCAGATGGAAATGCTAATAATGAACCGGTTAATGAAGTTAACCAATCTGAACACAATCCGGAAGATCAATTTATGACTAGGCAAGATATCGAAAATATCGTTGCTCAAGGAATAGCCAATGCTATTCCAGCCATCCTTGCTGCTGCTCAAAAACCTGTTGAACCTCAATAAATCATTCCTAGTAAACGTACCCAAGAAGATAACTTCAGTAATAGTGTAAACGTAGGCGGTAATCATACTAACAACGATAATGATCCACGACAGGCCCCACTTCCTAAGAAAAAGAAAGTTGCAACGCCTGGTTGCACTTACAAAGAATTTCTTGCTTGTAAACCAGCTGAGTTCGCATGCAATGAAGGGCCAACTGTAGCACTGCGTTGGTTAGAGAAAACCGAAGCAGTACTTATGATAAGTAAATGTGTTGAGGAAGACAAAGTCATGTATGCATCACATCTTTTCAAAGAAGGGGCTCTAGAATGGTGGAATACGGTACTTCAAGCCAAAGGAAGAAATGTGGCTTATGCCATGAGGTGGGAAGAATTTAAGCAATTAATGGAAAGAAAATTCTGTCCCGAATATGAAAAGGAACAAATGGCAAATAAATTCCTGAACCATCGAATGGTGGGAACAGATTGTCGAGGGTATACTTCGACATTCTTCGAGTATGCAAGAGTAGTACCAACACTGGCTTCGCCAGAACCGGTGCTTATTTCCCGCTATATTTGGGGATTGATTGGCGAAATCCGTAATATCGTTAAAGCTGCGAGACCTCGCACTATTGACGATGCTGTGGAATTAGCTAACACCCTAACTGACGAGCTGGTACGCACAAGAGAAGAAGATCGGAAAAAGGAAGTAGTCCAAAAGATTACCCAGGGATTTCGTGTGGGTAATAGTAGCAACTTCAGGAAACGAGGGAACAGGCAATTTCCCGCTATTTCATTCTGCAATACTTGTAAAAGAAAGCATTCAGGAAAATGTAAAGGGTATTGCAATTTCTGCAAAATTCCAGGGCATCAAGAAGAAGATTGCAGGAGGAAGAAATCCACAATTTGCTACAATTGTGGAGAAGCTGGACATTTCAGGCCAGATTGCCCGAAATTAGTTAAACCAGCTGACAACAAAGCCAAAACTGCAGAAGGAGCTACCAAGCGAAACGCAAGAGCTTTCCAGTTGACTACTTAGGAAGCAGAACTAATTCCGGATGTGATAGCTGGTACATTTCTAGTTCACAACGTTTATGCAAAAGTATTATTTGACTCTGGTGCAAACCAAAGTTTTATAAATACTTCATTCAGCCAAGCTCTTAAGTTACCAATAAGCCACCTTGGGCAGACTTTTACAGTCGAAACGGCAGATGGAAATACTATCAACATAGACAAAATGTTGCGAGAAGGAAATATAGAACTTTCAGGTCATAAATTTCATGCAAACCTTTTACCAATGAATTTAGCAGGATTCGATGTCGTGTTAGGAATGGATTGGTTAGTAGCCAACCATGCTCGAATCCTTTGTGACAAGAATTCCATAGAAATTCATGCACCCACCGGAGAAGTAATCATAATTACAGGAGATAAGCCACGTAAACCCATGAAGTTCATTTCAGTAATGAAAGTTGCTAGTTATGAACAAAAGCAAGGAATAGTGTATATGATTTCGGTAATCATTAACACTAAGGGTAAAGAACTTAAGGAGATTCCTGTAGTCTCAGAATACCCAGATGTATTCCCAGAAGAATTAGTGGGATTACCACCAGACAGGGAAGTAGAATTTAGGATTCATCTAATTCCCGGAACTACACCGATAGCCAAGGCACCTTATCGGTTAGCACCCACAGAAATGTTAGAACTGAAAAAGCAATTAGATGAATTACTAAGTAAAGGTTTTATACAACCTAGTTCATCCCCTTGGGGAGCACTAGTGTTATTCGTAAAGAAAAAGGACGGTTCGATGCGAATGTGTATCGATTATAGAGAATTGAATAAGGTTACAATTAAGAATCGATACCCATTACCTAGGATTGATGATCTATTCGATCAACTTAAAGGAGCTAGATACTTTTCTAAAATAGACTTACGCTCCAGATATCATCAATTAAAGGTACAAGAAGAAGACATACCTAAAACGGCTTTCAGAACTAGGTATGGTCATTACGAGTTTACAGTCATGCCCTTCGGACTAACGAATGCACCTGCAGCATTCATGGACATGATGAATAGAATCTGTAAACCGTACTTGGATAAATTCATAATTATCTTTATCGACGATATACTTATTTATTCCAAAAGCCAGGATGAACACTGTCAGCATCTACATACACTCTTAACTTTGTTAAGAAAAGAAAAGCTTTATGCCAAATTCTCAAAGTGTGAATTTTGGCTACAGGAAGTGCAATTTTTAGGACACATGGTGAACCACGAAGGTATTCATGTAGATCCTGCTAAAATAGAAGCGATCACTAAATGGAAGGTTCCACAAACAGCCATGGAAATTAGAAGCTTTTTAGGATTAGCTGGATACTATAGGCGCTTTATTAAGGATTCTTCTAAAATAGCGGTGCCATTAACTAAGCTAACCTGTAAAGCAGTTAAGTTTGAATGGGGATCTAGGCAAGAAGAGGCGTTTAAAATTTTAAAGCAAAAGTTAACAAATGCCCCAATCCTAGCCTTACCAGAAGGAACTAAAGATTTTGAAGTATATTGTGATGCTTCTAAGCTAGGATTAGGATGTGTGTTAATGCAACGCAAGAAGGTAATTGCGTATGCCTCAAGGCAATTGAAAAAGCACGAGGAAAATTATACGACTCATGACTTAGAATTAGGAGCCATAATTTTTGCCCTTAAGATTTGGAGACATTATCTGTATGGAAATAAGTTTACTGTCTATACGGATCATAAAAGTTTAAGATACATATTTGGGCAAAAAGAATTAAACATGAGGCAAAGAAGATGGATGGAAATCCTAAGTGACTACGACTGTGATATTCAATATCACGAAGGAAAAGCAAATGTAGTTGCAGATGTCTTAAGTCGTAAGTATCAAGAGAAACAACGACGAGTTCGTGCTCTTAGATTAAATTTACAGTTAGATTTAATGGAACAACTAAAGAATGTACAGGAAACAAGAATCAAGGATGATGCTGAAGGAATGAAAGGAAGAATAAAGGAATTAGAACAAGGTAATGATGGAATTTGGAGATTCCATAAGAAAAGGATTTGGGTACCTAAGCGAGGAGAATTAAGAAATAAGATTTTAGAGGAAGCCCATAAATCTAGGTATACCATGCATCCAGGAAACAATAAAATGTACCAAGATTTAAGAAATAATTTATGGTGGATAGGAATGAAAAAGGACATAGCTCGATATGTTTCTAAGTGTCTTACTTGTTCACAAGTTAAAGCAGAACACCAGAAACCTTCAGGTCTACTTCAACAGTTAGAAATGCCTGTATGGAAATGGGAGCTCATAACAATGGATTTTGTTACTAAGCTACGCAAAACCAGGAAAGGGAATGATGCGATTTGGGTAATTGTGGATCGCTTAACCAAATCAGCTCATTTTCTACCTATAAAGGAAACCTTTAGCATGGAAAGGTTAGCCAAGTTGTACGTAGACGAAGTAATATCCTTACATGGAGTTCCACTCTCCATTGTATCGGATAGGGATAGTCGTTTCACTTCCCATTTCTGGACAAGTTTTCAGAAAGCAATGGGAACCCGACTTAATTTAAGTATGGCATATCATCCTCAAACAGACGGACAAAGTGAAAGGACAATCCAAAATCTGGAAGACATGCTCCGAGCATGTGTGATAGATTTTGGTGGAAATTGGGATGATCACCTATCTTTAATTGAATTCTCCTATAACAATAGTTATCATGCAAGCATTAAAGCTGCCCCATTCGAAGCACTGTACGGATGCAAGTGTAGAACTCCTATATGTTGGGCAGAAATAGGAGAAAATCAACTATCAGGACCTGAAATTGTGCAAGAAACTACTGACAAGATCACTTAGATCAAGGAAAGACTGAAGATTTCTCGAGAGCGCCAAAAGAGCTACGCTGACAATCGACGCAAACCACTAGAATTCCAAGTTGGAGACAAGGTACTCTTGAAAGTATCTCCTTGGAAATGAATAGTTCGGTTGGGTAAGAAAGGAAAACTAAGTCCATGATACGTAGGACCATTTTCAGTGATCCAACGTATAGGACCAGTTGCCTATCGCCTACAACTACTAGAAGAATTAGATGGGGTACATGACGTATTTCATGTATCCAATCTCAAGAAGTGTTTAGCAGACGAATCCCTGGTAGTACTTCTTCATGACATAGAGGTAAATGAGAAATTAAAGTTTATAGAGAAACCGCTTCAAATAGAAGACAGAAAGATCAAGTTTCTCAAACGCAAACGATTAGCGCTAGTCAA
Source organism: Helianthus tuberosus (assembly GCA_030545235.1). Classification (NCBI taxonomy): domain Eukaryota; kingdom Viridiplantae; phylum Streptophyta; class Magnoliopsida; order Asterales; family Asteraceae; genus Helianthus; species Helianthus tuberosus. Next base: position 4,604,461 of record CM060436.1, on the reverse strand, counting down.
AGTCAAATGGGAGTCGAAAAGAGGACCCGAATACACTTGGGAGCTGGAATCAGAGATGAACCGAAAGTATCCTCACTTATTCCAGTAGATCTCGAGGAAGAGATTTTAATTAAGGTGGGGAGGATGTAAGGACCTTCAAAAATGTATCAATTTGACCCATAAGTACAACCCCAGAGCCCGGAAACCATAAACCATACTTAATATCAAGAAAAATGGAATTCTGGTTCCCAGGCGGGCCGCGTAAAAGACAAGCCTTGTCTTACGCGGGCCGCGTCAACATGTAGTTTGACCGGATAAGTATCCCCAAGCCACGTATCAGCCATCTGTTGAACCTACTCGTGACCAATCAAGCCTATTCGTAGACTAGGCGGCCACGCAGGCCGTGTAAGGTATGATGGATGGTTTACACGGGCCGCGACAGGGTCAATTTTCAGCTATAAATAGCTTGTTGCATGCACAGTCCACTGGTGTCGAAATCTTTTCGTAAAAACGAATTCTCACTACTCTGAAGTCGAAATTTCAATTAAATTAGCGAGGCGCTGCTACGATACAGGGTATTAACTCGATCGATGCTACGATTCAATGTCCGATCGATTGAAACTATCCGATGAATGTTTAAGTGCTGCTCTAATTAGGGTTTATACTTTGTCATTCGTCGTTAATTCGATGGATGTTTAAGTATTGCACTTTGTCATTTGTTGTGAGGGTTTAATCTCGTGAGTTATCGTAAATGCTGTATTAGTTACTGACCTAGTTCGTGTGCATTATTGTTTAAATTAGGTTATCAGGCTAAATCAGTAGGCTAAAACTCTGCCCGAGTAAATCTGCAAAGTGAGTCATTCTCTTTTATCAAATATTTTACAATACTCCATTTTTCAAATGTTATAATTACAGGGATTAAGTCGTGGTTATCTTGAATCACTGGCTAGTGGGGTATTGTGCACATTACTAATTATTTCACGGGTTAGGCTAATAAATCCTCACCGTGATAAACGTCACTACTTGGGGAAAGACCCAATAGTGATATGACCATCGTCACACAGGTGGCAAAGTGCCAGAAAAAATAAGATAAAAGTCATTGTAATCGCTCTTATACTGTAATTAATAACTATGCGTCGTTTTATGCAAAATGAATGATTCACCAGTATTTCCCGCTGACAAAAATATTTTTAAAACATGTTTCAGGCGACCTGCTGTAAACCAAGGAAAACGTGCTACGGAGCACTAACAAGCTTGAAGAGGTGGCTCAGTTAAAATGAATAAACATGCTTTAATAAATCAGGGAATTTCCTAGTCAATTTCCTCTATTTTAAACTACGGGGTTTACCCCTAAATTATGAAATAAAATAATCAGGCATTTCAAGTTTAAAAGATCCTGTTTGAAATACTTCCGCTGTCGCATTAATTAATACCACGGGTTCCTGTCCTGCGGCTCCTGACCGGGTCAAACCGGGGCTGGGGCCGTGACAACTGCTGCCAATTCAATGTGCCGAATCACACAAACAATCTTGCTTAGCTTTGAAAGCAACACAGAACCAGTGACCCAAAAGCAGTTATTTTCCCATTTAGAAGGCATGATTGCGGACATATTTTGTGCTTGCTTCACCAGCCTACCACGAGTCATAACAATGAGATGCCATCAAAGTGTGATAGAGAAAAGAGAGGCAAGTGTGAAGGTTGCAGCAAAGCTTCTTGGTAAGACTGCCAAGATAATAAAAACTAGAGAAATGTAATTAAGTACCAAGCATGATGATGACAAGATGGCGTTTATCGATGTGTGGCGTCTTTATATGAAGCAATCGATTCCATAAGGTACTTTCTCTAGCCTCATTAGGGCTGGAAACGAACCGAAAAGAAACGAACAGGACATTGTTCGTGTTCGTTTGTTAAGAAATATACGTGTTCACGAATTGTTCATGAACGCTTAACGAACAAGATTTTATGTTCGTGTTCGTTTGTTAATTTTAGGCAATGGACGAAAACAAACGTTGATGAACACGAATGAGCACAAACTAATTTTGATGAAATTGTGGGCGTAAACATGAATCAAATTAGACATTAGAAGTGTGTAATAGATTATTTCAAAAAACCGCCTTTCCAGGTGGAAGTCGAAAATGTTATCGATTGGTGGGAGGTTGACATTGTTGAAAGCTACCTTGGATAGCCTTCCATTGTATTTTTTTCTCGTTGTTTAAGGCACCACAAGGTGTTTTGGACAAGTTGGAGGCCCTTAGAAGAAGATTTTTTTTTGAGACGTTTCTTCTATTCACGTGGGGAGTGGGTTAAAGTCCATTAATCATGGGAATCAAATATGATGGTGGGTTTTTTAATTTCTTTGGTTAACGCAAGAAAATCATGGGAAGGCATACGAAGAAGCACGTTTTGTGACGATAGAGTAGAAATGAGAGGTTTAACTCGGGTTTGATCATGTTTTATTTATCAGAGACCCTTTCTCGTAAAGGAGGAAAATCGCAGTGAGCAGTTCATTTTTTGGCGGAAAAACCAATGGGCATGTTGCGGAACAAACAAATGAGCGAAGGGTCTAGGGATTCATTTGGTGACCAAGCGGCGGATTAACCGGTGGGTTGTTGCCTTTGTTGGTGGTTGATATTGATGGGGGCATATTAAAGAGGACTCTGACAGAATGGTAAAACTACGATCAAAGAATGACTCAATTTGTTTTAGATAAACTAAAGCAAACGATGGTTCGGGTCAGCCGATGTAAACAGGGAGTACCGTTTGGGACACCAGTATTGACTAGTGTTCAATTTGTTTCGGTGGTGATGAGATTCATTGCAATAACAAGTTTCAATCCAGGTAAGATCAAGACCCGGTCCTTCCCGCCAAGGTTAAGAACAAAGTAATCGGTGTAGGTTGTTTTTTTTTTTGCAGAAGTACTCGATCGGATTTGCGGGTAGACAGACAAAAGAAGATTCGTCAAAACGGGAGGCTTTGAATCTTGTCGCGTCTCGCATGGAAAGAAGAAAATGCTAGAAGTGGGGAGCTTATTTTTTTCTTTGATCGTGGTAAAAAACGATGTAGTTCTGGTTACCTAGGAAGAGGGATATTAAGATTGATTAAAGGATTGAAGTTGTTGATAACGATGGGGATGTGAAGAAATGGGTCAAATTCATGATTAAGGGGGAGAATGAAGACGTTAATCTTGAATTAAGGAGATCAAGACATATTATAGATTATTCTTGGTGAATTATTGTAGGATCGATATTGACGACCGAGTGAGTCAATTTGAGTCAATACTACAGATTATGTAGTATTGTGATGTCATATATATGATGTCATCATTGAGAATGATGACATCATTCTTGATCAGATCCGCAACGAAACCGAGACTCGATATAAGACGAAGTCAACAGACATATGCACCAACAATTATTTATAGAGTCTTTTATATTTTAATTAGGGATAATTGTTAGTTTGATAAATATGTTTATCTAGTTAGTTATTTTATTATTAAAAACAGAGTTTGAGTTTGGTTAGGATTAGAATAAGTTTAGTATTATAAATAGATTAGTGGGAATGCCCGTGCGTTGCGGTGGGTGTCCCGACTAATATTAGATTTAATGATAATGTGTGTTATATATGTTGAATTGCAAGGTCAATCCATGTAACAAAGTAGCACATCTAACATGAAAATGTATTGAAAACTCTTTGTTAAGGGTTAGGTAGGGTACCAATCATTCAATCAAATATAACATTCAGTTTACTTTCTCTTGGCCTTTGGTGTTTGTTTATTTCCATCCCTATCTAGGTGATTTAAATAGTTAATTATATATAGATGATTATGAAAATAAAAAAATGGAAAGCCTAGTTTCGTACAAGATGGATGATGATATGGAGGGACAGGTGGAAGGAGGCCAGCTGTTGAGGTAACTTGGTAGAGACTATTTACGTGTCATCACGGTAAATTTCACCTTGTGGATGTCTTTGAAGCAGCCTTTTCTATAATACTTTTTTAATATTGTTGATTGCACAGTAAAAAAAAATTTGGGATACCCCTGATTTAATGGGCTAGTTCTGCCACTGTCTAAGAGTAATTGTTTATTAAAAAGATAAATATGTTGAACAAGTGTCTTGGATCAACGTAACCACCTGTTTCAGTCCACACAAAACCTATCGACCCAACCAGCCCATTGGTTGATATTCTCTAGGAACAAAAGGAGGATACCAAGAATGACGGTCGTCTTGAACTACTTTCTCAAGATCTTCTTCGTTATTATTAGGTCGCCACCCGTATCCTGAATAAATGTAAATACACGAACGTTTATTTACAGTCGATAAGCAATATACCAAAAGTGGTTACAAAATAAATAACTTACCATTTGGTTTTTTCATCGAGACACCAAAGTCCCATACAGAAGACCTATAAATCAAAGAAAACAATAACTACTTATTTGAAAAACAAATAACACAGGCATATGCTAAAGCTATCATTTTAAAAATATTTTTCTTAATGTTGAACCTGAGAGACAAAGAAAGGCTCCATGCAGTTCTCTTTCATTAATTTCTGAAACGTTGGCTGTGGGTACTCAAATCTACATAGATGTCAAAAGATATGAAAATCAAAATTCAAGACTGTAAAATCAAATATACGAAATTCAAGACTGTAAGATCAAACGTTAAAAAAGTGGTCTTGTAGTTCTTTTCCACCCATTTCTTTTTAAGCGAAAAAGCATTCGACCCGTTTCTTTTTAAGTGAAAAGGCATTCGACCCGCTTCTTTTTGAACGATAAGGCATTCGACCTGCTTCTTATTTAGCGATAAAGCATTCAGCCCGTTTCTTATTAAGTGAAAAAGAATTCGACCCATTTTTTAAGCCGAAAATTTATTCGACCCATTTTTAAACGATATATTATCTGTTGGTGCATATGTCTGTCGACTTCATCTTGTATCGAGTCTTGTATGTGTTTAGATAGATCAGGGCACGAAAAACGAGAATTAGCCGGATTGTGAGTATTTCACACGAAATGACACAAGGTCATTTCGCACGAAATAGACAATGGCTATTTCGCACGAAATGAGCCTTGCTCATTTCGTACGAAATCAACTCCCTATATATAGGTGTCTTGACCTCTTCATTTGTAACTTTGTGATTCCGGTACCGAGGTGCTGCCGAAGTGTCTCCAGACTATAAAAAGTGTTTTTATCAATAAACAAGACAGTTAAAGTGAATCTCAAGATGAATGTTTGTTTCCGCCTTTCGTATTGAGCAAAAACTCTTCTGAACGACTCGTTTGGTCGTGAAAACGATCCTACAAGTGGTATCAGAGCTCAGGAGGAAGAGTTCTTTCAGATTCAGCTTAAAATTCTAATTTCTACACCTTCTTTTTCAAAATTTACCAGTTTTTACGGATAAAATGGTCTGATTTTCACACATTACATGCGAAACATTGTTTTAACAAAGCCTTGAAAGAATCAGATCTAAAAGCAACCTAAAACCTGATCAATTTGACAAAATCATGGCCGAGTTGATGACATCAGCAGCATTTCGCACGAATTGAGGAGTTAATTTCGCACGAAATCACTTTTTAGACATCTATTTCACACGAAATAGATCCATTTCGTACCAGTTTGTCATTTCGTTTGAAAGAGTATTTCATTTCATACGAAACCATTCATTTCGTACGAAATCACTTCATTTCGTGTGAAAATCCTTCTATTTCGCACGAAATCACAATTTCGTTTGGTTATTTCGCACGAAATCAGTCATTTCGTGTGAAAGTTCCTATTTCGTGTGAATCATTTCGTTTGAAATTGTCTTGCAGGTCATTTCGCACCAGATTGTTATTTCACACCAAGGATATATTGTGTGAAAGTGTATTTCGCTTGAAAGTGTTGATTTCGCTTGAAAGTGTATGAATTTGTGAAACTTGTTACCAAATCATGGAAGAGGAATTTTACAACGCGTTTGCTACTGCCCCGAGTACTCCTGCTGCTATTGTTCAAAGCATGAACATGGAAAATGAAACAGGAACTTTGCAAAAACCCCCGAAGCTAATGGGCATTGAGGAGTATTATGGTTGGAAAGATCGGTTTGAAAATTGGGTTCAAGCTAATCATTTGAGGTCTTGGGAGTGTATTGAGAAAAAGTATGTTAAACCTCGTACTGATGTGGGAGTTATCAAAACAATTTCTGAGTTGTCGGGCAAAGAACGAGACATGTACAAAGCAGAAAAGATGATGATTAGTCTTTTACAACAAGCAGTGAAAGAAGACATATTCGTTTTACTTCAACATGATAATACTTCACGTGCAATTTGGGATGCACTTCGTGTTAAGTTTGAGGGAAGTGAGAAGATGATTAGGAATAAGAAATCATTATTAAAGAAGGAGTTTGATCTGTTTACAAGTTTACCGGGAGAGAATACCAAGAAACTGATTGAAAGATATTGTCATTTGGTACGATCAATGTCATTGTTAGATATCAACAAAGAACGAGAAGAATGGGTCGACAAATTAGCTGATGCTTTACCTCAGAAAGAATGGGGTACATTTTTTATGATATTAAAGAATACTGGAGAATATGATGGCTTGACAATTTCTCAGTTCATCGAAAAGGTTGAAGGACAAGATCTTGAGCAGCAAAAGATTGCTAGGATGAACAATCCAAGTGGTCAACATGACATTAAGATGTACTATAAAGGAAGTGTTCAAGATGTTGAAGCAAGTCCGAAATTCCAAACTGCTTTAGTGTAGAAAACTCATCTGGATCAGTAAATCAAAGTTCAAACAGCAGCAGTGGATTTTCCTCATACCCAAGTGTTAATCCTAAAGGATCAACCTCAGGTCATCAGTTCCAAAGCTCAAACAACAGTAATGGTCATGTGTTACATTGCAATATTGCGTTGCACCTTCAGAACAGTCAAAATTTCTCTGAAGAAGTTGCTAAAAGTCATATGGCGTTACTTGCTACAGTGTTGGAATCATATGAAGGGTTGGTTGCAGGAAAGATCAGAAATCCTATGTTGACGAAAGAGGATTACGATCAGATCGATGCTGAAGAAATGGAGTTAATGGATATAAAGTGGTGCTTAGCGAGTGTTTTGAGAAGAGCTGAAAAATTCAAGATGATTACAGGAAGAGATGATTTTCTGGATGCTAATGTTTCTACTTTGGGTTTTGATAAATATAAAGTTACTTGTTTTCGATGCAGGGAGAAAGGACATTTCAAGAGGGAATGTACCAATCGAGAAGCAAGTGGAGCAAAGAATCCGTTCGATAGTAATGATTATTATAGAAAAGCCATATATCAGCAAGTTGCTCAACAACCGTATCAACCACAAGATTCAAAAACTGCACATGCTAGGAAGGCAATTGAAGAATCAAATAAGAAAGCTTATTTTGGTATAATTGATCAAGATGATGAGAAAGTAGCAGAAGGTTTCAGTTGGGACAAATACATTCCGCCTGATTCAAAAGTAGTAGCTCTCATTGCACAAATAGTTCAAGAACCAGATTTGATGACTAAATGGATGAAAGTATTTGCCAGTGATGAGAGAAGCCAAGATGGAGAGTTTGTTTCTTCAGATAATAGTTCAGAAAGTACTCAAGTGTTTGATCAATCATCATCTGCCAGTGATGATGAAGAAGAAACACAAATAAATATTGGAAAATCTGTATTATCTCCTGAAAGTTTTAAATTTTATTTTGCAGATAGAGTGGAGAAGCTGAAGGGGAAACAAGCAGCAAAAGAACAGATAAAGATGAAATGTGATAATTTTGCTCAAAAGGAGAAGTCTGAACTAAGTGAAGAAATTAAAGTTGCTGAGCAGGTGATTGAGATTGAGAAATTAGTTGAAGATGAGAAGATAATTGAAGTTGAAAAAGTGATTGAAGTTGAAAAGATTGTTGAAGTAATCAAACCTTGTCTAAAGTGTTTGGAGTCATGTAAGCAGTGTGAAGAGAAAGAGGAGAAGTTGAGTGAGCAAGATAAGATGAAAGAAAAATTACTGTTCGATCTCAATTATATGAAAGAATCGTATGATGTGTTGAATAGAACGGTGAATGGTCTACAAAAGACGAATTCTGAAAGAGAAGATGCATTAACGATGATGAATGCAGTAATAATGTCAAAGAAAAAGGCTATCAATTACAACATTGAAGAATGTGCAAAGCTGAAGCAGGAGTTGGAGACAGAAAGGATTGAAAATGAAAGAATCAGACGATTATTGCAAAGTTATTCTAGTTCTGATTATTTGATTGACAGAATTTATACAACTGTTGCAGGTTTTGAAGTATTTCAAGAAAAGAAGACGAAAGAGAAGGATACTGGTAAGAAACAAAGTGTCAACTACCACAAGTGTCCGCCTCCAATTTGGGAAGGTTATTCTCCCAGAAAACCAAATGAGGAGCAAGTAAAAAAGGCAGTCAATATAAAATTAAAGTCCGAAACAACTGATGATTTACCAAACAACATAGATGTCACATTCACATCGTCTGACACTGATCATGAGTCTGGGTTAATAAAGAAAGTGGTCGATCAGGTGTTGGATAAAGATGAGGAGTCAGAGTCAAAGTCCAAATCCGGGAGTTTGATTTCATTAGTTGACAGTCCGAAATCGTCGGTTACAATAAAGAATTCCTGTTATCAAAATCTAATTTGAATGATGAACCAATCAAAGTGGCATATACTTTGAATGATTCAGACAAATTATATTCTGATGAAGAATTTCCAATAAGAAGTGTTCAAATCGAAAAGATTAAAAAGGTTTTCAAATTAACAGAAATTAATATTTCTGAAATAAAAGATGTAAATCTTTTTGAAAAACCTAAAAAGTACACTTCAAGAGTTCAACAATGTTTAAACAAGAAAAAAGGTTACAGTTCTGGTTTTGGTTTTCAAAAGAAACCAAACCATAACGGTAATTTCAAAAAGAAAGGTTTAGGCTTTATTCCACCTGAAAATCATAAAAATAAGAATATTTCTAAAACAAAAACTAAATTTGTTTCAGAACCAAGTTTCGAAGAAGAAGAAAAGAGCTCATTCTGGAAGCAATCGAACAGAGAATTCTTAGCAGAAAAACAAAAGTTTGAGAAGAATGGAGTTAATCAGAGAAAGGAGACAAGAACCTGTTACCGATGTCAAGAAGTTGGTCATATTGCCTGGAATTGTCCAATGTCAACCAACATAAAACAGGAAGTTGTTTCTAAACTCAAAGAAAAAGTTGTTGATAAAACCGAACCACCAACTGAAAAGTTCAAAGTTTTCAAAAATTCAACATATGAAGTTGGTGAATGTTCGAAGAGATTTTACAAGAAAAGGGTGAATCTTGACAACCAAAACTGGGTTGTTAAAAAATCTGAAGTGAAATCTGGCGATGAATCTGATTCCACAAAGTCAGAGGAGCCACAAGTTGTTCAAAAAGAAGAAAATTCAGTTCCGCCAATGGATGATGTCAACTTTCCACCATTGCGAACTGAAAATTTTAAACAAAAAGTTGGGAAAGTGGAGATTTCGAATCAGTTTTATTCTGAAAAGAATGAATTTGATGTTGAAAAAGTGTTCAATAGGAATATTAAAAAGATTTTTGAAAAAATGGTCGAGGGTAAGGCCAAAGGGGTGAAAGATTTTTATGAAGAAAAAAGAAATGTTGAAACCCCAAGTGAAAGTGAAACGGTTACATCCAAGTTTGGTCAGGCTTGGATGTCTGTCTTCCATATGTAAAATCCTGACTTGCCGGAGCTCCCAGGTTGGTAATTGGGGAGTAGGAATCGGCATCTTTCTTGAGAAATTCACGTTTGTGATATTTCGACTTTCAAGATTAATCAAGGACATTAATTTGTACTTGATTTGTCTTTCATACAAATGGTAGTGTTGTTTGATTCTAAAATTGTTAAAATTTTTCAAATGGTTGAAGAGAAAACCATGTGATGAGTTTATCCCCATGCCTACAAGTGCTAATTTCAATAAAACTAATTTTCCAGAAAAAACATTTTGATTAAAACAAACTTAAGTGTTTTGAAATCATAATGGGAAAATAGTTTGTTGAAAGGGGGAGTTTTGATTGTTTTTGCCTAGTTGATGGCGATTTGAAGCAATTCGATATCAGTTTGTCAATTTTTTTACTGTTTGTTTTCAAATTTTCCCAGAAAATCAAAATTGGAACATATTTTGATTTTAGGGGGAGTAAAAATTTTAGAAATTTCAAAAATTTGAAAAATCAAAAAACATGATAAAATCTATAAAAACCAAACACATTTGGAAAATGAAAATGAGTTTTGTTGTAAAAAGAGGAAATGATAGTACATCAGTGGACTATCACAACACGCTAAAGAATTGGAAAGTCAAATGTGATAAACGGTCTCACTGATGATATGTCAGTAGGTTTTTGCACATTTAGTAGATTGTGTTCGAGATATAAACCTAAAATTTCAAACTTACTTATCTCGTGGGGAACATCTCTCGGATATATGGGTAACCCCTGAAATCTTGTTTGAAAGGTCCCTCTTTCTGAGATACTAGGTCTTTATGCTTAGTGATATCTGGGGTATTATCCCGAGACTTCTGATTTTGCGGAAGCAATGGCCTTGACCCCGTATAATACTTTTCGCTTGCTTGAAATATAGCACCACCCTCAGCATAAAAAATGATGAAACATTGCAAAATGCTAATCATGTGCTGTTGAAGAAAAGATTCTCTAAAGGGAACACACCTAAAGTCGAAGCCATCATCTCTCTGATTTTGCGGAAGCAATAGCCTGAGCTCTCATGGCCCTCGCATTTAACCCTTTACAGATATCATCTAGGTATACTCACCTGTTAGACTGAATATTGGGATCTGGATACTAGAGTATATTCTGAGGTGAGACACACGTATAAGTTTAAGTCTCTAAAACATTAATCTCGTATCTCGAAACAGTTGAACTTTGTCTAAAAATTTAAGTGGATCAGTATACTGACAATCTAAGTGAATCGTTTAGAACTTTTTATGTTTAAAGCTTAACGGTGTTGGTGATTTGTCTCATTAACTGATATGATCCTCTTACACAAACTCACAAAAGTATTGTCCGTACATATTTCTTTACTACAATTCTTTAATTTCAAAATCCAAAAAGATTTTCAGTGTGTTTTAGCATAAATTTTGAAAATTCAAAAAGATTTTCGACAAACTGATGTTGAATAGCTGATTTTCAAAATTCCAAGTGCTGAACATGATGAATAGATTTGAGAGAGTGTGTTTAGTGAAGAAAGTTGTTTTTACAAATGAGTCATCTGTGATTAAAAATGTTAAATCATTTTTAAACAATTCCTGCAATTGATTTATAAATTTGTCAAATGTTAAATTTGTGAAATTTATTTTAAGGTAGAAGATTGTGCAGGTTACAGCTTTGATAAGAGCCGGGCCCCTATTTCTGAGAAGAAAAGCCTGAGCAGTATGAGAAGCCAGGTTTCGATATTAGAACTTGTGAAAGTTAGACTACAATCCCAGCACAATTCAAGGAGGAGTTTGCTTACAAAGGGGAGTCTGAATATAGTAGAGTTAGATCCAGAGATCCTGAAGTTCATGCAAATTAATGATGCTGATGAACTTAAGGAATCAAGAGACCTGATCAAGAAGTGTATAAAGCCAGGTTGCAATTCTGGAAGAGAGAGAGAGAGAGAAGAAAGATTGAGGATGCTTACAACTGTCAGATACTTCGGATATAGTGAAAAGACTGATAAAGACTGAAGACTGTGAAGACTCGACACCGAAGACTTCGTCAACATCCAAGGGGGAGTCTGTTGGTGCATATGTCTGTCGACTTCGTCTTGTATCGAGTCTTGTATGTGTTTAGATAGATCAGGGCACGATAAACGAGAATTAGTGGGATTGTGAGTATTTCGCACGAAATGACACAAGGTCATTTCACACGAAATAGACAATGGCTATTTCGCACAAAATGAGCCTTGCTCATTTCGTACGAAATCAACTCCCTATATATAGGTGTCTTGACCTCTTCATTTGTAACTTTGTGATTCCGGTACCGAGGTGCTGCCGAAGTGTCTCCAGGCTGTAAAAAGTGTTTTTATCAGTAAACAAGACAGTTAAAGTGAATCTCAAGCTGAATCAACTTGATACGTCTGTTTCCGCCTTTCGTATTGAGCAAAAACTCTTCTGAATGACTCGTTTGGTCGTGAAAACGATCCTACGTTATCTTTTTTTTTTTTACATATTTTACCTATCAAAAAAAAAAAAAAAAACCAAAGAGTCTCACCAGCCATTCCCTGTGACCTTGAAAACTTTCTTAATGAAGCTTTTTGACAGCAATAACAATGTCGGTTCCGGGCTTAGTAGCAGTTAAAGACTGTTCATCTATCCAGCCCTTGAAAACCGTACCAAACCCGCCTTCTCCCAACACGCTATCAGGTCGGAAATTACTGGTGGCCATTTTCAGATCAGAAAAGCTAAAACTTTTCAAATTGGGTGACTGTAATATCTCGCCCTCGTTATGGTATATTGGCGGCACAGATGATACCTTACTGTTGTTTGAAGTGCTGTGATCATTAACATCTGAATATGCCCCTGAAATCATTTAGAAAACATTCAATTCAAGTTCATGTAAATGGAAATTAAGATCGTTCGAAAAACTCACTCGAAATTGGCTAGTTTGTAAACGAGCCAAGCACGAAGCAAGGTAAGCTCGGCTAGTTAGATTGTAAACCAAATCTAAAATACAATTTTTAATATATGTTAATTGTAAACCAAAGGTATAATACAATTTTTAATATTAAAAGATTACGAAGTCTTTTGTTATAAATTTCATGTTAGAGACTAACACACATAAACAACAGGCGCTAAATAATCATAGATATATGTTTCTAAGTAACGTGTCAGGTAACGGGTCAATGTGGATTTGCGTCAAACAACATAGTTTTGGTATGGTTGATGCAAAATCTTTTAGTGTTCTTTTTTATAAGCAATTAGTATGCCCAGTATGATTAAAAGTGTTCTTTTCTATAAATAAGGTAACCACCTTCATCGCTATTTTTCTAATTTACCAGTTTGGCCCAGTAAACAAGTTGAAATTGTCATCTCTAATTAGAGCAAAACTGAAAAACTAAATACCTATTTTAGCATAAGATTAAAATGCTGGTGCCCATTTATAAAAACTTACCAGGTTCATGAAACTGACCCATTTAACACCCACTGATTCAAAGCTTAAAATAACGCGAACAAACACAAAAATGATTCGGGTGAACTGTTACCGACTTTCTTGGCTGCACGAAACTGAACTTCTTCTATTAAATGCTAAGCTAGATCGCCTTCTGGCGACCACTGAATAAAGAGTTCGACTTCAGAAACAGCCTCCTCGTTAGTGAAATACTGATAAAGCCCGTCTGAAGATAATATCAAGAATCTATCTCTTGGGCATAGTTGGTGATGGTAAAGGCTCGGGATAGAGTTTATGTACGGAGATTTTCCAACATAATCGATCATTCGATCCTAAACGCCTCTAGAAGGGCATCATTCCATTTAGGCTGCAACAAATCAAGAAGCAAATGAATATAAATTTTTTTGAATGATACTTCTAAGGGTCAATATACAGACACCCATTTCACAAAATACAATTTACAATACCCTTGTCTTTTTCTTGAAATCAAAACTATCATCATATACAAATGCAAGTTACAAATGAAGGAAATGAATGTCACAGGTTATACAATAAGTAACCGGTGAAAAATTATAGATTTGCAAATGCATATGTATATAAACTTGAACATGAACTCACAGGTACACATAAGAGCAGCCGACGATCCCAGAGGCGGGTATCCGGGGAATGACCCATGGGAAATTGAGAAATATCTGTGAATTTGTTGCTATTCCGTGTCCCTTCATTCTACAAAAGATAAATTATAATAACAATAATCGTAATTTAATACAAGATTCAAAAGTGGGACCTTTGATTAATTAGCATCTCTTTTGAACCCGTTCTAATTCAGAATCGTACCTTATAAGGACCAACATAGCATTCATTTCCTAACATATCTTGTATCATCCCATGAAACCGAACTAACAAATTCGCTTGAACCCATTTAACAGTTGAAGAGTCAGAATCGGGACCTAAAAAATTATCATCAAATACTCAAATTATTCAACAATATTTAAAATAAAATCTGCACCCGCAAAACAGCAGGGTGATTTAAAAAAGTAGTCATAATCATAAACCCTAGAAGGTCGTCGTTTTGAAATTCATAAACCCTAGAATCACCTGACTGACGGCTTCGTTTTGAAAAAGATATTCTCGAAATAGATCTGATACGCCCCAATCTTTACCGTCAAATGATGTCGGATCTGCACCAGATGCCACCGCCTTCTCAAGCGTTGATCGGACGGCCCCGAGAGGGTTAATCAAGCAATCGTATTGACGTCCCACCATATCCAGATACAGCAGATTTCCTCTCACAGAAACGCACTTCAAACTGTTGAATCATTGAAACCATCGTCGCCACTGTTTGATCCTCAACCGCCGTTGAATCATTGTCATCGTCTCCTCTGGATCCCTTCTCTCTCATGTGTGTGTGGATTCAATTCAAGGGTGGAGACTGGAACGAAGGGTCAGATTATTCGTGAGGATGGGCGTGTCTTAAAGGAATTGAAACGGATCTAACTGAAGCTCTTCATTTACGTGCTATTATATTAGGGTTCTTTAGAATTCCATGTGAAATCCCCCAATTACCCCTCTAGTGTCTTAAAAGTTTAGAGAATACCTCTCTCAAATGGCTTTAAGCACTTTGTACATGCTGCTTTAGAATTTATATGCCATGTAAAATTACGTTTGTGTACGTCACTTTTCCTTTATAATATATATTATAGATGGTTAGGGGCATTGTAATTTTGTGTGCTTTTTCATTGATAAATATTAAAAGAGTCGAGCGAGGTCATTCATACCGTGATTTTGTGTTCGATCAAGACTTGATTTCCAACAATTCACTGAATATAAAATTATAGTTAGATAAAACCATTAAATCTAAGCTTATTTATCGTATCATAAATTAATATAATACAAATAATTTCGTTGTTAACACTAGTTTCACTTCATTGTTATCTTGATTTTCTATAAAAATAATACCACGCACGGGTCCATGTAATAAATGCTGACAAGTCAACTTGTTGGTCATGTAATAAATGCTGACAACATAGCCACATAGGTAGTAGACTAGTATTATATATTATCTCTCTTCCTTTTTTTTTTTTGAACGGCCAACAAAAATTTATTATTTCAACTAGCAAGAAGCTAAACACCAAATTTACAATACAATTCACCAAGAAGACCAAACGGTCTACACCAACTACATTACAATACTACACTACAATACAAAGTTAAAATTTTGCCATTCATTCGAAGTCCAATGAAGAGATCTCGACCGATTCTTAATCCAGTGATTGGCCATAGTCTTAGACTCTTCCACAACCTTCGATATGCTCGGCACAGCCTGACCGAATAAAACCTCATTACGCATCCTCCATACGCTCCAAATCACAACCTGGAAAATGGCATTAAACACTTTCTTTTTCTTTTTACTGCCTTGCACATAAATATAGGAGTCCAGTATATCTTTTAGGCTAAAGGCTACCACGGGAGGAATTCTACACCACTGCGTCATGACAAGCCAAACTATTTGAGCAAATTGGCAAGAAACGAATAGGTGATCGCTGGTCTCTTCTTAATCGCCGCAGAGCATGCACCTGGTATCTTCGATATTAATATTCCTAGCTGCCAAGGCAACTCTTGTAGGTAGTCGTTCTGATAACTCCCGCCAAGGAACAACCCCAACTTTTTTAGGAACATAATTATTCCATGTAAATAGGTAATCCGTGTCCGACCTTGAAGCCGCTGCCGATATACGCTTAATACTCGCCACTGAGAAGGATTCTGATTGATTGTGATTCCAAACCCACATATCCAGCCCATCACAGGTGACGAAATCACACACCAGGAGTGTTAAGTCCAGCAGCTCGATCTTCTCACTTTCGGACATTACCAGCCGGCTCCAACTCCATGAAAGATTAACCATATCGGCCCCCCAAGACACCCGATCTGAAGCATAGCATAATTTTTCATTTTCTAGAGCGAAAAGAAGAGGAAAACTAATATATAGAGGTTGACTCCCGATCCAAGAATCTATCCAGAAAGCTGTTTTCGAACCGCAACCCACTTTGCACCAGATTGAATCTAGAAGATTAATACCAACTTGATGAAGGTGTGCTCGTATACTGACGATTTGCTTCCAAGGACCGGCCAATGAAACCTTTGCCAGAATCGGTGCCCAAGATCTATTATTGTGATGGACTGCCCAAACTACCCTTCTCCATAGCCCTTCTTTATCCGTTTTAAATCTCCACCACCACTTCGATAACATTGCTAGGTTAGTGTCACGAAGTGATCCAAATCCTAAACCGCCATATTCAATTGGAGCGATAACCTTTTCCCATGCCATCCAACTCATGTAAGAGTTATCGTCCGAGCCACCCCAAAAGAATACCCTCCTCATCTTTCCAATATATCAAGTACTTTTGCCGGGGTTTTATACAAGGAAATGAAATAGGTCGGTAACGAGTTCAAAACCGATTTGAGTAATGTGATTCTACCGCCATAGGAAAGATGTTTTGCTTTCCAAAGCGACAACCGGTTTTTAAACACATCTGTTACCGGTTTCCAATTACGAATAAGATTCATGTTGGCCCCCACCACCAAACCCAAGTGTTTAAAAGGAAGAGAACCTCTTTTACATCCCAAAATATCCGCCATCTGTTGCACCTCTACTTCATCTACCCCAACCCCAAACAAAGAACACTTAGCAAGATTCACTTTCAACCCCGAGACCAAATGAAAGCATCTCAAAATTCTGCGTAAATTAAGTGCAATCTCACTCGACCATTCCCCAAGAAAAACAACATCATCCGCATAAATAAGGTGAGATAATACCGGACCGTTAGACGTACATCGCAAACCATTAAAAATTCCTTCCGACATGGCCTTTTTCATAATTCCCGTAAACGCCTCTATGGCTAAAATGAACAAGAACGGGGACAACGGGTATCCTTGACGCAACCCACGAGAACACTCGAACTCCATAGTTGGTGAACCATTAACCAAAACCGACGCCCTAGATGAGACAAGAGTCGCCATAATCCATCCCCTCCAATGATCTGGGAAATTCATTTGAGCCATAATCAAATCTAAATACTTCCAATTTAGAGAATCATAAGCTTTATTAATATCAATCTTAAAACTCATACCCGATTTCTTTGCTTTCTTCATTCAAGCTATAGCTTCATTAAGGATCAAGGGTCCACCCGATATATTTCTCCCGGCCAAGAAGGCAGACTGTTCTTTCGACACTAACCTTCCAACCACTTTCCTGAGCCGATTTACCAAAACCTTCGAAATTGCTTTGTTCACAACTCCGATCAAACTAATGGGTCGGAAAATCGATGGAGATGAAGGGTATTTTACTTTCGGAATTAGAGCAATAAACGAGGACGTACAACACCCGTTAATGGATTCGTTGACATAAAATTCCTGGAATAACCTAAGAAAATCTCCTTGAAAAAGATCCTAGTTCTTTTTGATGAATTTAAAATTGAAGCCATCCGGGCCCGGAGCCCGATCACCAATACATCCCCAAATTGCTTCTTTTATTTCAACTGTTGAAAATGGCTCAACAAGGATATCGGCTTCTACTGCCGAGAGAGTAGCCAGATTGTGGCAGTAAATGGCAGGCCTAGAAACCATTGGTTCCACAAACTGATTCAAGAAAAATTCAAAAAAGGCTTCTTTTATTACCACCGGATTCGAAATCCAGACACCATTAACCATGAGGCCATTAATACAGTTATTACTAATGTTGGAGTTAATAACGCTATGATAAAAGGCAGAATTTTCGTCGCCATCAAGTGCCCACCTAGCTCGGGATTTTTGTCTAGCATCCAAATGCTTTCTACGATCCGCTTCCAAAACAATATTAATACATTCGGCTCTTTCATACAATTCCCCCTCCTCCAAAGCTCTCTCCTCGGCCATCCGTTCCAGAATACTAATACGTTTCTTTGTATCCAAGTAGACCCCTTCGGATTTTTCTCATTCAACCTTTAATCAGGCCTTGATGCAATTCTTCAACCATCTTAGCTTTACTGCTAGAGCCATATCCGCTGGGCCATTAAACACAAAATTCTGGCACATTTGTTTCACTAAATCCATAAAGCCCGGCATCTCCATCCATGAGTTAAAACACCGAAAAGGGATATTGTAACACCCCAAAAATGTGAATCGTTTATTTTAAATATGATGATGATAAAAGCCTTGTAGTGACTTACAATGAGTTAAAACACTAAAAATTAGAACCAAATGATAGTGGAGGGGCTAAAAGTGTTTAAATTGAAACTAATATATTAAAACAAAAAAATTAAAAACCCAAAACACATTGTGGGCGTGGGTGGAGATCGAACCAGGCAAGGGGAGGGGCGACCAGGGTTCTTCAAACCCAAAACTCCACAAATCTCAGAAATTGAAGGTTCAAATCAAGTCTAAAACGAAAATTGAACATAGATTAGTGATCCCCACTGCATGGAGATCATAAGGTATGTAAAATTTGATAAAAACTCTCTACTTGAAATTCTCATGAATTTGGAGAACTTGAAATCTGATGATGCATGTGTGATTTGTAGATGAATTAGGAACATTAAAATGTCTAGGAGTAAACCCTAGACAAGTACATGTTGAAATTATGCTAAGTTCTAGTGAAATCCATGATCACCTTTGTAGGTGATTAGTGGGTTATGTAGAACTTGATAAACACTAGGAAATTTGGGGTTGTTCTAGTGTAATTTGACATATGTAAAGTTATTTCAGAATTATAAAGGCAAATATTTGTGTTAGATAGTTTGATTGATGAAAATTCGGGTTATATGACAAGTTATGAGCTTGTTAATGAATTATTTAAAATTCTGCCCTTAAGGTGTTTGTATAAATGCCTCAAAGAAGACTTAAACCTGAAATTTAAAGTTAAAACGCATAATTACGATGTTTCGGCAAATTGTGAGATATACGAATTAAAAAGAGTTCTAAACGTGATGTGATTGAACTCTATAGGAAAGGACACCGGAACATCGAGTGGACAAGCCGGTGGCGACTTGCGTTTGAAGGGCGTACTTTGAAGGTATGTAACTCGATCCGTTACATTGGGTAAATTTTGATAATTGGCATATGTGTAGTTGAATTGTAGAATAAAGGTTGTGTTGAATTAAAGCAATAATGTTTGTTATATGGGATAAAAGGTCAAGAATTGGTTAAGATCTCGTTGGTAGTCATCATAATGGAGGATTCCGTAGATGAGCCAAACGGGTCGGATAATCAACTAATGCGTGGCTAATGCTTCGTAATATGGTTAATTGGTCTTTTGTCATTTATTAATAATTGACATATAGAATACGAGAGTTTAACGTGTTGGTTTGTTTGAATGATGGAATCTACAAGGGTAAATTAAACGGATCATTAAGAGAAGGTATGAGTCAAATAACGGTAGTACCTTACTTCTAGATTTCGAGCCCGAGTGACGGGTAGTGAATTACTAAACACGCAACCGGTGATGGGAGCGTGGGTGTTGAAAATGAGGAATCCGAGGTTTGGGTTTGGATGAAATAAACAAATCAGCCAAACAACAAAATTACAGAGACTACCGTAAGTTACGGTGATACCGTAACTTACGGTAGAGAATCCAAGTGTTACAGTGACTCACCACTGTGTTACGGCAGACTAGTGTCACCCAGTGTCTACCGTCACTTACGGTATCTACCGTAAGTTACGGTAGAGTCCAGTAGCTTTTGTTAATTTCTGCACATTTTAGTTAATCGAACCCGTTTCTGAGCGTAGTTTCGATTATGCAAATTTCTATGAACACTAATACTAATAATTGTTAAAAATTTCCAGTTTCTAGGTATTGCAAGTATGTGGATGACGATCAAGTTGATGCTTCAAGAACCGAACACAAAACTTTTGGATGCTTCCGCACTTAATAAATCTAATTAAACTAAGTAGTTTTGTAATCACTACTGTAAGACTTATGTTTGAAACTAATTATTGACTAAGTTAATCACTATGATGAAGTATAACTTAGTTTACCAACTAAGTTTTTGTTAGTTTAAATTTCTTCTTTTAAAATTTCCGTAATTCTTATGATATTAAAAGACGGGTGTTACATTTGGTAATCAGAGCTTAAGGTTGTCAACGAATTGTTCGGTTCAAGCTTGATCAATCGTCCGGTAAGAATTAACTTATCATTTTAATAGATTATATCTTATGTAAGAAATGAGAAGTGAATTGATGTGCATGGGAAGAGTGTGTTAATTCACTCAAACCCGGAAAGTGCACCAAATGTGAATGGTTAAAGCAAGTTAAGAACTTGGCTAAACCGAAACAAATGAAGCAATGTTATAAATGAAATGTTTAACGTTTAATGTAAACATTGCAGTTTCAAGATGTCGGAAAGAAACGATGATGATCCGGTGCAGACAAGCACCGAACAAAGGAAAAAGATAATTGCCGAAGAAGTGGGGAAGGCAATTGAAAGTAGTCTATCCGGGTTTATAGAAAAAATTCAAAACACGGTGTTGTCACTTGTCAAAGAACGATTCAAAAGGTTGGAAGATAGTGTCAACCTTATGAAGGAGAAATCAGGAGAACGTAAAGGGTGTTCATACAAAGAATTTATGGCGTGTAAACTGCCAATCTACAAAGGGGAGGTTGACCCGATAATTTGCCAAAGATGGTTGGGCGACGTTGAAGGGGTGTTTGAAAGGACCCATTGTGACGAAAGTGACTTTGTTGCTTATGGAACGGGTCAGTTGAGAGGACAAGCCAAAGATTGGTGGGACAATAAAAAGAATGAAATAGGGGCCAAAGCGGCAAGGGCCATGACATGGGAGGAGTTTAAGACGCCATTTCTTAAACATCATAATCCCAAGGCGGTCATTAATAAAATCAAGGAAGAGTTCATGCAACTTAGGCACAAGGGCGAGACCATAGACAAGATTACGGCGACGTGTATGGATAAGATGAAGTTTTGCAGTGAATTGGTGACGAATGATGAACAAAAGATATACTACTACTATAACATGTTGAGCGCCGAGTATAGGGAGTTCATGACTCCTTCAAAATACGAGACCCTTACCGAGATCATAAATGTTGCTTGGGAACGGGAAATTGAGCTGAAGAAACAAGTTGAAAGGGGTGAGCGAAGGGCACATGATGTGAATCCAAGCCCTACAAAGAAAGCTCGAACTGCAGAATCGGGAAAGAAGGTTGATGCTAAAGGTGGGTCGCCAAGTTGTAAAGTGTGTGGAAAAGGGCACAAGGGAGAGTGTCGCTTCAAAGACAAACCGTGCCCCATATGTAGTAAAACGGGGCACACGGCGTCTCTATGCCCGGGTAAAGTCTCGGTTTGCTACAAATGTTATCAACCTGGCCACAAAAAGTCCGAATGCCCAGACTTAGTTGAAAGGAGAGACGTTAAAGAATCTCCAGCAGAAGCCCCTAAGGCGAAGGCTCAGTCCTTCCAACTTACCACTGCTGAAGCAAAGATAGAACCCGATGTGGTCTCAGGTATATTCACAATTAACTCAATTCCTGCACGTGTATTGTTTGATACGGGTGCGAATAAATCCTTCATTTCGCATGGATTTATTCGACATCCTTCATTTGTATTGACGAAATTATATGTGCCCTTAGAAGTTGAAATAGGGGACAATCAAAGTTTTATAGTTTGTGATATTTTTCGAGGCTGCAAATTAAGCATCGATGATGAAGAATACCTGATAGACCTAATCCCGATGTCAATGGGGGAATTTCAAGTAGTTGTTGGGATGGATTGGCTATCTCAGCACCACGCAAAGGTCGTGTGTTTTCGTAAGGAGATAAAGCTAACATCTCCGAGCGGAAAACATGTTACAATCTATGGTGAAAAGGGAGGCAATCCTATAATATGCTCGATGATGAAAGCTCACAAGCTCATGAGGCACGAATGTAAAGCGTTTATGATATACGCAAATGAGCCCGAGAAAGAACTACCGAAGATTGGAGACGTACCTGTGGTATGTGACTTTGAGGATGTATTTCCAGACGATTTACCGGGAATGCCGCCCGAGTGGGAGATAGAGTTCGGAATCGAGTTGATTCCGGGCGCAAAACCCGTAGCTAGAGCACCGTACCGACTCGCGCCGTCGGAATTACAAGAGTTGATGTCCCATATTCAAGACCTGCTTGACAAAGGATTCATAAGGCCGAGTGTGTCTCCTTGGGGCGCACCGGTATTGTTCGTGAAAAAGAAAGACGGAAGCATGCGCATGTGTATCGATTACCGGGAGTTAAACAAACTCACGGTTAAGAACGGATACCCGCTTCCGAGGATAGATGATATATTCGACCAATTACAAGGTGCGAACTGGTTTTCAAAAATTGACCTTAGATCGGGGTATCACCAACTAAAGGTCAAAGAGGAAGATGTGCCGAAAACGGCTTTCCGCACGCGATACGGACGTTACGAGTTTCTCGTGATGTTATTTGGGCTGACAAATGCACCTGCGGCTTTCATGGACCTCATGAACCAGGTTTGCAAGCCAATGCTAGACAAATCGGTCATCGTGTTTATCGATGATATTTTGGTGTATTCGAAAAGTGAAGCTGAGCATGCACACCACTTACAAGAGGTGTTAGAGATACTTAGACGAGAAAGGTTGTATGCGAATTTTTCTAAGTGCGCCTTTTGGTTACGAGAGGTGCAATTCCTCGGCCACATCATAAGTGCCGATGGAGTATTGGTAGATCCGTCAAAGATCGAGGCCGTGTCGAAATGGAATCCCCCGAAGAACCCTTCGGAAATTAGAAGCTTCTTAGGGCTTGCGGGGTACTATATGAGATTCATTCAAGATTTCTCCAAGATTGCGTCGCCATTAACAAAGTTAACCCGGAAGGAGGAAAAGTTTATTTGGGGAGTTGAACAAGAAAGGGCGTTTCAGACGCTAAAAGAGAAGTTAACTCAAGCTCCGGTATTAACATTGCCGGATGGAGTTGAATATTTGGTGGTTTATTCGGATGCTTCGCTATCAGGGCTAGAATGTGTTCTGATGCAACAGGGCAAAGTTATAGCTTATGCTTCGAGGCAATTAAAGATACATGAAAAGAAATATCCCACTATTGATCTCGAATTAGCTGCAGTGGTTTTTGCATTGAAAATATGGAGGCACTATTTATATCGGGTAAAGTGCACCATATTCACCGATCACAAGAGCTTAAAATACTTCTTCGATCAGAAGGAGTTAAATATGCGCCAGAGACGATGGTTAGAAACGGTGAAGGATTTCGACTGTGAAATACACTACCACCCCGGAAAGGCAAATGTGGTTACGGATGCTCTGAGCAGAAAGGCGGACTATGTCCCAATACGAGTGAGGTCTATGCAGCTTGTGGTGACCTCGGGTATACTTGAATGTATCCGAGGAGCGCAAGTAGAAGCAGTGAAAGAGGAGAACTGGACGAAGGAAAGAATAATCGGCCAGTTAAAAGATTTGTTAGATGAAAAGAACGGGTTGAAGACTCGATCCGGAAGAATATGGGTTCCAAATACTTGTGGGGTGAAGACGCTTCTACTAGATGAAGCTCATAAATCCCGATATTATATTCATCCGGGTGCGACCAAAATGTACAACGATCTGAAACAAAATTATTGGTGGCCCGGAATGAAGAGGGATGTGGTGAAATATGTAGAGAAGTGCTTGACTTGTTTACAAGTCAAGGCGGAACACCAGAAACCTTATGGAAAACTGCAACCTTTGGAGATCCCGGTTTGGAAATGGGAACATATCACTATGGACCTATTGACCAAAGTACCTAAAACGATTCATGGATTCGACGCCATATGGGTGATTGTGG
This sequence comes from Helianthus tuberosus, assembly GCA_030545235.1. Classification (NCBI taxonomy): domain Eukaryota; kingdom Viridiplantae; phylum Streptophyta; class Magnoliopsida; order Asterales; family Asteraceae; genus Helianthus; species Helianthus tuberosus. The sequence continues at coordinate 4,580,537 of CM060436.1, read as the reverse complement.
ATAGATTGATGAAGAGTGCACACTTTATTCCTATACGCGAAACATATACTTCGGAAAAGATGTTCGAGGTGTATACAAACGAAATAGTGGCACGTCACGGAGTACCGGTATCTATTGTGTCGGATAGAGATACCCGGTTTACTTCAAATTTTTGGCGAGATTTCCAAGAACAGATGGGAACGAAACTCTTCATTAGCACCGCCTACCATCCTCAGACGGATGGGCAGAGTGAAAGAACAATACAGACGCTAGAGGATATGTTACGGGCATGTATCATCGACTTCGGCGGAAGTTGGGATGTTTATCTACCTTTGGCCGAATTTTCGTATAACAATAGTTATCATTCGAGTATCGGCATGGCACCTTATGAGATGCTATATGGTAGAAAGTGTAGAACCCCGGTGAATTGGGGTGAAGTGGGACCACGCGAACTGGCCCATAAAGATATTGTCCAAGCCACTAATGAGAAAATTGAAGTGGTACGAGCCCATTTGAAAGCAGCCCAAGATAGGCAAAAGTCTTATGCCGACAAAAGACGAAGACCGATTGAATTTCAAATAGGCGACAAGGTTATGTTAAAGTTTTCCCCATGGAAGGGCATTATCAGATTTAGAAAAATGGGGAAACTAAGCCCAAGGTTTATCGGGCCATTTAAAATCATCGAACGGGTTGGTAAGGTAGCCTATCGCCTCGAGCTACCAGAAAAGTTGAGTGGAATACAAGGCACGTTTCATGTGTCGCAATTGCGGAAATGTCTAGCGGAGGAAACAACTTATATCCATTACGACGATATCGAGGTGGATAATAGCCTGAATTATGCAGTAAGGCCATTGGAGATTTTAGATCGAAAGGTTAAGCACTTGCGAAATAAGCACATCGATCAGGTCAAGATCAAGTGGGAGCATAGGAAGGGTTCGTACGCTACATGGGAGTCCGAAGAAGAGATGCGACGTCTCTATCCTACCTTATTCGGTACGTACTTTGGTCTCGGAGATGAAACCCTTTTAAGGGGGGTGGACTTGTAACACCCCGAAAATGTGAATCGTTTATTTTAAATATGATGCTGATAAATACACAAGTGAACTAGCTAGGATTAAAATAACCTAGTTAGGTAAAAGCCTTGTAGTGACTTACAATGAGTTAAAACACTAAAAATTAGAACCAAATGACAGTGGGGGGGGGCTAAAAGTGTTTAAATTGAAACTAATATATTAAAACAAAAAAATTAAAAACCCAAAACACATTGTGGGCGTGGGTGGAGATCGAACCAGGCAAGGGGAGGGGCGACCAGGGTTCTTCAAACCCAAAACTCCACAAATCTCAGAAATTGAAGGTTCAAATCAAGTCCAAAACGAAAATTGAACATAGATTAGTGATCCCCACTGCAAGGAGATCATAAGGTATGTAAAATTTGACAAAAACTCTCTACTTGAAATTCTCATGAATTTGGAGAACTTGAAATCTGATGATGCATGTGTGATTTGTAGATGAATTAGTAACATTAAAATGTCTAGGAGTAAACCCTAGACAAGTACATGTTGAAATTATGCTAAGTTCTAGTGAAATCCATGATCACCATTATAGGTGATTAGTGAGTTATGTAGAACTTGATAAACACTAGGAAATTTGGGGTTGTTCTAGTGTAATTTGACATATGTAAAGTTATTTCAGAATTATAAAGGCAAATATTTGTGTTAGATAGTTTAATTGATGAAAATTCGGGTTATATGACAAGTTATGAGCTTGTTAATGAATTATTTAAAATTCTGCCCTTAAGGTGTTTGTATAAATGCCTCAAAGAAGACTTAAACCTGAAATTTAAAGTTAAAACGCATAATTACGATGTTTCGGCAAATTGTGAGATATACGAATTAAAAAGAGTTCTAAACGTGATGTGATTGAACTCTATAGGAAAGGACACCGGAACATCGAGTGGACAAGCCGGTGGCGACTTGCGTTTGAAGGGCGTACTTTGAAGGTATGTAACTCGATCCGTTACATTGGGTAAATTTTGATAATTGGCATATGTGTAGTTGAATTGTAGAATAAAGGTTGTGTTGAATTAAAGCAATAATGTTTGTTATATGGGATAAAAGGTCAAGAATTGGTTAAGATCTCGTTGGTAGTCATCATAATGGAGGATTCCGTAGATGAGCCAAACGGGTCGGATAATCAACTAATGCGTGGCTAATGCTTCGTAATATGGTTAATTGGTCTTTTGTCATTTATTAATAATTAACATATAGAAATTCGAGAGTTTAGCGTGTTGGTTTGTTTGAATGATGGAATCTACAAGGGTAAATTAAACGGATCATTAAGAGAAGGTATGAGTCAAATAACGGTAGTACCTTACTTCTAGATTTCGAGCCCGAGTGACGGGTAGTGAATTACTAAACACGCAACCGGTGATGGGAGCGTGGGTGTTGAAAATGAGGAATCCGAGGTTTGGGTTTGGATGAAATAAACAAATCAGCCAAACAACAAAATTACAGAGACTACCGTAAGTTACGGTGATACCGTAACTTACGGTAGAGAATCCAAGTGTTACGGTGACTCACCACTGTGTTACGGCAGACTAGTGTCACCCAGTGTCTACCGTAACTTACGGTATCTACCGTAAGTTATGGTAGAGTCCAGTAGCTTTTGTTAATTTCTGCACATTTTAGTTAATCGAACCCGTTTCTGAGCGTAGTTTCGATTATGCAAATTTCTAAGAACACTAATACTAATAATTGTTAAAAATTTCCAGTTTCTAGGTATTGTAAGTATGTGGATGACGATCAAGTTGATGCTTCAAGAACCGAACACAAAACTTTTGGATGCTTCCGCACTTAATAAATCTAATTAAACTAAGTAGTTTTGTAATCACTACTGTAAGACTTATGTTTGAAACTAATTATTGACTATGTTAATCACTATGATGAAGTATAACTTAGTTTACCAACTAAGTTTTTGTTAGTTTAAATTTCTTCTTTTAAAATTTCCGTAATTCTTATGATATTAAAAGACGGGTGTTACAGATATGACCAAAGTCTGAGGGAACAGTGGATAATAAAATAGGCCTATGGTCCGATGCATCACGATTAAGTGCCAATACCGACGCCGTCGGCCATCTCTTCATAAATCCAAAGTAAATAAGGAACCGATCCAGCTTGCTCAACTTGTCACCAAGATCAGAAATATACGTAAATTTGCCGCCCCCCATATGATATTCGCTAAGACCCGCGACTAAGATAAACTGGTTATAGGACTCCGCATTTGACGCAATGTATTCAGAATTGAACCTTTCCATCTCGTCTCCAAGTTCGTTAAAATCTCCCATGAAAACCCATAAACCTTGCATTGAATTCTTTATTTCCACCAACTTATCCCATATATACCTTCTCACAGTAGCATCATTTGAAGCGTAAATATTCACCAAATTAATATGAACGCCTAATTTGTTCAAGGATCCAGACAGAACTAAAAAATAACGGTCTTTAATCACATTATCACAAGAAAACATATTATCTCTCTTCATAATCCTTTTTTAAACCTCATAATCCTTTTATTTCTACAAACTGGAAGTTTTATATTTTTTTAAAGCTTTTTAATTGATATTTATGTTTAAGTAATTTAGAAGGAATTATAATTTTCTATTAGTTTCTAATATGATTTAAAATATTAAATTTCGTATCTTAAATAGTTGTTAATAAAATAATAATTTATTTTACAATAAAATTGAGAAGATGAGATTGGTGATGATGCAATAAAAGTTTAATTATTGTTTGGTTGATACTTGATGGATAGTAATGATACATTATGTTACGAAACTAGTTTTTCATTACAGATATAGTAAAATTACAATTTTTCGTGTATGCGGTTTAAAGAATTGAACATTTTAATCCAAAAGTTTAAAGATTTTATTTAAGATTCTAATATTATATTTTGTTACAACCTGATTAAAAAGTTAAAGTACCCATGTCTAAAAGAACAAATATATATATTGTCACAGCCCCGGACCCAACCCTTGGAGCGGGAGCCATGAACCAGTCAAGTGGTACCGGTGTTTACTAAATATGCGGCGGAAGAATTTTTCTTTTTTATCCGTATCGTAGTTAGGAAATGATTTCAAAGTTTGTAAAACACCGAACTTTTAATATTAAACAAATGGGCTAAAACCCATATCCCATTCAATTGTTTTTATAAGGATAAATCCAAATAAATAAAACATAAATTTCTTCTTTTATTCAGGTATTTATAGCCACTTTATTTAAGCCTTCAGTGCTCTAGGGGAAGGTTCATTTGAGAAGAAATTTAATGTGAGAAGAAAAAGAAGAAAAAACATATTAGTAAAATGCTATTTCATTTATTACTCATATCATTAATTTTTCTCTCTTTAATTAATTAGTCAACTAATCATTAATTATCCTATATATAGTCTACAAAACCTACACATATCAAAATTTTCCTACATATACCCTATACATTATAGAATTTTATCCTACACAGTCGAAATTTATCCTACACACCTCGAAATATATCCTACACAACTCGTAATTTATCTTACACAACTAGTAATTTATTCTACACTTTAAATTAAGTTTTTTTTTTAATTTGGAAAAAGTATATATTTTGAAAAGGAGTTACAAATTTAATTTAGCTAGTTATTAAAGGGGAATAATACAAATTAATGATTTATGTAAGTTTACCAATATACCCTTATATTAAAATTAAATACAAATATTAAATGAAGTAAAATGAAGCATTCTTATTGGTTGAAACTTCTTCTTTTTTTCTTCTTACAAAAAAATTCTTCTCATTTGAACCCTCCACCAGTGCTCTATAGCTGGCTTCTATTATCTTTACAGCAAATTACCTGAAACGAGTTTCGAAAACATTTTATCAGTAATAAATACTTGCGAGTTCATTTCATTTTTATAAAAATATATTGTTATACTTTATAGCATTAAGGGTTTTTATATTTGTTTATATTTACCCAAAACTCAATCAGTAATAGTCACATGGTGGCAGTTCCAATGTGACAGTGGTCATATCATTCATTGGCTCACTTTCGTCCAATAGTGAGGTTTATCAAGTAATAGATATATCGTATATCTTATTATAATTTGAAGGTATCTGTCACTAGGCGGTTCCCGTGACGGTGGTCAAATCACTGTTGATCATTCTTTCAACTAGTGACTGGGGTCGTAACACTGTTGATCATTCTCTCAACTAGTGCATGTGGTCGCATCACTGTTGATCGTTCTCTCAACTAGTGACTGTGGTTAGAACACTGTTGATCATTCTCTCAACTAGTGTCTTTGGTTATGTCACAGTTGATCATTCTCTCAACTAGTGACTCTGAACTTAGTAGCATCCCATAACTGATAAACATTTAGAGTTTTGTAAAACATTTTTAAATATAAAGATATCACAAAAATATGATAAAAAGAAGAATGACTCACAAACTGTAAGAAAAGAGAATGGACTCACTTTGTAACTTTAGAATTCAACTAGAAAGCCTCCTGGTATAATATTGGGTATAACTCCTGATCTATTTAATAAAATATATAATGCACTCGTGTTAAGTATAGTAACCCAATTCACGTCACGAGACAGAACCCCAACGAACTTAGTCGGGCAGAGCTTTGACATGCGTTACGGGGCCCTAGATCAATCGGACAGGGTATCAATGATCAGGAGTTAAAACACTTAAAACAGGGCAGGACTTTATTATTAGTGTTATGGGGTGAATTTATTAAAATAAAAATATATAGAGAGAGAGTGTAGATAGCGAGATAGAGACTGAACAAATGTGGGCAATTGTGAAGGTCTTATATTTACACTTGAAGAGGCACAAAAATTCAACCGAAGATTCCATCCACATATTCAATCATTAAATTCATTCTAATCTACATAACATACACGTCCACTTCCAATTCTTTTTCAAATATTTTAATTATTATTATTATTTATATATTATAATTAATTCAGCTGCTTTAATTAATTGGCGCTTATAACTTCTAAAATACGACATTTTATAAAATAATGAATATGTCATTAGAACGAGAATAATCTTATCTACATTTTGAACCAAGTTTCATTAAAAACGGAATAGGTTCAAATATATTGTATTTTTATAATTTAATTATTAAACAGTTCCTAGGCCCGTCTAGGTACTTCATATTTCTAACAGTCAACTTACTCGTAGTCTACCTGTTTTATAATATAAATTTTATATACTTTATTTTAATATAGAAAATAGAAATGTCACACATATACAAGCCAATTAGTTAGTATAACATTCCAACCAACTATATATAAAATAGTTTTTTAAAACTATATGGGTCGAATAATTATATTAAAAATAAAACTAGTTACTAGTGGTTAATAGATTTAAACAACCTATAACTCTTATTTTATATAAAAATGGAAATGTTACATATATATATAAGTATTCGCTAGGAATCACCATTTATTGCGAGAACTATGAGAATTAATGTAAACACAACAAAAAATACCTAAAAAAATCTAAAAAACACATAATTTTTTTTAATATTTAAAAAAATCGTTATATTTCGTCCCTAAAAAAATCCGAGTAACAATTATCGATGCACATGTGCATATGTGTCATTTATTTGATAAAGTGTTTATAATAAAGTGTCTTGATTATTTATTTATTAATATTGTATACTAATAATAGTATAACAAAATATAAAAAAAATAACAAATGTATTATAAAATAAAATAACATAATTATTACTTTTAACTTTATAATAAAATAATGTATTAAAGTACTTAATCATTATCAAGTTTGACTAATTTGGTATATTAATCCATATGTTAGGTGTGTTTATCACACCACTTTTTTTAAAAACTCATTTTCAAAAAGTAATAAGTCAATAAGTATTTTTCACAAAAGTGTTTTTTAGGTAAAATAAGCTTAGCCAAACATGCCCTAATTAATAACCTTATCTTTATACTTTAATTTTATTTAGTAAGTATTTGTTTTAAAACTATTAAATATTATTTGTATTAAAAAATGGGTAAAGGATGAAATATTGGTATAAGATAGGAGATCAAATATTTGACATTGAAGTAATACATAATAATGAAAAGGGAAAGATTAACATAACATGTATAATCGAAGGGCTTGTAGTGTGGTTCAACCAAGAAATGTAGTAAGATGTTGGCATGTTACCCTTCGAAGTGGTGCGGGTTTTAGACCGTAGTAAATATTGGTGTATAACTCATATTATTATATTATATAATATATAATTTCGGTCCTATTTGTCTCTTCCAAGTAAGGTGGTCCTCATTTCAACAAAATGAAGGAAGAAAAACAAGACAGCATTAATGACTCTGTATTATGACTTGGTCGCTAAAAGCTTTAGACCCCATTGGGGAATGACTGTATTCTGACATGGTCGCTTCCAGCTTTAGACAACGGGGTGTGGGGGCGGGGATGCCAAACAAAGCTGGCTAAACCACACCGGGCCAGCGTTGGCTACGGCGTTGCCCCGCTGGCGTGGGTTTGAAGCCTGGCGTGGGACGGGGGTTAAAGTGAGTTCGCTGGTTTGGATTGGCTGGTGAGATAGGACCGTTGGGCTAGCCGTTTGGCATAGCCGTTGGCGAACGGCTATTTAAAAAAAATCTTTTACTTATATTCTATATAAATCAAACAATTTTTACTCATTTTTACTATCCAAAAATTTAAAAACCACTATCAACCTCCAAAAAATATATATACAATGGATTATTTAAGTTTAACCGACTCGCATGATAGATTTGTTTTGGTGATGTAATATATTTTTTTATTGTAGTTATTTGATATTAATAAAATGTGTTTTTAAAATTACTTTATTAAATTCTATGATTAATAAAAAAAAAAAATTGATCCCACATGGCACCCTAACGCCGCCAGGCCACGCCCGTTTCACACCCCACTTTTTTGGGTGTGGACTGGTAGACCTCATAAATGACAAGTGTCGAGCAATGCTGGCAACCAAACCCCCCACACACCATAGTCTTATGCTACGGTCGATCTTTAGTTTTATTTTTGGCAGCTTCCATTGTTTTTGAAAAAAAACACAACTTCTTTTAGGGGATGAGGATACTAGGGAAAGATTTTTTTTCTTGAACGACAAGGAACGATGTTTCAACTACCATGACACCGGGTGCTGTGTCCAAGGTCGACTACTCGACCGTTGCCAGCCCTTTGGCTCTCCCTAGATGATTGTAAACCCAACCTCCACCCACCCGAAGGCACGACGGTGGAATAATCGGCAAAACCTCGCCTTCCATCCAAGTCGAACCAGCGCCACCCGTATTCTCTATTCACCTGGATGCCGCAGAAAATAATGAGGAGAGTGGGAATCGAACTTGAGTCACAAGGAATACCAATTATTTCCCCAACCACTCCACCACTACTTCATTGGCGGGGAATGATCTATTAAAAAGTGAGTTTTGCCTAAGTAGTCTAAGAAAGATTATGGAGATGACATGTTAGGATATTTCGGTCAAAAGCACAAACTGTCACCCATTTCTTTACTCAAAATACAATACAAAAAATCTTGTATAAAAATTCAGCACAAAAAATAAAATCTGGTACAAAAAATTCAACATAAAAAAATTAAAAAAATCAGCACAAAAATCTATTACAAAAAATCCACCTCAAAAATGTTATTCAGTATAGAAATTTAAGACAGTTTTTTGGGTTCTTTAGATCTTAGATTGTATATAGCTGGTGCTCAAATTAAAGAAAAATATATGATTAATTTTATGGTTCAATTTTTTTTAAATAATGCCCTATGAAAAAGTTATGAACATTTAAAAAATATGGGGAATATGCATATGCCTTGGGAAGAGAAATTAACAAATAGATTATTACAAAAATACTCTTACACCAATTTTTTTTACTTTCATCTTAACTATTAATTTGAAAAATGAAAGGTAAATATTTCTTTTTATTTTGATCCTACCCTACTTAACAATGTATTTAAATTGCTCCTTCCACTAAAATTTGTAGCTCCAAATGGTTCAGCGTAATCACAGAGCTAGTAATCTCACTAAGCAAGATATATATAACCATTTGAGACTCGCTAGTAAGACCACACAAAATGACGTTGTTGCTGCTCAACGTTGTTTACACCGTCTCGTTAACGGCGTTTACCACGGCGTTATTGATTAGGCGGGGGAATCTCCACCGGCGTGGAAGAGATTTTGCAGCCAACGTGGCACGTGGTTAATGAACGTGAATGTTAGCCGATTAACCCCAACGGTTAACTTTTAATTTTTTTTAAAAAATTACCTTTTTAAAAAGTTCTAATTTCACACTATAAAATACAACCCACTTCTTCATTTTGTACAAACTCCACCACTTCACCCAAATTTATACAAACTCTCAATGTCGTTTCACTTCACCAAAAGAAAACTGAGGATGACAGCTGTTGCATGAACCGAAGAAGAGGGTATTGCACTTTGCGAGTCGTGGGCCGAAGCTTTGAGCCACCACACGCCGGGTAGGCGCTCGAGAGGTCCTTTTTGGAGGACAATCCGGCAACACTTTCAAGCCTATACGGGTGAGAACCACCGAACCATCGACTCCCTCTCGTCTCGTTTTAGGACGATCCGTCTTGATTGCGAAAGATTTGAGACGATCCACACCGCCGTTGAGCTCGAGGGTGGTGATCTCGGGGAGGACGAAATCATTCAAGTGACTCTCATCAACTTTAGGCACGTGCACCACCGTGAATTCAAGCTCCGCTCGGCGTGAGAAATTGTTAGATTTTTTATTTAAATTATGTGTTTTTTAGTTTCGTATTTTTATTTTATGTAATATTTTTAAAATTTATGTAATGTTTTTTTTTTATTGTTATGTATTTGTTTAATTACTAGTAATATTTTTATAAGTTTTTAATACATTTTATATAATTTTAATTATAATATAATACAAAAGGTGTTTCACAGGGGTCGAAAAAAGCCACGTTCCCATGTCCCGGGCCACACCGTCCGTTTTAACACCACGCCCCATTCTGACGTGCGGTCCACATGTCGCATAATGACCCATTTTCAAGCCCCTCCACACAGTGTGGTATAATGAGATTTCATTGATGAGGCTAGAGGGTGTGGTTTAAAGCCCTAGGGGCTTTATTACACCACGTAGGCGACAATAAGCAGGGGCTTTATCGCTAACTTACACGGTGTGAAATAACGCCCCTTATAAAGCCTTTTTTAACTATATTAAAAAAAGATAAATAAAAAAATCTGATTGGTTGATGAAGGTGGAGCCCCTTGATATCTTCCTCTCGCGCGCGCTATTCCTTTGGCGGAAGCCAAGGATAGCCCCCCCTTTAACGGATGCGTGATGGTTTAGGGCGCCAAATGGCACTAAACTTCATGAGGTGGCGGGGGCGCGAAGCCACACCCCCAGTCATGACAGATCTGGCCACACAAAGTTTGGACTATTAATATCTCTTCTATTTTCTGTTAGTGGTCAAAGTCCTCTCTGATTAGTCCATTAATTAATTGCACTGGAAGGAAGTTTCAGTGTAACAATGCCGAAATTTCTTCCTACTATCTGCCAGTTGTATAAAACAGATGCGTATCTTCTGTTTTAGCGTCAACTAAACTTATAACTTGTCTGAAAAATCCCAACATGGATTCACCCTGCGATTCTTATGAACTCGATTATTATATGAGAGAAAAAGAAGAGAGTGACAAGTTTAGTGAACCAATGGTGTGGATTGGGATCTATATTGCAATAGCTTCTGGTTTGTGCATCCTTGCCATGGCGGCTGATTTGTTGCATGGTATCCGAAATAAAAAGTTTTGGTTTCCTTGCAAATATTTCTCTCTAAATGCTGCCTCTATCATGGTCATAACTGTCGCCATGAAACTGCCAGTTGATCTAAGTAGCCCGATGCCGGATTACCTGGACCAACTAGCCAAGTTAGGAAGTTTGGCATTCATGTGCACGTTGATGGCCAACTTAATGCCTTCTTTGGCATCTATGGACGACAAGACACTGCTAGCAAACATGATAGGTTTGTGTATTTTCGTTATCACCATGATTGTGAATATATGCATTCAGATAAAAACGGGTGTTATTGATGATAATCTTGTTTTAGAGTCACGCAAATTTTACTTCAGATTCACTATTATTGCAGGCGTCAATACGGTTATGATCCTCTTGTTACTAATAATAATGATTGCTTCATCTATAACAATTCCAACTTTTAAGGAAGTTTTAGAAACTAAATATCGAGCCACAAACAAAATATCTTTAACTGGTCAACGTCTACAACATGATCAAACGTCTACAGTTGAGAAACTAACACAACATGTGAGAAGGTATTGGGTCATGGGAGAAACCGGTAGCCCTCAATTTGTGATGGCTAGTAATCCATTATCCACTGCTTCTGCTGTAATTTGTGTTATAGTTTTGGTCATAAACATTTTTACAGTGCTCTACTCTGTATTTGATCATAATCATTTTGTGGGACCACGGATTGATGGTAGATCACCATACAAGTGGTCAACAACTCTCATTTTTATAACACAGTCTATTGGAGTTGTGGTGGGAATCATTGCTCCTATATGCAGAGCTTTTTCAGTTTTCAGCTTCAAGTTGGGAACTAAATGGAATAAGAATTATTTCATGTTTTTTAAAGTTGAGAAATACTGGATCCAAAAGTTGCATGTGTGGAAACAAAGCCCTGTACCTATTCCATCAAGAAATCGAAGATCTAGAAGTCTCGTCTACAGTTCGAGAAATCTCTTTCTAAGCTTTTCTATTGGATTTCAAAAGGTGATTGTCATATTGTGCAAATTGATATGGCTATTAGTGACAGTAGTCCCAGTATTTGTGGTCAACTGTTTTACTTCACTCAACACCTCAAGAACTGATGATATAGATGAAGACATCAGCAAGTACGTCTTACAAATCGACAATGAGAAAGAGCTTGCTGAAAAAACACTAAAGGGCATTTCAAAATCCATGAATTCGTTCATATCAAAGGCTGAGAAGGAACAAAACAACAATCTTTTAGAGCTTCTCGATAAATTTAATGAATTCGAAGGAGTACAGATCTTCGACACTGATCATGTTCAATCTCTGCTTCCTGCTGAATTTGTAAACAGTTGGAGCTTACCAATAGTAACCTTAACGTGCATCGCTGTTTCCATCCCAAATATTCGTACAGCTGAGAGCATGTTAAGAGGTGTTGGTGAAGGTCTTTCGTTCACCCATCTTGTGGAAGAAAGCCTTAATTGTTCAAGCGAATATGTAAATCTTCGAAAGGCCAGTATGTCCGTATGGCATGTGGTCGAATACATATGCAAGTGGTTGGACAATCCTCTAGCAAAACATGTGTTTAAAGGGAAAGATGCAACAGAGATTGTTAAATTCTTTTCTGATAAAGCTAAAGAAATCGTGACTGAAATCTTAGCTAGTAACGATGGAGAACAGCCAGAGAACCCTCCTAACGAGTTGATTGCGGCCAATTCAATGTACCGAATCACACAAACAATCTTGCTTAGGTTTGAAAGCAACACCGAACCAGTGACCAAAAAGCAGTTGTTTTCCCATTTAGAAGGCATGATTGCGGACATATTCTGTGCTTGCTTCACAAACCTACCGCGAGTCATAACAATGAGATGTCATGAAAGTGTGATAGAGAAAAGAGAGGCAAGTGTGAAGGTTGCAGCAAAGCTTTTTGGTAAGACTGCCAAGATAGTAGAAAAGCTAGAGAAATGTGATAAAGTACCTAGCATGGATGAAGACAAGATGGCGTGTATCGATGAGTGGCGTGTTTATTTCAAGCAATCTATTCCATAATGTACTTTCTCTAGCTACATATCACAAGGGTGTCTGTGTGTGTAGAACTAATATGTAGTTTAATTGAGTTATACATTGGGTAGATTTTACATTTGGCAATTGATATGATGTTTTCAGTTTTTCTTGCTACGTTGTCTATGTTTGGCGTGTTTATTGGGCAAAGTACTGAGCAGCAACACAGATTGTCCATCATAAAGCATTCTAACAACTATTTTTTTATGTCTTTTCCTTCTTATTTTGTTTTTCGCAAGTGTATGAAATTTGGAATTGACAATGTAAAACTTTTGCTTGATATGCCACGCCGTTCGTATTTGTGTAGTTTCAAATTTATATCCGGAATCACTACAGTTGATGTATAGTCTGATCGTTATCGATCGTGCTGCTACTGTCTTGATACGCCACGCTGTTCGTATTTTTGTGTAGTTTCAATTAATGTTTTATGTTTTTTTTAGAGTCAAATTCGGCCTGAGTTGACCAACTAGAGCCAATTGTGGTCAAAATTTATCGCGTTTGATTGATTATGAATAATTAGGCGGAGTTAAAGAAATCGTATCGGCAGGCCAGGGCGGACCTACATGTATAGGTCAGGGTTCATGCGAACCCACTGAGTTTCAAAATTTTAAAAGAGTGGGTGTATAAAAAACTTTGAGTGAACCCATAATATAAAATGAACAATGGTCTTGTGATTAGGCGATGGAATTTAAAAGGATTGGTCGTGTGTTGTAGATAGGGGTGCAAACGAGCCGAGCTACTCGAGCTCGGCTCGAAAAAAAAGCTCGAACGAGTTTGAGCCCGAGCCTAAAAACAAACTTGTTTAGTAAACGAGCCCGAGCTTCGCTTATCATGCTCGAGCCGGCTCGCGAGCCTAATCGAGTTTTCTGTTTATATATTTTTTTATTAATATATTAAACATATATTTTTATAATAATTACCATTTATATAAATATAAAAAATAACTAAATTATATGTATAATAATAATAATTATAATTAATATAAATTAATTAATAAATACTAAACGAGCCGAGCTCGAGCTTGAAAAATTATCTTCGAGCCTAGCTCGAGCTTTAGAAATAAAGCTCGAATCGAGCCGAGCTCGAGCTTTCATATGTTAAACGAGCTCGAGCTCGGCTCGGCTCATTTACACCCCTAGTTATAGCCCTGTTGCCCATTTTTATTTATAGTTTTTTTTTGTTTAAAAGCTTATATCATATCAAAATGAGTGAATTTTCTTCTATCTGGCTGCAGGGGCGGATCTACCTTGATGTAAGGGGTAGCCTCCGCTACCGTTTGGCTGGAAAATTTTTGACGTTTTTAGTGTAAATTTTGGAAAAATTTGACGTTTTTTCGATTTCGTTACCTCTTATTTATAAAACGTCCCCGCTTGGTCGGAATCCTAGATCCGCCACTGTTTGGCTTTGTCATACAGCACATAGCTTTTGCAAGATCAACTTGTTCTTTGACCATGATCCATATCATACTTCAAAACATTACATTTTTCTTTTGTAATCTTATAAATAATTATGGTTATATATCGAATGATGCATCATATATGCAACAATATATACTACGTAAATGATCATTTGGACAAGAGGACATGGACATATATATTTGGAGCTTGTTGTGCTACTATAGTCCTCATACCCTCTTTCCATAACTATGGAGTTTGGTCTTTTGTTGGGCTTGGCGTGACCGCCTACACCACTTGATACCTAGCCACTAGAGCCTTGGTCCATGGCAAGAATGAAGTTGTGGTTCATTCTGGTCCTACAAAGCTCGTGCTGTACTTCACTAGAGCCACAAACATGCTCTACACTTTTGGGGTGGACACGCGGTCACAATGTTTTGCAGTGAAATATTGCACGTGATGTGGAGCCTAAGGAAATTTAAATACGTATATCTGTTTGCTACATTAAATGCAGGGCTGCAAACGAACGGACATTCAACGAACAATCCGTGAACTGTTCGGTTGGGAAGTTCGTTTGTGTTCGTTTTTTAATAAATACACGAATACGAAGAAGAAATTTTGTTTATTTAGTTAAATGAACGAACATGAATAGAGGTCCTGTTCGTTCATTTATGTTCGTGAATATTCGGTAACGTGTTCGTGTGTTGCATAGTTAATTAGTGTTTTCTGTTTTTATATTTTATTTAAATACTTAAAATTTCGACAAATAAATATTTAACAAGTATTGGTGTATTATATATTCTGCTCATGAATGCTTGTTTGCGTTCGTTTGTTTTCATTTGTGTTCATGAACATTAGTTTGTGCTCATTTATGACCATGAATGTTTATTTATGTTTGTTACCTGAAATTAACAAAGGAACACGAACACATTCATTTTCTTAACGAACGAACACGAACATAAAATTTTATTCGGCAAGTGTTCATCAACAGTTCTTGAAAACATTTGTGCTCATTTAAAATTTTAGTTTGTGCTCATTTATGACCATGAATGTTCATTTATGCTTGTTTGAGTTCGTTTGTTTTCATTTGTGTTCATTTCCTAACCTGATCATATCCATCTCCGCCTACACACCAATTCAGGAGGAAACCCAATAAATATGAGAAAACCCCCTTTGTGGGAATCGAATCTAGTACCTCATGGTCTCTAATCCTTATCCCACCTAAGATGCCAGTAGGCTATAATTCCATGGGCGAATTAATGTATGATTGAATGTAATATTTATCGAAAAGTAAAATTGGTAAATTGATAAATGTGCAATCTTTTGTCAAAGAACGGGTTAACTTACGAATCCAAGATCTTACTTTTCCAATATACTCTCTTCCATTCTTTTATTTTTTAATGGTTTATTTTTACATATCGAAATTTTATTTTTGATTGAAGTTATTTTTTATGCTTATATCTTTTATAATTTAATAATGGTTTTTTTTACATATCGAAATTTGATGAAGATGGATAGATCTGGATTCCTTGTTCTTGTTTGATGAAGATTATTCATGAACTTGAACTAGATGAAGATTGTTCATGAATTTGAAGATCTGGGTTCTTTGTTCCTGTTTGATTAAGATGGAATTTGATGAAGCTTGTTCATTATTTGAAGATTGTTAATGAATTTGAAGATCTGCGTTCTTATTATTGTTTGTATTCATGATGAATATGTTTTAAAGATGATGATGTTCTTGAAAATTAGATTTAGGGTTTGTTTCTTTTTTTTTTTAATATTGTCAGATTATCAAAATGCCTCTTGACCTAATAGTTAAACTAACAAAACTGACGGCATGGACTCAAATTATAATTCAGGGACTCAGAAGACGAAATTTTCATTTCGGAGATTCAAGTTGACCCCACCTTTAAAGCACTCGGACGCAAATTGCATTTTTTTCTTTTATTAATGTTTCATATTTTTGTCATGTGATAAACCTCATCCGTCTCGAATTGTCGAACCGACCCGAAAATTTTCATATCCGAATCTATGAAATTTGAGCATCTAAAAATAATGAACTCAACGGAAAAATTTCCTGAATCCGCCACTGCGGCAACCTACCTTGTATCAATTATTTGACGAGTCCTCGGTCTTCGAGAACTTTTTTTTATAACATTGCGTGGATATGGTTGACCATGAGAAGATTTTTTCCACCTACTCTCCACCAATTAAGGGCCATGAAAGACATCAAAATAAGAAACTAACAAATCTAAATAAGAAATATGGGCTGTTTGGTAGCCTCTTAATGACCATTCAGATGCTACCTCTTAATGGTTTAAAACCTCTAAATGAATAAGAGGTAACCTCAAGTCTGAATGGTTAAGAGGTAACCTCTGAATGGTAAATCATCACATGCCACATTTTTCTACCTTCTCATTAGTAAAATTCTTAATGGTTCTATTAAGAGGTAGTCTCTTAATGACCATTCAGAGGCTACCAATGTGAAATTCTTGAGTAGTCTACTTCCTCTCGAATGATGAATCCCGTAATTCTTAATTAAAGAGAGTACCTTGGAATTCATAAGGAATTTACTTAGAAAAAGCAGGCAGCTTTCCTAAGCGATAGAAGTGGAACCGCGCAGTACCAGACACGAGATAGATCTTCCAAAGAACAAGGCCTTTTTCGAATAAGCCAATTCATTTGGGACCCTGCAGATCCACTCTTTTTCCTATTCAAAGCTCAGCCTTTTGTCTCTGTGTTTTCACATCGAGAATTATTTGCAGATGAAGAGATGTCAAAGGGGCTTCTTACTCCCCAAACAAATCCTCCTACATCTCTATATAAATGCTGGTTTATCAAGAAGACGCAAGAAAAGCACTTCGAATTGTTGATTAATCGCCAGAGATGGCATGCATGCCTGTTTCTACTGATGTGAACGTGAGTAGGGCACACACCATAGGTGCGCCCCTTACCAAATCAAACAAACCTATTATTTTTTTAATATTGTGACACTGAGTTAACATATATATTAACATTTCCTATTAATTTCCTTTACAATTTACATAATAGCTTCTATTTGCCTTGTACTTTGGGTTAGTGGTCCAAGTCCCGTGTCTCATTAGTCCATGTTCAGTGTAACAACACCGAAATTTCTTCATACTATCTGCCAGTTGTTATAAAAGAGATGCGTATCTTCTGTTTTAGCATCAACTAAACTTATAACATGTCTGAAAAATCCCAACATGGAACCACTCTACGATTATGTTGATTGTATCAGTTGTATGGAAGAAAAGAAAAAGAGTGGCAGGTTTAGCGAACCTATGGTGTGGATTGGGATCTATATTGCAATAGCTTCCGGTTTGTGCATCCTTGCCATGGCTGCTGATTTGTTGCATGGTTTCCAAAATAAAAAATTTTGGTTTCCTTGCAAATATTTCTCTCTAAATGCTGCCTCTATCACGGTGATAACCGTTGCTATGAAACTGCCCGTCGATCTAAGTAGCCCGATGCCAGGTTACGTGGACCATGCAGCCAAGCTAGGTAGTTTGGCATTCATGTGCACGATGATGGCCAACTTAATGCCTTCTTTGGCGTCTATGGACGACAAGACACTGCTTGCAAACATGATAGGTTTGTGTATTCTCGTTATCACCATGATTGTGAATATAGGCATTCAGATAAATACTGGTGTTATTGATAAAAGTCCATTCTTTGAGGTACACAAATTATACTTCGGATTCCATATTGCTGCACGCATCAATACGGGTATGATCCTCGTGTTACTAATAATAATGATTTCTTCATCTATAACAATTCAAACCTCTAAGGAAGTTTTAGAATCCAAGTATCGAGCCACAGACAAAATAGCTTTAACTGATCAACGTCTACAACATATCCAAACGTCTACAGTTGAGAAACTAAGACAACATGTGAGAAGGTATTGGGTCATGGGAGAAACTGGTAGCCCTCAATTTGTGATGGCTAGTAATCCATTATCCACTGCTTCTGCTGTAATTTGTGTAGCAGTTTTGGTCATAAACTTGGTTACGGTGTTCAACACTCAGTTTCAACCTGAGGGTATTAAGGAACAACTATTTGATTCTAAGAATCTAGATAGCACGCCATACAAGTGGTCAATAACTATGATTTTCGTCACACAGTCCGTTGGAGTCGTGGTGGGAACCATTGCTCCTATATCCAGATGTTTTTCAGTTTTAAACTTCAAGCTGGGCACTAAATGGAATATGAATTATTTCATGTTTTTTAATGTAGAGAAATATTGGATCCAAACATTGCAAGAGTGGAAAAGAAGCCCTGTACTTTTTCTATCAAGCAATCGAAAAACAAAAAGTCTCATCTATATTTCAAAAAATATCTTTCTAAGCTTTTTCATTGGGTTCCAAAAGGTGATTGTCATTTTATGCAAACTGATATGGCTCACAGTTACGATAGTCCCGGTATTAGCAGTCAGCTTGTGTACTACACTCACCTCAAGAACTGATGATATAGATGAAGACCTCAGCAAGTATGTCTTACAAATTGATAATGAGAAAGAGCTTGCTGAAAAAACGCTAAAGGGTATTTCAAAATCTGTAGATTCTTTCATATCCAAGGCTGAGAAGGGACAAAACAACATTCTTTTAGAGCTTCTCGATAAATTTACTGAATTCGAAGGAGTAAAAATCTTCGACACTGATAATGTTCAATCTGTGCTTCCAGCTGAATTTGTAAACAGTTGGAGCTTACCAATTGTAACCTTAACGTGTATCGCTGTTTCCATTCCAAAGATTCGTAAGGACACAGTTGAGAGCTTGTTAAGAAGTGTTGGTGAAGGACTTTCATTCACCCATCTCGTGGAAGAAAGCCTAAATTGTTCAAGCGAATACGTTAATCTTCGAAAGGCCAGTATGTCTTTATGGCATGAGGTTGAATACAAATGCAAGTGGTTGGACAATCCTCTAGCAAAAAATGTGTTAGATGGGAAAGCAGCAACAGAGATTGTTAAATGGTTTTCAGATAAAGCTAAAGAAATTGTGACTGAAATCAAAGATAGTACTAGCGATGGAGAACTCGCGGAGAACCCTCCTGGCAAGTTGATTGCTGCCAATTCAATGTACCGAATCACACAAACAATCTTGCTTAGGTTCCAAAGCAACACAGAACCAATTACTAAAAAACAATTGTTTTCCCATTTAAATAGCATGATTGCGGACATATTTTGTGCTTGCTTCACCAACCTACCTCGAGTCATAAAAATGAGATGCCGTGAAAGTGTGATAGAGAAAAGAGAGGCAAGTGTGAGGGTTGCAACAAAGCTTCTTGGCAAGACTACCAAGATAATAGAAAAACTCGAGGGATGTGATAAAGTACCATGAGATGCCGTGAAAGTGTGATAGAGAAAAGAGAGGCAAGTGTGAGGGTTGCAACAAAGCTTCTTGGCAAGACTACCAAGATAATAGAAAAACTCGAGGGATGTGATAAAGTACCAAGCATGGATGATGACAAGATGGCGTATATCGATGAGTGGCGTCTTTATATGAAGCAGTCGATTCCATAAGGTACTCTTTCTAGCTTCATATCATATCACTACTAGAAAAGTGGGTATTTTCAACACACTTTCCCGTAACAAATTCAGTTTTGCTACGGATTTGTGACAAAACCTTGATGTTGGAAAAAGCCTGGTTGCAAATTATTTCCTACGCATTTGCAACACAATTTGCAACGTATTTCCAACGAAAACACAGTGTCCGAAAGTTGTGACGAATTTCCTACGGTTTCCCTAATTATAAGTAGAGTATTGTGACGCATTTGCAACTGAATTTAAAAATAATTGCAACGCATTTGTAACGGAGTATTAAAAAAATTTGCAACGCAATTGTAACGAAATATATAAAATATAAAAAAAAAACTGGAAAATTCATTTTTTTTGATAAAAAATTGCAGGAAAATGAACAAAAAACTACAAAAACTTACCTTCAAACATTCTAACCTAAACTCTTCCAACAAATAATAAATTAAAAGGCTTCAATACAATTAAAACTTCATTCTACAAGTTCCTATTGCAAACTCTAACATAGCAAATAATACCGTCGTTGCGGTGCTTGAAAACGTAACATTTCATCTCGAAATCACAGTTCTTGGTGCCAAGATGAACTCAATAGACAACATCATCTGTATATCGGCCTCTTTTGTCAACAAAACTTTGGTCGCCATTAACTGCTTTCACCATCCGTGAGATCAGAATGAGTATTTATTCTTTTGTAATCATCAGGGGAGTTTATGTAAGTGAAAGGGGACCTGTGCGGGCGTGGCTCACACATGGAGTCTTCAAGGCTATCCAGAATGCCGTAGGGTTCCTACAGTCTGCCCGACTCCTGGGAGTACCTAACCCTCAGCAAAACAAAACTTCAACTATTTATGACACATTAAATATTAATAGTAATCTTAGAGAACAAAAAATAGGTTGGGCTAAAGAACATAAGACAAGAATATACATGAAATTCACATATATAAGGTGGCTAAGTTTATTTCGGATTATTTATTACTCATTATCAGGGGCCATGTATAGGTACAGGAAATACAACGAAAGATTATTAAATTTATACGCTTTCAACTTATATTGTTTAAAAGTTAAAAATGTTGTTGGGTTAATCGGGTTTGGTTCGCGGGTCACGGGTCGGTGCGTTATTGGGTCGCGGTTTAACGGATTACGGGTCGAATAATTAAACGGGTCAGCTGGGTTTTATATTAGTCACATGTTACTGAAGTGGTCAAATATTGAGCGAGAATATGGGATGTGAACGTTAAAGATCTGATTTCAAAGAAGTGAACATGTGATAATGCATGTGAAGGTGGCTTGGCCGAGTAAATAGGAGAGTTACGTACATTTGTTCAGTTAGAAATAGTTCTTTATTTTCTTTGTTATGTACACCCCATTTTCTTATTGAATACAGAAGCTTTGCTTTCATTTGTTTGTCATTCTACACATTATAAATTATAAATTATAAATTTGCAACAAATTGTTGCATTGCAAGTTGTACTTTATGTTTGTAAAGTTGTATGGTTGTTTTCTATGAAACCATGTGTTGGTTCCATGGTTTTTATTTTTGTGGTTTTCTTGGTCATTAAAACTGACATTGGTATTTCATTGTCTAACTTTCTCTGTTTTTCTAAATTGTGAGATATTCTTTCTCTCTCTATATGAGGCTCCACCTCCCCCATCTACGCCCTTTTTCCGCCGTCGCTTACGGTTTTTACAACCATGACATATCGTTTTCTTATTGAACTATTGTGCGGAGGTGGTTAACCGGTGCGGTGGAGTTTGTTGGAGTATTGGTACGATAGTTTGGAGGTCTTTTAGGCTTCCATCCGATGGTGATGAACCGATGTGATACTGGTTGTTGGATCATTTAGCAATATTAGTGTGCAATGCTGATTGTACTCTTTGTTTTACAAGTTGTACGTTAGTCTCCTTGGAAACCATTTGCTGGATCTGCGGTTTTGTTTTTGTAGTTAAACTTGATTCCTTATTTCAATTTATCACGACTCTTCTTAGATTTGGGTGTTGATGAAGCCGATCCGTGAAGCCGTCGGATGTTGGTGATGAACCCGGTTTGAAAAATGTTACATGCGAGTGTTCTTGACGGTGATGATGGTGGCCGCTACTTGGCATGGCAACTCCGGTTGCAGCCGTAGCGGCACTGAGCCGTGCGTTGTTGATGATGGCAATGATGACGTTTGAGTCTGAGCCTCTTTCTTTTTATTTTTTACTTCTTATTATTCGAGTTTAACGAAGGGGTCTGGTGTGGTGATTGGTGTTTTTTGGATGTATTGAAATGATAATCCGTCCATGTGAGTTATTACCTAAATGCAAATGAAAACCCCCATACATGGTTCTTGCTTTGCTAATAATCATTTATTATTATTCAATATCGGTTGTCAAGGGAAAAGCTAATGAGGTTTTTAGCTGATATGAAGTTGGCGTGAAATAGTAAAAATGTACTGTACAGTAGCGGCTGGAATAAAAATAGTATTTGATCAATTAGGGTTTGGTGTGTGGTTTGGCATAAAGAACAACAAGAGACATAAATTAAACATATTGATATGAGGTTAAAAGCATGAAAAAACAATAAAATAAATTAAGTTTTTCAAATAAAGAAGCATGGCTTGGAAAAACATTTTAACTAAAATGGCCGCATGTGTCCTTTTGATTCTTTTAAAATACGTTTGAGCTGTTCATAGCACATAAATAAAAAAGGATACAACTCGCCAAGGAGAAAACATAAAAGGTGTGTATAAACTAAACACGATAAAATAACATTATGTTTTTTTTTCGAACGGCAATTGTAGGGGCCAAAGGACCCACTACCCCACAGGGCAAGACAACCCTGCCCAGCCCAACTCTATACTGAAATCATTACATTATGTGAAGTATAAAATGATGATGGTATTTGAACAATTTGTATCTAGGAGTTGTAAAGTGTGAACAAATAAATATTTTTAATGATACTACATCGAATGGTTTTTCGCCCACGCCCCCGCTGCATTTGCATCGTTGTGAGTTTCTCGATATGATTATGGAAGGTTGGTGTAACAAAACACTTGAGTTTTAACTATGATGCATATGAAATGAATCCCGCCGCATCGCGGCGGGTGACAAAACTAGTTAATATTACATAGATACGTGAGTGTTAGTGTGTGTGGAGTGGGCCTGTAACCAACAAATGCTGCTGACAATAATGAAGAAATTGGGCTTACCACTGCATTTGAGGGAAGAATAAGACCGCTAGGTTTCAGCTAGCAGTCTCTGGCAACAATAACACTCCCAAGTAGGGGTGGCAAAACGGGTGGGTTGGGTTGGGTAGGTTTGGGTAATGGGTTAGGATGGGTTTGGGTTCGGATGGATTTATTAAGAAATGGGTTAGATTGGGTTTAGGTCAAAATGGGTTTTTGTTAAGATGGATTTGGTCATGATAAAAAATCAAAAAAAAAAAAAAATTAAAAAATTCGAAAAATTATAAAAAATCCAAAAAATTTCAAAAAAAATCAAAAAAATTCTAAACATCAAAAAAAAATATTTAAAAATCAAAAAAATAATAAAAAATCCAAAGAATTCTAAAAAATAAAAAAAAAATTCTAAAATATCCAAAAAATTATAAAAAGTCAAAAAAATAATAAAAAATCCAAAAATTTCTAAAAAAGCAAAAAAATACTAAAAAATCCAAAAAAAATTCTAAAAAATCAAAAAAAGAGTCTAAAAATTAAAAAAAAATCCAAAAATTCTAAAAAAAAGTCTTTAGGATTTTTTAGAATTTTTTGGATTTTTTATTATTTTTTTATTTTTTAGATTTTTTTTATTTTCTAGAATTTTTAGGATTTTTTATTATTTTTTAGAATATTTTTTTTTATTTTTTTTCATTTTTTGGATTTCTTATTATTTTTTTTATTTTTAAAATTTTTATTATTTTTTTTATTTTTTAAAATTTTGGATTTTTTATTATTATTTATTATTTTTTTGAATTTTTCAGATTTTTTAGAATTTTATTTTTATTTTTTATCATGCCCAAATCCATCTTAACAAAAACCCATTTTGACCTAAACCCGTTCTAACCTATTTCTTAATAAACTCATGCTAACCCATTACCCAAACCTACCCAACCCACCCATTTTGCCACCCCTACAAATCATACTTGCATGTATATGCTACAAATTCCTCTTGTTAATTAACACTTGAACTATGCTTGTCTCAACGTTTCCTTCTAGCATTAAGGAAAGTCTGCTGGTGGTGGCGGCAGCGTTGACTCCGGTGTACCGCCGTTCTCCACCAAGAATGCCATGCCCAAACCCCATGGTAAATGCACTTCCAAATGACAGTGAGAACCACACACCTGAAATATACATTTCAATAAATTGTAAAGTTGATAAAACATTGAAGAAAATTCATCAATTTGACATGTCAAAATTCAAGTAAACATTGACTTTTTAGTTTTTAAGTTTTTAACTAATATAGACCGAATAGACAACTTAGATGCTAACATGTGAATTGTTTGCTACAGAGCGCACAATATGGCTACCACATTGACAACTTGAAAACATACCATTTGGAATCTTTGGGCGTAATAGGTTGGCAAAAAAAACTAATTCTCAAGTGATACGTTTTCACGTTATCTAAGTGGCCGACATATGGTGCACTCGGAGCCCAAAGATATCCACAAACCACAATGTTCTCAATCGTATATTCACTCAATGTTCATATGTGAAAACCAAAAAAAAAAAAATCAATGTTTGTTTTGTCAACTTTGACCAATCAAATTATTACGACGATGAGTTTACCTGGATTATTTGCTCTGAATCTAATGACAGCCCATCCGCCAACAGGGACTCCAAGCGTGTTTCGTTCTTGTGGGTTAACCAAATTGAAACTACTAGTGGCATTCGCAGCATCATAGTTCCTGAACCCTTGAGCCAACACATAGAAGTTGAACCCATGCAGATGCATGGGGTGATTTTCAATACCGATCAAGGCTGTGTTTTAAAGCACTATTTGAAC
Organism: Helianthus tuberosus; assembly: GCA_030545235.1. Lineage (NCBI taxonomy): Eukaryota > Viridiplantae > Streptophyta > Magnoliopsida > Asterales > Asteraceae > Helianthus > Helianthus tuberosus. The sequence continues at coordinate 4,555,780 of CM060436.1, read as the reverse complement.
CGTTGAATTAAACCTTAATCTCTTAAGACTTGTTGATTTGGGTGTCATCAAAAGATTTTGATCGAAACTGTTGCTAATGTTCGTGTAATCGAATATTAGAGGCGGTTGATCGGGGAAATCAGTGGTGTATACCCCACTAATGTTTCGGTAAAAAGCTTCTAAAAGAGAGACGCTGTGGGCAAAACAAACGATCGATTGTTCATGCTTGTGGCCATTCTTTCAAAAAATAGCCCTCCACATGACAGGTTGGCACCGCAATCTGATAACCCGAGCCCGAACGTTATAAACATGTTCGCATCGACTGTTCGTGGAACCGGTGACCAAAACGGGCTAGTGGTAAGTGCGGTTAGATTGGTTAAAAATCTATGGGCCGTTGGTGTATTGTTGAAAGCGGGTAGGTCAGGAAGTATTGGTTAAAAATCCGAGCCAACTACATTGTTGTAAAACTTTTAAACTGTAAAAGTTTTTAATAAACCGTATTTTTATATGTGATATGTATATGTAAATGCACAACTAATTGTCGTTATTGGTACTAGAACTCTCTTAAAATAGTAAGTGTGTTACAAGTTGGTAATCAGAGCTCATGGTTAAAGAATAAAGTGTGTTCGGTTCGAGGCTCGATCGCAAATCCGGTAAGTACATGTATATTAATGGTTTAGCATGTTAAAGTGTTGTAAACAACACATAGGGTTATCGCGTAATACACGCTACCCCAATTAAAATGATTGATACAGTTAACGATATTACGTGCATTGACATGTAGAGTAAAAAGCCTTGTATTACAATACGGGCGTTTATTAATGTAGAAATTACTAACTTTTGTAAATGTTTAGTTGAAGGACGCTCGCATCTGAAGATGAAGAGAGTTGAACGAATTGTGGATATGACGGTGGAACGGTCCGAGGTATGACAAGCTGAGTATACTCACCAAGGACCTAAATCGCGTAACGATCGCGAACAAGGTGAATGGCAAGGAAAGCCCGTCGGGGCAAGCGTTATCAGGTGCATGTTTTAAATTTAATCGCACAAATAGCAATATGCAGCAAACATGTAGAGAATGATTGTTGCATATGTAAATTAGAAACTTGGAAAACCTGAATAGAATACCTACCCATGATATTATTTCCAAGAAAACTAAATAGAGGCGTTACTTACATAGGGCGTGATGTGAAAACTATAAAAAGGTCATGCGTGTCATGTGTTAATCGGTTACTCTGGCCAAGTAAGTAGTGGCATATGATACCATGAACTTCTTATAGCGGACACATTTACATCCGATGTAGTAAGGACGGGGTTAAAGGGAAAAATTAAAAAGGTACCCAAATGAGTCAAATAAGTAAAATGTTGATAGTAAACGTAAACGCACGTCGGACGACGCAAGCGTATTACGTTAGAATAACGAGCCCGAGAGAAGGGACAAAGATTAAAGTAAATGAAAATACGAACCAACTAATGTGAATGCTAAGACATAGGGGATAAAGTTTGACTGTCATAAGTGATGAAATTCAAACAGACAAGTCAAAGGGGGCAGACTAAAGAATTAAGGACTCGACTGAATAAAAACGATGAATTTAGCTAAAACGACCAAATAAATTAAAGTGACGTCTAAAACCATATAAGAATGGTTACTTGATGATAACTTCGGTAAAGATACCCGATAGATGGGTAAGATTTTGAAAGTATGCGTAAACCAAGAGACGGGAACGCGAAATAGAAAGTCAAAGGACTCGGATTAAGAGTCATGACTAAAAGACGATGAGAAATTGCAAACAAAAATTTTGATAACTACGTTCAACTATTTTAAAGTTGAACGGGTCGAATGAAGGATGAAGTTTGACGTTCATGAGTAATGAAATCTCACACGAATAAGTCAAACGAGATAAATAAAGTGTAAAAGCTTGGTAGTGCAAGTAAGCGCAAACCTAATAATGGAAGCGCGAAATATTAATGAACCTATGTGACGGGTTGTAAAGGAATGTAGATAGGAAAAACGCAAACTAGCGAAACAAGAAAGTTAAAAACACTAAGATAAAGAAACCGGGTAACGGGTCGTAAAGAAGTATAGGTAAGAACCGGGTAACGGTAAGCGTAGGACAAACCGACGTGTAAATGACGATAAATGTCATAAGGTCGGAAAGATAATTCGAAAGAAAACAAATGTAGCCTTAGACTACGGTCAAGGTTAAATGAAATAAAAAAAATTAAAAGTAAATAATTACAAACATAAAAAGAGGTGTCTTGATGCTATATCTATACATACAGTTGAATAAAGACCCGAATAAAAGATGATCTACGGGATCATCATGATCTACGGGATTATAATTAATGTTAAATCTACAGGACCAAAAGACCCTCGGGTCACGAATAGAAAGAAATGAACTGATGGGGTTTTACCTTAAAAAGGTGAAAATCTAAAGAAAAAACCTATGAGGCTAAGTAAAGGAACCTACGGGTTGCTTGGGTAAAGCGTGGAAAACTGGTCACAGTTCTTAATGTAAAATAATAACGGTCAGGAATAAAACTTAGACGGAAATTCCTAGACTTGAGAGAGAAAGAAGTAAGACAGAGAAAACGTAAACTAAAAAAATTAGTTTTTAGTCAAAAGCAGCGTTCTAACAAACATAAGTAATATGGGGGGATTTAGAAAATCTTAAACACACATAAGGCCGGAGATGGCAAAATAGTATACCCGGATGATGGGGTATGAAGTGACGGCGACTAATTAGTTTAGCCGGTAAAACTAATCAAAGTTAAGAGAATGTCCTGACAAATACAAAGCTCTTGTTAATATAAGACAAGCGCGGGATAAACATGTTAAAAAATTGATGAGACTAAGTGATCGAGTGACGACTCGGTTAAAATGGTGCAAAGGATAAGGAATAAGAGGTGAAAGCCTCGGTCAGTGAGGACTTACACATAAAAGACACCGAAGGAATGAATATCATAAAAACGAAACTAAGTTTGTTTAGACAAAAATTAAAAGAACTATGTAAATAAGGTTTCGGGGACGAAACCTCTTTAAGGTGGGTAGACTTGTAACACCCCAAAAACGGGTTTGGTAATCAAACCACGTTAATAGTAAAGACGGGTAAAATATCGTTAGTGGTAAAAATTAACACGGTAAATATTAGGATTTAAATAAATAAACTTGATGTTAATTAAAAAGGAGGATAAATACTTTAAGAAAACAAAGTATATAGAAGGCTCGAGTTAACGGGACTTAAAATAAAACGGGTTATGACTTCCCGAACCCACTAAGTGACTAGGAATATTAACCTAGTTAGTTATGTGTTGTTAGAACAATAAAGGAAACTAGAAATAGTTAAACCTTTTATAAAAACAAAACATGAGGGGCTAATAGTGCCAAGTGGAGGAAACTTATTTATTAAAACTAAAAATAAAACACAACACACACTTGGTAAGTGTGTGTGTGTGCGCAGGAATGATCAGGAGCACCAGGGGGTTTTTTCAAAACCCTAAAGCTCATGAAATCCAGTAAAATCAAGGAGAAATCGAGCAAAGAAATTAGGGTTTTAACTAAAATCGCGATCACCAAGCTTAGGGGATCACAAGGTATGTCGAATTTTTGATATTTATGAAGTTGAGAATTCTTGATGTACATAAGAAATTTGAAATTGATGTTGCATGATTGTGGTATGGATGATATTGAAGTGAAATAGTGTTTAGGAGTAAACCCTAGACAAGAATATATTGAAATCATGCATAGCTCAAGTAAATTTATATTTTGTTGATGCTAAATTCATGAATGAGATGTTTTTAGGGTTTTGATTGCTAAAAATTAGTGTTATGATGTCAAGAACATGCTTAAATTGAATGCTGAATTCAAACAGCTCCTGATCAGAATTTACAGCCGATTTGTATTGGCTGTAACCTGAACAAAACGTGACAAAAACATGTGTTTCTTGAGTCTAAAATGTAATTCCAGGAAATATCTTTTAAACCCCACTGGAATCGCAATTTTTCGACGAAAATTGAGCGTTTTATGAATTTTTCTGTATCAAAGGTTCAAGCTGCGTTTTCTGGCAGAATTTGCAGCCCATTACGAATGTCATAACTCAATTTAGGAATTTATTTATAATCTCAAATTTTTACTGTAGATATTTTTAAGTGATTAAAAGAATCTCCAATTAGAATTTCATCAATCGGATAAAAGAGGAATTTTTTATGAATTTTTTCGTAAGCTGCAGTCAGAAGTGTCGAATCTGATTGCAGCTTAGTAAATGAATTTTTACGAATTTTTGGTAAAGAGTTAAATCTTGAAATTTTAACACAAGGCCTAACCCTCCGAGTGGTACGCCACATTAAAAAATCATAATTTTTGAAGACATGTAAACAGGTTAAACAAGTTACCAAAAACAGCCCATTTTTCAGTGATATGAAATGCCTGAATGAAATCGCGGTCTACTTGGTTGTGTGTAAAATTTGATTTCATTAAGAGTTCGGATGAAATATGCCTAAATGAGTTCAACGAACCAAATGTGCATTTGAATATGTTGATAAGTCAAACCGACCAATGATTAGATCGAATGATAATTTGATATGGTCGAATGATAAATTCGACATAAAACCCGTAGGATGGAATAGTCATAAACAATTATGACTAATCTAACCGTCTTACGAATTGTGATGATGATAGTTTGACTCTAGACAAGCTAGATGAAGACTTGGGAAAGAAGAGGGTCAAACGGATCGAGTACGCGGAAAAATGACATAACCGGATGCAAGGTAAGTGAAACTTACACCTTTTAGTAAAATAAACGTTCATCCTATAAGTTTCAAATACAATAAGGATAATATTCAAGATATGGTTCCCGACGCGAAATAATACGGGTCGGTACTAATATAAATTATAAAAACCATGTTTAATGGTAAAAGAGATAGAACGGTAAATTAGCCATGAAAAGCTAATTATAAAAATGGGTTTTTGAACGGTTACTATAAGTAAGCCTAATGAATAAAAAGAGTAAAACGGGTCAAATGGTAATGTGGATACCATTTGACAAATATTGACTAATAAACACTTGTCGAGTGTTATGCTTACATGATAAAGCGGCTTATGAATCAGCGTTGCTATGAATTAGCAAATTTTCGAGACAAGGTATTAAGACGGGTCAATGTATTGATCCGAGCCAGGTACGTATAATTATGTTGTAGTTAAAAGTGCTAATTTGGTCAATAATTGGTGAGAGTCTTTCGTCGTAAAATAAGAGACTAGAATTGACCAAAAAGCCCTTAACGGGCGAACGGGTAAACGACCGTTAGAGTTTGTTTAGAAACTTGTTTATTGATTTTGAAACCCTTAGATACATATAAAAAGTATAGGCAAAAACGTTTGCGGGTCAAAATAGACTAAGAAGTAAATTGTGATTAAATGCTTAGATAGATACAAATGAATCGGTGAATGTAAACGCCTACGTAAACTCTAGGATGGGAGCGAAAACGTTAAGGTTTGACAAGCCCGGGATGGGTAAAATGATAGGAATTAACTATTTTCTTTTTAGAACATGTAGTGAAATAATAATGCCAAACGGGTCGAATAATCACCTAAAGGATTTATGAGCCAACATTGGATAAATCAGATTTTTATGCAAACCAAGGTGATAAACGGGTCCGTAATTTAATTACGGACGCGTAGGAAAAAAATCGTGTAAAACGGATAACTAGAACGAAAGTTATGGCACTTTAAAGTTTGATTTTCGATTAATAACCATAGCTGGCAGATATGCAGGTTCCATGAATGGACCTGCTGGAAAATTGTCTCCCTCGCGCCACGCGAGGGAGTGTGGTAAATCTGGCGCGCCACGCAACGGATGTCGCGGCACGCGAAAGATGAGAAGAAGCCTCTCGCGTGGCATGAATCCGAAAAGAAAAATATAATAAATAAATATATATATATATATATATATATATTTGTTTTAGTTGGTTGATGCTATGAACTTGGTTAAACTCATTTTACGCTATCAAAACTAACTTTCATGTTGGTTTTGATCATAGGTATATTACGGGATGCCGGATGATGATCAAGCTAATCGAAGAACCGAACACACGAGATTAAGGCTTCCGCACGGCCTTACGTCGTAACTTTTAAACGACGAACTACATTGTTGTAAATCTTTGAAACTGTAAAAGTTTTTAATAAACCGTATTTTTATATGTGATATGTATATGTAAATGCACAACTAATTGTCGTTATTGGTACTAGAACTCTCTTACAATAGTAAGGGTGTTACAACTGCCGAGATCCCTCCACCACCACCTACCCTTTAACTTTCTCTCTCTAAACGAAACAACACAACAACAATTCTGCGACAAATCATCTGGTCAAAACCCATTTTAAACTCCCCAACCCCCGCTCGTTTCTCCCTCTGCGACGCACACCATCACTTCCGAACTCCCCAACCCCCGTCCCTAATTTGTTCGATTTCTGTTGTTTTAGATGGCGTCGAGGTCGAACTCGACCTTTAGGGCTCGGTTCTTGTTCAAGCAGCTTTGTTTTGAAAGTGTGCTCAGATTGTGTCGATTTCTTCTTTATTACACTTTATAATCATGTTTTAATTATCTGAGAATGGTGGAGGTGTTGCGGTGTTGGTGGAGGTGGTTGTGCGGTGGTGATGGTGGTGGTGGTGCGATGGTGATGGTGACGGTTGTGGTGCGGCGGTAATCATGGTGGTTTTGTTGAGAGGGAAAGATAAGTAAGAGAGAGATATTAGGTAGAAAGAGAGTGTGTGGAATATGTAGAAAGAGATATGTATGTGTGATGGATGCTATACATGTATATATGTAATAATAGTTTTAATAATAATAAATTGGTTTTTTTAAGTACAGGGGTAATTTGGTCATTTAACAAAAGTTAACAGAATAATTCTAACAGTGTTAAAAATTTGGACTCAAATGGTTAAGAAAAGTGGTTGTAAGGACTCGGGGCGTTAAATATTTTGATTTTGGACTCAAGTAGTTAAAACCTCTAAAACACTGGGACTCAAAAAGTAATTTTCCTTTTATTGTTTAGTTTTTGATAAATTAAACGTGTCGCATGTCATTGTAAAAAAAGTTGACACAACCATCACAGATTTTTTTGGAAAGTCTTATAAAAATAGAGTTATGTACGTATTTTTTTTAACAACAAATTTCTTTTTATTAATGTTGTTATGTGACTTGAACATAAGACATCCCCTTCTCAAGTGTTTAAAGCTGAGAGTTGTGTAAGTATTGATAATGAAATTTATAAAGCATGACATAGTCCAATAAAGTGCAAGTTGGGCTGTAAATGCTTATAATAAGCTTTCGGATACGACAGGAAAAGGTTTTGTATTTATTTATAGTGTTTTTGGATTTTATCATCTTAAACTATTGGCTATTGACCGTTATCACCCTTAACTATCACCTTGACGCCCGCCGCCCCCAACTTAACACTTAGTGTGTTCTGTCACTATGTTGTTAACTGATCACTAACTTTTGATCATGTTACTATACTTTTGGGGATGTCCTAAGATCCCTAAAACCTTGCTAGGATCCATATGACACCCCCAAAAGTATCGTAACAGGATCAAAAGTTAGTGATTAGTTAACGACGTGACGACAGAATATACTAAGTGTTAAGTTGGGGTTACGGACGTCAAAGTGATAGTTGGGGGTGGCAGTTGCCAATAACTAATAGTTGGGGGTGATAAAATCCAATAACCCTTCTTTATAAATAAATAAATAAATAAATAAATAAATAGGTTTCCTTTTTTAAGTGAAATGGAAAAGAACCTTTTGTCTAGCGTTACTTAATAAATACAGAGATGAGATATGATGAATATGGAATGGGTTTTGATAATCTTAGTGTAATATTTTAGAATCGTATTTCTGTATCATACTCGTTGGACACCCATCAGGGGAAGTAAACCCGGTTCGTGATGTCTTAATAATACTTTGGTCCCCCACTCACACTGTGATTTGGAAAATGGAAACCCTAACTACATTTACATCAGGGCTTTTCTCAAGAGCCCAAGTCTGTATTGCTGTGACTGTCCAAATTCACATACTTGATTATCTCACTTCCACATGTTGATCAAATTTGATAACTTTTTTGGTTACCAAATTTGATAGTGATGCATTCATATTTCATTTCACTTTCATCGAAATGCTAAACATTTTTTGGTTACCAAATTTTATATGACAAGTGCTTCTGGGTTAGGGCTTGAGTAGATTACATTTTTAGACAAAAGATCAAATACAAATAATCTTAACATACTAAACATACAAATTGAAGGAAAACCCAAAAAGACAAGGTGACATTTTTGTAATTACCACCAACTATCAAAGTTACTATACAAATGTGAACTCAACAAAAAATACCTAAAAAACAAAAAAAAAAATTTAACATTTTTTATTAAAAAATCGCTACATTTCGTTAGAAAATTTTTTTTTTTTTTTTTTTTTTTTGCTGCTGCTACTAAAAGTAGCGATTTTTTTAATAAAAAATGTTAAAAAAATTTGTGTGTTTTTTTTTTTTTATTTTTTTAGGTTTTTTGGGGGTTTAGTTTTTAGCATTTTAGCTTGGGTGGGGGGGGGGGGGGGAGGTTAGGTTTTTTTTTAGGTTTTTGGGGGGGGGGGGGGGGGTGTTAGGTTTTTTTTTTATGTTTTTGGGGTGGGGGGGTTAGGTTTTTTTTTTTTTTTTTTTGGGGGGGGGGGGGGGGGGGTTTAGGTTTTTGGGGGTGGGGGGGGGGGGGGGGGAGGAGGGGTTAGGTTTTTTTTAGGTATATTTATAGAGTAACTTTGATAGTTATTGATAATTACAAAAATGCCACCTTGTCTTTTTGAGTTTTCCTTCAATTTGTATGTTTAGTATGTTAAGATTATTTGTACAAGAACTTTACCCTACATTTTTATGTGGTTTTTCGTTTTTATTATTCTTTAGCTAGTTAAAATGATTGAAGGATGTCTTTTAAGAACGGATACATTGATGTATGATATGATAGGTAACTCACCCGTTTGTAAGCGTTGAGACCCACAAGATATGATAATGGAGATTAAAAATCCCGTTATGGTACTAAATCTCTGAGCTCAAAACCCATTATAAAATGAATACATAAGTAATCAAACGATATAGTATATTCTATACTATTATAATAAAGTTACATACACTCTATATAGAGTATCACACTTGGATAACTTTTATATCACCAAAATAGCCATTGAATGGTCAACTTTTCAAAAATTGCCAATTGAAACGGCTCCACGAGCCTTTTCACGAGTTCCGACACGGCTTAAAAGAACTTTTCTCAGCAGCCACTCACCTTTTGACACGTGTGCACCCCCTTTTTGAAAAGTTGTGTCTTCTGACACGAGTTCAGTTCAGCCCTGTCTTCTGAAAAGTTGTGTTCACCCACTTTTTGAAAATTGATCGTTCACTTTTTGAGAATAAATACAAGGGACTGAACATTCAATGGATAATCCTCAGCAGCCACAAAACCCCAATTCATTAATCTAACACAAACCCCATATCAAACTTGTTTGTTAATCGGCTGTTGACGGAAGTCAATCGGAGGTGAAGAACTAAGTTGTCGGCCGGAGATGATAAGAGATGGTAATCGGTGGTCGATTGATCGGCGCGGTGGTCTTGTTATCGTGGTGGAAATTGTCGACAAAAGGAATGAAGGACCGTGGTGGAGGTGTTTGTCGGCGGTCGGAGATGATAAAAGTTGATCGGTGGTCGTGTACAGAGAGAAGGTCGTGTACAGAGAGAAGGTCGTCGGCAGTGTGATGGGGTAATCGGAGGTGGGTAGTGTGATCGATGATGGTGGAGGTTAGTCTATTGTGGGTGACGGTGGGTATGGTGGTCGACTGACACCCTTCTTATCTTCAGTCCCAATTCTTATCTATATGTCGACGATGGGGTAGTGGTGATTGTTGGTCAGAAAAAAGGTGGGGGAGAAGACAGGAAGACAGAGACTGAACAACCAAATTGGGGCAGAAGACAGGGACTGAACAGAGGTGCACACGTGTCAAAAGGTGAGTGGCTGCTGAGGAAAGCTTTCTTAAGCCGTGTCGGAACTCGTGAAAAGGCTCGTGGAGTCGTTTCAGTTGGCCATTTTTGAAAAGTTGACCATTCAATGGCTATTTTGGTGATTATCCCTTTTTTTATGTTTTTTTCTAGTTTCTAGAGCTCTGGTTGCCGAATCACATGTAACATGGCAGCTATGTGGTAATGGCTAGAAATTCAAAAAGCACGTGGTGACAGCTAGGTTTTTCAGAAAGTCAGTTCTTTTGGTTCTAATTCACAATTGCTGAAATAACCAACATAGTCCAGTACGGATTTTGGGGCTAACCAAGTTTAAGGATCGACCGAAGCTGGTGAACTTAGACCGAAAGGTATGTGCTCCGTCCCCGGTCCGTCGCCCCCATCCCAGATCGTCCCACACCACCCCCTCCCGCCCCGTCCCGTCGGTCACGTCCTCTCCCAGACGATGGAGACGAGCCAAAGTGGAGGGCCGCCTTTTCCTTGCTCTCTCTCTCTCCTTGCATGCTTTAATTTGATTGGCTGCTTTAATTTCAGTGGGCCCCTATTGGGTAGTCATGGCTTCCCCTCCACACCCTTGTGTTGTAAGGACTCTCAAAATTATCATAAAAAAATACCCATAAGTATAAACCCGGACCCCTGAAACCCTAATCCATATTAAAAATCAAGAAATTCTGAATCCTAGTCCTCTCGCGGGCCGCGTAAACCTTAAGGGAAGTTTACGCGGGCCGCGTCAATGTATGATTGACCGGATAAGTGTTCCGGATCCACGTGGTGTACACCTGGCTAGCCTACTCGTGACCAATCAACCCTACTCGTAGACTAGGCGGCCACGGGGGCCGCGTAAAGGTAAGCCGAAGGCTTACACGGGCCGCGTGAGGTCTCAATTTCAGCTATAAATAGCTTGTTGCATGCACAGTCCACTGGTGTCGAAATCTTTTCGTAAAAACGAATTGATACTACTCTGAAGTCGAAAATACAACCTCAATTAGTGGGGTGCTGCTCCGATACCGGGTATTAACTCGATCGCTGCTACGACTCAATGTCCGATAGATTAAAACTATCCAATGGATGTTAAGTGCTGCCTACATTAGGGTTTATGCTTTGTCATTCGTCGTGAATACGATGGATGTTTAAGTATCGCACTTTGTCATTCGTTGTGAAGGTTTAATCTCGTGAGTTATCGTAAATGCTGTATTAGTTACTAACCGAATTCGTGTGCATGTTATTAAATTTAGGTTAAAAGGCTAATCAGTAGGCTAAGCTCTGCTCATATAAATCTGCAATGTGAGTCATTCTCTTTTTACCAAAATACTTTAAAAATCATGTTTGAGTTCAAAGTTATAATTACAGGGATTAAGTCTTTGTAATCATCAATTACAGCCGGTATGTGGGGTTTTGTATACATTACTTGATAACCGTCACCATTGGACAACGGGTTAGCCAAGGGGTGATATGACCATAGTCACAGACACCATTGGACTCTGAGGTTACTAATGGATGTTCGACTGACAAATACTGTGGGTAGTTGGTTGATATCTGGAAACATTGTAATCGCTCTTAATACTGTAAATTATAACAAACGAGTCGTTTTAGTAAAAAGAATGATTCACCAGTATTTCCCGCTGACAAAACCTTTTTCAAACATGTTTCAGGTGATCTGTTGTGATCCAGGAAAGTGTCGTGAAGCACTACAAGCTTAAGGAAGTGGCTCAATATAAAATAAATAAACATGTTTTAATAAAGATTTCTCAGTGAAATCATATGATTGTAACCTACCGGGGTTTATCCCGAATTGTGAAATAAAATAATCGGGAAATTTCAGTTTTAAAAAGATCCTGTTAAAATCTTCCGCTGTTAACTCAATTAAATAAATACCACGGGATTTTCTGTCCCGCGGCTCCTGAAACGGGTCAAACCGGGTCGGGGGCCGTGACAGAAAAATGTGGTATCAGAGCCACTGATTTAAGCCCATTAAGTATTTAAAAAATACTTAATTTTACTTATTTGTTTAAAGTATGGGTAAACAAAGACTTTCGGACATCTACCGTAAAATAGATAGTTCACCAAAGGATAAGGGATCATCATCCTCAAAATTCCCAGTAAATATTGAGGAAGGAATATTTGTTCGAAAGGCACACTATGAGGCACCACTTTCTCCTAATAAAAGAAATTTGATTATTAGGAAAAGTCAGGAAAAAATAAAGAAATCCCAACCAAAAGAGGTGCAGGTTAATCAGGAAACCCAGGGATTAGACAATAAACCACCATAGGAAGACAAGTTAGATGAAAAATGGGCAGATCTCTATATGCTAGCTACTGTAGCAGTCAATGCAAATCTTTAAATACCCTGACCCAGTCCTAGCAATCATATCACTTATAAACCAGAACTTTACTCAGTAAATAAATAAGTTCACAATAAACCTTAGTATGTTTTAATTATCAGTTATCCTTTGTAATAAATTAGTTACACGGCATGCAAAAATATTTAAAGGTTATCTTTGAAGATTTGTTATAAAATTTTAACTTAGCATTTGTGTGTATTTTGCATATATGCTAAACAACATGAATGAGTTATCTGAAGCCCTTCAGAATCTCAACCTGTATCCAGTGAAAATAGAAGTTTCTAAAGACTTTACTGGTTACATCGCCGATGTAGAGGAACTCATGGAATTCAATGCTCCACCTCCAAAGAAACCAAAGCCTAAGAAAAGGAGAAGGTTCGTAGGATGGAGGCGTGTGCGTAGGAGGAAACCCGCAGCTAGAAACATTCCTAAAATAGAAAATCCCATAGATAAAGGATAGGGGTTTGAAACCGGGGAAGATTCTAGGCAGACAGAAATAGAGATTGGGAAAGGTTCTAGGAAAACCAAGATAGAAGTTGGGGAAAGCTCTAGACAAGTCGAGGAGTTACCATTTCAGGAGGAATTGGATCGCACATTGGCAAGTTGTGATATTATCAGGCCTATTAATAACAACCTCTACCCTTATTCTGCTGAAACACAACTCCCCATAAATTTAGAACCAGCCATTCCAGACCCTCTGATCCACACCCAACCACTAGGAATGGATGAGTGGTGGACTAATGATTGTTAGTTTCAAAACCTTCTCAACAATCCTTATACATTTCTCCCTCAGTTCGACCCGGAACCAATACCAAACCCGCCAATGAGCAATGAAAATCTAGCTGAACTCCGCCACTTTGGCGAAGAATTGGTAGATGCTGGGAATAGGATCCGGGAAGTGGGAGAACAGATCTCCTGGAAGTACGACGAGAGGGAACGTCGCTTCTAAAATACCCAGGGATAGGATGGTGGTGAAACTGTGGTTGTATAATAATAGTAATAATAATAAAATCAGTCTGTAAAATAACCTACAAATAAAACCTTTGTAAGATAACGGTGTGTAATGATGCATAATATATATAAGTATGTGGTGAAATTTGTATGATTGTTTTGTATAATTGTTATTTATTTGATACTAATAAATTATAATTATCAGATGGAAAACGCTAATAATGAACCAGTAAACGAGGTTAACCATTCTGAGCAACACCCGGAGGATCAATTTATGACTAGGCAAGATATAGAAAATATCGTTGCTCAAGGAATAGCCAATGCTATTCCAGCAATTCTTGCTGCTGCCCAGAAACCTGTTGAACCTCAACAAATCATTCCTAGCAAACGTATTTCTGAAGATAACTTCAGTAATAGCATAAACGGAGGCGATAATCATACTAATCATGATAATGAACCACGGCAGGTTCAACTCCCTAAGAAAATGAAAGCTGCAACGCCTGGTTGCACTTACAAATAATTTCTTCCTTGTAAACCAGCTGAGTTCGCAGGCAATGAAGGGGCGACTGCGGCACTGCGTTGGTTAGAAAAAACCGAGGCAGTACTTAAAATAAGTAAATGTGCCAAGGACGACAAGGTCATGTACGCGTCGAATCTTTTCAAAGAAGGGGCGCTAGAATGGTGGAATACAGTACTTCAATCCAAAGGAAGAAACATGGCCTATGCCATGAGTTGGGAAGAATTTAATCTCCTAATAGAAAGAAAATTTTGTCCCGAATACGAAAAAGAACAAATGGCAAATAAATTCCTAAACCATCGGATGGTGGGTGTAGATTGTCGAGGATATACTTCGACATTCTTTGAATATGCTAGAGTGGTACCAACACTGGCTTCGCCAGAACCAGTACTCATTTCTCGTTATATTTGGGGATTAATTGGCGAAATTCGTAATATCGTTAAAGCTGCGAGACCTCGCACTATTGACGATGCGGTAGAATTAGCTAACACCCTAACTGACGAACTGGTACGCACAAGAGATGAAAACAGGAAAAATGAACTGGCCCAGAAAATTACCCAAGGATTTCGTACGGGTAATAATAGCAGCTTCAAGAGAAGAAGAACAGGGAAATCTTCAACTCCGCCGTTCTGCAGGAATTGCAGAAAGAAACATTATGGAAGATGTAATATAACCTGCAACTTTTGCAAAGTTGTAGGACATCGTGAAGAAGACTGCATAAAGAAAACAAGAATCTGCTTTAACTGTGGAGAAGCAGGACATTTCAAAACAGAATGTCCTAAATTGGCCAAACCAGCAGACAACAAAACCAAGACGGCTGACGGAGCTACTAAAAAGAATGCCAGAGCATTCCAATTGACCACGCAGGAAGCCGAATTGATTCCAGACGTCATAGCTGGTACGTTCTTAGTTCACAACGTTTACGCAAAAGTATTATTTGACTCTGGTGCAAACCAAAGTTTTATAAATACTTCATTCTACCAAGCTCTTAGTTTACCCTTAACCAACATTAGGCAGATTTTTACAGTCGAAACGGCAGATGGGAATTCTGTTAAAATAAATAAGGTTTTGCGGGAAGAAAATATAGAACTTTCAGGTTATAAATTTCATGAAAACCTATTACCAATGAATCTAGCTGGATTTGATGTTGTGTTAGGAATGGATTGGTTAGTAGCCAACCATGCTCGAATCCTCTGTGATAAAAACTCTATAGAAATTCAAGCACCTACCGGAGAAGTGATCATAATTACAGGAGATAAACCACGTAAACCCATGAAGTTCATATCAGTAATGAAAGTTGCTAGCTATAAACGAAAGCAAGGAATAGTATCTATGATTTCAGTAATCATTAGTACTAAGGGTAAAGAACTTAAGGAGATTCCTGTAGTCTCAGAATACCCAGATGTATTCCCAGAAGAGTTACCAGGATTACCACCAGATAGGGAAGTGGAATTTAGGATTCATTTAGTTCCTGGAACTACACCGATAGCCAAATCACCTTATAGGTTAGCACCTACGGAAATGTTAGAATTGAAAAAGCAATTAGATGAATTGCTAAGTAAAGGTTTTATACAACCTAGTTCATCCCCGTGGGGAGCGCCAGTATTGTTTGTAAAGAAGAAGGATGGTTCGATGCGAATGTGTATCGATTATAGAGAATTGAATAAGGTTACCATTAAGAATCGATACCCATTACCTAGGATTGATGATCTTTTTTATCAACTTCAGGGAGCTAAATATTTTTCTAAGATCGATTTACGCTCCGGATATCATCAATTGAAGGTACAAGAAGAAGACATAGCTAAAACTGCTTTCAGAACTAGGTATGGTCATTACGAGTTTACAGTCATGGACATGATGAATCGGATCTGTAAACCGTATTTGGATAAATTTGTAATTGTCTTCATCGACGATATACTTATTTATTCCAAAAGTCAAGAGGAACATAGTAAGCACTTGCATGCACTCCTAACTTTGTTAAGAAAAGAAAAGCTTTACGCCAAATTCTCGAAGTGTGAATTTTGGCTACAGGAAGTGCAATTTTTAGGACACATGGTGAATCACGAAGGAATTCACGTAGATCCTGCTAAGATAGAAACAATCACTAAATGGAAGGTTCCACAATCAGCAATGGAAATTAGAAGTTTTATAGGTTTAGCTGGATATTATAGACGGTTTATTAAGGATTTTTCTAAAATAGCTGTACCATTATCTAAGCTAACCTGTAAAGCCGTTAAGTTTGAATGGGGACCTAAACAAGAAGAAGCCTTTAGGATCTTGAAGAAGAAATTAACCAATGCTCCTATCCTAGCTTTACCAGAAGGAACAGAAGATTTTGAAGTATACTGTGATGCTTCAAAATTAGGATTAGGATGTGTTCTAATGCAACGCAAGAAGGTAATTGTATATGCATCTAGGCAATTGAAAAAGCACGAGGAGAACTATACGACGCATGACTTAGAATTAGGGTCGATAATTTTTGCCCTTAAAATTTGGAGACATTATCTGTATGGAAGTAAGTTTACTGTTTATACAGATCATAAGAGTTTAAGATATATATTTGGGCAAAAAGAATTAAACATGCGGCAAAGGAGATGGATGGAAATTCTAAGTGACTACGACTGTGATATTCAATATCACGAAGGAAAGGCAAATGTAGTTGCAGATGCCTTAAGTCGTAAGTATCATGAGAAACAACGACGGGTTCGTGCTCTTAGATTAAATCTACAGTTAGATTTAATGGAACAATTAAAGAATGTTCAAGAAACAACAATCAAGAACGATGCTGAAGGAATGAAAGGACGAATCAAAGAATTAGAGCAAGGAAATGATGGAATATGGAGATTCCACAAGGAGAGAATTTGGGTTCCTAAGCAAGGAGAGTTAAGAGATAAAATTTTAGAAGAAGCCCATAAATCTAGGTATACCATGCATCCTGGAAACAATAAAATGTACCAAGATTTAAGAAATAATTTCTGGTGGATAGGAATTAAAAAGAACATAGCTAGGTATGTCTCTAAATGTCTTACTTGTTCACAAGTTAAGGCAGAACACCAGAAACCTTCAGGTCTACTACAACAATTTGAAATGCCTGTACGGAAATGGGAACTCATAACAATGGACTTTGTTACTAAGTTACCCAAAACCAGAAAAGGGAATGATGCAATTTGGGTAATTGTGGATCGATTAACCAAATCAGCTCATTTTCTACCCATGAAGGAAACCTTTAGCATGGAAAGGTTAGCCAAGTTATATGTAGACGAAGTAGTATCCTTACATGGAGTTCCACTCTCCATTGTATCGGATAGGGATAGTCGTTTCACTTCCCATTTCTGGAAAAGTTTCCAGGAAGCAATGGGAACCCGACTAAATTTAAGTACTGCATATCATCCTCAAACAGACGGGCAAAGTGAAAGGACGATACAAACCCTGGAAGACATGCTTCGAGCATGTGTGATAGATTTTGGTGGAAACTGGGACGATCACTTACTATTGGTTTAATTCTCCTATAACAATAGTTATCATTCAAGCATTGAAGCTGCCCCATTTGAGGCACTGTACGGAAGAAAGTGCAGAACTCCAGTTTGTTGGGCAGAAATAGGAGAGAGTCAATTATCAGGTCCGGAGATTGTGCAAGAAACTACTGACAAGATCACACAAATCAAGGAAAGACTGAAAACGGCTCGAGATCGCCAGAAAAGTTATGCAGACAATCAACGCAAGCCGTTAGAATTCCAAATCAGAGACAAGGTACTATTAAAAGTATCTCCTTGGAAAGGAGTAGTTCGATTTGGAATTGAAAGAAGGGAAAGCTAAGTCCAAGATACGTAGGACCATTTCCAGTAATTCAACGTATAGGACCAGTTGCTTATCGTTTACAACTACCAGAAGTGTTAGCTGGAGTACATGACGTATTTCATGTATCCAACCTCAAGAAATGCCTATCAGACGAATCTTTGGTAGTACCTCTCCAAGATATAGAGGTAAACGAAAAGTTAAAATTAGTTGAGAAACCTCTTCAGATAGAAGACAGAAAGGTGAAATTTCTCAAACACAAACGGTTAGTACTTGTCAAGGTCAAGTGGGATTCAAAGAGAGGACATGAATACACTTGGGAGCTGGAATCAGAGATGAAGAGAAAGTATCCTCACTTATTCCAATGAATCTCGAGGACGAGATTTTAAATAAGGTGGGGAGGATGTAAGGACTCTCAAAATTATCATAAAAAATACCCGTAAGTATAAATCCAGACCCCTGAAACCCTAATCCATATTAAAAATAAGAAATTATGAATCCTAGTCCTCTCGTGGGCCGCGTAAACCTGAAGGGAAGTTTACGTGGGCCGCGTCAATGTATGATTGACCGGATAAGTGTTCCGGATCCACGTGGTGTACACCTGGCTAGCCTACTCATGACCAATCAACCCTACTCGTAGACTAGGCGGCCACGCAGGCCGCGTAAAGGTAAGCCGAAGGCTTACGCGGGCCGCGTGATGTCTCAATTTCAGCTATAAATAGCTTGTTGCATGCACAGTCCACTGGTGTCGAAATATTTTCGTAAAAACGAATTGATACTACTCTGAAGTCGAAAATACAACCTCAATTAGTGGGGTGCTGCTCCGATACCGGGTATTAACTCGATCGCTGCTACGATTCAATGTCCGATAGATTAAAACTATCCAATGGATGTTAAGTGTTGCCCACATTAGGGTTTATGCTTTGTCATTCGTCATGAATACGATGGAGGTTTAAGTATCGCACTTTATCATTCGTTGTGAAGGTTTAATCTCGTGAGTTATCGTAAATGCTGTATTAGTTACTAACTGAATTCGTGTGCATGTTATTAAATTTAGGTCAAAAGGCTAATCAGTAGGCTAAGCTCTGCTCATATAAATCTGCAATGTGAGTCATTCTCTTTTTTCCAAAATACTTTAAAAATCATGTTTGAGTTCAAAGTTATAATTACAGGGATTAAGTCTTTGTAATCATCAATTACAGCCGATATGTGGGGTTTTGTATACATTACTTGATAACCGTCACCATTGGACAACGGGTTAGCCAAGGGGTGATATGACCATAGTCACAGACACCATTGGACTCTGAGCTTACCAATGGATGTTCGAGTGACAAATACTGTGGATAGTTGGTTTATATCTGGAAACATTGTAATCGCTCTTAATACTGTAAATTATAACAAACGAGTCGTTTTAGTAAAAAGAATGATTCACCAGTATTTCCCGCTGACAAAACCTTTTTCAAACATGTTTCAGGTGATCTGTTGTGATCCAGGAAAGTGTCGTGAAGCACTACAAGCTTAAGGAAGTGGCTCAATATAAAATAAAGAAACATGTTTTAATAAAGATTTCTCAGTGAAATCATATGATTGTAACCTACCGGGGTTTATCCCGAATTGTGAAATAAAATAATTGGGAAATTTCAGTTTTAAAAAGATCCTGTTAAAATCTTCCGCTGTTAACTCAATTAAATAAATACCACGGGATTTTCTGTCCCGCGGCTCCTGAAACGGGTCAAACCGGGTCGGGGGCCGTGACATGTGTCCCCAAGGAGATTGTCCTCCACCATCGCTTAGTTGGCGCCTACGTGGCGAATGGTCCCTTTGGGGACTATCCTCACCATACCTCATGGTCTTGCTTTTTGTCACACCCTGATATTTCCACGTATTACCGGTGGGCCCGGTGCGGAGTATCGTGACGTAGTTGATATCATTATAGTCAATTTATCACAGTTCAATGCACAGCGGAAGTCTAAAAGTATAATATTACAAACCGAATGAAAGTAACATAAGTATTACAAACGGAATGTAAAAGGATCTACAGGCGGATCAAAACAAGGAAATATTGTTCAACAGATTTCTAAGTGACAAAGCTTGCAAGACTCTTTATTTATTCACTCAGGAGTAGCCAGCCTATTTCACATAGTACCTGCACTTAACCTTTTGGAAAATACGTTAATTTACACTGGTAAATACAATTAACCGACTCTTTTGAAAATATTTAAGAAAATTGGTTTAAATGCGCAAGGCATAAATAATCTTTTATAACTTGGGATCATTATTTAAAAATAATCTTGTAAAAGAATTATATGTTTGTTATACGTTCAGTAGCTCGGGTTGAATACCGGGTTAAAGATTAATAGACACACCACATAATATAACCCACGGCGAGTTATTCTCGAACAAGCGGGCATATTATTCTACATACGCACCGGCAGGTGTATGCCTAGACCCCATGCTTAAGTCGTGGCCATTTCAATGAATAAGCCGAGGATATCCTGGACATGGTCATTAACCCCCCCCCCCCCAAAGGCTTAAAACAAACAAAACAGATTAAATGGGTTATCTCAATGATTTAACCTTCATATGATTAAAAATTCAATACCCAACCAAGCGGTATTTTATATACCTTACCCCAAGCCCGTATAAGGGAAAATAAGTTAAAAGTATTTACCTGAGCAAATTATACAAATTTATCCCAGCCGTATAGAATCAGCAAGTGCAAATATCTTTTACTGGGCTCCTAAATCTGGAACTAAGGTTTTAATAACCTATTAGATTCTTAACGGGTCTTACTTAAGTTTAAACTTAGACCGGTTAGTTTTAAAGAAAGGTTTAGGGTTCAAAACAAAGATTAAGCGAAGACCAGGTTAGAATGTGATTTAGACCCGACAAGTATGGAGACTTGTATAATATGGGTAAACTAAACACATTCTGGATTTTGAGGTAAAAATGATAAGGTTTGACCCGTTTCGGTCAATTTATGCAAACTAGTCACATAAACCGTACCGAACGCGAAAAATGCATAACGGGTACCCAAAAGAGTCATGAACAGGTTCTCTAAGTTAATATTCTTAACATGTGTTATGATATCAGTAGGATACTTTCCATTATGCCCAAAACGAATTTAAAATCAATTTAAGCCCCGTAGGGGTATTTTGGTCATTTTAAAGGTTATAAAAGAGGTTAAATATTAATCTGAGGTTCTGGTCTAAAATGATCAGTAAAAATAATTATTTTTGCAAGTCATATCAGTAGGGTGTTGCATATATGTGAAATTTATCATTTATAACCAAACTATGCGCCGTAGGGGCATTTTGGTCATTTCACATAAGCTTTAAAGGTCAAATTTGGAAACCTGAGTTCAAAACTTTTACTTACTGTTAATGTATAAAAATTTACTTAAAACATCAGTAGGTATTAAGTCTTATGTGTCAAAAATAGTTTTAACCCATACTATGCGTTTAAAACGCGTAAAAAGTCGGTTTTAGGCGATTTTCAGGTTATATAAGGAAATCTAAGTTTTTGATCAGTTTATAAAGTTCAAAATATTTTATTTATCATATAAAATCAGTAGCAAAATATTTGGTATCAAAATGTTATGCAAAACTAATTTTATTAGCAAAAAGGGTATAACCGTCAATTACCGAATCAAGGCAAGAACCCTACGTTATGATCAGTTTAAAAATTAATAAAAATCTTCAAAAATCCCAAAATATTATATTACATCAATGGGTAAAAAGTTTGGTGTCAAAATTTGGGTTTAAATAGGCTTTATGCTAAAAATGCCGTTTAATTAATAAAAAACTTTCAAATTACGTTATTGAGCATAACTCCTAATTTAGACCACAAACAGATGTCAAATTTTTAGAACATGTTTATAAATCAGTAATAAAGGTTTTTGTCCTCTCACATTTTCAAAAATCTCGTTTTAATATCAAAAGGGCATAATGGTCAACATTTAAGCAATTAACGGAAACATGCAAATGAATCGGATTAATAAGGAACCATGTAGTATAACCTCAGATGGTTTTACTAACTTATAATATGGTCCTAAAGGAACCTTAAGGCATATCTCAAACTAGCTAAATCGGGCCAGAACTGAAAGTCAAAGCAAAAGTCTTCTTTTGCGACTTTCGGTTCCGAACCGAACCTAAACTCAGAATTGTCGGGTTGAACATACTTAGACATGTTCTTACATTATTTACCAAGTTATCTTAATGTTAAAACATGTTCCATAACATCTAATTATCAGTTATGAGTTTATTTGCAAAAATAGCTTTCTATTGACTTTTTAATATTAAGTTTGACCCGACAATTGACCAGGTTAGAGTGATAATCAGGGGGTGCCCTTTTAAGGACTTAATACCCACATAATTACCAACTCATAACCACTTTCAATTCGAATAATGGTTGGACCATTAGTGATTAATCACCAAGTCAAAGCTTAATTACGACAGCTTGGACTTTTGGTCATTAGACTAATAAAACTTGAACTAGAGAGGCTAAGAATGCTTCCAAAGACTCTTAGCACGAATTAGGAGCTGAGGGAAACTTGCTTGAAGTCCAGAGAGCTCCAGAGAGTGAGTTTGAATAATTTTTGTGAATGAACAAATGAACTAGCAAACAAGAAGTTCTTATATAGCCAAAAATAATTCACAAGATCACTCCACACAAGTCTACAACTGATTTCTGATGATTCAAGGTGTCCCCTATGCATGTAATACTGTTGGCTCAGTCCCCTGAATTGAAAACCACCATGCAAAGGCGGTGTAACCTGCTGTACATGCAGCTATCATCTTTTTCTGCATCTGGCAGTCGGACGCGGGCCGCGTAGGCCTTAACAGAATTCTACGCGGGCCGCGTAGAAGGCTAATTCCGGTAAAAACTTTGCTAACTTTGCATTTTTGGCCCCTGGTCCATAAAAACTTTATAAAACTTCCATTTATTGCAATTTGGACCCCCATAGTTAACTTTTAAGGACCTTGGGTCATAAACTAACCCCGTTAAGCTCCTGGTTAGTTGTACGGTCACCCGAAAAGTCTTGTCTTCTTCGAAACTCCACAAAATTAATATCCGACATTCTTGAGATCAAAATATATAATTATCACAATGTTTTTGGGATCGTTAAAAGGTCACTCAGATGTTACTTTCAATATGTTGACACTTTTAACCCCTATGTTTCATAAGATCCTTATATCAGGTCCTGTTAGTTGGACATCTCCAACTTCCGCCCAACAAACTGGCGTCCTGCACTTTCTTCCATATAAAGCTTCAAAAGGTGCAGCTTGGATGCTCTAATGATAGCTATTATTATATGAAAATTCGATCAACGGAAGATGATCATCCCAACTTCCCCCTAAATCAATAACACATGCTCGTAGCATATCTTCAAGTGTTTGTATTGTACGTTCGCTCTGACCATTCGTCTGAGGATGATATGCAGTGCTGAAATTTAATCGAGTACCTAACGATTGTTGAAAGCTTTTCCAAAAATGCGATGTATATCTCGTATCCCTATCAGAGATGATAGACACTGGCACTCCGTGAAGAGATACAATCTCATCCACGTACAGTTGAGCTAATTTATCTGAGCTGTGTGTTTCCTTAATAGGTAAGAAGTGGGCTGACTTAGTCAGTCTATCTACTATAACCCAAATAGTATCATTTCCTAGCTTTTTTTTCGGTAACTTAGTGATAAAATCCATAGTTACCATTTCCCACTTCCAGGTGGGAAGTTCATGCTGTTGTAGCAAACCTGATGGCTTCTGGTGTTTGGCTTTAACCTGAGCACATGTCAGACATTTGGCCACATAAGTGGCTATAGATTTCTTCAAACCTATCCACCAGTAATTTGCCTTTAAATCCTGATACATCTTGTCACTGCCAGGATGAACAGAATACTTGGAGCTATGGGCTTCTTGAAGGATCACGTCCCGAAGTCCTCCATAGATTGGGACCCATATTCGTCCATTAAATCTTAGAATTCCATCCTTGCCATATGATAATTGTTCAGCAATTACTCCCAATTTTTCATTCGGATAGTTAGCTTCTAATACAGCTTCCTTCTGAGCGGCTAACAACCTCTCATTTAAACTGTTTTTCAATCCAATGCTCTTGGCATTGATTCTAATGGGCTTAACCTGTTCTTTCCTGCTCAAAGCATCAGCGACTACATTCGCTTTGCCTGGATGATATCAGATTTCACAATCATAATCATTTAGTGTCTCCATCCATCGACGATGTCTCATGTTCAGGTCCTTCTGGTTAAACAGATGTTGAAGGCTCTTATGATCAGAATAGATCACACACTTGGTACCATATAAATAATGCCTCCAAAGTTTTAGTGCAAACACAACGGCACCCAATTCCAAATCATGGGTGGTGTAATTCTTTTTGTGCACCTTTAATTGTCGGGAAGCATATGCAATAACTTTGCCCTTCTCAATAAGCACACATCCCATACCTGTGTGCGATGCGTCACAATAAACCACAAACTCTTCAATTCATTCTGGTAACGTCAATACAGGAGCATTGCTTAATTTCTGTTTAAGAATATCAAAGGATTCTTGTTGCTTAGGACCCCAATCAAACTTGATATTCTTGCGAGTTAATGAAGTTAGGGGTGCAGCAATCCTTGAAAAGTTTTCAATAAAACGCCTGTAATATCTTGCCAGGCCTAAGAATCTACAAATCTCTGTGGGCATCTTCGGCTATTGCCAATTCATGATAGCTACAATCTTAGCGGGATCCACCTGGATTCCACGCTCGCTAACCACATGTCCAAGAAATTGGACTTCACGAAGCCAAAACTCACATTTTGAAAACTTGGCGTAGAGCTTCTCTTGCTGAAGAAGTTTAAGAATACACCTAAGATGTTTTTCATGATCAGCCTGATTCTTCGAATATATAAGTAAGTCATTATTGAAGACGATGACAAACTTTTCCAAGTATGGCTTGCAGACGCGGTTCATGAGATCCATGAACGCTGCTGGTGCATTAGTGAGCCCGAAAGGCATCACCAAGAACTCGTAGTGACCATAACGAGTTCTGAATGCAGTCTTATACACATCTTCATCTCTGAATTCGGCTGATGGTAACCTGACCTTAAATCAATCTTAGAAAAGTAACTTGCTCCTTGGAGCTGATCGAACAAATCATCGACCCTGGGTAATGGGTATCTGTTCTTGATTGTAACCTTGTTTAGCTCGCGATAATCGATGCATAAACGCATCGATCCATCCTTTTTCTTCACAAATAGAATCGGTGCTCCCCAAGGAGATAAGCTAGGCCTATTAAAACCTTTTGCTAACAAATCATCTAACTGAGTTCTCAACTCTTTCATCTCAGTCGGTGCTAACCTGTAAGGTGCTCTTGCAACAGGTGCTGCTCCAGGAATAATGTCGATTCTTAACTCCACTTGCCTATCTGTTGGTAAACCAGGTAGTTCTTCAGGGAATACTTCTGGATATTCAGAAATAACAGGGATGTCTTCAACCTTGGGCTCTGGTTTAGCAATAGTCACATGTGCCATATAAATGACACAACCCTTCTTCATACACCTTGACGCCTTAAGCATATACACTTGCTTAGGCAACCCATACTGAGTATCTCCTTGTATGGTAATTGGTTCACCATATGGAGTCTTGATAACCACTTGTTTCTTGTCACAAACAAACTGGGCTTGGTTATGAGATAACCAATCCATGCCTATCACTATGTCGAAACCAGCTAGTTTCAAAGGAAGCAAAGATAACAGAAAAGAGTGGTTCCTAATGGATATAAAACATCCATCTAACACGGTTGAAGCAGTTTCTATGGTACCATCGGCCAATTCTACTTCATATTTTATGCTTAGGGTTTTAACAGGCAGATTTAATAACTTACAAAATTTATCATCCACAAACGACTTATCTGCACCCAAATCAAATAATACCCTTGCATAAACATCATTGATAAGAAAGGTACCTGTTATCACGTTGTCATTCTGGATTGCTTCTTGACCATTCATCTGAAAGACCCTAGCATTGGTCTTTTTACCTTCTTCAGGTTTCTTGGCATACTTTGGGCAGTTAGACATGATATGCCCCTTCTCGTTACAGTTGTAACAAGTCGCATCCTTTATCTTCTTACAATCCAACGTCTTATGCTCACTAGATTTACAGATCCCACAAGCCCTAGGCTGCGATTGGGATTTTGATTCATACCTGCACTTTCCTAGATGGCGCTTCTTGCAGGTCTTGCATTTGGGCTTCTCACCCGACTGTTGGCTATCCTTCTTGAACCCTGAACCCTTCTTGTTCTCAGAGTTCCCCTTATGTTTCTTATCAGAACGGCGTGAGTTCTCATCCTCACGTTTCCTTTTTCCATCATCAGAATTCCTAAGCGATCTCTGCCTGACCACATCGAGGGTAAGAGATAATGACAAATCAGCTACTGACCTAAAGGTAGTAGGTCGAGACGCTTTCACACTAGCTTTGATCTCTGGGGCTAAACCCCCAATAAAACGGGCTATACGTTTTGGTTCCGGTGTAACCAAGTAAGGAACCAATCTAGACATGGTATTGAAACTGGTAAGGTATGCCTGGCAGTCTAAATTCTTCATGACCAAGGTCAAGAAGTCAGTCTCAATCTTCTTAACTTCATGTTGAGGACATAAATTCTTTTTGATCAAAGCAACAAACTGAGCCCATGTCAAGTTGTATAACGGAATCTTTCCAGTAGCTTGGATTAAGGACCTCCACCAAGCTAGAGCTTCTCCCTTGAACGATTGTGAAACATACTTCACAATATCTTGCTCCGCACATCCACTAATATCAACCACCGTATCCATCTCATCTAGCCACATCATGCAATCAATGGCTCCTTTTTCCCCAGTGAAATCCTGGGCTTGCAGGAGACAAAATACTTATATGAACAGGTCTTTGCACGTAGCTCTTGATTGAATACAATCTTCTTAGACGGAACACTATGCTGATTTGATGAGTGTTGGGCATTGTCCTTCTTTGACTCGTGAGATTTAGAAGGTGGCTTACTATGAGCCACAGAGTGAGTCTTAGAGTGTGTACTACTCGATTCTTTAAACTGCCTGTCCACGGCTTTAGAAACAGCATTGTCAATCAATGCTCGAAGTTCCGCACCAGTTACGTTGATCCTGGTAGTATCATGATTTTCTATAGGGTGACTGTTGACTTCTTCAGATTCTGCCATGTAGCTTGATTGCTACATAAAATAATGATTTATTCAGAAGTCTATAACAGTATTGTCATTCTTGACGATTTATTAACCATGGTATTAATAAACCATATTGGTTAATTTATTAAGCATATTCATTCAGGATTTTTCATTATAATTATCCTCAGTTATAATTCATATTATAATGGCACGAAAGGCCCAGTCACAAGGACAATTTAAGTTATAAGCGATGATCTTATAGGATCTAGGCATTAAGGTTTGAATATAGTTCATTACCTTTTCTTGACAGGAAGTCGTAGACTACAACTGTCGTTTGTCTCAAAGGACAATAATTATGGCCCGTAGGCACTTCATCACTAATGGATGATTAAATAATAATTTAGAGAAAAGGAATTGAAAGAATCCAATATAAGGATGACTTATGTGATTTTATCTAATCACATTTGCCAGGAGTGTTAACATGTTCTCAGATGTTAACAAGGATTTGAATCTTAATAAGGAATTACTGTTATGGCCCTGTCTTTAAAATGACATATGGACTAGGTTTTACCTTTAAGATTTTCTTTAATATTTAATGGCAGATCATTTACAAAAGTTTTTATTTATTTCATATATTATAATTTATGCACATAGTGACCAATGAAATTTAATTTAAAATTTCCACTAAAATTTAAAAGGAGTACATAATTGCCCTAAACGGGACTTTTACATAAATAACTTGCCCATGCAGGGGCTAAACTGAAAATACAAGTCCTCACAGGGACTAGGTACATAAATAGATGTCCCCACAGGGACTTAATTGAAAATTAAAGAAATACAAAACAAACAAATAAGGAATTTCAATGATCCCACTTGTTCTTCCCTTTGATCAGATTTGCCAAACCCTTAAGAAATCCCCGGTGGCTTCTACGTTCCTATTGAACCACTCGCTCCACCTGGCTCAACCTCTGTAGAATCTCATGCTGCTGTGGTGGTTGGATATGCGGCGGCTTCAGCTGCTGTTGCTGCGGAGGTTGAGGAGATGGCGGGTATTGATACCCATATGCTGGGTATCCAGTCTGATAGGGGGCTCCGTAGGGCCCCTTAGGATGAAGAGCATTGTAGTTTGCCGCTACAAGATACGGGTCAACATCGGGGGCATTGTAGTAATTGTAGCCAGAATGGCCCGGCTGCTCAAAAGGGTTATACGCTGCTGTACCGGCGTAAGAAGGTATTGGGTTATCAAAACCCATGTGTGGTGGTGGTGGTGGTGCGACTGGCGCAGATTCCACCACAGAAACAGGGTTTGAAGGCCCTCCCATCTACGGGTCTTCATACAGTGGCGGCTAGTGACTGCCACTAGAGTGTTGGGGGGTGCTGAAGTGGAATCCCCCTCGCACGGACATCCGTGCTCCTGATCTTCTCCGCCTCGGTGGCTCTAGAGGCGGTTGCTGCTCTGGCGGCGATGGTGGCGGTGGAGTAACCGCCTGGAATCACGAATCCTCAAAGGGATCCTGCTGCTGCTGATGCTGTGGCTGAAAAGGGGGAGTGAACTCCCAGGGGTATGAGGCAAACCTTGCTTCATAGTTGTCTGGACCTCGGTACGGCGAACCGTGAAAAGACGATCCGTCCAAAATCTCAATAGGATGCGTTGGCGTCCCACTTGGTGGCATCTCCGGATCAGGGTCATCATCCATATCCATAGCTTGGTCACCGGAAAAATGATCTTTAGGTCCCAATGGGTTAAAACCCACTGGTTCTTACACCTGATTAGCCGGATTGAACCGGCTCTGAAAGTACGGGGTCGGGTCCTCAAAGGAACGGTGTGAACCCGACCGCTGCAACAGCAAGTAGGAGTGGCGAGAGTGATCAAACTTGTTGCCTTGGTGAAGCCCGAAGGAGTCGTGGTAGGAAGGCGAAGAGCTGAGCGAGACAGAACGCCTCGCAGGCTCTAGGTATGTCCTCCAATCTTCCTGAGGACTAGTGCTCATCGTCACGGAGGGAGTTCGCCGGTGTGATGGTCCAGCCTCATGATCATGACTGGTAAACATTGGGGCTTTGCCGCCTCTTCCTCTTCCTCTAATACACGGGTGCATCTTCTGTTCCCGTCAACAAACAAAGGAAACAACAAGGAAAACAATAAAGGACAAAATAAAAGATTAGGATTAGTCCTAAGTCCTTTGCCTAGACTCGGAAATCAAGGAAAGTTCAACTGTGTCATTGAGATCAAACACAAAAGGCTAGTGTTTAATTCACTCAATGTTGGCTCTGATACCAACCTGTCACAAGATATTTCCACGTATTACCGGTGGGCCCGGTGGGGAGTATCGTGACGTAGTTGATATCATCATAGTCAATTTATCACAGTTCAATGCACAGCGGGAGTCTAAAAGTAATAATATTACAAACCGAATGAAAGTAACATAAGTATTACAAACGGAATGTAAAAGGATCCACAGGCGGATCAAAACAAGGAAATATTGTTCAACAGATTTCTAAGTGACAAAGCTTGCAAGACTCTTTATTTATTCACTCAGAAGTAGCCAACCTATTTCGCATAGTACCTGCACTTAACCTATTGAAAAATACGTCAGTTTACACTGGTAAATACAATTAACCGACTCTTTTGAAAATATTTAAGAAAATTGGTTTAAATGCACAAGGCATAAATAATCTTTTATAACTTGGGATAATTATTTAAAAATAAGAGTTAAATGCCATTTTAGTCCCTGTGGTTTGGGTCATTTTGCCAGTTTAGTCCAAAGGTTTCATTTTTAACCTGTGGGTCCAAAAATGTTTCACTGTTGCCATTTTAGTCCACCGGGTTAACTTTATCCATTTTTTCTGTTAACCAGAAGGGCAATTCGGTCATTTTATATGTAATTCTGTTAACTAGAAAGGCAATTCAGCCATACAAAATGACCGAACCGCCCTTCTCGTTAAAAGAAATAATGGATGAAGTTAACCCAGTGGACTAAAATAGCAACAGTGAAACATTTTTGGACCCACAGGTTAAAAATGAAACCTTTGGACTAAACTGGCAAAATCACCCAAACCACAAGGACTAAAATGGCATTTAACTCTAAAAATAATCTTGTAAAAAAATTATATGTTTGTTATACGTTCAGTAGCCCGGGTTGAATACCGGGTTAAAGATTAATAGACACACCACATAATATAACCCACGGCGAGTTATTCTCGAACAAGCGGGCATATTATTCTACATACGCACCGGCAAGTGTATGCCTACACCTCGTGCTTAAGTCGTGGCCATTTCAATGAATGAGCCGAGGATATCCAGGACATGGTCATTAACCCCGCCCCCACCCCCCCCCAAAGGCTTAAAACAAACAAAACAAGTTAAACGGGTTATCTCAATGATTTAACCTTCATATGATTAAAAATTCAATACCCGACCAAGCGGTATTTTATATACCGTACCCCAAGCCCGTATAAGGGAAAATAAGTTAAAAGTATTTACCTGAGCAAATTATACAAATTTATCCCAGCCGTATACAATCAGCAAGTGCAAATATCTTTTACTGGGCTCCTAAATCTGGAACGAAAGTTTTAATAACCTATTAGATTCCTAACGGGTCTTACTTAAGTTTAAACTTAGACCGGTTAGTTTAAAGAAAGGTTTATGGTTCAAAATGCAAGATTAAGCGAAGACTGGATTAGAATGTGATTTAGACCCGAAAAGTATGGAGACTTGTATAATATGGGTTAACTAAACACATTATGGATTTTGAGATAAAAATGATAAGGTTTGACTCGTTTCGGTCAACTTATGCAAACTAGTCACATAAAACGTACCGAACGCGAAAAATGCATAACGGGTACCCAAAATAGTCATGAACAGGTTCCCTAAGTTAATATGCTTAACATGTGTTATGATATCAGTAGGATACCTTCCATTATTCCCAAAACGAATTTAAAATCAATTTAAGCCCCGTAGGGGTATTTTGGTCATTTTAAAGGTTATAAAAGAGGTTAAATATTAATATGAGGTTCTGGTCTAAAATGATCAGTAAAAATAATTATTTTTGCAGGTCATATCAGTAGGGTGTTGCATATATGTGAAATTTATCATTTATAACCAAACTATACGCCGTAGGGGCATTTTGGTCATTTCACATAAGCTTTAAAGGTCAAATTTGGAAATCTGAGTTCAAAACTTTTACTTACTGTTAAATTATAAAAATTTACTTAAAACATCAGTAGGTATTAAGTCTTTTGTGTCAAAAATAGTTTTAACCCATACTATGCGTTTAAAATGCGTAAAAAGTCGGTTTTAGGCGATTTCCAGGTTATATAAGGAAATCTGAGTTTTTGATTAGTTTATAAAGTTCAAAATTTTTTATTTATCACATAAAATCAGTAGCAAAATATTTGGTATCAAAATGTTATGTAAAACTCATTTTATTAGCAAAAAGGGTATAACCGTCAATTACTGAATCAAGGCAAGAACCCTACGTTATGATCAGTTTAAAAATTAATAAAAATCTTCAAAAATCCCAAAATATTATATTACATCAGTGGGTAAAAATTTTTATGTAAAAATTTGGGTTTAAATAGGTTTTATGCTAAAAATGCCGTTTAATTAATAAAAAGCTTTCAAATTAAGATATTGAGCATAACTCATAATTTAGACCACAAACTGTTGTCAAATTTTTAGGACATGTTTATAAATCAGTAATAAAGGTTTTTGTCATCTCACATTTTCAAAAATCTCGTTTTAATATCAAAAGGGCATAATGGTCAACATTTAAGCAATTAACGGAAACATGCAAATGAATCGGATTAATAAGGAACCATGTAGTATAACCTCAGAGGGTTTTACTAACTTATAATATGGTCCTAAAGGAACCTTAAGGCATATCTAAAGCTAGCTAAATCGGGTCAGAACTGAAAGTCAGAGCAAAAGTCTTCTTTTGCGACTTTCGGTTCCGAACCGAGCCTAAACTCAGAATTGTCGGGTTGAACATGCTTAGACATGTTCTTACATTATTTACCAAGTTATCTTAATGTTAAAACATGTTGCATAACCTCTACATTATCAGTTATGAGTTTATTTGCAAAAATAGCTTTCTGTTGACTTTTTAATATTAAGTTTGACCCGACAATTGACCAAGTTAGAGTGATAATCAGGGGGTGCCCTTTTAAGGACTTAATATCCACATAATTACCAACTCATAGCCACTTTCAATTCGAATAATGGCTGGACCATTAGTGATTAATCACTAAGTCAAAGCTTAATTACGACGGCTTTGACTTTTGGGCATTAGACTAATAAAACTTGAACTAGAGAGGCTAAGAATGCTTACAAAGACTCTTAGCACGAATTAGGAGCTGAGGGAAACTTGCTTGAAGTCCAGAGAGCTCCAGAGAGTGAGTTTGAATAATTTTTTTGTGAATGAACAAATGAACTAGCAAACAAGAAGTTCTTATATAGCCAAAAATAATTCATAAGATCACTCCAC
Organism: Helianthus tuberosus; assembly: GCA_030545235.1. Taxonomy (NCBI): domain Eukaryota; kingdom Viridiplantae; phylum Streptophyta; class Magnoliopsida; order Asterales; family Asteraceae; genus Helianthus; species Helianthus tuberosus. Next base: position 4,523,494 of record CM060436.1, on the reverse strand, counting down.
ACAAGTCTACAACTGATTTCTGATGATTCCAAGTGTCCCCTATGCATGTAATACTGTTGGCTCAGTCCCCTGAATCGAAAACCACCATGCAAAGGTGGTGTAACCTGCTGTACATGCAGCTGTCATCTTTTTCTGCATCTGGCAGTCGAACGCGGGCCGCGTAGGCCTTAACAGAATTCTACGCGGGCCGCGTAGAAGGCTAATTCAGGTAAAAACTTTTCTAACTTTGCAGTTTTGGTCCCTGGTCCATAAAAACTTTATATAACTTCCATTTATTGCAATTTGGATCCCCATAGTTAACTTTTAAGGACCTTGGGTCATAAACTAACTCCGTTAAGCTCCAGGTTAGTTGTACGGTCACCCGAAAAGCCTTGTTTTCTTCAAAAATCCACAAAATTAATATCCGATATTCTTGAGATCAAAATATATAATTATCACAATGTTTTTGGGATCGTTAAAAGGTCACTCAGAGGTTACTTTCAACATGTTGACACTTTTAACCCCTATGTTTCATAAGATCCTTATTTTAAGCAAAACGACTTCCAGTGTTCGCCAATTTATTCGTTAAAGAATACGAACGTCGTGTGAGGTCAATCAGAGGCACAAGTTACGCATGTTGACACTTTGGATCCCTTTATTCACATATTTACATTGTTTGACAATTTTAGTCCCTCCAGATCAATTCATTACACGTTTAAAGTCCATGACACGTGTCTTCATTATATTGGTCGTGATTTTACGAGGTGTTGCACTTCTACAGTTAGTTTAATCATCTACGTACCCCTTGAGCTTGATTTAGCAATTGGGAAACGAGATTTTTTATAAACTAGTTGATTTTCCGTCAGCGCGTTGCGGCGGGGACCCAATGACTACAAAACGCGTGTCAGCAACGGCAAGGAGATACTGAATATCAAAACATAAATAAAAATGACGTGGTAAGGATAGTCACTCCGTCATAAAAAAAACAATTTTAGATAACATAATATATAATAATAGGACCCACACGTCCTACACGTTGGAAATTCGATTGTTTTCAGTTCAGTTATTACGGTGCTAACACGTTAAAATATGGATGAGCTCGGTATCGGTAACGGCACCGAAAGTACCGGTCCGAAAAATCATCGAATTTAGGTACGGGCACCGAAAATGCTCGGTACAATACGGTATGGTATGGTATTTGAAGGTAAAAATCAATTAATACAAGTAAGATGCTAGACCGGTGTCAAACCGAAAGTAACGATTCTGAAAACGCCAAAAGGTGAGTACCAAATTGGTACCGAAAATGATTTGGTATAGTAAATTTGGTACCGATATGATACCGGTTCGATTACAGGATTTGATACGATTTGCTCATCAATAATCTAAATATCCAAGTTAATTTTACATGCTACAATTCATTCATTACAGATAAAGTAAAAAAAGAAATCAAAATAAGTTGCTGTGTATATAAAACCTCATTCAAACGAAATACAGTTTACTTACTTTGTGTATAAAAAGTAATCTAAACGGGGAAATTACTTGCATTAATACAGGATTTGATGAGTTCGGTACCAACCGGTACCGAAAATACCGTTATCAAAATCCTCAAAAGTGGGTACCAGTACTGAATATACCTGGTACGGTACGGTACAGTTCGGTACCGGTACGACACCGGTATTTGAGGGTAAAAACCGGTGAATACCGGAGCCGAAATGATACCGAAAATACACCCAGTTTAGTAAATTTGGTAAAGATAACGGTATCCAATACCATTTACTTATCCCCTAGTGATTTTACTGTTCATCTCCACCTTCGCTTAGTTGGCGCCTACGTGGCGGATGGTCCCTTTGGTGACTATCCTCACCATACCTCATGGTCTTACTTTTATAGTTAGTTTAATCATCTACGTACCCCATGAGCTCGATTTAGCAATTGGGAAACGAGATTTTTTATAAACTAGTTGATTTTCCGTCCGCGCGTTGCTGCGGGGACCCAATGACTACAAAACGCGTGTCAGCAACGGCAAGCAGATACCGAATATCAAAACATAAATAAAAATGACATGGTAAGGATAGTCACTCCGTCATAAAAAAAACAATTTTAGATAACCTAATAATCTAATATATAATAATAGGACCCACACATCCTACACGTTGGAAACTCGGTTGTTTCAGTTCAGTTATTACGGTGCTAACACGTTAAAATACGGATGAGCTCGGTACCGCTAACGGCACCGAAAGTACCGACCCGAAAAATCATCGAATTTAGGTACGGGCACCGAAAATGCTTGGTACAATACGGTATGGTATAGTATTTGAAGGTAAAAATCAATAAATACAAGTAAGATGCTAGACCGGTGTCAAACCGAAAGTAACGATTCTGAAAACGCCAAAAGGTGAGTACCAAATTGATACCGAATATGATTTGGTATAGTAAATTTGGTACCGATACGATACCGGTTTGATTACAGGATTTGATACGATTTGACCATCAATAATCTAAATATCCAAGTTAATTTTACATGCTACAATTCATTCATTACAGATAAAGACAAAAAAAAATCAAAATAAGTTATTGTGTATATAAAATCTCATTCAAACGAAATACAGTTTACTTTGTGTATAAAAAGTAATCTAAACGGGGCAATTACTTGCATTACTACAGGATTTGATGAGCTCGGTACCAACCGGTACCGACAATACCGTTATCAAAATCCTCAAAAGTGGGTATCAGTACTGAATATACCTGGTACGGTACGATACGGTTCGGTACCAGTCGGTACTGGTACGACACCGGTATTTGAGGGTAAAAACCGATGAATACCGGAGCCGAAACGATACCGAAAATACACCCGGTTTAGTAAATTTGGTACAGATAACGGTACCCAATACCATTTACTCCTAGTGATTTTACTGTTCATTCAATTGATTTTTTAATATATAGGTAAATTTTTAATATATAGGTAAACTTGGCAAAAGACGGAAGGTATATCACAATAATGTACAGTAACACTTTTAAGTAAATTTTGTTTTTAGTTTACAACTTTATATATATCTAAACCAGTAAAATATAGCCGATTTTGTTTATTTATCTTGAGAAAATTTTGGCTGATACCATTTGAACTACATCTGTACTGGTATCGTATTTATTTTTCTAATTTGATTGACGTGGCGGTATAAAGTTTGTTGGAAATAGAGTTGTATTCGCAATGGAGTATTTTTATACCGTAGCTATAAGGAGTGGCGGTATGATAACTTTAGTGTGACGAATCGAACCGTTACAGTTGAAGAACGTATTCATTTTTATGGTTTTCTATCGATGTAAAACATGTGTCGATATCTTCTTGTGCGTATCTCTTTCGGTTGTTATTTTGAGTGTTGGTACCGTACCGTATCGAACCGAACTGATACTGATCGAAATCCGCTGCGAAGCGCGGGTAATCCCACTAGTTGTTTATACAAGGTAAAAGACGGAAGGTATTGTTTATACAAGGTTTGAAAGTGGTGGTTTTTTATAAGAATATAATATTTTCATTACAAATGCGTAGTAAGTTGGTACACATTTTGGATGCACATTTAGAATTAGTAGTTCTACTTATCATTGGAAATGCGTTGCAAAATGGCAAAATTGTATTTAAATATAACTCAAATTGGGGTTTATTGTTTGTGTCGCTATTATGTCACAAATTTGTTAAAAAAATAGGTTGGTTTTCCGTCAAAAAAGCGTCGCAAATGTGTCGGAATCTGCGACGCATTTTTTTGCGTAGGAAATTTGCGTAGCAAAAGACCACTTTTCTAGTAGTGATAAGGGTGTGTATATAGAACTAATATGTGGTTTGATTGAGTTATGCATTGGGTAGATTTTACATTTGGCAATTGAGTTGTCCATGTTTGGTCTAACTATTTTCTTTTGCACATCTTTGAAACGTGATGCAGGTCTAAGTATTGAGCAGCCAGACAGATTGTCCATCTTGGCAGCTAATTCTCATTGAATTTTGTATTTTATTTCTTTTCCTTTTAATTTTGTTTTTTCAAGTGTATGAAAATTTCAAATGTCTTTCATGCAACTCTGGATGTTTAGTATATTTAATTTGCCAAATTTATTTCCCCTATCAAATCAGTTCACACGACGAGTCCTTAAAAACTGATGTTGAAATGCATTGTGTTAACTTTTTGTTACCCAAGAAAGAACATTGAAGTATTATTGTTTAATGCGGTCAGGGCTCTGGATGTCTTTGTGTAACTCTGGATGTTTACTATATAAATATAGCAGTGGAGAGTTCAAATGAGAAAATTTTTTTTGTAATAATAAAAAAGAAGAAATTTCAACCATTAAAAATGTTTTATTTTACTTCATTTAATTTTTGTATTTAATATTAGTGTAAGGGTATATTGGTAAACTTTGATAAATTATTAATTAGTAGTCTTCCTTTTTAATAGCTAACTACATTAAATTTGTAACTTATTTTCAAAATAACATATTTTTTCAAAAAAAAAAATACATAATTTAAAATGTAGCATAAATTACGAGGTATATAGGATGAATTACGATCTGTGTAGGATAAAGTTCAATATGTGTAGGATAAATTTCAAAACTTGTAAGAGAAATTTTGATGTGTGTAAGCAAAAATTTAAGTGTGAAGGTTGATATTATTTATGACTAATTATTAGTCAAAGATAATAATAAATGAGTTGAGAGAAAACTATTTATTGTTTTACATTTGTACCATTTGTTCTTTTTCTTCTTAATTTAATTTTTTATCAAATGAACATTCCCCTATAAATATATTCTATTGTCATTTTAAATTTATTTTATTTTGTAATTTCTATATTCTTATTATCTATATCTATATCTATATCTATATCTATAATACATTATTAGGGGACCCGGGACGCCTCGTTTTGAGCATTCCATCACGCGTGGACCAACGTTATACGCCACCGCCACCGGAATTTATCACGCGTTGACATGGCCACGCGTTGCCATGATCACGCGTGAAGATGTTTGTGGTGTTGCACATGTTCGGTTGTTTTTCAATGATAGATGTTTGTGTGGTGAGTGATGGGCATTTCCACTAAAATCCATCACTAGTGATGCAATAAAGCTCGATGGCGTGGCGGAACTTGATTGGATGTTGTGAGTGATGGAACTCCATCACTAGTGGCCCCTTAAGGAGGAATGATGGCTAGAATAGTAAACTGCAATCAAATTTTAAGATGGCATGTGAAGAGTAAATTTTAAGATGGCATGTGAAGAGTCATATTCAAATCTTTAATCTTTTACCATTTTCTTCCCTTCATGCCCATCTATCCTTCTTTCATCACTTCTCACCTTTAATCTATGAAACATTAAATCACAATTAATTTTAATTAGGTATAAACCTGGTAACCTATGCTTCTTTTGAAACTAACGACAATTCATTTTCATAATATGTGTAATTAATGTTCTTTCATTTGGATGGGAATTTGGGGAAGAAACAACAGCCTCAGATCCCTGCCACTAATATCAGTAAGTTCAGACAGAATGGAGGAAGCACATCCGCGGACCTGTTCAGAGGTAACGATCATGGGAGTGGTGCTCTGCATTCTCGTAATGAGGTCAGCCCGAGAAATACCATTGTTGTCTCTGATGACGTCAAAGCTTTTCACTTCCTTCATGGTCGTGCGTTAGTCGGTAGAGCGACAAGTCTGTCAACTCTTACCAAGTTGGACAAATTACTATGGGAGGAGGATCTCGAAGGGGTGGAGATTCACTATGTGGGAGGTCTTTCGATCATGCTGAAGTTCAGGGATCAGGAAGAAGCGTCTGGTTTCCTACTTAATCAAGAGAAGTGGACAGGATGGTTCTCGGTTTTGGATATGTGGGAAGGCCAATCCTTACCGTTCGAAAGGGTCGCGTGGCTGAACGTGTTCGGGGTGCCTTTGTATCTTGCGGACAATTCGGTGTTCAATAGTATTGCGGAAAAGTTCGGAGTCATTGTTCAACCAGCTCAGCTGTCAATTGACGACGGGGATCTGTCGTCTACATGTGTGGGGATTTTGGTTGGTGATGGAATCGTTATCAAAGAAACTGTCACTCTCAAATGGAAAGATAGAAGTTTCCAGGTTTGGATTGAGGAAGTTAACGATGTTTGGGTTCCAGACTGTATGGGAGGGGTAGGTTTGAAACCGGATGGTCGATCGGAGGTATTCCGGTCTTCATCGTCGGCAAGGGTCTCAAAGGAAGCTGAGGGGTCTATAGAAAACCAACATCCGCCGGAGAGTGGGGATGGGGTTTTGCATGGGGAACCCAATTTTCTCCCACCTAATCCCATTAATGTTTGCAGGGGTGGAGAACCCTCTGGAACCGAAAAGTCCAATGGTAATGATGGGGGGAATGTCGGCACTGACTTTAGGGACAATTTTTTTGTTTCCTCAAAAGTATCTAATTCCCAGGAGATTCCAGTGAGGACTGTTCAAGAGGATGGGGCCCAGAATGAAAAAGGCCAAAACGTTCTGGACAATAACATTTGTTTTTTTTTCATCCTTGGATAATGCTAGGCTCAAAAGACACCGTGCAAGACTCAGGCCCAGAATCACAAATCTCTCCCTAAATAGCAATCGGATTCCAGGATCTGGGGATAGGCCCAAAAAGCGTCAAAGGGACTCAGGGGAATTTAGCTTTGACCTTAATATTCAGGCAATGGAAATCAGTGTAGAGTCCCCTTTGGTTACTCGTGATGAAGTGGAACCTGAATTCCAGGTGAAAGAGGGGTCGGTGCCTCTTGACGAGATCGTCCCTGGCTATCCTGAAGACCCTGTCGCTGCTACAGCTCCAGTCGATTCGGCTGGTGTCTCGGTTTCGGATCGGATTCAGAAAGAGGTGGAGGCCACTGTCGAAATGGGGAATATTGTTGGTGTCGAATGGAACGACCACGGACCTCTTATCAGAAGGATCGTCTCTAGTGAAGGTAACAATGTTGTGGATCAAAGAATTTTTTGTCTTTTAACATTAGAGGTTTAAGATGGGTTGGTAAATCGGACTGGTTAAAAGGAAAAAGGGTGTCAAACAAAATTAGTGCAGTGGCTCTTCAGGAGACCAAAGTGGAGTCGGTTTCTACGGCAGATTTAGTTAGCTTTTGGGGGGATCGGAATTTTGACTTTGCTTATGTCGCTTCAGTGGGGCAGTCTGGGGTCTGGTTTGGGTCTGGGATCTGAAGATTTTGAAGGCTGATAATATAATCAAGAACAGGCACTTTCTTATTGTTAGCGGGACTCTTATCGGGGGTGGGAATCGTATCAATTTGATGAATGTTTACGCGCCTCAAAGTACATCGGCTAAAAGTAATTTGTGGAATGAAATCTCATCCAACATTGATTCGGATGTTGGCCTGTGGATTCTAGCCGGTGATTTTAATGCAGTGCGGTCTCCAGAAGAAAGAAAACAGTCCAAGTTCAAACTGGCTTGCGCAAATAATTTCAATAATTTTATTTTCAATAGCGGGTTGCTTGAGTATCCGATGCAGGGGAGAAAGTTTACCTGTGTTAGGAACAATGGTAAAAAGCTTAGTAAGCTGGATCGATTTCTTGTCAGCTTGGATTTCTTTAACAACTGGCCTTCCGCCTGTGTTAGAGTGTTGCAATGTCATCTTTCTGATCATTGCCCCATTATTCTCGAGTTGGTTTATTTGAACTTTGGCCCGCGCCCGTTTAGAGTCTTCAGCTCTTGGGTTGGGAAACCGGGCTTCGAGGAGGCTGTAAAGAAAGCTGTGTAGGGTTTCGTTCTTTTTGACCCTCCGGATTCTTGTTTGTCAGCTAAGTTTGCTCGGATTAGAACGACTGTTAAAAAATTGGAGAGATGAATTTTTGGCTAAAGAAAAAGAAGAGGAAAACTTAGCTTTATCGGAATTGGAAAAGCTTGAATTGGAGATGGAATCTAGGGAGCTCACCGAAGAAGAGGAATGGGAGATGGCCGAAAATAAGAAAGTTGTGAAACCGGCTGAACAAAGAAGAGTTTTGGATATCAGCCAGAGAGCCCGTTCGAGGTGGGCCACGGATGGGGATGAAAATTCTAAATATTTTCATGCCTTGGTTAACAATAGAAAGGCGACGAACTCTATATACGGCTTGAATTTTGATGGTGAGTGGTGCACGAAGCCTTCTAGAATCAAGAAGGAAATTTTCTCGTTTTTTCGGGACAAATTCAAGGATGAATTCTCGGAGAGACCGGAGGTTTTTTGCAGTAATCTTAATAAGATTTATGATTATGAGAGTGATTTGTTAGTTGAACCGTTCTCTGGCCTTGAGATTAAGGAGGCGGTGTTTGGGTGTGGGGACGAGAGGGCTCCAGGTCCGGACGGGTTGAATTTCAGATTTGTTAAACATTTCTGGAATTTATTCGAAGAGGACTTTGCTAGAATTTTTGCTTGGTTCCACGCCAAGGGAGAGATTAGTATCGGTAGCGGGTCTTCCTTTATTGCCCTCATTCCTAAGGTCAAGGATCCTATTTCTCTCAACAACTATAGACCCATCAGTTTGGTTGGTGTTATCAGTAAAGTCCTTTCTAAGGCTCTTGCTAATAGAATGAGGAAGATGATGGATAGTATTATTTCGGTTTCTCAATCGGCTTCTTTTTTATCTGGGAGATTTATTTTGGATGGTCCGCTTATTATTAATGAGCTTATCTCTTGTATCAAAAGAACAAATCGAAGGCCTTTTTCCTTAAGATCGATTTTGAAAAAGCGTATGATAATGTGAATTGGACGTTCGTGGTGAACATTTTTCATCAGATGGGTTTTCCGAGCAAATGGTGCAGTTGGATTCTGGGTATTCTCAAGTCGGCTAGATCGTCTGTCTTGGTGAACGGGTCTCCTACCTTTCAATTTAAGTGTGAAAAAGGAATGAGGCAAGGTGACCCTCTCTCCCCGTTCCTTTTCCTGGTGGTTATGGAGGCTCTTTCATGCATGTTCAGCTTAGCGAGGGAAGCAGGGGTCATTAAGGGGATTTCCACTCCTAATAACGGTCCTATTATTACTCACCTTCTTTATGCAGACGACACTTTAGTCATAGAAGAATGATCTAAGGAAGAGGTGGTAAATGTGGTGAGAATTCTTCGTTGTTTCTATCTGTGCTCGGGTCTTAGAATCAATCTAGAAAAGTCCAGCTTATACGGTATTGGTGTGGAATTGGAGGAAGTCGGTATCATGGCAAACGAGGTTGGATGTAAACAGGATGCTCCTCCTTTTAAGTATCTCGGTCTCGTTGTGGGAGCCAACATGAACCGGATTAGTAACTGGCAACCTGTTTACGACACTTTCAGAAACCGGCTAGCCAAGTGGAAGTCCCACCTTTTGTCGATCGGAGGTAGAGTTATCATTATCAAATCGGTTTTGGAGAGTCTTCCGACTTTCTACTTCTCGCTTTATAAAGCCCCTAAGAAAGTGATTTTGGACTTGGAAGCAATGGTTAAAAGATTTTTATGGGGAGGCTCTTCGGGAGATAATAAGATGCATTGGGTGGCTTGGGACCGGGTTTCACGTCACAAGAAAGAGGGAGGTCTCGGAATGAGCAAGCTTAACGAGGTGAATTCTTCTCTTTTGATCAAATGGGGTTGGCGTTTCACGACCGAGACGAATAACCTTTGGAGGAATGTTATTGATGCTCTTCACTTTTCTAGGGTTGGTTGGGAGTATATTCCTTTTAAAAAATCTTTGTCCGGAACGTGGAACAAAATAGCCAAAATCTGATCCCAAACTAAGGTTGGAGGGAGCCCTATTCGTAATCTCTTTAAAGGAATTATTGGTAATGGCAAGGAGATTAGCTTCTGGCTCGACCCATGGATATCTAATGAGCCTCTCAAGGAGAAATTCCCTGACCTGTTTAGTCTTGATTCTAATAAAAAGTGTAAGGTGGCCGATAGAGTATTGAATAATGGGGACAGATCAAAATTGAAGTGGGAATGGAGGGTTTAGCCAGTCGATCCGATTATTCAGAACAATATACATCAGTTGTCGGTTTTGCTGAGTTCGGTGCAGGTTTCGGACAGGCCCGACAAATGGGACTGTTTGGTAGGCTCTACAGGGGTGTTCTCCGTGAAAGATATTAAGCGCCTCCTTAATTCCGATCAGGCTGCTTCTTATGAGTATGTGATGGAGTGGTGCCAATGGACTCCGGCGAAAGTTAACATCCATGCTTGGCGTATGGAGATGGAAAAAATTCCGACTGGTGCGGCGCTTAGGAGAAGGAATATCCCGGTCGAAGACGCTTCGTGTCCTTTTTGCAGGTCGGAAGATGAGACCGCTGAGCATCTATTTATCTCGTGCTCCATTGCCTCGTCTATTTGGATCGGAGTTAGTTCGTGGTGTAAAATCCCATACATTTTTGCCTTTTCAATCAAAGATCTTCTTGAATTCCATTCGGTGCTTAGGGCCTCGGAAAAGAAGAAGACAGCGGTCAAAGGTATCATTTTTATCGTTTGTTGGAGCATTTGGTGGGCCAGGAACAATCTTAGATTCTCGAATTCGCCGGTGAAAATCGATTCCATTATGAGCGAGGTTAAGGCTTTAGGTTTCCTTTGGTTTTCGAATAGATCGAAGTTTAAAGGTATAGAGTGGAGAGACTGGTGCTCTTTTGTAAATATGTAATTTTGGTGTAGTTTCTTTTTGTCGTCCCGGTTTGGGTCAGCTTTGTGGTTAATGAAGTATACTTTTCAAAAAAATAAAAAAAAATAAAAAAAAACTCAACCCTTTGCTTCTTTTGAAACTGGCGACCATTCATTTTCACAAAGTGTGTAATGAATGGCCTTTAATTTTGGTGTAGTTTCTTTTTGTCGTCCCGGTTTGGGTCGGCTTTGTGGTTAATGAAGTATACTTTTCAAAAAAAAAAAAAAAAAAAAACTCAACCCTTTGCTTCTTTTGAAACTGGCGACCATTCATTTTCACAAAGTGTGTAATGAATGGCCTTTAATTTGTATTCAATGTATCAATCAAGTCTAGAAAGGTTTTTAATTTCCAACCATCTTTATAACTTATACACGTTTTAGTTAGAAGTGAAAGATGAGGTAAAATTACCAATGAATCTATATATTTGAATGCTTAACATTTTTTTTATTTATTTTTATTTTTTTTATGAATTCAAACTTAAAGATTACTACCCCTCTTGAACAATCTCAAGAAAAGTTCATTTTTCTCCTTTGATTAACATCAATATCTTGAACTAGTTATTATCTTATTTTTATTACTTGATGATGTTATGATTGCATCAGGCATCCTCTTTATTGCTAGAATTACTTAACTAAAAACTCCTTGTGCTAATGTAATTACTTGTACTTGATGCATGGATACTTGTATTATAACATCGGGGTTTTTCTTGTCCTGCTAAAGTTGTGACAACACTCTTCAACTTTGGAGTTTATCTTGTGTATATTAATTATCAAAGCAAGTTTTATCTCAAATACAATTTTATTTCCTAGTATGATAGAATCATCCATTTTGTAGAATATAATTTGTGGGCTATTACCTTTGTTATGATCATTTACTTTTTGTTCTTTTAAAATAAATGAATTTAACTGATAAAAAAAAAGTTATATAAGACATAAACAATTTAATTATTGCAACTTAGGACTACCTTCAAACAACCCATATAAAGGTTTGTGGTGAATCCATACCACCAAACCAAAGGCCACAAGGTGTGTCATTGGGTACCCCTACCTGATTGGTAATACCTCCAGCGGCTCAGGTAATGGTAATTGACTAATTTATATGTAAAATGGGTGTTGTAAATCGATTTTGGTAGGTGAGTGTGATCATTGTGTAACGCTTTGGAACCGTTGGCCAAAGAACCAAATCCTCCTCCTTGTGATGAGTTTCATGGTGTTGTATTGTTTTGCAGGATCAAGCGGTAAGAAAGAAGATGATTAACACACTTCTAGTGGCATTTAGCTTTTGTGCCACTTATTTAGGTTTTAGTGGCACTTTACGTGTGCCACATTTGCTTAGCACATGTTTTTAGTGGCATTTAGTCCTTATGCCACTAATTTAGATTTTTAATAATACTTTCCATATGCCACTAAAATATTTGATAATTTTTAATGGTACTTTACGTATGCCACTATTTCCTAAGTGCTTCTAAATTCTAAAATCTTCTCTTAATCCTTCTTAAAACACTTTAATAAAATGTGTCTTGAAATATTTTCCCTCCTAATATTAGTTTTTCCTCATTACATCTCCCTCCAATATTAATTTTTCAATCATGTTTCATCAAAATTTATATTTATATTACTCTATATAAACAATTTGTGTAGCTTCTTGTGAACAGTCACTACTAGAATATCTATTTTTCTGGGCGCTTGGAAAACTTATTTTGGGCATCTAGGACCCCAAGCGCCCAAAATATATTTGTGTAATTATAGGAAATCAAGAACCGCCCAATTTTATAAGGATAACACCCAAAAAGGCATATATTTCTAGTCATTTTAGATGAGGGCCCAAAAAGACATCTTTCTGGGCGTATTAGGTGTCCCGCTTGAAACCCTTTGTTTTTTCTCCACTAAACTACCAAATTTTTCAGCTAACAATTTCAAATCTAGGGATGGCAAAAATACCAGAGCCCGACGGATATACCCAAAACCCGACACAAATAGGACGAGTATACCTGATACCCGACGGGTATTGGGCAGGGTATGGGATTAGATTTAAAATTTTTCGTGGGTATGGGTCGGGTATGGGATTAGGTGATACCCGACCCGATTACACGAAACCACATACCCGTTTACCCGAACTATATACCCGATCATATACCCGGATTTTTTAATTTATATTTTTATTTTCCATTAACCGTTGTCTATTAGTATTTTTATTTTTGTATGTTCATAATGTGAAAAAATAAATTTTCTTTTAGTATATGTATTTGATAATATTATTTATATTTTGTATGTTGTAAAGTATTACATATAAGTGTATAAGTACTATAAAGTTATTATTAATTTATGATAAAAATTATATTATGTAATGTACTTTTTTACTTTATAATTGTTGTTGTATAAATAAAATACATAATAATTGTAATAGTAAAAGAAATGTATTTGGAAACCCCAACATATATCTTTTAACAAATTAATGGGTATACCTGATACCCACGGGTATACCCGATACCCGACGGCTAATTACCCGATAGATACTCGACTGGTATTGGGTCGGGTACGAGACACAATTTTACAAGCGGGTATGGATATGAAATTACTAATACCCGACCCATTGCCATCCCTTTTCAAATCCCTCTCAAAATTTTCCCCCAACTATTAATTCCCTCCCAAATTTTGAACTCCCTCTCAAAATTTGCCCTAACTATCTCAGATCTCCACCATAGGTTCCCCTAAACCCAAATTTTCCCAAATTCCCTCTCAAAACGAAAATGGTGAGACTTACAGACGATTTGATATGGAAAAGCCCTTACTTCTTCAACGCTCTTCGCGAACGTGAACTCGATCTTCGAGGTTTTCATCCTTAAATCCTCTTTCACTTTTCACTGTAACCTAATACTTTATTCAAATATACATATATTCATGTTCGTATATCTGAATATGTTCTTTTAATTTTGATCAATTTGCAGGCAATAAGATTCCTGAGATAGAGAATTTGGGCGCTACTGAGGTTAGTCTTCTTCTTTATCCAATTTCTAGGTTTTACAAATGTTAAATTAGGGATGAGATCCGTACTGTTATATTTCCGAACTGAATAATATGCATAATAATGATACCGAAATTTAGCTAAAATTTAAACCTAATGTCGTACAGTATATGTTATGTTCGGTCGGTACCTTACCTGTATACGTTAAAAGTAACGAACTGCATAATATCGATACCTAAGTTTATGAGATAACGACAATGAATTTTGTGTGCCTCTAATAATTTGTATTTGCAAAAATAGACAAAAGGTAATTTTGCAGTTTATGATGAAAAAGTGCAGATCATAACACATGACATTTATGGGAGTGCTCATTAAGGGGCTGTTTGGTAGCCTCTTAATGATCATTCAGATGCTACATCTTAATGGTTTAAAACCTCTGAATGAATAAGAGGTAACCTCAAATCTGAATGGTTAAGAGGTAACCTCTGAATGGTAAATCATCACATGTCACATTCTTCTACATTCTCATTGGTAAAATTCTTAATGGTTCCATTAAGAGGTAGCCTCTTAATGACCATTCAGAGGCTACCAAACGGCCCCTTAATATGTCCAATTTGCAGCCTATCGCTGTTTGACTAAAGATCTTAACTGTACAATCCCATATTATGCATTTGTTATTATGTGTGTATTTACTCAAAGTGTTTACAACATATGTTTATGGTAACTTTAGAAATTCATTACTTATGCTAATGTTATGTCATCTTATATGCTACACAATTATTACATCAAAATCACCGGTTTTGGCCTTTTAATTCCTTAATTAATTTGTATATATTTGTATGCTAGCTGTGTTGAGTGGTTTATTTCTTCTTACATATCTTCTTTTCTTTGGGTCCTTAAAAAGTATGCAGTTTGGATACAACTCCATTGAGGTGTTCAGGTTGTTATCCAAATGCAAACTGCAGTGTGTGGATATGTGGCTTTTACGTGCTGGAATTTAATTGAACTCGTGCGTGCCCGCACGTCCTGCGGACACGAATGCAGCTCCGAAAACCCGGGCCCGCGGGAGGCAGTTAAATGAGACGACCGAGATGAATTATGCAAAATATCGGCGGTTTCTCGGTAGACCGATATATCGTCGATATTGACTGCATAGCGCGTGGGTCTTCACAGGTAATTAGATAAATGACTGTTTTGATATAACTAATTGCTATTTTAATTTTAGATATAGTTTAATGAATGTGTAGTATTCATAGATAAGTGGTAAAACTTAAAGAATCATTTCCCACTGTTCTGTTTTTGGAAGGGTGCTTTTACTATTGTATTACCCATAAGCTATGAAAAAATATTCCTTGCTTTCTTTTGATCTCAAATTGCATCTCATGATCATGGTATTTGGCAAATATCTTTGCTCTCACAGAATGTAAAGATCATATGTTACAACTTTTATGCATGTGGTACTGTTGACTTATAAGCATTTGGTCTGTCATCAAAGTCGCGGTCTAATGGACAAATCTGAGTCAAACGGGTAACGGCTTTTGCCTATATTAATTAGAAAAGTTTACTCCCCTCTGTTCAATTTTGGTATCTCTCTTGATGCTTTTGGTACTACCCTTCAACCTCTATTGCAGTCATGACAGTCTAACGGACAGTCTGAGCTAAACAAGTCGGTCCAGTCTGGAGTAAAAATGACAATCTTTTATACAGGTAAAAGTTACAGATAAATACATTTTGCCCAAAATCATTTCATACTTAACCCGTTAAAAATGACAATCTTTTATACAGGTAAAAGTTACCCAGGGGAGGCTTATTGGTCAATGAGACACTCATAAGGTGTCCACCAGGGGAGGCTTATTGGTCAATGAGCACCTTATAGGAGTTGTATATGGGTCTCATTGCCCTAAACGACTCATATGCAATTAATTTTTTTTTTAAAATTGTGTGGTAATTAAGGGTTTTTATGTTATAAAACACCCTAATTAATATTTATTTTTATAAAAAAATTGTTGCATACACTATATTTCACGGATGTTACACCTTTGCCAAGTTAACAAATTCTTTTTCGTGAAGTTCTATTACTATCTATTAATGCCCTACCCTGTGTAATACGATACATGTACATTGTCACCGATTCCATAGTTTCTATACGTCGGTGAGGTATTTCAAAGTCCATTTCGTACAGACATCGGGCAATCATCCCGTTAACTTAGCAATGATGAAATAGACACCTTCGACATAAGCGATCGATAAAATGGAATGGTTCGGGTAAACCTCCGGACCATCGAACAAACGGGAAGTAAGTTTGACAAACACCATTGCTTAAATACGTTTTGGCCCGACATATCGTATAGTAGTAAAGTAGTAAAGCATATGCACATATTGAGTTGCTCATTGACCAATAATAATAATAATAACAATAATAATAATAATAATAATAATAATAATAATAAAACATATGCACATTTAAAATGTCAAATTTTTTATTTATCAATTATATCTAGTCCCGGCAAACGGGTCGGGCCGGGGGTCGGGTAGGGTCTTTGACCCGTTACGATATTTTATGAAATGAATTGTGTGTATTATAAAATGTCAATTTTTTATTTATCAATTATTATTATGTCTTTAATTATTTTTCACTTGTCATTTATTAACCATAACGCAATAAATACACGAAACATCGTTTTATATTAATACACAAAACATGTCATTTTAATACAAAATGTAACGACTAAACCCTAAACCCTAAATCGCTAACTGTTACATATTCTTAAATTCTTGCAAACTGTATCGGTTATTCAGATCTCTATTCGGTCACCATATTGTTGCTATCAAGTTTAAGGATGCGTTCCACGGTAAACGTGCTTTCTGCTTCCCCATTACCACATGAAGAACCTCCGACCTGATCTGGCGCTCCCTCGTTGTTGCAGAAGAAATCTCAGTAACCGGTTCCACAACATGAAGAACCAATCCATACCGAAGGAGTTCTCCCTCGAGGTTGCTGACGCAGAAGCATTGTCGTTGGTGGACGTTCCAGGACATTCCAGTGCATGAATCACACCCTCACAGTCACCGGTAAATATCCGCTTCCACCAATCCATACAGAAGGAGTTCTCCCTCGAGATTATGGGTGCAGAAGCATTGTTGTTGGTGGACGTTCCGGTGCATGAATCTGGAATACGAACGCAGTTAAGCGTTTGAATCTGAAATATGAACGCAGTGTACTTCTCCATAAGGATTACGCTACCACCACCATCAAAACACCGACTTTCGATATCCTGTTAATAAAACATACAATTATAGCATTAGACCCGACATCCGAAAATATATTGTTAAAAATGATAAATATAATAATATAAATAACATATGCACATTTAAAAAAACCGATGATATAAGTCTAGACCCGGCAAACGTGTCGGGCCGGGGGTCGGGTAGGGTTACGCTACCACCACCACCACCACAACCACCACCACCACAACCACCACCACCACAACCACCACCACCACAACCACCACCACCGCCGCCTAAACACCACCACAACCACCACCACCACAACCACCACTACCACAGCCGTCAATCCCCACCACCACAACCACCACCACCACCACCACCACACCCGCCTAACCACCACCACAGCCGTCAATCCCCACCACCACCACACCCGCCTAACTACCACCACAGTCGTCAATCCCCACCACCACAACCACCACCACCACCACAGCCGTCAATCACCACCGCCGTCATTCCCACCATATTCTATCCCCCACCGCCGTCAATCCCCACCGCCACCAATCCCCCACCGCCGTCAATCCCCCACCGCCCTCAATCCCCCACCACCGTCAAACCCAACACCACCACAAACGGCGGAAATAAAACCAAAAAATAAAAAAAAGGTTGAAGATTAAGCAATAAAATTTGGAATACAAACTAACCTTCATCGTGTGGTCCAGAGTTTGTCTTGTGAAAATAGCGTGGTCCAGAGCGTTTGTATGTGTGTTCTTGGTGTTTTAGTGTGTGAGTTTTCAAATGTTAGATCTATTTTACCCCTTTATTGTAGTTGGGAAAGTATTTGTGGTCAATAAGAGCCGTATGGTTCAATGAGCGGCGTATAGGAGTTGTACTTTCCTTTTTGAATCTATGAAACTTAGTATAAGAGAAAAAGAATCGGGATAATCAATGGGTGAGACACTTGTCCCAGTGGAAGGGGCGGGTGCATTTAACTGGGAGGTCACGAGTTCGAGCCGCGTTGAAACTGGTTTATGGCCGGTTTTTTGCATTTTTGCCATTTTTTATTATTCATTTATTTATATTAAAATTAATTCCTTTTATTAAAAAAAACAATAACAAATTTCATTTTTAGTTTGAGTCAACAATTTTAAATCCCTTTAAAACAATAGTTTTCTTTTATTTTGTACTCATTTCTTTTATACGAAGCACTTTAATTAAAAAAAATTTATAAAAAAAATTGTTGCGTACACTATATTTGACGGATGTTACAATATATTTAAATTATATTAAAGAGAAACATTAATAAATTCGTTGCGTACACTATGTTTTACGGATGCTACACCTAATACAAGTCAATAACTTCTTTTTGTCGAGTTCTATTACTACGTAGTAACGCCCTACCCTGTGCAATACGAGACATGTACATTGTCTCCCATTCCATAGCTTACATATTTCGGTATATATTCCAAAGTCCATTTGGTACTGGCATCGGGCTATCATCCGCTAACTTAACCATGATGAAATGGCCATTTTCATTTTCGACATAAGCAATCGTTAAAATGGAATGGTTCTGGTAAACCTGCGGTCCATCGATCATCGGGAAGTAAGTTTGACAAACACCGTTGCTTAAATGTTGAACAATCACCCCAAATTTTTGAGCCACCAACAACCCTGTGTAGGGCAACACCATCTAGCATGCCATAGGTGCAGGTTCAACATTTAACCAATTTATCGATAGATACACATTTTCGTAACATCTCTTGTCAAATGATTCGAGTATATGCCCCCAACGCTTTTTGTTAATGAACATCTCATCGAGTAGCTCTTGGCGGACCCACTTCCACTGTTTCTGGTCATACCCCAAACCCATAGCTATGGATCGAAACACGCAGTTACCGTCCGGCTTGGCATCTTCGATATGTGTTATGTATCTCCGATAGCTAGATGGAAGCCAATCCTTAAAACGTTCGATCATGTTTTTGTACCTATAATTGGCAAAAAAAAAAAAACTAAAAAGTATTAAAAATAAAAAATTGAAAACGAATTCTAAATATATGTATGTATATACGTATGTACCTGTGCCCGGCCAACAGTGGAAAGTCTTTATCTATAATCGGAACTGTATTTTTTCTTCTTTGCTTTTCTTTGAACGACTATGTCACACATTTGGCTTTTGAGTGTAGTTCCTCTGTGATTCGGGTTGTTATATTTACGTCTCGCAAGGTCTTCATTCTTTTGTTATTTTGCTTTCGTAGTTGGGCGGCCCCGGGTATCTTGTTGTATCTCAGGCGGTTGATGGTCAGTCATACTTGGATTCAGCACCACTTTCATCTTTGACAACATACTTTTTAACACTAGAGGTGGCTGCGTCTGTAGTTGCTGTGTGAGTCTATCCATTTCCGCCTGAATATTACACTCGTCTTGATTAAGATTTTTTGTCGAAAAATCAAGTTTTGTCCAGAATTTGTCGATTGCGGCAAGTGGAATTTTGTAATCTGTTTTTCAAGAATCATTGTTAAAACATGAAGTATAATGATGATTATATTCTATGGATCGAAGCATATGTTATAGTTGTTATGTTACCTGTATTTTCCCACCACTCCATCTGACAAGCACATGGCAACCCACAACTCGTAGAAAGCTCGTGGCCACAAGTCCCCCCCCCCCCTCCTACCCTCAACGCATGTAGCTTCTTCCTCTCGACAGCCAACAACTCTAAGGCTTTTTTTGGAAACATTACCACGTAGGTTGTCAAAAAATGGAAATCTGTGGTCCCCCATTTGCACGGACTTGCTCTCCTGAAAATTAAGTTTTATTTGTATCTTTTGTGACTCTACAACTGTAACAACCCTCGGTAAAACCAAAACCCTCATAATATTCCGACTCTTTAAATATACTATAAAATGTCTCAATATGTTTTATATTATACCTCGTATGTGAAAACCGAGCCCTAGTTATGTTATATATATAAAATAAAATTTAAAAATCTGAAAAGTTAAGTTGAGGCGGGCCGCTTCAACTTAAGCTTACATTAAAGCGGGCCGCGCGGCCTCATGATACGCGGATGCATCCGGTGCTGACACGTGTCGCAATCGTGTCAAGTCTACTAGCTGACTGGTCAAAGCTATAGGTGAACGCGGGCCGCCTGAGGGTTAGCCTTATCGTAAGCGGGCCGCGTGCAGACCAGATTACACAACTATAAATAGCAGACATCAGTTTTCGATTTCCGTCGCTCACATTTCATTCTCAATCTCGAATTCTGAAGTTATAAGCATAATATTTTGGGTATTATACCCCTAATTAGCGAAGTTCTGCTCCGTTGTAAGTATTATAACCCCGGTTTCATAATAGTTACGCTGCCCGATTGATTTAGGATTCCGTAACAACTGTCGTGGTTCTGCCCGACGTAGTTGTTGGAATGCCGTCTCGGGGAGGGTATTATTAATAATTTCAAAGGGTTATGGTACTAACCAATGTACATTTGTATAAATTATAGATTATACCCAGGAAACCCTTACGAAAAGCCTAAGACAGCAATGTGAGTAATCTTCTTTTTGTTAACAGTTTTTACAAAACCTTAAATGCTTTACAATGCGATTAAGCAGTATGTGAGTCTTTGTAGTTCTTCCATTACTGCCGGTATTTGGGGTTTTGTATACAAAATTTATTACTTGCGAGTAATAAGTCGGGACGACAGTACGTTACCATTGGACAACGAGTTAGCCAATGTGTAATATGACCCACAAGTCAAGGATTGACAGTACTGATTGAGTAATTGGGTAGAAATAAACAATGTGATCGCCCTCAATACTGTGTTAATTAATAAAATGTTTCTTGATTAAACTGGGATTCACTCACCAGTATTTCCCGCTGACAAAATATTTTTAAAACATGTTTCAGGTAACACAATGTGAAAGCCAACTGGGATAAAGCCAGCTCGAGAGCACTGACGGCTTGGAAAATAAGTGGCTATAAAAGTTATCTAAGAAACAATGTTTTAAATTAAATAAAATAGGGTTTGTCCCAATAAATGTATTGTAATAAGAAACTTGGGTTTTGCCCATGTATTTATTAATATTAAGCATGGTGGTTTTACTCTGATAATCATTTCCTAACTACGATCCTGATGTAAATTCCGCTGCGAGACTAAATAAACTGATACCACCAAAATCTGTGATCACGTCCGCCCGTTCCCGGGATTAGGGATCGGGGGTTGTGACAGAAGGTGGTATCAGAGCCTAGCCACTGGTCTGAACCAAAGAAGTGTTCTGCTGACACTTAAATTCTAAATTTTGTGTTAGGAAATAATTACGGAAATACGTGTATAACTGTAATTATTGGTTATGTGTTATTTGACTATCTGTTAGTTTTCAGTATGAGTGATCAAGGGCCATCAGACGTGAATCGTCAGTTAGCTGATTCACCTAAGAGTGAAGGTACATCATCACAGCCTGCCCTCTCGGGGTATGTTGCTGATCAGGAAGACGGGATATTTACCTTTAGAGCTAAATCTGAAGAACCATTTCCTACTAAGAAACGAGGATGGTTCAGTAAAGAAGCTTTTGCTCGAAGGAAAAGAATGAGGAAATTGCAACAACAAAGGGCCTTAGCAGCTATTAAGAGAGAGACAGATGCCCAAACTCAAGAAATACTTAATAGAAGCCTAGCTAATTTCCATATCTTAGCTACGACTGCTGCTGACCCAAGTCTGGAACAATTAGTAGCCCCACAACCACAAAACCCAGAACAACCCATGGAAATAGAAAATCAGGAAAATCAAGAAGAGATGTACAACTTTAACCCAGAAGAAATCCCTAGAGTGCCTGCACCAAATCCCCTAGACCCGAATTATGACCCCTGGTGGGACGACAATAGAGACTTTGTGCAACGTTACCCTATCCAGGATTATCCACCCATACAGAACATAGAAGCTTACCCAGGTATGGACCCTTTAGATCCCTATTATCAAGATGATTATATTAGGAAGATATTAGAGGATCCTTACCAATTTCAGGAAAATGCACCCCAGATTCCAAACCCAGTCCGAGAACCTGCACCCCCAATGAGTGCAGAAAACGTGCAAGAACTTAGGACGTTCGGGGAGGAGATCTTAGAAAGTAGTGAGAGGATGCGTCAGGTGGGAGAGCGTCTCGTATGGAAATACGATGAGCGCAATATGGATTTCTGGATAAATCCATATCCATGAATGTTAGAATGGAGGAAGCAGTAGTAATAATAATATAATAAAATAAAATAAGATATGTGTGTACGGATGCATATTATTATTTTATTTCTGTTGGTATTGTAATTTCATTTATGTACTAGTGTGTAATAGACGCATAAGTATATGAAAAGAGTAAAAGTAGCAATGATCTACGCTTTTGACAAAACTGCGTGTCATGTGATTAATTATATTAATATATTATTCGTGATATTAATATGGGATAAATGTTTAAAATTCAGATGGCCGACCAAGAAAATCAAGTCAATTTGGATAATAACCCAGAAATCCAGAATGATAATATTCAGAATGACGATAATCTGAATAATGAGAACCCAAACAACAATAACAATGGAAATCAAGTGGACAATAGTGCTATCCAACACATAGTGGCACAGGGAATTATAGATGCTATGCCATTTATACTTCAAACTGTTAAGGATGCTGATAATAAAAGTAGGCATAGCAGTAAGCGACCACTTGAACCAGAAAACAGCGTGAACAATGGACCTGTACTTCAAATGCCTATTCCTAAAAGAAGAAGAATCGTGCCTAACGGTTGTTCTTATAAAGAATTCTGGTCTTGTAAACCAATGGAATTCTCGGGCAATGAAGGGGCCATTGCAACCTTACGCTGGATAGAAAAGACGGAGGCAGTCTTAAGGATAAGTAAGTGTGCAGAAGAAGATAAGATATTGTTTGCTTCTAAGCTGTTTAAGAATGCAGCACTGGAATGGTGGAACACTATCCTCCAGACAAGAGGAAGTGATCAAACTTATAATATGGAATGGGAAGAATTTAAAAACAAGGTTGAAAGGAAATTCTGCCCACCCAATGAAAAAGAACAGATAGCAAACAAATTCCTAAACCTTAGGATGACTAGTGTAGATAGCAAAGGGTACACAAAGCTATTTTTCGAATATGCTAGGATAGTGCCAACTCTTGCTTCACCAGAACCAGTGTTAATTTCCCGTTATATTTGGGGATTAATTGGGGAAATAAGACATGTAGTCAAGGCAGCTAGACCTCAAACCATAGAAGAAGCTGTAGAACTAGCCAATACCTTGACTGACGAATTAGTCCGTACCCGAGAAGAGGATCAAAGGAGAAACCTAACCCAGAAATTGACTCAAGAATTTCGTTCTGGAAATTCTAACCGTGGAAGAAATGTAGGTTCTACCTCTGCATCTTACTGTAGGAATTGTAAAAGAAAGCATTCAGGAAGATGCTCTGGGTACTGTAACTTTTGCAAAATATCTGGACACAAGGAAGAAGATTGCAGGAAGAAAAACAACAGGATATGCTACAATTGTGGAGAACAAGGTCACATCAAGCCAAACTGCCTAAAATTAGCTCCAGCTACCGACAACAAGAATACTAAAAATGCTAGAGCATTTGTTCTGACTGCAGATGAGGCCAAGTTAATTCCGGATGTTATAGCTGGTACGTATTTAGTTAATGATATATTTGCTAAAGTATTATTTGACTCTGGTGCAAACCAAAGTTTTATTAATACATCGTTTTGCAAATTTCTAAATCAGTCATTAACTAAACTACCACAAGAATGTGTAGTAGAGACAGCTAACGGAGAAACTGTTAGAATTTCTGAAATCTTGCAGGGAGCAAGCATAGAAATTTTAAATCAGAAATTTATAGCAAACCTGTATCCCATGAATCTGGTAGGATTTGATGTTGTTCTAGGAATGGATTGGTTAATAGCCAATAAAGCTAATATTTTATGTGATCAAAAGTTAATCCAAGTAAATTCACCAAAAGGTAAAATGATCACAATTAAAGGAGATAAGTTCTCTAGATCTACAAAATTCATATCTGTGATGAAAACTGCAAGTTGTATTAGAAAAGGGTCTATAGTGTATTTGATTTCTATAATCACTAACACTAAAGGAAAAGAACTAAAAGATATTCCAGTAGTATCTCAGTTTTCAGATGTCTTTCCAGAAGAATTACCAAGACTACCTCCAGACAGAGAAGTTGAATTCAGAATTCACCTACTACCAGGAACATCACCGGTTGCCAAAGCACCTTACCGTTTGGCGCCTGCAGAAATGCAAGAATTGAAGAAACAATTAGATGAATTATTGGAAAAAAGATTCATACAGCCAAGTTCATCGCCATGGGGAGCGCCAATACTGTTCGTTAAAAAGAAGGACGGCTCAATGCGTATGTGCATTGATTACCGTGAATTAAACAAAGTCACGATTAAGAATCGGTACCCATTACCGAGAATCGATGATCTGTTTGATCAGCTACAAGGAGCTCGATTTTTCTCAAAAATCGATTTAAGGTCAGGATATCATCAATTAAAAGTGCAGGAAGAGGATATTCCTAAAACTGCTTTTAGGACAAGGTATGGTCATTATGAATTCACTGTCATGCCATTTGGTTTAACCAATGCCCCAGCTGCATTTATGGACATGATGAACCGAATATGTAAGCCATATTTGGATAAATTCATAATTGTATTCATAGATGATATTCTAATTTATTCTAAGAATAAAGAGGATCATGCAAGACATTTGCACGCACTTTTAAGTCTGTTAAGAAAGGAAAAACTTTATGTTAAGTTTTCAAAGTGCGAATTTTGGTTAGAACAGGTAAAATTCCTTGGACATTTAGTCAATCATGAAGGAATTCATGTAGATCCAACAAAAATCGAGGCAATTACCAAATGGAAAACCCCTGAATCACCAACTGAGGTTAGAAGTTTCTTAGGATTGGCAGGTTATTATAGAAGATTTATTCAAGATTTTTCTAGAATAGCCATTCCTTTAACTAAGTTAACCTGTAAATCTGTTAAGTTTAAATGGGGATTAAAACAAGAAGAAGCCTTTAGAATTCTTAAGCAAAGATTGACCCATACACCTATATTAGCATTACCAGAAGGAACTGAAGACTTTGTAGTCTATTGTGATGCTTCTAAATTAGGTTATGGATGTGTATTGATGCAACGTCAGAAAGTTATAGCTTATGCATCTAGACAACTTAAGAATCATGAAGAAAATTATTCAACCCATGATTTAGAATTAGGAGCTATAATTTTTGCTCTTAAGATTTGGAGACATTACCTTTATGGTAGTAAGTTTACCATATTCACTGATCATAAAAGTTTAAGGTATGTTTTCGGGCAGAAAGAGTTGAATATGAGACAAAGACGTTGGATGGAATTTCTTAGTGACAATGATTGTGATATCCAGTATCATGAAGGAAAAGCAAATGTAGTGGCAGATGCTTTAAGCCGAAAGTTTCATGAAAAGCCAAAAAGGGTACGTTCTCTTAAATTAAATCTGCAAGTAGATTTAAATGATCAAATAAGAGAAGCACAAGAATCAGTAATCAAGAATGATTCTGAAAAATTAAAAGGTATGTTAAAAGAATTAAAACAAGGAATAGATGGAATATGGAGATTCCATGAAAAGAGAATATGGATACCTAAATTAGGAAATCTACGTAATCGTATATTAGAAGAAGCCCATAAATCTAAGTATACGATGCATCCAGGAAGTGATAAAATGTACCAGGATTTAAGGAAAAATTTCCGGTGGATAGGAATGAAAAAGAACATAGCAACTTATGTTTCTAAATGTTTAACTTGTTCACAAGTTAAAGCTGAACATCAGAAACCCTCAGGTTTGTTACAGCAATTAGAAATGGCAGTTTGGAAATGAGAATTAATAACAATGGATTTTGTTACTAAATTACCCAAAACTAGGAAAGGAAATAATACAATCTGGGTGATTGTAGATAAACTAACTAAGTCAGCTCATTTTCTACCAATGAAGGAAACAATTAGCATGGAACAATTAGCTAGATTGTATGTAAATGAAATTGTTTCTTTACATGGCATTCCTTTATCAATTGTTTCTGATAGAGATAGTCGATTTACATCTCGTTTTTGGTCAAGTTTCCAAAAGGCAATGGGAACCAAGTTAAAGCTAAGTACGGCTTATCATCCACAAACAGATGGACAAAGTGAAAGAACAATCCAGACAATGGAAGATATGCTTAGAGCTTGTGTAATTGATTTTGGAGGTAATTGGGATGAACACTTACCTTTAATAGAATTTTCTTATAATAATAGTTATCACACAAGTATCAATGCTGCTCCATTTGAAGCACTTTATGGAAGAAAGTGTCGAACCCCAGTCTGTTGGGCAGAAATTGGGGAACAACAATTATCTGGACCTGAGATAGTGCAAGAAACAACTACCAAGATTATTCAAGTTAAGGAACGACTGAAAGCTGCACGTGATCGACAAAAGAGTTATGCTGATAACCGATGCAAGCCGTTAGAATTTCAAGTAGGAGATAAAGTGTTGTTGAAAGTCTCTCCTTGGAAATGAGTGGTAAGATTCATCAAAAGAGGAAAGCTAAGTCCCAGGTATGTTGGACCTTTTAAGATTATTAGAAGAATAGGACCTGTAGCCTATCAGCTACAACTGCCAGAGGAAATGGCAGGAATACATGATGTGTTTCATGTATCTAATCTTAAAAAGTGTTTAGCCGATGAATCACTGATAGTGCCTCTTAAGGACATAGAGGTAAATGAACAACTCAAGTTTGTAGAAAGACCTCTACAAATTGAAGACAGGAAAGTTAAGAATCTCAAGCACAAAAGACTAGTTCTAGTCAAAGTGAAGTGGGATTCCAAAAGAGGACCTGAATACACTTGGGAGCTCGAGTCAGAAATGAAAAGGAAATATCCGCATTTATTTCAGTTGATCTCGAGGACGAGCTCTAAACAAGGTGGGGAGAATGTAACAACCCTCGGTAAAACCAAAACCCTCGTAATATTCCGACTCTTTAAATATACTATAAAATGTCTCAATATGTTTTATATTATACCCCGTATGTGAAAACCGAGCCCTAGTTATGTTATATATATAAAATAAAATTTAAAAATCTGAAAAGTTAAGTTGAGGCGGGCCGCTTCAACTTAAGCTTACATTAAAGCGGGCCGCGCGGACTCATGATACGCGGATGCATCCGGTGCTGACACGTGTCGCAATCGTGTCAAGTCTACTAGATGACTGGTCAAAGCTATAGGTGAACGCGGGCCGCCTGAGGGTTAGCCTTATCGTAAGCGGGCCGCGTGGAGACCAGATTACATAACTATAAATAGCAGACCTCAGTTTTCGATTTCCGTCGCTCACATTTCATTCTCAATCTCGAATTCTGAAGTTATAAGCATAATATTTTGGGTATTATACCCCTAATTAGTGAAGTTCTGCTCCGTTGTAAGTATTATAACCCCGGTTTCATAATAGTTACGCTGCCCGATTGATTTAGGATTCCGTAACAACTGTCGTGGTTCTGCCCGACGTAGTTGTTGGAATGCCGTCTCGGGGAGGGTATTATTAATAATTTCAAAGGGTTATGGTACTAACCAATGTACATTTGTATAAATTATAGATTATACCCAGGAAACCCTTACGAAAAGCCTAAGACAGCAATGTGAGTAATCTTCTTTTTGTTAACAGTTTTTACAAAACCTTAAATGCTTTACAATGCGATTAAGCAGTATGTGAGTCTTTGTAGTTCTTCCATTACTGCCCCGGTATTTGGGGTTTTGTATACAAAATTTATTACTCGCGAGTAATAAGTCGGGACGACAGTACGTTACCATTGGACAACGAATTAGCCAATGTGTAATATGACCCACAAGTCAAGGATTGACAGTACTGATTGAGTAATTGGGTAGAAATAAACAATGTGATCGCCCTCAATACTGTGTTAATTAATAAAATATTTCTTGATTAAACTGGGATTCACTCACCAGTATTTCCCGCTGACAAAATATTTTTAAAACATGTTTCAGGTAACACAATGTGAAAGCCAACTGGGATAAAGCCAGCTCGAGAGCACTGACGGCTTGGAAAATAAGTGGCTATAAAAGTTATCTAAGAAACAATGTTTTAAATTAAATAAAATAGGGTTTGTCCCTATAAATGTATTGTAATAAGAAACTCGGGTTTTGCCCATGTATTTATTAATATTAAGCATGGTGGTTTTACTCTGATAATCATTTCCTAACTACGATCCTGATGTAAATTCCGCTGCGAGACTAAATAAACTGATACCACCAAAATCTGTGATCACGTCCGCCCGTTCCCGGGATTAGGGATCGGGGGTTGTGACAACAACTTTGCCAACAAGACACACAAGTCTATGGAGCGAGTTGTTTGGCCATTTAATGTATCTCTTAAACTTAGAATGCTGGCTTTCAACTCTGTTGGTTGTATGTTGACCAAAATTGGGGACTGTGTTAGTCCAAGCTGAAACGAACTTTTCTTTATAATCTTTCAGCCACACATCATACAAATAATCCAGAACATCTGAAAAAAATTGAATAGAATGATTTGTAATGTTTGTATGTATATATGTATGGATGAATGTATGTAAACTAATATAATATGTACCTGATCGTTCATCGTTAATCAGTCACGTGAAAAGCCGCTCAAAGTTATAATTGTATAGCGTCGGAGTGGGAGAACTACACAGTCGAGACCAAGAAAGCTTGAATATTTTCCAGTCTTCATCCTTAAATTTTGCCCATTTTTTTATAGAATATTCTGTGAGATGTGCCACCTACATAGCAATTTGGAAGCTTTTGGGAATACTTTATCGCAAGCATTCATCAAAGCTTGATCTCTATTTGTTACAATTACACGTGGCTCCATGCAATCTACCTACAATTCTTTGAGCTTCTCCATGAGCCATAAGAAGTTATCTTTTTTTTTTCTTTAGAGACAAACGCATGAGCCACACAAAAAGACTTGTGTGTCGATGTCACACCCACAACTTGAATAAACGGAAGCTTATACTTATTCGTCTTGTAGGTAGCATCAATCATCAACACATGTGGGAATGCACGCCACATGTTGTACGAGTCCGGATGAACGAAAAAAACCTCCTCGACCGCGTTTGTGGAGGGATTCACTCAGGTGAAATAAATGTACCTTTCTTCTTGCAACATGCTCTCCAATATTTGCATTGGAGTTCGATCGCCGTACATTTTGAGTTTAATCTTTTTAATCATGTTTTGTACGTCTTGTAGAATGCACACGCTATGTGGGTACTGTTTTCTTATGGTTAAATGTATATTTGTAGGCTCCATGTTTTGCAGATAAAGTCTTTCCACCAGTGATTCTTCGTCCGGGGTCAGCCTTCTAGCAAACGCGTGGCCCTCGAGAAATTCAGCAGGCTCATGGTTGTGAATGTTTTTCTTCTCCACAAGGCTCCAATTACCACTACTTGAGTCTAGTTTCCCTATCAGACTAAAAGGAGAGCCAACCTTTTTGCTACCGAAACGCCGAACTGTTGCTTTACTTTTGGGTTCGCCGCCACGATCGCATTGCAACCATATCTTCACTGTCCTTGCTGACGAACCTTCGCCTTTTGTTATCGTTCGTTGGGTCACAATGACATAACCTTTCGCAACTTCTCTTTTGTATACCCAGTTCTTCAATTCTTCAAGTGACCCAAATACCTCAAAAAAAAGGTTCATTAGAAATCCACATAAATGAAATTAATATATTAATTTGTCAAAAAAACAATAAAAAAACTCGGGTTCAACATCGGGTTCGGGTTTAATATGTATGACACATTTTTGGGTTTGTATGAAATTTCGTGTCATACATTTTCTACTTTTAATCAGTATACATGCCTCGTTCGTGTTCGTTCGGTTCATTTACAAGCCTAAGTAATCTATTTTTAACAAAATATTTCACCAGAACATATATAATATTTCACCAAAATGATAACGAAATCGGGTTAATATGTATGACACAATTTTCGGGTCGGGTTCGGGTTACGGTCGGGACGGGTCAAACATTTTCTAGATTTCTCCTACCTAATAAAAATTATATATAACTATAATATTTCACCAAAATGATAACGAAATCGGGTTAATATGTATGACACAATTTTCGGGTCGGGTTCGGGTTAAGGTCGGGACGGGTCAAACATTTTCTAGATTTCTCCTACCTAATAAAAATTATATATAACGAATAACACGTATACAAAAAAAAATTCACTCTAAAATTATATCAACATTATATAATACGAATAACACGTAATTGACGGTTATGTCATACCTTTTTTGTTTTTTTCTCGTCATTAGCACCTTCCTCGTTAGCACGTTCCTCGTTAGCACGTTCGTTATCGTGAACACCTTCCACGTTAGCAGGTTCGTCGTCGTCAACACCCTCCTCAAAGTGCATTACACCTTCCTCGATTTCGTTATCATTTTCCTCAAAGTCCTTAGCACATTCCTCGACTTCGTTATCATTTTCCTCAAAGTCGTTAGCACCTTCTTCGACTTCGTTATCAGTTTCCTCATACTCCTTAGCACCTTCCTCATACTCTAACTTGTGTTGGTTTTCCGTATACGAATGGTAAGTCCCGTATTCGTGTCGCGGATAACTTTGGGCAATGTAAGATGGTTCCCCCTCATCTACAAACACCTGGTTCAAGTCAGGTAACACGGGTCGCACACCCCTGTCATCACAACGAGGCACGGACACAACCTCCTCCTCACCTCGATCAATGCCGGATAACCAAACGCTTTCGGAGACGTACGACTGGTTCGAATCTTCGCCAAAAATATTACCAATGTCCCAAAACGACATCTTTATGCTTCACGGTCTCAACCAATGTTTTTATTTGAGAATTTTTTCAGTTTTATCGGTATTTTGTGAGTTTGAAAATTTTTGAATCAAATAAATCCCGTAAGCTTGGGCAAATAAACATTTTTGGTCGATAAGGGTCATATAGGTCGATAAGAGTCATATGGGTCACTTTCACGCTTTTTCAGACTGAACTCCCTTTCATGTCAGTAATTATACCTTAAATTCATCAAAAGTCATGCCGATAAGCCTCTCATTGCTCAATGAGAGGCGTATAGGGTTTAATGCTCCAACTACCACAACTTTATACGCATCTCATAGGGCAATGAGAGGCTTATCAAAACCTTTTTTCTGACACATTAATTGCTTTCACACTATATACTTCCCTTATTGCCCTATACGCCACCTCTGGGGGGATGTGCACTTAAAAAGTAGGGATGTATCAATACCCTCACCCTATAGCTATCTCAGTGCAGATAAGGAACAGAATGACAGGTTTAGCGAACCTATTGTGTGGATTGGGATCTATATTGCAATAGCTTCCGGTTTATGCATCCTTGCCATGGCGGCTGATTTGTTGCATGGTTTCCGAAATAAAAAAAAATTGGTTTCCTTGTAAATATATCTCTCTAAATACTGCCTCTATCATGGTGATAAGTGTCGCCATGAAACTGCCTGTTGATCTAAGTAGCCCAATGCCAGGTTACGTAGACCAAGCAGCCAAGGTAGGAAGTTTGGCATTCATGTGCACGTTGATGGCCAACTTAATGCCTTCTTTGGCGTCAATGGACAACAAGACACATCTTGCAAACATGATAGGTTTGTGTATTCTCGTTATCAATAACACCAGTATTTATCTGAATGCGTATATTCACAATCATGGTGATAACGAGAATACACAAACCTATCATGTTTGCAAGCAGTGTCTTGTTGTCCATTGACGCCAAAGAAGGCATTAAGTTGGCCATCAACGTGCACATGAATGCCAAACTTCCTACCTTGGCTGCTTGGTCTGCGTAACCTGGCATCGGGCTACTTAGATGAACTGGCAGTTTCATTGCAATGCTTATCACCATGATAGAGGCAGCATTTAGAGACAAATATTTGCAAGGAAACCAAAATTTTTTATTTCGGAAACCATGCAACAAATCAGCCGCCATGGCAAGGATGCACAAACCGGAAGCTATGAAATAAAAAAAAAATTGTATTAAAAAAAATGGTATAGGATGAAATATTGGTATAAGATAGGAGATCAAATATTTGACACTGAAGTAATACATAATAATGAAAAGGGAAAGATTAACATAACATATATATAATCGAAGGGCTTGTAGTGTGGTTCAACAAAGAAATGTAGTAAGATGTTGGCATGTTACCCTTCGAAGTGGTGCGGGTTTTAGACCGTAGTAAATATTGGTGTATAACTCATATTATTATAATTATATAATATATAATTTCGGTCCTATTTATCTCTTCCAAGTAATGAAGGAAGAAAAACAAGACAGCGTTAATGACTCTATTATGGCTTGGTCGCTAACAGCTTTAGACCATGGGGTGTGGGGCGAAGGAAGAAAAACAAGACGGCATTAATGATTGTATTATGACATGGTTGCTTCCAGCTTTAGACTACGGGGTGTGGGTCGGGAATGCCAAACAACGCTGGCTAAACCACACCGGGCCAGCGGTGGCTACGGCGTTGCCCCGCTGGCGTGGGTTTGAAGCCTGGCGTGGGGCGAGGGGTAAAGTGAGTTGGCTGGCTTGGATTGGCCGATGAGATAGGACCGTTGGCCAACGGCTATTTAAAAAAAAATCTTTTACTTATATTCTATATAAATTAAACAATTTTTACTATCCAAAAATTTAAAAACCACTATCAACCTCCAAAAAATATATATACAATGGATTCTTTAAGTTTAAGCGATTCGCATGATAGATTTGTTTTGATGATGTAATATATTTTTTTATTGTAGTTATTTGATATAAATAAAATGTGTTTTTAAAATTACTTTATTAAATTCTATGATTAATATAAAAAAAATTTGATCCCACATGGCAGCCTAACGCCGTCAGGCCACGCCCTTTTCACACCCCACTTTTTTAGGTGTGGACTGGTAGAGCTCACAACTGACAGGTGTCGAGCAATGCTGCCAACCTAAGCCCCCCACACACCATAGTCTTAGGCTACGGTCGATCTTTGGTTTTATTTATGGAAGCTTCCTTTGTTTTTGAAAAAAACACAACTTCTTTTAGGGGATGAGGATACTAGGGAAAGATTTTTTTTTTTTTTGAACGGAAAGGAAGGATGTTTCAACCACCATGACACCGGGTGCTGTGGTCAAGGTCGACTACTCGACCGTTGCCAGCTTCTTGGCTCTCCCCAGATGCGTGTAAACCCAACCTCCACCCGCCCGAAGACATGATAGTGGAATAATCGGTAAAACCTCGCCTTCCATCCGAGTCGAACCAGCGTCACCCGTATTCTCTCTTCACCTCGATGCCGCAGAAAATAATGAGGAGAGTGGGAATCGAACCTGAGTCACAAGGAACACCAATTATTTCCTCAACCACTCCATTACTACTTCATTGGTGGGGAATGATCTATTAAAAAGGGAGTTTTGCCTAAGTAGCCTAAGAAAGATTATGGAGATGACATGTTATGATATTTCGGTCAAAAACACAAACTGTCACCCATTTCTTTTCTCAAAATACAATACAAAAAATCTTGAATAAAAATTAAGCACAAAAAATAAAATATTAGTACAAAAAATTCTATTACAAAAAATCCACCTAAAAAATGTTACTCAGTATAGAAATTTAAGACAATTTTTTGGGTTCTTTAGATTTTTTCTAAAAAAAAAAATGCTTAATTTTATGGTGCAATTTTTTTTTAAATAATGTCTTATGAAAAAGTTACGAACGTTTAAAAAATAGAGGGAATATGCATATGCCTTGGGAAGAGAAAGTTAACAAATAGATTATTACAAAAATACTCTTACACCGTTTTTTTTTACTTTCATCTTAACTATTAATTTGAAAAATGAAAGGTAAATATTTCTTTTTATTTTAATCCTACCCCTTAGTATGTATTTTAATTGCTCCTTCCACTAAAATTTGTAGCTCCAAATGGTTCAGCGTAATCACAAAGCTAGTAATCTCACTAAGCAAGATATATATAACCATTTGAGACTCGCTAGTAAGATCACACGGTGTGAGCGTTTAAAAATGGCGTTGTTGCTGCTCAACGTTGTTCACACCGTCTCGTTAACGGTGTTATTGATTAGGCGGGGAATCTCCACCGGCGTGGAAGAGATTTTGCAGCCAACGTGGCACGTGGTTAATGAACGTGAATGTTAGCCGATTAACCCCAACGGTTAACTTTTAAATTTTTTTAAAAAATTACCTTTTTTAAAAGTTCTAATTTCACACTATAAAATACAACCCACTTCTTCATTTTTTATACAAACTCCACTTCACCTAAATTTATACAAACTCTCAATGTTGTTTCACTTCACCCAAAAAAAAACTGAGGATGGCAGCTGTTGCGTGAACCGAAGAAGAGGGTATTGCACTTTGCGAGTCGTGGGTCGAGGCTTTGAGCCACCACACGTCGGGTAGGCGCTCGAGAGGTCCTTTTTGGAGGACAATCCGGCAAAACTTTCAAGCCTATACGGGTGAGAACAACCGAACCATCGACTCCCTCTCGTCTCGTTTTAGGACGATCCGTCTTGATTGCGAAAGATTTGAGACGATCCACACCGCCGTTGAGCTCGAGGGTGGTGATCTCGGGGAGGACGACATCATTCAAGTGACTCTCATCAACTTTAGGCATGTGCACCACCGTGAATTCAAGCTCTGCTCGGCGTGGGAAATCATTAAATTTTTTATTTAAATTATGTGTTTTTTAGTTTCGTATTTTAATTGTATGTAATATTTTTAAAATTTATGTAATGTTTTTTTTTTCTATTTTAATGTTATGTATTTGTTTAATTACTAGTAAAAATTTTATAAGTTTCTAATACATTTTTTTTATAATTTTAATTTTAATATAATACAAAAGGTGTTTCACACGGGTAAAAAGAGCCACGTTCCCGCGCCCCGGGCTACACCGTCCGTTTAACATCATGCCCCATTCTGACGCGTGGTCCACATGTCGCATAATAACCCATTTTCAAGCCCTTCACACAGTGTGGTATAATGAGATTTCATTGATGAGGCTAGAGGGTGTGGTTTAAAGCCCTAGGGGCTTTATTACACCACGTAGGCGACACATAAGCAGGGGGGATTTATCGCTAACTTACACGGTGTGAAATAACGCCACTTTTAACTATATTAAAAAGAAGATAAATAAAAAAATCTGATTGGTTAATGAAGGTGGGGCCCATTGATATCTTCCTCTCGCGCGCGCTATTCCTTTGGCGGAAGCCAAGGATAGCGCCCCCTTTAACAGAGGCGGGATAGTTTAGAGCGCCAAAGGGCACTAAACTTCATGAGGTGGCGGGGCGAAGCCACACCCCCAGGCATGACAGATCTGGCCACACAAAGTTTGGACTATTAATATCTCTTCTATTTTCGGTTAGTGGTCAAAGTCCTCTCTGATTAGTCCATCGTTAATTAATTGCACTGGAAGGAAGTTTCAGTGTAACAATACCGAAATTTCTTCCTACTATCTGCCAGTTGTATAAAACAGATGCGTATCTTCTGTTTTAGCGTCAACTAAACTTAGACCGTGGGGTATGGTGGGGCTTGGGTTGGGGCGTGGGTTGGGCATTGGTTGACACATGGAATGGGGTGGCAGACATGGGCAAACCCACATTCAACTCGGTATGGTGGGGCGGGGGTTTGGGGCGGGGGTTTGGTGGGCTGGAGCTGGGCTGACCCAGCCGGCTTTTTCAATATTATTTAAAACAACAAATTTAATTTTTTTAATATTTTTAAATAAAGAAAATTACAAAAAAAAAAAAATTCCTAACTTTTATATTTGTTTTTTATCTCTTCTCTCAACGCCAAGACTAGTTCTAACTCGTCACCCTGTAGGTGATCAATGGACTGGGTTAGAAATTTCATATCATCCCGTTTTTGTTTCTGGGCATCTCTAGCTTCTTTGCTCCTTCGTATTTCGGCCCTTTGTTGTTGGAATACGTTGAATGTATCCATCTTGCATGAAATGTCATCCAACTGCTCGCTGTATATTCCCCTACGTGAGCCAGAACTCCCAGCTGAAGGCGATGCCGTTTCAGATCTAGATTTTTTAGCACGCCTTCTTGAGACATTTCTTCCATACTCAGGCCGGTTTGGGCTTGGCGAATCATCCAAAAGGTCCTCCAACTCTTGATCTCGTGCATCAGATTGGGCTTGGGACGAGGCCCTTGACCTTTTGGAAGACGAGTTAGTTTCGCTACCAACGGGGATAGTCGCCCACTTTGGATGGAACTTACAAATCTCCCAACAATGCATGAAACGGAAGTCGTTCTTCACATTTGATTTGAATGCGACTACTGCATTTGTCAAAATGTCGGCTTCGGTTTCACCACTTTTCGGGTTTTGCTTTGCTTTATTTAAAAAACCACTAAATTTTGTAAGTTGGGTGCTTATCTCGCTCCACTTTAAGGATAAGCTATCGTTTTCACGATAACTCTCCCTACCCATTTCTTCATGGAATAGTCTACTAACGGATTCCCACAGGGCGGTTCGATGTTGCGAATTTCCTATTTTAATAAAAAAAATTTAATTATTACAAACTTATATAAAAAATAACCATTAATAAAAAACAAAGGTTAAGAATACCTAAAGTTGAATGTTGAGTTTGTTCACACCAAGCCCTCGCCAATGCAACTTCTTCAGTAACGACCCATTTTTGTTGTTTTCGTTTGGCGGTTTCAACAACTTTATCCTCCTCGGTTTTTTTCTTATAACTTCTTTTTTTGACGGGTTTCGATGCGGAAGGACCATCATTGGGTGGTTGAGTTTCGGGAAGGGATTCGTATTGTGATAGGTCGATGGAGGTTGGTGAAAGGTCGATGGGCGATTGTGAAAACGGGGTAGGTATCGCATCGTCGGTGTGTGGGAAGTTAGTAAACACACGATTCCCTATATACGATGCATAACCCGCCATGTCGGGCATAGGAGAGTGTATGAAAAATGGACGAGCTATTGGACGAGTGGGTGGTGGGCTAGGATTATTTTCTTGTAATCCATACGGGTTGTTCGGGTCATATGGACGGTTGTAAGGATGCATTTTTTTCGTTTTGTAGAAGGAGAATGTGAGTTTTATAGTGAAGATGTGGTTGAATGTGGTAAAAAATGGAAGAAAAATGTGAGTTTTATAGTGAAAAAATGGAAGAAAAAAATAATTTTTTTTTAATATAGCCGTTGGCCAACGGCTCTTTTCTTTTGGCCATACACAGCCCGCCATGTCAGCTCGCTTCCCCCGCCCCACGCCCGGCTTGAAACCCAAGCCCCAAGGGCCACGCCCCAACCCAAGCCCACCCGGGATGGTGGCTTGGACGTTTTCCCCCAACCCACGCCCAAACCCAAGCCCCATACCCCATGGCCTTATAACTTGTTTGAAAAATCCCAACATGGATTCACCCTGCGATTCTTATGAATTCGATTATTATATGACAGAAAAAGAAGAGAGTGACAAGTTTAGTGAACCTATGGGGTTGGGCCGAGGTGTTGGTGTTGAGAAGACTGGCCCACTGTGAAGCAGTCCAGTTGCTCGGGAACACTATGTAGGGGTGGGCCGGGTTCTGGGTGTGGTTGGAGTATCGATTGCCGCCGCGTCCCGAAAAAGAACGCCCGCGGCCGCGACCGCCTCGGTTACGACCGCCGCGTCCCCTGTCAGACGGATGGAAAAACGGGGTCTGCGATATGGTCAGTTGAGAGTTGTTCGGTGACGAGGTAGTAGTGGTGGTGGCGAGGGCAGTGGCTGCGGCTTGTGAACCCCGGGTGACCTGTCTCTTCTTCTTTTGTTCTTCCATGTTAAGTCGGGACCGAACCTCGTTGAAATCCGGTAGAGGATCACGATTTTGTAGAACTGTGGATATGCTGTCATATTGTTCGGTAAGGCCAGTAAGAATCTTGATAACTAACATCCGGTCATCAACCGGAGACCCAACGCTCTTGAGCTGATCGGCGAGATGTTTCGCTTGCTGGCAGTATTCGGCCATCTTGGAAAAATTTTCGAGCGAGAGATTAGCAAATTCTTGACCTAGAAAAATTGCTCGAGTGTTTTTGTTGTCATTGAACTCACTCTCGACAGCAAGCCAAGCGTCGCCGTCATGAGCAGTCTGACCTGGTTGCAGAATGATGTGTAGAAGAGGCGCGGAGATGGTGGCATAAATCCACTAGAGTACAACAGCATCCAGTTGCTTCCACAGGGTTTCGGCTGCCCGGGCATCAGCCTCAGCTTTGGCAGCAGCCGTCGAATCAGATGGTTCTGCGGCTGACTTGGTAGCGGCTGGTGTGGGTGATAGGTGATCAAGCACTTCATAGATTTGACAGTGCACCTTGAATAGGGTTTTCCAAGTGGTATAGTGGGTTGAATCTTTTTCAAGAATAAGGGGGACATGTGTTTTGATGTTAGACACAGTAAAGGTAGGGTGAAGTTTGGACTCCATGGGAAAAGAAGAGAAGAAAGTGATGTCGGAGAGGGCCGAAGGCCGGAGAAGGGAGGCAGCCGGTCGGCGATTAGGGTTTTAGAGGAGGGAGGATCGATAAGTATGATACCATGAAAGATATTGATTCAACTTGATAATTCTCATTAATCCAAAGGCCATATATATAGTACAAACAAATACAACTAAATCTCCTACATTGGTGGAGATATCTATACAATCAATGACCAATATAATTTACTTAACATACAAGATACTATTATTAAAAAAATGGGTAAAGGATGAAATATTGGTATAAGATAGGAGATCAAATATTTGACATTGAAGTAATACATAGAGTAAATTACACAGATTGTCCTTTAATTACACCCTAAATTGCAGTCCCTGCCCTTTCCTTTTAATTTGTGCATTCCATGTCCTTTAAATAACAAATTTGCACACTCCTTGTCCTTTTCTCCAAACCCCATCCAACAACCCAGTTAAATACACCCATGTGCCTCTCACATGATGGGTAAAACTGTAAATAGACCTTCCACCTACCCTTAAAAACCCCAGAGTCTTCTTCCTCCTCTGCTTTGTAATGTGCAGGTCTTTTCCTTTCTACCCCCATCTACACCACAACCACCGGCCATCTACACCCCTACCATCTACACGAGCTCCGGCCACCCACTCAACTACCAGCTACCACCATCGCTACCAACTTTGACTTACACCCTCATGCTACAACGGTTGCCACAATCGGATTGGCACAGAAATGTTGCACAAATTAAGACCTAGAGCATCAGATTTGGAACCGTAACCGTTTTTAGACCCTCTGTAGAACGATGAACTATTGATTCCGTCGACTGATTCAACACTCATCACCGCAATACAAATTAATCTGGGCGGAATTGCATCTGAATGACGACGGCTTGTCTATGCAGGTAGTGCGGTGGGGCGGTGGGCGACGGATTTTCTAGGCGGAATCAGATCTGAATGGGGATGGGATCATCGTTATATCTTCTCAACTCGTCGGTATATCTCCGAACGGAATACACACCGCTCGTATTATTTTGCTGTGTTTGTGGCCTCTTACAATTTTGGGTGTTTGATTAGATTTTTAATAAGGATACGTCTCTGCTAGGTGTTTAGTTTCAATTATTTTACAATGTTGGGTGCTTGAATTTGATTTTAAATAAGGGCACATAAGTTATATAAATTTATTAGTCGGAATTTTGTGGAAGGGGAATATTATTTGTTTTTTATTTGGATGTGCTTGATCACCAAATATTAAAGATGTTTTGTGTAGATGTCAATACAAATATACAATACTCAAAATGTCGAAAGTGTGTTAACAGAAGAAGAAGTTTAACTGAGTGGTTTGAATTCATGGTGGTGGTGGTGGTGGTTGTGGGTGGGGGCTTAGAGGAGTGCTGAGAAATAGAGTTGATGGTGGTGGTGGATTGGTGGTGGTGGGTTGGGGCAGAAAGGAAAAGAGAGTCCCTGAGTCTTCTTCCTCCTCTGGTTTGTAATGTGCAGGTCTATGTTTAGTTGGGGTTTTTAAAGGTAGGTGGAAGGTCTATTTACAATTTTACCCATCATGTGAGAGGCACATGGGTGCATTTAACTGGGTTGTTGGATGGGGTTTGGAGAAAAGGACAAGGAGTGTGCAAATTTGTTATTTAAAGGACATGGAATGCACAAATTAAAGGGAAAGGGCAGGGACTGCAATTTAGGGTGTAATGAAAGGACAATCTGTGTAATTTACTCTAATACATAATAATGAAAAGGGAAAGATTAACATAACATATATAATCGAAGGGCTTGTAGTGTGGTTCAACCAAGAAATGTAGTAAGATGTTGGCATGTTACCCTTCGAAGTGGTGCGGGTTTTAGACCGTAGTAAATATTGGTGTATAACTCATATTATTATAATTATATAATATATAATTTTGGTCCTATTTGTCTCTTCCAAGTAAGGTGGTCCTCATTTCAACAAAATAAAGGAACAAAAACAAGACACAATTAATGACTTGGTCGGGACTATGGGGTGTGGGGCGAAGGAAGAAAAACAAGACGGCGTTAATGACTGTATTATGACATGGTCACTT
This sequence comes from Helianthus tuberosus, assembly GCA_030545235.1. NCBI lineage: Eukaryota > Viridiplantae > Streptophyta > Magnoliopsida > Asterales > Asteraceae > Helianthus > Helianthus tuberosus. Next base: position 4,483,115 of record CM060436.1, on the reverse strand, counting down.
CCAGCTTTAGACCACGGGGTGTGGGGCGGGGATGCCAAACAACGTTGGCTAAACCACACCGGGCCAGCGTTGGCTACGGCGTTACCCCGCTGGCGTGGGTTTGAAGCCTGGCGTGGGACGGGGGGTAAAGTGAGTTGGCTGGCTTGAATTGGCTGATGAGATAGGACCGTTGGGCTAGCTGTTGGCTAACGGCTATTTAAAAAAAAATCTTTTACTTATATTCTATATAAATCAAATAATTTTTACTCATTTTTACTATAAAAAAAAATTTAAAACCACTATCAACCTCCAAAAAATATATACAATGGATTCTTTAAGTTTAAGCGATTCGCATGATAGATTTGTTTTGGTGATGTAATATATTTTTTATTGTAGTTATTTGATATAAATAAAAGGTGTTTTTAAAATTACTTTATTAAATTCTATGATTAATATAAAAAAAAAAATTAATCCCACATGGCACCCTAACGCCGCCAGGCCACGCCCCTTCCACACCCCACTTTTTTTTAGGTGTGGACCGGTAAAGCTCACAACTGACAAGTGTCGAGCAATGCTGCCAACACAAACCCCCCATACACCATAGTCTTAGGCTACGGTCGATCTTTGGTTTTATTTATGGCAGCTTCCTTTGTTTTTGAAAAAAACACAACTTCTTTTAGGGGATGAGGATACTAAGCAAAGATTCTTTTTTGAACGGCAAGGAATGATGTTTCAACCACCATGACACCGGGTGTTGTGGTCAAGGTCGACTACTCGACCGTTGCCAGCCCCTTGGCTCTCCCCATATGCGTGTAAACCCAACCTCCACCCGCCCGAAAGCACGAAAGTGGAATAATCGGTAAAACCTCGCCTTCCATCCAAGTCGAACCAGCGCCACCTGTATTCTCTCTTCACCTAGATGCCGCAGAAAATAATGAGAAGAGTGGGAATCGAACCTGAGTCACAAGAAACACCAATTCTTTCCCTAACTACTCCACCACTACTTCATTGGCGGGGAATGATCTATTAAAAAATGAGTTTTGTCTAAGTAGTCTAAGAAAGATTATGGAGATGACATGTTAGGATATTTCGGTCAAAAACACAAACTGTCACCCATTTCTTTTCTCAAAATACAATACAAAAAATCTTGTTTAATAATTCAGCACAAAAAATAAAATCTGATACAAAAAATTCAACACAAAAAAATCAGCACAAAAATCTATTACAAAAAATCCATCTCAAAAATGTTATTCAGTATAGAAATTTAAGACAATTTTTTGGGTTCTTTAGATCTTATATTGTACATAGCAGTATGGTGCTCAAATTAAAGATAAAGATGCTCAAATTAAAGATAAAGAGATGCTTAATTTTATGGTGCATTTTTTTAAATAATGTCTTATGAAAAAGTTATGAACGTTTAAAAAATAAGGGGAATATGCATATGCCTTGGGAAGAGAAAGTTAACAAATAGATTATTACAAAAATACTCTTACACCAAATTTTTCTTTTACTTTAATCTTAACTATTAATTTGAAAAATGAAAGGTAAATATTTCTTTTTATTTTGATCCTACCCCTTAGTAACACTTAACAATGTATTTTAATTGCTCCTTCCACTAAAATTTGTAGCTCCAAATGGTTTAGCTTAATCACAGAGCTAGTAATCTCACTAAAAGCAAGATATATATAACCATTTGAGACTCGCTAGTAAGACCACACGTTGTGAGCGTTTAAAAATGGAGTTGTTGCTGCTCAACGTTGTTCACACCGTCTCGTTAACGGCGTTTACCACGGCGTTATTGATTAGGCGGGGGAATCTCCACCGGCGTGGAAGAGATTTTGCAGCCAACGTGGCACGTGGTTAATGAACGTGAATGTTAGCCGATTAACCCCAACGGTTAACTTTTAATTTTTTTTTTAAATTACCTTTTTTAAAAGTTCTAATTTCACACTATAAAATACAACCCACTTCTTCATTTTATACAAACTCCACCACTTCACCCAAATTTATACAAACTCTCAATGTCGTTTCACTTCACCCAAAAAAACTGAGGATGGCAGCTGTTGCGTGAACTGAAGAAGAGGGTATTGCACTTTGCGAGTCGTGGGTCGAAGCTTTGAGCACCACACGCCGGGTAGGCGCTCGAGGGGTCCTTTTTGGAGGACAATCCGGCAACACTTTCAAGCCTATACGGGTGAGAACAACCGAACCATCGACTCCATCTCGTCTCGTTTTAGGACGATCCGTCTTGATTGCGAAAGATTTGAGACGATCCACACCGCTGTTGAGCTCGAGGGTGGTGATCTCGGGGAGGACGACATCATTCAAGTGACTCTCATCAACTTTAGGCACGTGCACCACCGTGAATTCAAGGTCCGCTCGGCGTGAGAAATCGTTAGATTTTTTATTTAAATTATGTGTTTTTTAGTTTCGTATTTTTATTTTATGTAATACTTTTAAAATTTATGTATTGTTTTTTTTATTTTAGTGTTATGTATTTGTTTAATTACTAGTAATATTTTTATAAGTTTTTAATACATTTTATATAATTTTAATTATAATATAACACAAAAGATGTTTCACACGGGTCGAAAAAAGCCACGTTCCCACGCCCCGGGCCACACCGTCCGTTTTAACATCACGCCCCATTCTGACGCGTGGTCCACATGTCGCATAATGACCCATTTTCAAGCCCCTCGAGACAGTGTGGTATAATGAGATTTCATTGATGAGTCTAGAGGGTGTGGTTTATCGCTAACTTACACGGTGTGAAATAACGCCCCTTATAAAGCCTCTTTTAACTATATTAAAAAAGGGATAAATAAAAAAATCTGATTCGTTGATGAAGGTGGGGCCCCTTGATATCTTCCTCTCGCGTGCGCTATTTCTTTGGCGGAAGCCAAGGATAGCGCCCCCTTTAACGAAGACGGGATGGTTTAGAGCGCCAAAGGGCACTAAACTTTATGAGGTGGAGGGGTGCGTGAAGCCACACCCCCAGGCATGACAGATCTGGCCACACAAAGTTTGGACTTACCGAAATTTCTGTTAGTGGTCAAAGTCCTCTCTGATTAGTCCATCGTTAATTAATTGCCCTTACCGAAATTTCTTCCTACTATCTGCCTGCCAGTTGTATAAAACAGATGCGTATCTTCTGTTTTAGCGTCAACTAAACTTATAACTTCTCTGAAAAATCCCAACATGGATTCACCCTGCGATTCTTATGAACTCGATTATTATATGACAGAAAAAGAAGAGAGTGACAAGTTTAGTGAACCTATGGTGTGGATTGGGATCTATATTGCAATAGCTTCTGGTTTGTGCATCGTTGCCATGGCGGCTGATTTGTTGCATGGTTTCCGAAATAAAAAGTTTTGGTTTCCTTGCAAATATTTCTCTCTAAATGCTGCCTCTATCATGGTGATAACCGTCGCCATGAAACTGCCAGTTGATCTAAGTAGCCCGATGCTAGGTTCCACAGACCAAGCAGCCAAGGTAGGAAGTTTGGCATTCATGTGCACGATGATGTCCAACTTAATGCCTTCTTTGGCGTCTATGGACGACAAGACACTGCTAGCAAACATGATAGGTTTGTGTATTCTCGTTATCACCATGATTGTGAATATATGCATTCAGATAAATACTGGTCTTATTGGGGTAACCAGATTTATGACATATTTTTTTGTTGCATGCATCAATACGGCTACGATCCTCTTGTTACTAATAATAATGATTGCTTCATCTATAACAATTCCAACCTTTAAGGAAGTTTTAGAATCTAAATATCGAGCCACAAACAAAATAACTTTAACTGATCAACGTCTACAACATGATCAAATGTCTAGAGTTGAGAAGCTAAGACAGCATGTGAGAAGGTATTGGGTCATAGCAGAAACTGGTAGTCCTCAATTTGGGATGGCTAGTAATCCATTATCCACTGCTTCTGGTGTAATTTGTATTATACTTTTGGTCATAAACTTTCTTCCGGTGTTCGAGACTGTAATTGATCTTAATGATTTTGTGGGACGACTATTTGATTGTAGATCACCATACAAGTGGTCAACAACTCTCATTGTTATAACACAGTACATTGGAGTTGTGGTGGGAATCATTGCTCCTATATGTAGATGTTTTTCAGTTTTCAGCTTCAAGTTGGGCACTAAATGGAATAGGAATTATTTCATGTTTTTTAAAGTTGAGAAATACTGGATCCAAAAGTTGCATGTGTGGAAACAAAGCCCTGTACCTATTCCATCAGGAAATCGAAGATCAAGAAGTCTCGTCTACAATTCAAGAAATCTCTTTCTAAGCTTTTCTATTGGATTGCAAAAGGTGATTGTCATTTTATGCAAATTGATATGGCTCATAGTGACAGTAGTCCCGGTATTTGTGGTCAGTTGTTTTGCTTCACTCATCACCTCAAGAACTGATGATATAGATGAAGACCTCAGCAAGTACGTCTTGCAAATTGACGATGGGAAAGAGCTTGCTGAAAAAACACTAAACGGCTTTTCAAAATCTGTGAATTCTTTCATATCCAAGGCTGAGAAGCAACAAAACAACAATCTTTTAGAGCTTCTCGATAAATTAACTGAATTCGAAGGAGTACAGATCTTCGACACTGATAATGTTCAATCTGTGCTTCCAGCTGAATTTGTAAACAGTTGGAGCTTACCAACTGTAACCTTAACGTGTATCGCTGTTTCCATCCCAAAGATTCGTAAGGACGCAGTTGAGAGCTTGTTAAGAAGTGTTGGTGAAGGCATTTCATTTACCCATCTCGTGGAAGAAAGCCTGAATTGTTCAAGCGAATATGTAAATCTTCGAAAGGCGAGTATGTCCTTATGGCACGAAGTCGAATACAAATGCAAGTGGTTGGGCAATCCTCTAGCAAAAAACACTTTCAATGGGAAAGCAGCAACAGAGATTGTAAAATGGTTTTCTGATACAGCTGAACAAATCGTGACTAAAATCAAAGAAAGTAACGATGGAGAACTCACGGAGAACCCTCCTAGCAAGTTGATTGCTGCCAATTCAATGTACCGAATCACGCAAGCAATCTTGCTTAGATTCCAAAGCAACACAGAACCAATTACTAAAAAGCAATTGTTTTCCCATTTAAATAAAATGATTGCAGACATATTTTGTGCTTGCTTCACCAACTTACCGCGAGTTATAACAATGAGATGCCATGAAAGTGTGATAGAGAAAAGAGAGTCAAGTGTGAGGGTTGCAGCAAAGCTTTATGGTAAGACTGCCAAGATAATAGAAAAGCTAGAGAAATGTGATAAAGTACCAAGCATGGATGAAGACAAGATGGCGTATATCGATGAGTGGCGTCTTTATATGCAACAATCTATTCCCTAAGGTACTTTCTCTTGCTACATATCACAAGTGTGTGTGTGTGTATAACTAATATGTGGTTGGTTTTATTATGTAGTGGGTAGATATTACATTTGGTAATTGATGTATCTAGTTTTGCTTGCTAAGTTGTCTATGTTTGGTCCAACTATTTCTTTTGCGCCTCTATGAAACATGATGCAAGGCAAAGTATTGAGCAACCACGCAGATTGTCCATCATAAAACATTTTAACAATTTCATTGAATTTTATATTGTATTTCTTTCCCTTTTTATTTTGTTTTTTGCAAGTGTATGAAATTTGGTCTTGACCCTATTGTATAAATTTTGCTTGAATTGTCATGTCGTTTGAATTTTTTTTGAAGTTCCAAATATCTATCCAGAATCACTAAGGTTGATTTATTGTCTAACCGTGCTACTTTCTAAATTTATAAACTTTGGTTTTTCGTCCAGAGACACTACAGTTAATCCACACTGCAACTATACATTGACTGAGGTTATTGGGTTGGGTGCAACTGAAGGTCTGGGTTTTTTAGATCCGTACTTTTATACAACAAAGAGCTTGGATCAGTGAGTCGGCTAGTATACTCTCGAATACAATTGCTATCGAAATTATTCGATCAAGGTAGTAAAAGATCTTGGGTTGAAAGTAATGTTATAAGGCATTATTGAACTCCGGATCTTAGGCTTGCACGTATAAATATGAAACAAAAAAGTTGAATCAAGTGTAGTAATCGACATATTTCAGGTACAATTATTAGTAATAATGGGCCATATTCTGTGTTTCCAAACATAACACAATAAATGATTACCAAGTATTACAACCTCAAAATGCTGCCCATCCAGCTGCAGTGTTTTTATTTGGACCTGATCCAGAACCACTAATGGAAGGAAGATTCTTCTGCGTAAATAGCAAAGTGTAAGTAAAGGAACTATGAATATAGAAGTGACGCGGATTAACGGATCAAACTTAGTACATGACAGAGCAGGTCAATATGGGTTGGGTAAACGGGTCAATTTCTTAGTACATTGTTTTGTCCGTTTTTACTTTTTTTTTATATAAATAATGTTTTAATTATGATTCCAGAAACAATATTCTTAGAAGGAATTAAGTACAATACAAATATTTAAATAAATTGATTTATGAGGCTGCATGCCTAAAAAAGTAGAATTTTGGAGACTTTTAAAACTATATGACCTGTTCCCATATTAGCTAAAGTTCGTTTCCTTTTTCTTATTTGACCCATTTGAGAGAACACAACCTAAATCCAACCATTCATAAGTCATCATCATCATCATCATACTCAGTATATCCCACCAATAGCAAAGCTAAGGTAGGGTCTGAGGAGGGTGAGATGTAGACAGCCTTACCTCTACCCCGTAGGAATAGAGAGGCTGCTTCCAATGAGACCCCCGGCTCGATTGTAGTTTTGCATCAAGCCTTGGACATAAGGCACATAACACTCAGCAATTGAGACAAACGCCGATTAGTGCATGTACCCTTGTCTTTCGGCTATCAACGCCACCACATGATGCATGATTAACCATCCCCCTCTTTTAACGTTATTTTCACGAAATTAGTAAAATAACGTTAAAATTAGTGCACTTTCACTTTTGCCCCCCGAGCGCCCACACATATATACATTATATGAGCATACCGCAAGCGGGGCTCCAACCATTCATAAGTAAATTAGGTAAAAGCATAACTAAGCTAATTTCATGAGTTTTCATCTATCGACTATCGATAGGATTATTTGTTACGTATTATCATACTACCTAAAGATAGTACTTTTCAAGATTAGCTAAAGTATGTTTTTGTTTCTTATTTGACCCATACGAGAAATAGCACAACCTAAATCCACCCAATTAATAAGTAAATGAGGTAAAAACATAAGTGCATAACTAAGCTAATTTGGCGTGTTTTCATTTTTCCATAGGATTCTCTATTACGTATTTTCATATTACCCAAGCATAATACTGTTCCCATATTAGCTAAAGTTTTTTTTTTCTTAAATTTTCGTCTTACTTGACCCATTTGAGAGATAACACAGCCTAAATCTAACCATTCATAAATATTTGAGGTAAAAGCATAAGTAAGCTAATTTGGTGAGTTTTCATTTATCGATAGGATTATCTGTTAAATATTATCATACCACCTAAAGATAATACCAGCACCAAGCACTCTTTTGTTTCCAAAAAGTACATATAGATGTGGATATCCACTATCAATACCATTCTGGTAATAAAAATGAAGATAAACACAAGGCAACTGTCATTTGATATTATATATGATGCGAGATATTATTCAATTAATGGGTATTGTTAAATGTATGGATTGCACTTTACAGACATACATTATGCAGACACCAGAACGCTTCTACGATGTATTTGTGGGTGTTTTTGGCTAATTTACTTATACTCATTCGTGAACAAGTAATTTACAAACATCTTCTAACATATTAAGACTAGATTACCAAAGCCAATGAATCAATGATGAATATAGTATGTGAAAACCCAAAATAAAACAATGCAAACTGTAATGAAGGTTTAAAGAACATAGTACAGGACATCAAATGATAAACATACCTCAATCTGAGAGAAATCAGTAAAAGCATCTGTAGAACTCTTTGCAGTTTCCTTGTGATTTGTAGATGTCATCCTAACAGCAGCAGGGTCATTGGGTGGCGGTGGGATAAGTGACCTTGTTTTCCGAGTGGCGGCAGGTGGAGGAGCAAGGCCTAGCGGCTTCACTTTCTCGGTTTCCGAAGCTCCACTCCTTGTGGAGGTAACAGGTGGTGGAGCAAGGCTTAGTGGCTTAATCTTTTCCGACCCACCAGCACTGCCAGATAATCCAGCAGCCGAAAGCATCCCAGCTCCACTAGCAGGCTTGTTTTTTACAGTGATCCTAATTGTTTCACCTTCCTATAATTCGTAACAATTCAAATTAGCATTTATGATGAATGAAAAAAACAGAGAAGTAACCGACGGCTACAAGACAACCTAAACTCATGGTTGTAAAAATCCCGACTAGCTTCCGATTAACCGCTACTCCCAGGTTCACCGAGTAATTTTTATCTAATCGGTCAATTAATCAGTAGGCAGTCAACCGCAGTCAAATACAGCCCTAATTAGCCAAAAATCGGTGGTAGTTTAGCAATTCCGGCCAAATTTAGGCTAGATTCTTGACCAAAACCTGTAGATTCCGGCAATTAATCCTATCTACTTGAAAATACGGGTCGAATAAGGTGTTTAATCATGTCTACTTAATAAAATACATAAAAAATGTGTGTATAAACATATAAAACTGAAAATCACATATCAAATCCCAATCCGATTAATCACTGTTAATCCCGATTAATCGCTAGTCAGTACCTCACCGGCCGACTAACACCTAGCGATTCTTACAACCTTGCCTAAACTTCAATACTTCAAAAAATTAGTGAAAACCGAAACTAACAACAATACCTTCAATCTATGATTAACAGCAGGATGAATATTAATCTGCCTCTCATCACTCCCTTCACCACCATCCTCCTTCTCACTCTCCCTCTTCACATACTTCTCATGATCCGACAACGCCACATTGAAATCAAACGCCTCATTCCTCTCCGTAAACCCTAGCCCGATAAACGCATGCTTCCCCGTCCCATCCTCAATCTTCAACACAAAATATCTCGACGAATCAAGAACCGATTCCACCGCATTCTCCCTCTGTCCAGGATGCACATAACACGCGGCAAACAAATCACCAGAATTCGGATCCTCTAACCGGATATCACACCGATTGTTGCACGACACCACTCGGAGCCTCCCGGACCAGATCTTGTCCGATTGCAGCCACTCGCCGCACTTGTATCCGCCGCTGGTGGATCGCGGCGGTATTTTGAACACGGAAACTTCTCGAACCACTAGTAACGTGTGCTCGAAGGCATCTTCTTCTTCTAACTCAAACGACATCGTTTAATGACCGTTGTTTCTTCTTCTTCTTCTTCTACTGCTGCTGCTGCTGCTGTTGTTGAATTGTTGTTAACTGTGAATAATGTAATTGTTATGAACAATAACGGCATTTTGATCTACAGATCTCTAGGTTTTGAGGTGTAGATCGAGTTTTTGTAAGGATTAAAGGTTGATATGCGATTAATGTGTGAGAAATTAAAGGTGTTAATGGAGAAATGAACTTACCGTAATGAATTGGAAGTTGGAACTGATTTGGAGAAGAAATACTGGAGAATTGGAGCAGAGTGATTGTGAAATTGAATGTTTCGAAGTGTTGGTTGCTTGTGGTTTTTTGATAAATTTTGGTCTTGGACCGGTTATGAGGAAGACTGGGAATTGGGTGGGTCGGGCGGGTCGAGCGGGTTTGGGTGATGGGTCAAAACATGTTCGGGTTAATACGAGTTTTAAGCGGAATGGGTTCGGAATAAAACGGGTTGCATTAGGTATTGTTTTAGTTTAGGTTAAAATGGGCATTGGATAAAAGAGAGTCGGATTGAAATTAGAAGTTTAAAAAGTATAAAAGTTCAATTCATCCAACGGTGGAGATGGCTGTGACGGCGACGGTGGTGGTGGTAGACATGTTGACAATGGGTGGTGGAGTGGCGACGGTAGTGGTGATGTGGTGGCGACGATTATAGTGGTGGGTGTGGGAACGGTGGTGACGATGATGGTGGTGGTGGTGGTGGTGGTGGTGTCGGCTCGGCGACAAGGAGTAGGTGTCTGAGACACTCAATAATCATGGGTGATGATAACCCATTTGGAGGTTTTTAAGTAAAAAAAAAACATGTTTTGACTCGTTTTCTAATGGAGTTTTTTGTAGGATCGTATTCTGACCCGAACGAGTCTATCAGAGGAGTTTTAGTCAATTACAGGTGCGGAAAACAAGTAATCAATGTAGAAACAGCTAGATCTTCACTTAAATCACTTTGTTGATTGATATAACAGCGTTTACATCCAAATCTCACACCGGCAGCACCTCGGTAGAGAATTCAAGAACTGATACAAATGATTTCGTTCATGGGGTATTTATAGGGACTAGGTTTCGCTCATATGGACATGTACATATAAGGGAAACCCCCCATGTACATATAAGCGAAACCCCCCATGTACATATAAGCGAAACCCCCTTCTAGGTTTCCCACATACGGACATGTGGTTTCCCACATATGAACATGTCGGGAAATCTCGTACAATGTGCCCTAATCTAACATTCTAAGACTAAGACTCGATCCAAGACGAAGTCGACAGATGTAGTGCACCAGCATTTTTTAAGTAAAAAAAAAACATGTTTTGACACGTTTTCTAATTTAAGTTGAACCTAATTGATTTGTTGAAAAACTTGAGGTGATCAAAATAAACCCATATGCACATTATTTTTTGCGGAAATCATCTACTTCTATAGAATATAAATTATGATTGTCTCGTAGACTCATTACTCATGAAAACCGTAACCAATCTATACTATATTAAAATATAACTTTTTGACAGAAAAAAGTAATTTTCATGGGATATTAAGACGCGATATGAAGCCGAAATTAAGACACAAGATGTTAAGACGATATGATATATTGGCTTATAAAGTGAAAGTTTGAAATTTAATGGACAATACGATATACTGAGTTACAAAATGAAAGTTTGAAATTTAATCATGAATTTATTTTAACCAAAACATTAATCACCTCCTTTCCTTCAATATAGCAATTATTTAACCTCTTAATAATTTTTCATTTTGTAACCTTATATAATCTCACGATCCAATGTTTGCCTGAATCTAACCAATTAATCCAGTTAATCCTTATGCCTATTAGATCGACAACATGACTTTAGCCTTAAGAAATGCATGGATATTATTATGTAATATATTAATTATATTACTTTTCTATGTTTAGAGGTTTTAAATGAAATTGGGCTAAACCAATGAAATTAAATACTATAAAGTTTAAATAAAATTCTCAAGTTCTCAAGTAGCAAGTTGGCAATGAAAAGGAATGGGCCAATAGTTGAAAGAAGCCGACTAAAGAATTAAAGTTGCGTCACACGGTGCACAAAATAACCGGTTAATTAATCGTAATCGGTAATTAACCGAAATCATAACTGGTTAATAACTGATTTAGGAATAATCGGTTAGTGGTTATTTTTAACCGTATGTTAGTAATCGGTTATAAGTATTTAGTATAGGAACCGGTTTTCTTAAACCAGTTTTTTAACCGATAGACCGGTTAACTGAAAATATAAAAAAGACAAAATAACCGGTTAAAGTAATTAACTGAACCAGTTAAAAAAATAACCGATTGAAGTCAAAAAGTTAAATTAACCGGTATAACTGGTTACTGGACCGGTTATTAAAATTAACCCGTTTATGCACCTCTTCGTATGGGCCAATAATTATTACTTATTTGGTAGGAGCTAAAAGTCCATGAAGCCCACGAGAGAGAGAAAAAAAGGTGCCGGTGAATAGCGAGAGTGACAACACCACAGGAAACCGAGATCAGATGAGGCGTCAACTTCATAATCCTGGTTTAATTTTTATTTAGATTTACGGTGTGACAACAATATTTTCTTTTGTGTTCATGGCTGAGTGAGTAGCGTGTAGTGTAATGTGTTTTACGTGATCATGCCTGGGCTACGATTTAATTAAGATATTGTATTCCAGGTTTAGATTTGTGACTATTGGGCTCATATCTATTCTCGTGATATTATCTGGTGGTGTTAATCAGTGGCGGGTCTAGAAAATTCTTATAGAGCAATGTTTCCAAAAAAAAAAAAAAAAAAAAAAAAAAAAACGGGTAATGAAATCGAAAAATGTCCATTTTTTTCAAAATTTACACTACCGTCAGAACGTCAAGGGGCGACGGGGGTTACCACTTGTTAGAAGGTAGGTCCGCCCCTAGTGTTAATAAAAAAACATTTTTTTGTTGGTTTCAGAGAGACATATGTAGTGTAATCTTAGGGGTACCACTCGCTATCCCTTAACTTTTCTGACAAAGTACAATTTTTTCATTTACATTTTTTATATTACGCTATCCCTGAAATAAAATTATGATGCTCCACAAAACTTAAAAAGCCAACACCCTTATCATCTCTAAGCTTTATGAGAGCTCACTACACAATTTATAAGTTAAAAGCCCAATTAAAATGCTAGATTAAAGCTAGGGTTGCAAACGAGCTAATCTGAGCCTGAGCCTGATTCGAGCTCGATCAATTTATTAGAGCTCGAGCTCGGCTAGGTGTGAACTTTGTTTTCAAAGCTCGAGGTCGACTTGTTGATAATTTCTCAAGCTCGAGCTCAACTCGGGTTTGGCTCGTGTATTATCTATCAATTAGTATATTATACTAGATATTAAATAATATTACTAGCTACATTACACACGAAACCCATATTTTTACAATTACTTACAAAAATACCGTTAAAATGATAGTGTGTTTATCAGACCGTGCGGTATGGGCTCCGTCTCCCCTTCGTCGCCCCCGTCCTGGATCGTCCCACACCGCCCCCGGCGGTCCGTCGCGTCGGTCACGTCCTCTCCCGGACGATGGAGACGAGCCAAAGTGGTGGGCCCCTTTGGCTTATTTTGATTGGCTGCTTTAATTTTGGTGGGCCCTTCTTGAGTAGACATGGCTTCCCCTCCATACCCTTGAATAGTCCTCAAAGGGATGGTCCTCCACCTTCGCTTAGTTGGTGGCTACGTGACGGATAGTCCCTTTAAAGACTATCCTCACCATACCTCATGGTCTCATAAACCAAATGAAGATTTGGCATGGTTTTACTATGAGTCTCTTTATTATAATACTAGTATTAAGCCCACGCGTTGCAACGATTGTCGTAAGACTGTGTCAAGTAGTACCAATGTTATACCACTATCAGCGATTACCAATATTGGAAAAGCTCGTAAAAACAAAATAAATAAAAATGAAAAAAACTAAAGCCGAGAGAAAAGCAGACGTAAAATCTTTGAATCACGCACGCTCGTTTCAGAGAAGTTAAACTGAAACGTAAAACATAGAAAAAATAACTAAGTGATGTGGGGTAAAATACACTTATTTGTCCCGTGTAAATTGTATGGTTTTTGTATAGTTTTTATTTGGTTTGTTTAATTATTAGTATTATATTATATTATTTTGAGTTTTGGCAGGTTCTGGTGCAAATGGAGCAAAAACGAGTGATATTGAAATAACCAGCCAGTTGAGTAGAGTAGACCGCCAGTGACCGAAGTAAAATTGCTGCTATTTTCTGTCAGTGGGCTGAACCCGCTATCTCTATAGAATAAGATGTGGCTGCCATATATTATATTTAAAAAAATGGGGTTGCATAATATAATAAAGGGGAACCAATTAGAAAAGGATAGTGTGGCTGCCAATTATTAATGTGCTTGGAGGTGGCAACAGTTTTCGTTGTTGAATTCGAAAAGGAGAAAGACCAGGCCAGCCCATGGGCCGCCAAAACTGTCTAGTATAGTATTACGTAAATTTTGGGGGCTGTTGGGCTTTGAAAGATATTGTATATGCAATATTATAATATAATAAAAAAAAACCTAACAGAAGATGATGGACAACATCAGAGGAGGGGCATCAGACGTGCGTGAGAAGAAGACATCAGGTGCATACCTGGAGCTGCACGAACAGACGTGATCAGAAGGACGAATTTTAAAGACAAGAAGAAGATTGGCGAGGGTTCAAGCCGCGGTCGAGATTTAAGTCTGGGTTTGCAATTTATTAGTATTCAGTTTTAAAGACTTTGTGTTTCTTTCAACTTGATACTATGATTTGTTATTTATTTGAGACTTGTTTCTTGTTCTTGGCTATGATTCTTGGCTAATTTTCTAAACTACCTAGGTTAGATGATAGTTTGGATCTTTTAACGGTTTTTATTATTTGTATGGATTGATTTCTGAAAGTAAAGTGTTCTAGAATTTCTGATTTGGTGCACATGCGTATTTACTTTTGATTGTTGATTGCTTGCTGTTTCACACGAGTTCTGATGAATGTCTTTCATATAAGGGATTTGTGTTGATTATTTGCACCTTTGCGGGTCCGGGTGATCTTTGGGTAAATTGGCCAATAGCCATAGAAACAGTAATTAAAATACAGTTAGAATTAAGTATTCTGCTTAACTTGTCGCTGAGAGGCTCGAGTTAGTTATTAGGTCTCAGTGCAATATATATCTAAGATAGGTTTTGAGAGAAGTCGATCTTATTTCCCTAATTGCATTTGTGTCTATTAAACCAAGTTAGAATCTAGGATTGCCTTAGACTGTCGCGCTGAGAGGTAGATAGTCGTATTAGGGCACTTTTAGAGTCGTTAGAGGACTGAGAGGAAGTCTAACAGTCGGTGTTCATAACAGCCTTGTAGGGTTTCCTAGGTTTCTTCCTGAGAAGGGTCGGGAAGTCTTAGCATTGAAATACCTTAAGGTTTAGTATTTTACGATCCCGGCTCCATACAACAATAATACCGTTAGAAGTCCATTCCTAGTTAAACTGGATTCAAGCCTAGGTAGTCGTCAATCTCATCTGAATCAAGCCTTAGCTCTATTTTGTATTAGTCTAGTTCTTAGTTAATTAATTAGTTTAATATAGATTTCCTTAGTTTTTCCGTCACCCCCCCCCCCCAAACAACAAAACAGTTAAGTACAGTTAGGTTAGAGTCAGTATAGTCAGAGTCTAGTTAACGTAGTCAGTAGAGTCTCGTGGGTTCGATACTCGGACTTACTTAGGCTATACTGCATTGACCGGTACACTTGCCGGTGGTGTGGTCTAGGTTTTAGAGAGTCTGTTTTTATAAATTTAAAACTTAGAGAGTCTAGTTTAGGGTTTAATTTAGTTAATTTATTTAGACCACTTTTAGCACATCAAGTTTTTGGCGCCGTTGCCGGGGACTCTTGGCGATTGCGTTTATTAGCTTTGATTAGACCTAACTGACAAATCTGTGCTACTTGTATAGTTGTGTAATTTTTTTAGTTAGTTTTGTTTTATTCTCTCTACCTTGTTCTGCTCTTTCTACTCTCTTAATGGCAGGTGATCCTATTGACCAAGATGTCTCTGATGAGTTGCTTTGGGAGAGAGAATTTGCGGATGAGTTAGAGAGTTTGTCGGTAGATGAAGAAGGAGGTACATTTGATCCGGAGGGGGACCTTGCATATTTAGAAGCTTTACTTGCAAGAAACCCAATGACGGACAGCAAACAAGAAGAAGAAGTGGTGGTGGAAGAGGAAGAACACCACAGCTGGCCCGTGGTACTGATAGCGAATGTGAGTAAAAGTTCAAAACCACGGGAGAAGGCTTTGAGAAGAACACCTGGGATCGCGATTCAGCAGCTCCTGTCAGGTAAGTTCAAATTTTTGTGTTCTAACCCGGTTAAATATTTAAAAATCTTTTATAATTCCACTACAGAAAATTTAAATGTTTATGAGGACCGGGTGGAATTAAACGGGTTAGACCGGGTCCAAGTTAAGGAAAAGCCTCCTGATTAAGTTCAAGTGTGGGGAGGTTTTTGTAGAGTTTGTATAGAGTCGTAGTTTATGTATATTGAGTCTTATTTAGTAATGTTTGAGTCGTATTTGTTTAGAGTCGGTACTGCTTTGGTTTTTGCTTGTTTTTGTTTATGCAGGTTTGAATATGTACCACCCGTACTCAATCTCCATTCGGGTGATTTTGGAGCTGCTTATCAGATATCAGGCATTTTCCAAGCATGCCAGTCAGAGTCAAAGCCGATCGCGACCGAAATGCTATATGATCGAGCTGGATTGGACGAGAGTGTTTGAAGCTTACGCGCGAATTAAACCAGCTAAGTCCTTTCCAATTTGCCCTTTGTCTTTTATTTCTTATTTATTTTTAGTATTTTGAGTCGGTTTCCATCTTACATTGAGGGCAATGTAAAGTTTAAGTGTGGGGATGGGAACTATCGTTTAGTGTCATTAGTTAGTGAGTCATGAGTCATTAAAAAACGAAAAATACAAAAAAATTAAAAAATCTTTAAAAATAAAAAAAAATAGAAAAAAATAGAAAAAGTCTTTTGAAACTAGAAGTTTGCAAAATAAAAACGGAAAATGATAGAAAAGTTGGGTTTTTGTTCGGGTTAAAATAATGATAATATTAGATAAAATAATCGTGCTTGTGTCTAGTTTGGGATGCGCGGGTAGGCTCGATTCGGTTCTAGGTTCCTTTGATTTAAAATATACCTAATTGTCGGTCTACTAGTGGGTTCTCATCTAGGGAGAGTGAGGAAATTAAAACCGCCAAAAATAGTATAAGGGATGCCGTTATAAGCTAAGATCGTTAGAGTTTTTAGTCATTATCTCGTTGAAAAAGAAAAAAAATATATGAAATAATAAGTGAGCTAGAAACTAAATGAAAGTAACACAGGTCTATGTAATCCGAGTTGGGGATAGCGACTCTACAGCCGGAATGCCTCTGGGATGTGTGAAATCGCCTTGCCGAATAAAAGTACCGAAACCTAAGTAATCTGTGGTTGGGGATCGCGACTCTACAGCCGGAATACCGCTTGGTTAGGGAAAGCATCGTCTAGTCTCACGAACGGAAGAAAAAAAAAAAAAGAGAAAAAGCAAGCAAAAAGAAAAAAAAAGTGGAAAAAAAATAGATTTGATTTTAAACTCTTTTGATCTTAGTATAAAACGGTTAGGAAATAACCCAGTGGTTGTTCCTTTTGTCCTATAAGCTTGAGGGGGGATTAGGTGGACTTACAATTCTTAGTGTGAGACCCTAGGTAGATTGACCGCACTTGAACTTAAATTGCATGATAAGGGGCTTGGAACCGGGTTGGGTTTAAGTGGATCAAAATACTTGCAATCGCGGCTAACACGAGTTTCGATTTTAATAAAATAACTAATACTTTGGCCCGTTCGAATATTCCAACTATGATTCCGTTTGCATAATTCTTTTTCGGGGACGAAAAAAGAGTAAGTGTGGGGATATTTGATGTGGGGTAAAATACACTTATTTGTCCCGTGTAAATTGTATGGTTTTTGTATAGTTTTTATTTGGTTTGTTTAATTATTAGTATTATATTATTTTGAGTTTTGGCAGGTTCTGGTGCAAATGGAGCAAAAACGAGTGATATTGAAATAACCAGCCAGTTGAGTAGAGTAGACCGCCAGTGACCGAAGTAAAATTGCTGCTATTTTCTGTCAGTGGGCTGAACCCGCTATCTCTATAGAATAAGATGTGGCTGCCATATATTATATTTAAAAAAATGGGGTTGCATAATATAATAAAGGGGAACCAATTAGAAAAGGATAGTGTGGCTGCCAATTATTAATGTGCTTGGAGAGTTGGAGGTGGCAACAGTTTTCGTTGTTGAATTCGAAAAGGAGAAAGACCAGGCCAGCCCATGGGCCGCCAAAACCGTCTAGTATAGTATTACGTAAATTTTGGGGGCTGTTGGGCTTTGAAAGATATTGTATATGCAATATTATAATATAATAAAAAAAAAACCTAACAGAAGATGATGGACAACATCAGAGGAGGGGCATTAGACGTGCGTGAGAAGAAGACATCAGGTGCATACCTGGAGCTGCACGAACAGACGTGATCAGAAGGACGAATTTTAAAGACAAGAAGAAGATTGGCGAGGGTTCAAGCCGCGGTCGAGATTTAAGTCTGGGTTTGCAATTTATTAGTATTCAGTTTTAAAGACTTTGTGTTTCTTTCAACTTGATACTATGATTTGTTATTTATTTGAGACTTGTTTCTTGTTCTTGGCTATGATTCTTGGCTAATTTTCTAAACTACCTAGGTTAGATGATAGTTTGATTAAAGTTTGGATCTTTTAACGGTTTTTATTATTTGTATGGATTGATTTCTGAAAGTAAAGTGTTCTAGAATTTCTGATTTGGTGCACATGCGTATTTACTTTTGATTGTTGATTGCTTGCTGTTTCACACGAGTTCTGATGAATGTCTTTCATATAAGGGATTTGTGTTGATTATTTGCACCTTTGCGGGTCCGGGTGATCTTTGGGTAAATTGGCCAATAGCCATAGAAACAGTAATTAAAATACAGTTAGAATTAAGTATTCTGCTTAACTTGTCGCTGAGAGGCTCGAGTTAGTTATTAGGTCTCAGTGCAATATATATCTAAGATAGGTTTTGAGAGAAGTCGATCTTATTTCCCTAATTGCATTTGTGTCTATTAAACCAAGTTAGAATCTAGGATTGCCTTAGACTGTCGCGCTGAGAGGTAGATAGTCGTATTAGGGCACTTTTAGAGTCGTTAGAGGACTGAGAGGAAGTCTAACAGTCGGTGTTCATAACAGCCTTGTAGGGTTTCCTAGGTTTCTTCCTGAGAAGGGTCGGGAAGTCTTAGCATTGAAATACCTTAAGGTTTAGTATTTTACGATCCCGGCTCCATACAACAATAATACCGTTAGAAGTCCATTCCTAGTTAAACTGGATTCAAGCCTAGGTAGTCGTCAATCTCATCTGAATCAAGCCTTAGCTCTATTTTGTATTAGTCTAGTTCTTAGTTAATTAATTAGTTTAATATAGATTTCCTTAGTTTTTCCGTAACCCCCCCCCCCAAACAACAAAACAGTTAAGTACAGTTAGGTTAGAGTCAGTATAGTCAGAGTCTAGTTAACGTAGTCAGTAGAGTCTCGTGGGTTCGATACTCGGACTTACTTAGGCTATACTGCATTGACCGGTACACTTGCCGGTGGTGTGGTCTAGGTTTTAGAGAGTCTGTTTTTATAAATTTAAAACTTAGAGAGTCTAGTTTAGGGTTTAATTTAGTTAATTTATTTAGACCACTTTTAGCACATCACTAAGTCAATCCAGGACTCGCGCGTTGCAACGAACTTGTCAAATCGAGAAATATAGATGTGTTGCAACGGGCCAAACGGGAAAACAATACATGAAAAAATGTTGAACCCTACACGCACGTTGCGGTTCGTTAACTCACAGAATTTAGAACGAAACGAAAAACTTGGGAATGATGAAAAGTATGGTGGACCAAAATTGAAAAATAAAAAGAGTTGGAGTTAAATTGCAAAAGATGAAAAACTTTAGGTTAAATGTAAAAAACAAATGGTCTAAATTGCAAAAGAGTAAAAGTTTTTGGTTAGAAATGAAAAAAGAAAAAAAAAACCCTGAGGTACAATACCATAAATTACAAAAAAAAATTAAAAATTTTATATTATTATAAAACTTGAATAAACTATTATATTAAATAGAATAAACTCTAGTTAATGGTTAAATACTTATTTATTATCTGCATAATACACGATATGGTTTTTAAATTAATTATTATTCTTTGATTAGTTTAATATTTATGAATTAATTATTTTCATATTAGTTTAAGAGATATTAAAAATTTATTAAATATTAGATTTAGATATTAATAATAATATTATTATTATTATTAATTGAATTTATTAATAATAAAATAAAGATAAAGGTAAGTGACATTATATATTGGTTATTAATATTAAAATAAATATATTAAACAAATATAAATAAAATTTATGAGGTTAAAGGAGAGAATGACATGTGGCATTATTTGTAGTCTTTTATTAATATTTAGATTATGATTAAAATTATTTTTAGCCTATTTTTTGGTACGAGTTATATTTTAGCCTATTATATTTTTCGTACGAGTCAAGTATATTTGATTTTTCTTTTCTTTTTTTTCGTGGAGAACAAAACGGATACAATTTGAAAAACATCGGTACCGGTATTGTATTTGTTTTATGTTTTTTTTACGTGGTGGAATAAAGTTCGTTGAAAATGAAATTGTATTCGTAATAGAGTAGTTTTATGGTACCGTAAATTATAATGAATGTCGGTATTTTATATGGTGTATCTCTTCCAATTGTCATTTCGATTGACAGTACTATATCAAATCGAACCGATACCGACGAAAGCCCATGTTTTGACGTAAATTTTGTTTGGAAATGAGTTAGATTAAATATTATACGTTCCATTGAACGGTATTAGTTCGAGTTACTATACATTTTGACGCCGCCGCAACGCGCGTCGGGTAAATATACTAGTTGAATAAAAATAATATTAAAATAGACTTGTTTAGGCTCGCAAGCTCGATAAGTGAAGCTTAAGCTCATTTACTAAAAAGCTTATCTTTATGTTCGGACTCAGCTCGTAAACAAGTTTATATAAGCTCGACGCGTTTATTATGGTATTTTTATTTTTGTTTCGTTTACATTGTATGAAAGTACAGCAAAAAAAATTAAGCGTTACTCCCTAAATTTTGGTCTAGATGTCTCACTGGTTGGATTCAAATGGGGTGGCCTACTATAATCTGTCCATTGAATCATTGTGGGAATCAATCATACTGAACATTAACATCTCTTTAAATGCATAAAGATAATTATCATTCAACTAAAGTTGGATTACAATTAGTTACTAAGCATATATATGTTTGATCGACTAACTAAGGCACAAACTATGTAAATTTCTAGGATTCATCTTTTGTCTAGTTACCCCAACTAAGTTAGAAATACTAAGGGGTTGTTTGACAACATTTGAATGGTTAAGTGCTGAACCAGAGGCCTGAACCATTAAGAGCATGTATAATGCTTAACCGTTCAGAAGCAAATGTCTAACCAATTCAGATTAGAGGTCTTAACCATTCAGACCTATATAAATCTTAACCATTCAGAGACAAATGTCTGAACCATTCAGACATCTGCTCATGAAACAAACAGTCTGAACCAGTAAGAGGTCTGAACAATTAAGAGCCTCATTAAGAGGTAAACAAACAGCCCCTAACTGAATAATATACTATACCCGCCGTCAACATATTATCACATTCGAGCAACACTCGATATATCACAATTTAATAAGTTCGAGAATAAAAATATTACACATCAAAGTTAAACATACTGAGTCCGAAGAATGAAATAAATAAATATCATTGACCCGTTCCGTGGGTTTCTTTTTCTCGCGATTTCAACCTTCAACCGCAAGGCTACTGCCCCTCGAACCATGCCCTCCAAGACTCCTTTCGTGAACCTTTTTTTTATTCCACTTCGGTTTTCTTTGCTCTAAAAATATCCAGCCCATCATTTAAATCTATGGGTTTTCGTTTAATCCATAAGCAACCCAATGAATTTAAGAGGAAGCCCAATAAGTTTATTTATTGAATTCTCTAGGTTTAAGACTTGTTTTATTGAAGGAGCTTAAACCTTTTAGATTAGGAGTTTGAAGCTTTTGTTTGCACGCTCCTACTAGTAACGTTTAGAAGGAGCTACAAAATGACTATTTTAATCTCTACAGATAATGAACTTTTTAATGCACAAACTTTTTAAATTTTTACTTATGTCCATTTTGGTCATTTTATTAAGGCCAATTGGATTTTAACACCTGTAACTTTGAAGAATTGGCCGATAACACCCGCAACTAACACTTTGATCTGTGACACCCCAAACTTTTAATTTCGTGTGTCATTTCACCACTCAGTTAAAAACTCAGTAACTGAGTTAGTGTTCAATCCTAGGTGGCATCCTACATGGCTTCATTAATCCTACATGGCACATTCATGGTTATAAAAGTCATCTTCTTCTTCGATACCCCTGCACAAAGAATTGAGAAACCCTAATTGGCTCTAACGCATGAATCGACCCAAATTCAAACCCTAATTTGCTCATCACGAGTTCAGAGCTGTTCTTCAACTTATTGGCTGATCGACATGTCTACTTCTTCCAACTCTTCATGTAATACGAACCGAATCCCTAAAATATTCAAGGTGGACATGGATGGGAAGTTGTATTGTCATCACGAAATCAGAGCTGTTATTCGCGTAGCGGGAAGGATAAGTGTTCGATGTGGTGCTGAATTTTACGGTTGCTCACAATGGCCGGTAAGTCCTGTGTATTGAATTTAACATGTTTTTGAACTGACGACATGATGTTGGTTTGTAGCGAGACGACTGCAAGTTCTTTATGTGGAAAAAAGATTTCGACAAATTATTCGAAGTTCATTCAACTTGCAGCTCAAGTGCAGTTACAAGAAGTGATGCTATGACCGGCAATGAATATAATTTGCAATTGCGGAACAACTTGCTATCTCAAGAGAACAATATGTTGAAACGACAAATTTGTGCGAAAGAATTCATGTTGAAGCAGCAGTTTGTCTTTAGTTTGTTTGTAATAATTGGCATGTTGTTTTACGTAGTGTATCGAATATAACTTGTTTTTGATTGTACGTTCTTTGAACACATGAATGAATGAATGTAGTCTTTATTTCAAACACATGAATGGATTGAGTACCATATGTGCAGTGTCACACCCCGATTTCCACGTGTCACCGGTGGGCCCGGTGGGGGAATATCGTGACGTGGTTGGCAACGTAATAGTCAAACAACACAATATAATAATGCACAGCGGAAGCAATTTAAAAGATATAATACAACCGAATTAATATTGTAATATCAATTGTCACAATACTCGGAAGTTTATCCACAGAAGGATCGAACATAAAATGGAAACAATAGTTCAACAGACTTTTAGGCATCTTAAGCTTGCGAGACTTCTATTGATGCTAAGGAGAAATATCCAGCCAATTTCGTATAGTACCTGCATTTAGCCTTTTTGGAAAATACGTCAGTTTACACTGGTAAATACATTCAACTAACTCATTTTGGAAAAAGAGTTTGTAAATTGTTTTGAATGCACGTGGCACAAAATATCTTGACACATTGATTAAAATGCACAGAGGCAAAATTAATCTTTTTAACTTGGGAGAATTATTTAATATGATAATCTTGTGAACGAATTACATGTTACTTATGCGTTCAGTAGCCCGGAAGGTATCCGGGTTAAAGATCAATAGACACACCACTATAATGAGTTATACACGGACGGTGTACGCCTACACCCCGTGCTCAGGTCGTGGCCAATCTCGTAAGATGATGCCAGGGATATCCGGGACATGGTCATTAACCCCCCAAAGGCTTTAAAGTAAACAAATCTGTTTAAAACGAGCCGATCAAATTATTCAACTACCCACTAAGCGTGGAGATTTGATGCCCGATCAAGCGATACGCTATGTACCGTAACCCAAGCCCGTATAGGGAAAATAAGTTAAAAGTATTTACCTGAGCTAAATATAAATTCAATCCCAGCCGTATATCAAATCAGCAAGTACAGATAGCTTTTACTGGGCTCCTAATCTGGAACGAAGGTTTTTAATAACCTATTAGAATCCTAACGGGTCTTTAATTAAGCTTAAGCTTAGACCGGCTAGTTTCAAAGATACGGTTCGTACGCACAATTAAGCGAAGACCGGATAGAATGTGATTTAGACCCGACAAGTTTGGAGACTTGTTTAATATGGGTTTATTATTCACATTCTGGATTTTGAGATAAAACCGATAAGGTTTGACCCGTATTGGCTAATTTATGTAAACTTGTTACATAAACCGAACCGAACGCGAAATAAGCGTAACGGGTATCCGTAAGAGCCATATACAGGTTTCCTAAGTTAATATGCTTCAAATATGTTGTGACATCAGTAGGATGTCTTTCATTATGCCCTGAACTAATTTAAACACAAACTATGCCCCGTAGGGGTAGTTTGGTCATTTTAAAGGTTGTAAAAGAGTTTAAGTGTTTAACTGAGTTACAGGTCTGATGTAAACAGCAAACATACTCACTTTGATGAGTTATAACAGTAGGCTAAAGCATATATGTGAATTTTATCATCTTTAACCAAACTATGCCCCGTAGGGGTATTTTGGTAATTTCACATAAGCCGAAAGCTCAAAAACGAAGTCTGAGTTAATCAACCTTTGCTTACTGTTAAAATATCATAATTTGCCTCATATATCAGTAGGTATCAACCCGGGTATGTCCAATATGATTCTAAGACATACCATGCGTTAAAAACGCTAATTATGGCGATTAAAGGCCATTTCCGGGTTCTATACTTAAATCTGATATTTTTATATTTCCAGCAAGCTTAAAATAATTTATTTAACATATGTGATCAGTAGCAAAAGGTTTGGAGTCGTTTAGATAAGTAAAACTCATTTTATGGCCCGTAAGGGCAAAACCGACAATTACCGGATTAAGCCTACGACTACTAGTTATGCTCAGCCTAAAATTAATTAAAAATCTTTAAAAATCCCAAAATAATATATTACATCAGTGGGTATTAAGTTTGATACCAAAAAGTAGGCTTAACTAGGCTATACGCTAATTACGCCGTTTTATTAACATAAAGCTTTAATTTTGCGATATTGAGCATAACTCTTAATCTATAAGTCAAACTGATGTCAAACTTTGCATACAAGTTTATATATCAGTAAATAAGGTTTCTACACTTTTACATTTTTATAAATCATGTTTTAAGGTAATAAGGGCATAATGGTCAACATATGAGCAATTAACGGAATCATGCGTATTAATCGGATAACTAATGAACCGAGGTGTATAATCACAGAGGGTTATACTAGCATGTAACCTGGTCCAAATGAAGCTCTAAGGTATTTCTAAAACTTACCTAAACGGGTCAGAACTGAAAGTCAATGTGAAAGTCAAACTATGTGACTCTCGGTTCCGAACCGGGTCTAAACAGGAAATAGTCGCGTTGAACATGTTTGGAAATGTTCTTACACTAATTACTAAGTTATAACAATGATCAAACAGGTTGTATATGTTCTAGATAGCTAATTATGCATAATTGACATTTTAAGCATCCTGTTGACTTTTTAATTATAAGTTTGACCCGACATTTGACCTGGTTAGAGTGGTGATCAGGGGAAACCCTTTTGAGGTTTTATTACCCACATAAATACCAACTCATAACTACTTTTAATTCGAGATATGACTGAGCCATTATAGACTAATCTCGAAGTCAAACCGTAATTACGACGGTTTGACTTTTAGCTAATTAACCAAGCTAAACTCAAACAAAGAAGGACTAGTAGACTTACAAGAGTCCTATGCACGAGATATGATCAGTTGGACCTGCTTGAGAGCTCTAGAATTGATCAGTTATGCACTTGAAGGGGTGAGAATGATGTTGCAACAAGGTGCCCTTTTATAGTGAATTTACTCACCACAATTGAGTGACAACAAGGTCTAGCAATCACCACAACCTTCCAACATGTGTCCTAGTGTTCTAAGGGTTGTTTTAGGGGCCAAGGGATGAGGAAAGATCGATCAAAGTGGGTTACAAATGCAATGGCAGACAAAGGATCAAAGAATAAACAATTCTGTCCAGATGTAGGCCTCGCGTAGCGCGACGCCATAAGGCTTCATGCTCGCGCTACGCGAGCATGTGTATTTCAGCCAACAAATTTTGATTAAATTACAGATTGGTCCTTGGCTCTTCAAACCTTGAATAGACACCTGTTTATTGCGATATGGACCCTCAATATTGATCTATAAGGGCTTCAAGATATATACCCACTTCGTTAAGTCCCCGGGTAACTTTATTGTTACCCGAAAAGGCCTAACTTTCAACGTTGACACTTTAATGCTTCGCACACGAATTTGATCATAACTTTCTCATACGTTAACGAAACTTTATGAAATTTTTATGGTGCATTCTCGTGAGCATAATTAATATTTACAAAGCTTCGGGTTCGTCAAAAGGTCACTCAGAGGTATAAATTAAACATGTTGACACATTTGGTCCCTGTAGTTTGAAATCACACACATTTAGCTTCGTATGATCCATGATTTATTCGTTTGAAGGTATGAGCATCGTGCAGGGGTAATATATAATATAATTATTCACAGTTGACACTTAGAATACGTATATTCACATACTTTCCACGTTTGTCAACTTTAGTCCTTCTATAATATTTCTTTCACACGTTTAAACATTATGACACGTGTCAACACATTATAGGACGTGAATTTTCGAGGTGTTACATCCTCACCCCCTTAAAATAAATCTCGACCCGAGATTTACTGAAATAAGTAAGGGTACTTTTCTTTCATCGTGGATTCAACCTCCCACGTGTATTCGGGACCTCTATGGGCATCCCATTTGACCTTAACAATAGGTACATGCTTCCTTCGAAGCTTCTTTACCTGTCGACCTTCAATCGACAAAGGTTTTTCCACAAACTCTAAGCTCTCATATATATGCACATTTGTATGCGGTATAACCAGTGATTCATCGACGAAGCACCTCTTCAGATTGCAGATGTGGAACACATAGTGAATTCCACTGAGCTCTTCTGGTAAGTTTAACTTATAGGCAACTGACCCGACACGTTCAATAACCTCGAAAGGTCCTATGTATCTCGGACTTAGCTTGCCTTTCTTACCAAATCGCATCACTCCCTTCCAGGGTGACACTTTAAGTAGGACTTTGTCACCTACTTCGAAGTGAAAATCCTTACGCTTTGGATTAGCGTAACTCTTCTGCCTATCCCGGGCAGCTTTGAGACGGTCACGAATCTGGACAATCTTGTCCGTTGTTTCGAACACTATCTCTGGTCCTGATAACTGGACATCTCCAACTTCCGCCCAACAATTAGGCGATCTACACTTTCTACCGTATAATGCCTAAAAAGGCGCAGCCTTAATGCTGGTGTGGTAGCTATTGTTGTAGGAGAATTCGACGAAGGGTAGGTGTTTATCCCAACTACCACCCAAGTAAATCGCACATGCACGTAGCATGCCTTCTAACGTTTGAATAGTACGCTCACTCTGACCGCCTGTCTGAGGATGGTAATCCGTACTAAAGTTCAAACGTGTGCCCAAAGATTGTTGAAAACTCTTCCAAAAGTGTGACGTGTACCCAGTATCTCTATCAGAGATAATAGCCACAAGTATGCCATGCAAGGCTACAATCTTATCAACGTATAACTGGGCTAACATATCGGAGCTATAAGTCTCCTTGATGGTTAGGAAATGTGCGGACTCAGTCAGTCTGTCAACTATAACTCATATCGTATCATTTCCTTTCCTTGTCTTGGGTAACTTGGTAATAAAATCCATAGCTACCATTTCCCACTTCTACGTAGGAAGTTCAGGCTGTTGTAGCAAGCCTGACGGCTTTTGATGCTCGGCTTTGACTCGCGCACATGTCAAGCATTTAGCTACATAGGTGGCTTCAGACTTTTCAAGCCTATCCACCAAAGTTTGCCCTTAGATCCTGGGTAGCTGATGGCAATTTCTTTATCGTTGCCTAATTAGGGTTGCGGCATGTATGCATAAGCAATATGAACCGTCTTTCTTATTTAATAATATAAAACCCTCAGAAGATTGAGTCAGGCTATATGTGTCTATATCTTAAAACCTACTAAATCAAGGTTTCGATTTTCCTATAATCAATATGGAGTTTTCATAATACTCCAGCCCACAGCGGGATACAATCTTAATTCTACCTGCCTTCCCGGAGGTAAGCAGGGAAAACTTATGAGAAGATAATTAAGATACAAGGAGGCTATAGAGATTTTCCATATCTCAGGCTCCAGTTCATCCATCATTGTTCGTGTCAAATGAGTGACACCTTTATGTTATAAGTCCACGAATTCCTTATTCGGGAACATTTACTTGGAAAAATTCCATCTTGGATATCTTCTTTGAATACTACTAGTCGACTTTAGTACAATATGACCATTGGGATATCTCAGGGGTTCCATGTATTAAACCTCCATGCTGATCAGACATGGAAATAATCTATGGGACACACTAGGATACGCCAATCCTCATATGACACTCTTATCAAACATAGTTTGGCATTCTCAGGCGATAGAAAAAAAACAATGAGAAAATAAATAAAAATAACATATGTCGTCGTACTCTTATGCAAAGAAAGAGTGCTCTCAGATTTTTCGGAAGGATTCCTTGCCGATACTAGAAGAATTGGTTACTACGGTTTCCTTGGTAGCTATACCTTGTGGATGAAAATTTTTTTTTGCTAAGTTTATGGTTCATGAAGATTTATTATTGCCTGTATTAAAAACAGGACACTTAGCAGAAATTATCATTGATAAATGATAAGGAAGTTTATTGTATGAGTGCTTATATTAAATCAATAATGGAAGTTTCACAAACTAGGCACCTAGCTCAGTTGGCTAGGCGCGCGAAAGGGTGCGGCCGGCCTAGACCCAGGTTCGATTCCGGGGACGGCCAGTTCCACCATTTTTTTTATGTTTATTATTTATTAGTTGCACGGATACGTGTAATAACGAGAGTTGTCTCATAAGGAGTCTTGATAATTAATTGCTTCTTATTACCCACAATATGGGCTTGCTTTTATCACTATATTGAGTCCTTGTATTTAACGGAACTAGGACATCAAAAATGATTCCTAATGGATATAAAACATCCATCTATTAATGCTGAAGTAGTCTCAGAGGTATACAGGCTTCTTACTGAACTTTCGTCGCTTTTTATTAAGCCTGTACTCGCTCTCTTTCTCAGATTTCTTGGAGTTATCCTCCTTCTTTGGTTCATCCTTCATATACGAAGTGTGAACAAAATCTCCTCATGAGCAATTTAAACATGGTTTTGAATGAGATTTAGAGCGAGAAGCATTCGGCTCTTTGGATTGTCTCATGACCTTTCTATGGTTCTTCCATCTGCTGCGTCAACCACAGCCTGGAGATTAACTCCATTGATATAGAGGTTTACGTTTGTAGTTTTATTAACTTTCGTCGCCTTATTAGTATTGCGACTTTCGTCTACCTCATCCGAGTTTTCCATACTCGAAACTTGGTACCAATCACCAAGATTTAACCATTATTAGTCATCATCCTGATGACCTGACTTAGGTTAGCCACGGCATTCATAAACCGTATGGGCTATTCTGTTCTGAACATTCATAGTGAATGTTATTTGAACGTATTTCCATTATATTTAGCCTAGGTCACAAAAGGACCATCAATGACATTCAAAGTTTGGAGCGAGTCCAATACTTGCTTGACAGGGAACCATAATGTCACAACTGTCTTTGTCACAAGGACGATTATAAATAGCTCAAAGGCTTTTATTATATATATATACATATATGGCATAGAAGCCTGCCGCGAGGGACGTAGAAAAATATGGCATAAAGCACAGTCATGAAGGACATAAATGATTATACGGCACGAAGGCCTTGTCACAAAGGACATTTAGATATGGCACAAACGGCCTTGTTATAAGGACATTCATCAAATCTGGTACAAAGGCATGTCACCAGGAATGTTAACATTTAATATGTTAACTTGTCACGAATGACCAATTATAGCACATAGGCTTGTCATGAATGACTTTAAAACATAACTTGATGGTCTATCACCAAGGACCTTAATTTATAAGCCGCAATCTTATTAGATTAGGGCTTCAAGGTTTGAACGTGGTTCTTCACCTTTGGACAGGGAGTCATAGACTACAACTGTCATTGTCTTGAAAGACGATTCTTTTGGCAGAAAAATAAGCCAAGCAACATCACTAATGGATGTTTATATATAACCATCGTATCTAATGATATTAGTCATGATCACATCGATCATATTGACTATTAGGTTTGGGTATAATCACACCATTTTGAACAGGGGATCATAAAGATCACTACTATCTTTGTCTTACCGACACTAGAATAAAGTATAGCCCGTAGGCATTTCATCATGAGGGATGTTAATATTATGATCATCATACTGAGGATACTAGTCAGGATCGCACTGATAGTATAGACTATGGGAATTGAGTATAGCTCACCCCCTTGGCAAAGAATCACAAAAGATTACAATTGCCTTGTCTCAGTTGGACGATACAATATAGCCCTTAGGCAAAACATCATTACGGATGTTAAAATTTTTAATCATCGTATTGATGATTTTTGTCATGGTCGTATTGATCATATGAACTATTAGGTTAGAGCATAGCTCACCACCTTGGACAGGGAATCGTAAAGATCACAATGTCAATGTCTCAAATGGACAATATATTATAGCCCGTAGGCAAGACATCACTAAAGGATGTTAAATAATATGATCATCGTATTAGATGATATTAGTCACGATCGTATTGATCACATAGACCATTATGTTTGGACATAGTCCAACATTTTAGACAGGAGGTCAAAGACCACCACTGTCGTTGTCTTATCGGACAACAAGTTTAGTCCGTAGGTGCTTCATCACTAACGGATGTTTATAATATGATCATCTTATAGGATGATATAAGCCATGATTCCTATATCACTAGGCTAGATTTGAGAATTGGAAGAATCCAATATAAGGATGACTGTTGTGATTTTCTCGTATTACATTTGTCAAGAGTGCTAACACATTCCTAGGTGTTAACAAGGATGTGAATCCCTTGAGTAGGTTTCACCATCTTGGCCGCGTAGGCTAGGTTTCACCTTTAAGATTCCCTTCAATTGCATACTGACAGAGAAGGAAGGATATTTATTTTATTCAGGATTTTTATCACAAATCCTAATTCATAAGTTAATAATAGCACCAATGGCCTAGTCACGTAGACAAGTTAAATTTATAAGCCATGATTTCAGAGAATCGTGGCATTAAGGTTTGAATCAAAGTTCATTACCTTTTCTTGACAGGGAGTTGTAGGCTACCACTGTCTTTAGTCTCAGAGGACATTAACTATAGCCCGTAGGCACTTCCCTTATAAGAGATGTTTATTACTGGATTGCCCCCTTAGGGAAATTCATTAACCATGGTAAACAGAGACCATATTTGGTTAATTTATTAATCATATTTATTTAGGATTTCTATTATAATTTATCCTAATTATAAAACATTAACAGTTTTATTAGTGGCACCCAATGGCCTGGTCACATGGACATTTATAAATTATAAGCTTATGATTTCAGAGAATCAAAGCAATAATAACAGTTTTATTTAATAGCACAAAAGGCCTAGTCACAAGGACACTTTTAAATTATAAGCCATGATTTCAGAGAATCAAGGTCTTTAAGTATATTAGCTCAACTGGCTTAGTCACAAGGACATATATAATTTATAAGCTATGATTTCAGAGAATCAAAGCATTTGAGGTTTGAACCTAATTCATTACCTTTATCTGACAGGGAGTCATAGCTACCACTGTATTTTGGCTCATGTAGAAATGAGCAAGGCCCGTAGGCACTATATTACCACGTATGGTTAAAATATGATCATCTTAATTGATGACGTAAACCCAGGATTCAGGGATCATTAAACTGGGTTAGGAATCTTTTGAAGAATCCTATATAAAATGACGTGTGTGATTTTAAATGAATCACATCTGCCAGGAGTGTTAACATGTTTTAAGATGTTAACAGGAAATTGAATCTTTTTAAACAGGTCTTACCATCTTGGCCCGGTCTTATATTTGATCCAAGGCTAGGTTTCACACTTAAGATTCTTAATTAATGATTTGAATCTTTTTAACAGGTCTTACCATCTTGGCCCGGTCTTATAATTGACCCGAGGCTAGGTTTCACACTTAAGATTCTTAATTTATAATTAACGCAGAACAATTTAAATTGAGGTGTAAATATGGATCTGAATCTAAATTGCGGAACTGCCATCTTGGCCGGTCTTAATATGACCCGAAGCTAGGTCTTGCCCTTTTAGATTTTGCCATTTTATTTTAATGGTAGATCTTGCAAAAAGGAAATATTATTTTTCCATTTATTTAATATTTCTTAGTTAGAATGAAAGTTTAAACTTAATCATCCCATTATATAAAAATAAAAGTATAAAGTTGCCCTAAGCGGGACTTAAAAGGAATAATGTCGTCCTCGAAGGGACTGAAAAGGTAAATATGTCCTTATAAGGACTATTGAGGAAACGATCTTCAGCAAAGGAGTTTCTTCTTCATTCAATTCTTGAAGGCTTTCTCCTTGGTCGCACGTTTCATCCTGGTCGCGGTACGAAGCTCAGCAATTCAAGGCTCCAGATGTGGAGAATTCTTATTACAGCTTCTTCGCTTGGCGACGTATCCAATATATAAAAATTTGGAAGCAAAACTTCAAGATTAGGATTGAGAATATTCCTAAGTTAAGTCTAGACTCAGAAGTTTAGAATTGTGCAATTGTGTAACTGAGATTAAACACTAAGGCTAGTGTTTAATTCACTCAGTGTTGGCTCTGATACCAACCTGTCACACCCCGATTTCCACGTGTCACCGGTGGGCCCGGTGGGGGAATATCGTGACGTGGTTGGCAACGTAATAGTCAAACAACACAATATAATAATGCACAGCGGAAGCAATTTAAAAGATATAATACAACCGAATTAATATTGTAATATCAATTGTCACAATACTCGGAAGTTTATCCACAGAAGGATCGAACATAAAATGGAAACAATAGTTCAACAGACTTTTAGGCATCTTAAGCTTGCGAGACTTCTATTGATGCTAAGGAGAAATATCCAGCCAATTTCGTATAGTACCTGCATTTAGCCTTTTTGGAAAATACGTCAGTT
The DNA here is from genome assembly GCA_030545235.1 of Helianthus tuberosus. Taxonomy (NCBI): domain Eukaryota; kingdom Viridiplantae; phylum Streptophyta; class Magnoliopsida; order Asterales; family Asteraceae; genus Helianthus; species Helianthus tuberosus. The sequence continues at coordinate 4,450,430 of CM060436.1, read as the reverse complement.
TACACTGGTAAATACATTCAACTAACTCATTTTGGAAAAAAGAGTTTGTAAATTGTTTTGAATGCCCGTGGCACAAAATATCTTGACACATTGATTAAAATGCACAGAGGCAAAATTAATCTTTTTAACTTGGGAGAATTATTTAATATGATAATCTTGTGAACGAATTACATGTTACTTATGCGTTCAGTAGCCCGGAACGTATCCGGGTTAAAGATCAATAGACACACCACTATAATGAGTTATACACGGACGGTGTACGCCTACACCCCGTGCTCAGGTCGTGGCCAATCTCGTAAGATGATGCCAGGGATATCCGGGACATGGTCATTAACCCCCCAAAGGCTGTAAAGTAAACAAATCTGTTTAAAACGAGCCGATCAAATTATTCAACTACCCACTAAGCGTGGAGATTTGATTCCCGATCAAGCGGTACGCTATGTACCGTAACCCAAGCCCGTATAGGGAAAATAAGTTAAAAGTATTTACCTGAGCTAAATATAAATTCAATCCCAGCCGTATATCAAATCAGCAAGTACAGATAGCTTTTACTGGGCTCCTAATCTGGAACGAAGGTTTTTAATAACCTATTAGAATCCTAACGGGTCTTTAATTAAGCTTAAGCTTAGACCGGCTAGTTTCAAAGATACGGTTCGTACGCACAATTAAGCGAAGACCGGATAGAATGTGATTTAGACCCGACAAGTTCGGAGACTTGTTTAATATGGGTTTATTATTCACATTCTGGATTTTGAGATAAAACCGATAAGGTTTGACCCGTATCGGCTAATTTATGTAAACTTGTTACATAAACCGAACCGAACGCGAAATAAGCGTAACGGGTATCCGTAAGAGCCATATACAGGTTTCCTAAGTTAATATGCTTCAAATATGTTGTGACATCAGTAGGATGTCTTTCATTATGCCCTGAACTAATTTAAACACAAACTATGCCCCGTAGGGGTAGTTTGGTCATTTTAAAGGTTGTAAAAGAGTTTAAGTGTTTAACTGAGTTACAGGTCTGATGTAAACAGCAAACATACTCACTTTGATGAGTTATAACAGTAGGCTAAAGCATATATGTGAATTTTATCATCTTTAACCAAACTATGCCCCGTAGGGGTATTTTGGTAATTTCACATAAGCCGAAAGCTCAAAAACGAAGTCTGAGTTAATCAACCTTTGCTTACTGTTAAAATATCATAATTTGCCTCATACATCAGTAGGTATCAACCCGGGTATGTCCAATATGATTCTAAGACATACCATGCGTTAAAAACGCTAATTATGGCGATTAAAGGCCATTTCCGGGTTCTATACTTAAATCTGATATTTTTATATTTCCAGCAAGCTTAAAATAATTTATTTAACATATGTGATCAGTAGCAAAAGGTTTGGAGTCGTTTAGATAAGTAAAACTCATTTTATGGCCCGTAAGGGCAAAACCGACAATTACCGGATTAAGCCTACGACTACTAGTTATGCTCAGCCTAAAATTAATTAAAAATCTTTAAAAATCCCAAAATAATATATTACATCAGTGGGTATTAAGTTTGATACCAAAAAGTAGGCTTAACTAGGCTATACGCTAATTACGCCGTTTTATTAACATAAAGCTTTAATTTTGCGATATTGAGCATAACTCTTAATCTATAAGTCAAACTGATGTCAAACTTTGCATACAAGTTTATATATTAGTAAATAAGGTTTCTACACTTTTACATTTTTATAAATCATGTTTTAAGGTAATAAGGGCATAATGGTCAACATTTGAGCAATTAACGGAATCATGCGTATTAATCGGATAACTAATGAACCGAGGTGTATAATCACAGAGGGTTATACTAGCATGTAACCTGGTCCAAATGAAGCTCTAAGGTATTTCTAAAACTTACCTAAACGGGTCAGAACTGAAAGTCAAAGTGAAAGTCAAACTATGTGACTCTCGGTTCCGAACCGGGTCTAAACAGGAAATAGTCGGGTTGAACATGTGTGGAAATGTTCTTACACTAATTACTAAGTTATAACAATGATCAAACAGGTTGTATATGTTCTAGATAGCTAATTATGCATAAATGACATTTTAAGCATCCTGTTTACTTTTTAATTATAAGTTTGACCCGACATTTGACCTGGTTAGAGTGGTGATCAGGGGAAACCCTTTTGAGGTTTTATTACCCACATAAATACCAACTCATAACTACTTTTAATTCGAGATATGACTGAGCCATTATAGACTAATCTCGAAGTCAAACCGTAATTACGACGGTTTGACTTTTAGCTAATTAACCAAGCTAAACTCAAACAAAGAAGGACTAGTAGACTTACAAGAGTCCTATGCACGAGATATGATCAGTTGGACCTGCTTGAGAGCTCCAGAATTGATCAGTTATGCACTTGAAGGGGTGAGAATGATGTTGCAACAAGGTGCCCTTTTATAGTGAATTTACTCACCACAATTGAGTGACAACAAGGTCTAGCAATCACCACAACCTTCCAACATGTGTCCTAGTGTTCTAGGGGTTGTTTTAGGGGCCAAGGGATGAGGAAAGATCGATCAAAGTGGGTTACAAATGCAATGGCAGACAAAGGATCAAAGAATAAACAATTCTGTCCAGATGTAGGCCTCGCGTAGCGCGACGCCATAAGGCTTCATGCTCGCGCTACGCGAGCATGTGTATTTCAGCCAACAAATTTTGATTAAATTACAGATTGGTCCTTGGCTCTTCAAACCTTGAATAGACACCTGTTTATTGCGATATGGACCCTCAATATTGATCTATAAGGGCTTCAAGATATATACCCACTTCGTTAAGTCCCCGGGTAACTTTATTGTTACCCGAAAAGGCCTAACTTTCAACGTTGACACTTTAATGCTTCGCACACGAATTTGATCATAACTTTCTCATACGTTAACGAAACTTTATGAAATTTTTATGGTGCATTCTCGTGAGCATAATTAATATTTACAAAGCTTCGGGTTCGTCAAAAGGTCACTCAGAGGTATAAATTAAACATGTTGACACATTTGGTCCCTGTAGTTTGAAATCACACACATTTAGCTTCGTATGATCCATGATTTATTTGTTTGAAGGTATGAGCATCGTGCAGGGGTAATATATAATATAATTATTCACAGTTGACACTTAGAATACGTATATTCACATACTTTCCACGTTTGTCAACTTTAGTCCTTCTATAATATTTCTTTCACACGTTTAAACATTATGACACGTGTCAACACATTATAGGACGTGAATTTTCGAGGTGTTACATGCAGACCAAAACCCATGTGACCAGAAGGGACTTTGACTTTGAAAACAAGTAAATAACTACCATTGTGCAGACCATTAGCTACTGAGTACTGCCTCACTGCCTCTTTAAAGGCCTCCCTTGATGCAAATCTTATTCCCACCTTCCAAATAAATTTCTTCCAATTTGTATGTTCACCTACAGATGGGGCTGCTTCCTTGTACTTCTTGCCCCTGATATCATCATCCTCACTATCACCAGGTGTTAAAATGTCCCCATCAGATTCCTCGTAACTACTGTTTCCATCTACCCTTGCATCTTCAGTTTCATGCAAATTACCCTCTGTTTCATGCAAATTACCCTCTGTTTGTCTTTCATTTACTACCTCATCAAGCACTTTTTTTTGGCTTCCAAATCTATCTTGCTTGACTCTCTAAGTGCATGTTGTGACTGTATCCACTCAACATCCTCTCTGTCTGACTCTAATCCAAGTACATCATCCACAGCTTCCTCTTCATCACTGGCCTCAACTAGTTCATCATAATCTTCATCATCAGAATTTGACTCTTCATCTTCCACACTGAACTCACTATCTTCACTGTCCTCGTCTGCTTGCTTACCTATTGAGTTAGATCTGCATCCAGGGGAAACCCTAGAAGATTGGGCTTTTAGTTTACTGGATTGGGCTTCAGGTTTACTGGGCTGGGTAACAGGGTTACTGGGCTGGGTAACAGGTTTACTAGGCCTAGAACTAGAGTGGGCTTCAAGTGCACTCAATTGACAATCTTGAACAAATACTTCCATATATGTTTCACTCCAACTAAAAACCTTCTTAACCAACTCCAACACATCTCTATCATTAAGAAAATGCCTAATTTCACCATCATCCGCATCCAACCCATACATATGAAACTTCCTTGATTTATAGCATTTCGTTTCCAGTGCATAATCTGATAGCTCAAAGTATGAAATGTGGTCTATATCAACTTTAATTAACCTAGATGCACCCCCAACATACTGTGGAACACCAAAACCTAACTCAATGTAGCCACCATACCAAAGCATGACATCAATCGTTTCCCCCATTGCATAATCATGTGAAATCGTACCTTGATCGGAGTTTAAACTTGATGGATTGAGAAGCTAGGTCACGTCACCCTTGATCTTTCCCTCCAAAACGAACAGAACAACAATGCCAAGTTTCAGGGTTTTGGTTCTTATAACATGTGTTAGCCAAGTCACTCGTGCCATGTAGGATTAATGAAGCCATGTAGGATGCCACCTAGGATTGAACACTAACTCAGTTACTGAGTTTTTAACTGAGTGGTGAAATGACACACGAAATTAAAAGTTTGGGGTGTCACAGATCAAAGTGTTAGTTGCGGGTGTTATCGGCCAATTCTTCAAAGTTACAGGTGTTAAAATCCAATTGGCCTTTTATTAAAAGCTACAGCTACTCTACCAAACATCAAATATATCTAAAAAACTATAGCTACCAGCTATCAGCTTCCAACCACCAACTACTTTTGCCAAACATACCCTTAGAGGTTTAGTCATATTTGGTAAACGATAATCTAGCTCTTAAATTCAAATGTTAATTGAATTAACTTGTTTAATTTAATTGTATTTAAAGTTGTTTGAATTAGTAAACAGTTTTTTCGTACGAATTCATCCTTATCTCTTCAAATCTATAAAGTAAAAAAGAAAAACGAACAACTTGAGGTTATATATTTTAGAGTTAAATGCCATTTTAGTCCATATGGTTTGAGTTATTTTTCCAGTTTAGTCCAAATGTTTCATTTTTTGTCTGTGTGTTCAAAAAGGTTTCACCATTGCCATTTTAGTCAATTGGGTTAACTTCATCCATTTTTTTTGTTAACGAGAAGGGCAATTCGGTGAAACATTTTTGGACCCACATGCTAAAAATGAAACATTTAGATTAAACTAAACTGACAAAATGACTCAAATCACATGGACTAAAATGACATTTAACTCTATATTTTATAATGATATCAACGCAACGCAATGCATTTTACAATTAATTAATATGTAATTAAACGTATATAAAATGCACTGGTCAACAATTAATTAATACGTAAATAAACGTATGTAAACTGCACTGATCAATTTCTTGATTTCTTATTCCACACATATAAAAGAGTTTGTTAATTATCCTCATCTTCTCGACTCTCTTTCTCAATGCTTATGTATCTTTTTGCTTAGCCAATCGGACCACATCATTTTTCTTGGTCTAAGATACTACCGATTGTTTGCATTTGTGTTACTTGAGATGTTAAAGTCTTGTTCGGTGCATGTTCCACTATCCACCATTTGTCAAAGACTGCCTAAAAAAGGGGATATAAAGTCTAGGGTTGAGCAAGTAAACGGGTGGTTGGGCCATTTTTTTTATTCTAAAGTTAATTACTTTTAAAAAAAGGGTAGATGCACAGTACCCCTGACCGCGGAAGAAATCCCCCTTCCCAAACTAGCGACCCAGCAACGCTGCCTGTCGGTTAATACCCTACCGGGTGGGCATTTTGGTTGAACCAGGGCTCGAACCTGCCCACACCAGTTTGTAACGAATGCTGATGGCCACTGGGACACCCCAAGTGGTTAATTACTTCTTTTTAGCATGAGAGGCAAAAGAGACGTTCTACTTCTACATACATCTAACAACAAACTTAATGCCATCCACTCTAAGGATCATCTGTTATGTTTGGTATGACGTTTTTAGAAGCTTCTAGCTTTAAGTTTTCTAAGAAAAAATTCCTACTCAATAAAAAGTCTTGTTTGGTTGAAGGAGCTTGAAGCTTTTAGGTTAGGAACTTGAAGCTTTTGATTGAACGGCTCCTACTAATAGGGTATGTTTGGCAAAAGTAGTTGGTGGCTGTTAGCTGGAAGCTGGAAGCTGTAAGCTGGTAGCTGGTGGCTGGTAGCTGTAGCTGGTAGTTAGTAGCTGTAGCTTTTTAGATATATTTGGTGTTTGGTAGAGTAGCAGAAGCTTTTAATAAAATGTATAAAATGACCAAAATGGACATAACTAAAAATTTAGAAAGTTGATGCATTAAAAAGTTTCCTATTTTTAGAGGTTAAAATAGTCATTTTTTCCCTAAAAGCTTGTAGCTCCTTCTAAACGCTACTAGTAGTAGCGTTCAACCAAAAGCTTCAAGCTCCTAACCTAAAAGCTTAAAGCTCCTTCAACCAAACAAGACTTTTTATTGAGTAGGAGCTTTTTCTTAAAAGTTTAAAGCTAGAAGCTCCTAAAAGCTCAATGCCAAACATACCCTATTATTAATGCATAAACTTTTTAAATTTTTAGAGAAAAATGAATATTTTAACCTCTAAAAATAATAAACTTTTTAATGCATAAACTTTTTAAATTTTTAGTTATGTCTATTTTGATCATTTCATACATTTTATTAAAAGCTTCAGCTACTCTGCCAAACATAAAAAATATATCTAAAATGCTAAATCTACTAGCTACCAACTACAGCTAACAGCTTCCACACACCAACCGCCAGCTACTTTTTCCAAACATACCTGTTACGTTTGAATAAATCGTAAAAATGAACAATCTAATTTTCAGAACTAGAGACAAAACCTGTAATACAGGTAAACCACATGGATCATTTGTATAATTAACGCATTCTTATAAGGGTTTATAGCCTTACAGGACTCGTCATGTAGGGTAGGTAACAATAACTTCAAGCGCGTAATGGATCATTTCAAACGTTTAATCTAGAATCATGTGTGAAGTTAAAATGTTCGTTCACACAAAAAAAAATAATAAAAAAAAAAAAAACCGACGGTGTTTGTGTGTTATTTAATTGCTTTATATCACACATATGTCAAAAATTGCGTCTCTTTAATTATACAATTCACGTTATAAATGTTTGGTTACCAAAACTGAGTCAACACGGTTGAAACATATACTAGTCAATGGGTGGCCAAATAAGTCATCAAATCATGTAAATATTAAGGATTTGCTTACTCATATCCTTTTATAGAGACGTAAATATTATGGATTTGCTATCCTTTTATAGACTTTTGAAAAGTTGGTGTTACATCCTATAGTTAGTTGAAAATTGAGTTCATTTTCTTAAGAGAAAATTAAGTTCATTTTTTTTAAATGAAACCGAACTTTTATAGGAGTATGTAATTAACATTGTGACACACAATTAATTTTTCTTTAAAAAACAATTTTTAAAACTTAAAAAGGTATTGGTATTACACCACTTTATTAGTCATTTTGTTTATATAATAACAAGATCATCACTAAAAAAACTTTCTTTGTAACACAGACACGAGAACTGTAAATAAACAAGGCAAACATGAATGAAGGCATATCCGTGTTCGTTTGTTTTACTTTAACGGAAAATGAACACGAACAGATCTTGTTGTTTATATTTAGTCATTAAGAAAGTGAACATGTCCAGGTTCGTTTATGTTCATTCGATAACGTTCTTTACGAACAATTCATAAACATGAACAAATACATATAAAATTTCAAAAATTTAGGTGACTAATATGCTCATATAGTTTTTAAAAAAATCTTACCTAAACATAGAGATGAGTTAATTGGACTTTAACACAGAAAAGTCGTATTAATTTTGAATAATAGGTGTAAACATGCATTTTCTTAATCAATGAATTGAGAATACATTATAACTTATTTTGAATTTAGGTGTAATCATCATATATATCGTGGTTTTCAATAATTAATTTATTTATTTGCATGGCGCCTAATATGATAAAATAAAATAAGAGAAAAACTAATTGATTTGATATGAAATCTTTAAAAGGGAAGAAAAACACAAACCATGAATGCAAAATAACAATATATATTCCAAAAGGGTACATTTATTATATTTCTAAGAAAAAAAAAAAATACAAACCATGAATGCAAAATAACAATATAATCCAAAAGGTTACATTTATTATATTAAATTTGTTACATATTAAATTAGAACATTACAAATCATACTTGCATGTATATGCTGCAAATCCTCTTGTTAACATGTGAACTATGCTTGTCTCAACGTTTTCTTCTAGCATTGAGGAAAGTCTGCCGGTGGTGGCGGCAGCATTGACTCCGGTGTACCGCCGTTCTCCACCAAGAATGCCATACCCAAACCCCATGGCAAATGCACTTCCAAATGACAGTGAAAGAACCACACACCTGAAATATATATTTCAAGAAATTGTAAAGTTGAGAAAACATTGAAGGAAATTCATCAATTTGACTTGTCAAAATTCAAGTAAACATTGTCTTTTTAGTTTAAAGTTTTTAACTAATAAATATAGAGTGAATGGACAACTTAGAAGCCAATATGTGGATTTTTGCTATAGCGTGCACCATATGGCTACCACATGGACAACTTGAAAACATACCATTTTGAATCTTTAGGCGTAATAGGTCGGCAAAAAAAAAACTAATTCTCAAGTGGTATGTTTTTACGTTATCTAAGTGACCGACATATGGTGCACTTGGAGCCCAAAGATATCCATAGACCACAATGTTCTCAATCGTACATTCACTCAATGTTCATATGTGAAAACCAAAAAAAAAAAAAATCAATGTTTGCTTTGTCAACTTTGACCAATCAAATTATTACAAGGATGAATTTACCTGGATTATTTGCTCTGAATCTAATGACAGCCCATCCGCCGACAGGGACTCCAAGCGTGTTTCGTTCTTGTGGGTTAACCAAATTAAAACTACTAGTGGCAGTCGCAGCATCATAGTTCCCGAACCCTTGAGCCAACACATAGAAGTTGAACCCATGTAGATGCATGGGGTGATTTTCAATACCGATCAAAGCTGTGTTCTGAAGCACTATTTGAACCGTTGAATTAAACCTTAATCTCTTAAGACTTGTTGATTTGGGTGTCATCAAAAGATTTTGATCGAAACTGTTGCTGATGTTCGTGTAATCGAATACCAGAGGCAGTTGATCGGGGAAATCAGTGGTGTATACCCCACTAATGTTTCTGTAAAAAGCTTCTAAAAGAGAGACGCCTGTGGGCAAAACAAATGATCGATTATTCATGCTTGCGGCCATTCTTTCAAAAAATAGCCCTCCACATGACAGGTTGGCACCGCAATCTGATAACCCGAGCCCGAAGGTTATAAACATGTTCTCATCGACTGTTCTTGGAACCGGTGACCAAAACGGGCTAGTGGTAAGTGCAGTTAGATTGGTTAAAAATCTATGGGCCGTTGGTGTATCGTTGAAAGCGGGTAGGTTAGGAAGTATTGGCCTTGTTTGGGTTGTGTTCGGGTAAGCAAGGATCGCGGTGGTGATGTTGGTATTGAGTATAGGAAGTACCGCACTGACGTATGGATGCGCCGCCATGTAATATAATCCTGGTGACTGGTTTGTGGTTATTAGGACATCGGTGGTTTGACCGGGACCAATGACGATAACGTCTGTCTGGTATGGGTTCGTGTAGGCTGCATCGATCGCGACCACTGTAAAGCTGTGGTTCGCTATCTTGAAGAAGAATTGATTATTGAGTGCAACGTTGATTATTCGCAACAAAGTTCTTTTTCCTGGTTTCACGTTCAACCTGTACGTGTCTAGTTCAAACAATAATATATATATTAGTGTTTCTTTTAATTAAATTTGGATAACTTTTTTTTTCCTTCACTTACTGTTTGAGATGCACGAGTTAAACAAATCACCAGGCCACCCATTGATGGTATAAGCATCAGCATTAGCAGGTGCGCTTCCATTGGCTTGTGCAACGCTCTCGACATCATTAGGGTCAGCATTCCACCATTCTCCTGAAATGTTAATATCATCGTTAAGTTCTCACAGTTCTTAACATATTATATTGGCTCTAAAATGAACATTTGTATATATATAAAAGAACAAGGAAACAAAAGGTACCTAACATAATTGTATCTTCAAGATCAGGTTTAGCAAAAGGGTAGTTTTGGCCAAGTCGAGGGCGGATGATGAGAGCACCATGTACGGTCGCTCGGAGCCATTGTGAGTGTGCGTGCCACCAAAGTGTGCCCACTTGTCCTCTGAGATTGAACCTGTAAGTATAGTTACCTCCTGGCCTGATCGGACATTGAGTGACGAATTCGGGGCCATCTGCCCATTGAGTGAACCTCTGGAAAACCCCATGCCTACATCAATTTAAATATAACATTATTAGAAAACTGGTCATAAATTGGTCGCTAATTTTCTGATTGTTTTTTCGATGTAAATTCATAACACATAACACAACTCTAAATAAATTTGTTTTGATTGCACATTTTTTTCTAGAAGTGACATGTTTCCAAAAAAGGAAATAATATTATTACCAGTGAATAGTAACGTTGTATGGAGAGTCGTTAATCACATGAACAATAACGGTGTCACCCTCCCTAACCGTTAAAGTCGGCCCCGGAAGGGTTCCATTGACTGCAGTAATGACTTGATTTTGACATAACCGATTTGCTGTCAGATTCGCAACCTATGAAGAATAACATTTTACTTTAGCTAACACGAATGATTAAAATAGACGATACCAGAAGAGAAGATGCGGTTACACGAAATGTTGTCTCCACGATATAACCAAACGCTGGCGAACAAGACAAAGCGAAAAATGCTAGCACCAATCCAACCGCGAAGAATGAGCTTCGTACCATCGCGGAACAACAATAAAACAATACTATACGTGCAGAAGTTTGGAAAGATTTTCTGAATGTGTTGGTTGTATATGTGATCAGATATCTATATATATGTTACATATATATAGAGAAGGTAAAGAAGTTAAGTTGTGGCTGGCTACATGTACATATACATATATATACATATATATATATATATATATATATATTGATTGCTTGAATAACATATGAGTTGAATTTTGAGGAGGTTTGAATTAGTATAACGACACTGTTTTTGAATCTGAAAACATTTAAACACCTTCTGTTGACCATCATCCTTCCATTTTTCAGGGCTAATTTTTAAATAAACTTACCAACATAAATAAATAATATATTTTATGTTTTTTTTTTCTTTTTATTTAGCCAACCCATTTTAACCAACCCATTATATTTTTTTTTCAGTCAATTCATTTCAAATACAAATAACTATTATAATCATCCTAATAAACTTGAACTAAAGAAGACAAAAAGCTAAGCAAACATTAAAACTTAACTCGTCTTAATATCTAATTTATTACACAAACAAAAATGAGGAAAAACGGTTGTTCGTATCAATTGACTAGGGCTTGAAACAAATCAAATGTTAGGTAAACAGTTCGTGAACCATTTAGCGAAAAGTTCGTTTGTGTTCGTTTGTTTATTAAACAAGCGAACAAGAACAAGAAATTCCATTCGTTTTGGTTAAATGAACAAATATGAACAAAGACCGTGTTCGTTCATTTATGTCCGTGAACGTTCGGTAACGTGTTCGTTTGTGTTCAATAGTTCATTAGTGTTTTTAGTTTTTATTTTTATTTTAATTATTTCAAAACTTGGACTTTGTTATGAATGTTTGTTTGTGTTCGTTTGTTTTCATTTGTTTTCATGAATATTAGTTTATGCTCATTTGTGTTTATCAATGTTCATTCCTAAAATTAACAAACGAACACGAACAAGTTCAGTTCATTAACAAACGAACACTACTACAACAATTGGAGCCTATAGTGACCCTACATGATCTATTTCTAAATCTCATATAAAATCTCGTTCGGTAAGCGTTCATAAACACATATATTTCTTAATAAATGAACACGAACAAGGTCTTGTGCATCTTCGTTCGGTTCTTAATTTGAAACCCTACAATTGACCTCTCGATCCCAACGATTAAAGTTTTAATGTTTGTTTATTTTATTTTATTTTTTGACGTTTTTATATTTCATTCTAAATTTTTTGTGGGATATTTATTTTAATTCGACGTTTTTACATAGCTAAATTCAACTTTTCTCCCAACAAAAAATCCGAAAATTTGGAGTCAATTTGAATGAGTGAGAACAAATTTTAGTTGAAAACTAATGACGACAAATGAACATAATAAAAAAGATGTCGCTAATCAAAAGATCAAACAAAAAACTTGAAACCATGTCGATCTAGAACAATAAAAACAACACAGTTTCAAGCAGAGAACACTGAGATATATTGCAAGTGAATTAACAATCTAGAAGTTACGCGTTGTTCACCAGTACATGTTTGTAGTAGAGCAGACCCATGTTTTAATATATATAGAGAAAGGTTAACATACTTCACGGCTTATCATACTTTACGTAGGAGACAATGGTAACCGTTGGATCAGGGGTATAATCACGCATGGAACATATAATCACGCATGGGACCACATAATAACGCTTGGGACCACATAATCACGCATGGGATCCAAAATCACGCACGTTATTTTGGTCAGAAAAATAATTACGCATGTTATATATTTCGTGAAGTACGTTAATGTACGTTAAGGCGTGAAGTACATTATACTTTCTCTCTCTCTCTCTCTCTATATATATATAAGATTAGGTTCAAGAGTGAACACTAGTATAGTTTGTGAACTGAACGAATTAATCCTGGCCATATATGTGTAGATCAATGGGCAGGATTTGATGATGAAATACACTAGTGTATTTTATGATTTGATGATGAAATCTTAGCCATTCACGCGTGTAAATCAATGGCCAAGATTTGTTCACTCAGTTCGCAAATATATATATATATATATATATAAAATCCAAATTAATAGTGTCGGCCCTGAGAATTCGTGTACCCTGTTCGAGCTCGAAAAAATGTGCCCTTAGGCCTTAACGAAATTGGGTATTGTGCTCACTAAAGGTCTAAACCTAATGCCAAAAGGGTTAATAACTAATTTAAACCATAAGAATAGTTTTGTAAAGGGGCCTATGATGGTGTTTGTATGGGTGTACCCTATGAAAAAAATATTTTACATATACATATCGGGGTTTTTTTTTCCAGAAAAAACGTGCCCCTCGAAATATCGGGCCCTGGCCGGTGGTCCTCCCCGCCCACCCTCAGGGCCGGCCATGCAAATTAATAACTATCTAAATTGTGAATAGACAAGTGTGACTAAATTGTCAAAGTAAGCATCTAGAAGTAACGCGTTCACCAGTATAAGTTGGTAGCAGAGCATATCCATGTTTAATATATATGTAATCCAAATTAATAACTATCTAAATTGTGAACAGACAAGTATGACTTAATTGTGTGTAATGCAATTCTTTTTCATAAATATAAATATAAATGGTTAAACTGAATGACCTATAAACACTTATTATGAAAGTTTGGTGACTTTTTTTTTTCATAATTACATGATACGTTTTCCTTTTTGTAATTATATTAGGTTATCACCCGCGAACTTCGCCGGTCGGAAATTTAATATACATTATCATAAAGTGTACAAATAATATATATACAAACAAATTGACGTATTACATAAATTACTTATTGACAAAATAAAAATACAGTTAAAATACATAGAAGTATAAAACATCATATTTTATTTTTATTTTTATTAAGGTTTAAGGTGTCCCCGACAAACAACATTTACTATTTCTCTAAGCCATCTAGAACTTCTGGCTGCGGCCATCACTATAGATCTGCAAAAACAAAAAGACAAACATTAAATAACATCACAAAGTAATTAACCTCCGGATGAAAGATATGTTGGTAATCCAATCTAAACCTTAAACCTAAACAATACAAAAGTTTAAATAGACTAACAACATTTAGTTAGTGGACGGAAGTCATCATTACGCCTTATAATTAAAAAATAAGATTTCTACAATTAATCAGCAAATAACAGGTAGGCACACGAATTGCGGGGATACTTTCAACAACCCTTAGGCTATTCATATCCTTCGGAACCCTGTTTTCAAACAACTAAGAAGGATATAACAAAAAATTATTTTCAAAACACAAGAAATGTAGACAGAGTCCCAAGGCGATGTATTGGTATCAAAGGAATTCACAAAACTTACAGATAACCGATAACTTCAGTAACTTATAAACCGGCATAAATACATTCATTTAGATTAAACTAACTCCAATGGGAGACTTTCCATACCAACCTGAAATTTTGATACAAACCTACTCTTTAGATTACAAAAATAAATAAATAATATAAAATATAAGAGTGAATGGAGAACACCTACATACCCCAAATACTCGTTTTGACCCATTTCCCAACCAGTGGCATGTCTACCTTATTAGGAGGGGGAGTGCACAAGCACACCCTAAGGAGCTGGAAAAGGTTAAAAAAAAAGACTGAAAAGTCACATTTGTTTGAAGTGTTAGGTGTGAATTTGTTATTTGAGGGCACTATAGTCATTCAGTGTGAACCTAAAGTATATCAGACAACAAATAAAAGAAACTTTTCTTTTCTTTTAAAAAATGGTAATTTTCATTTGTATCCTTTAAAAATTAGTTTCAGTTTTCATTATATCCCTTCAATATGAAGATTTTAATACTTGATCTACATTATATATCTACCCAAATCACAATACAAACCAATTCAGATCACTGAAATAAATCACAAATCATCTTGAATAACCGACCCTGAATTGTTTTAACCCACACAAAATTACCCATTACATAAACCGACCCATGGATATTGCTCAAAGCTCAAAGTAAAACTCAACCTACGCAACACATTCTAGAGTCAAATAATGGTGCATGTCCAAGAAAGCATATAAATGTCATCCCCATCATCCATTCCATATCTCACAATACCATCTCCAGTGCCCTTTTTCTCCACGCACAAGTTCTTCCTACAATAATCTCCCCCTTGTTACTATAACAAAACTTAACAATTTGAGAAACTAACATCTTTAATTCTATTATTACTTCAAAGGTTGGGAATAAGCTACACATTCAAATCTATTATTACTTCAAAACTTAACCATTTAACATTTAAATACTCGAAACTATTTATACTCGAAACTGTGGATCTTATTAACAAACCTGTTGAGCTACTTTAAATAATCAAAACTGTTTATTCAGATTCTTGTTCTTATCCAGCTTAAGAATGACGACATTACCACACCTGAACCGCCGATATAAAACTTAATTAGTATAGGTAGCTATTAAGGAAGTACCGTTGATAATGTTGCAGAATCACCCTAGCTTTCTCTTGATGAATACAGCCCTATAGAAAAGGATTACAGGTTAGAGCCGACAATGGTGATTCACTTATGTAATAATGGGTCAAATCAGATTACGTTTTGTTCTAATAGATCAAATAAGTCAAACAAAGATATATGGTTGAAAATAAACGGGTCAACCTCGAGGCAGGAAAGATTACATGTATATCTAGTTCAATAACATACAAAAAAATGAAAACGTACGTGAAATTAAAGAGAGTAACCGATTAGACTACCTCGAGGCCTTATATGGCGTTCCACTGTCAAATCGGCTCAACAGAGGGACTTTTCCAACACTTTGGCTAATACTATGTGTAGTAAAAAAACCTGCCTTCCTATATTCCGTGATTTTTTTTCCAACCCAAATGTTCTTCATCAAAAAGCATTCAAAAGCATTCGCATGATTTCAAGTAATGAACTTGATGGATGAGTATCATTTAATTAGAAAAACAACCTGCATAGAATTCTCACAGTTAGCACAATATATACATCACTGGCCATATTAATTCAATATAACTACAAAGAAATAAAAAAAATTGTATCAAACACAACAATCAACCCATTTACAAATTACACATAACCCAGGTTGAGATTATCACCTCTAATTCACGCTTTCGCCTTAATCATTTGAAATAAAGAGGATACCATTCCTGCCCAAAACATTATATAAAACTGTTAAGAGTGAAATTTCTAGTAAAAGTAATATAAAAACACAATGTATTAATGCTAAAACCTTACATGGGAAAACGTAGGGTAGACCAATCAACGACGCTGAGAAGACGACGCCACAGCTCCGCCATCGTCATCTCAAATAACAGATGTATACTAGAGTTGTTGTCGATGTTACAAAACGATTATGAGGCTCAGATTTGTAAACAATCAAACAGAGTGGATAAATCCGCCATGGCTGCATACTTACGGTTGTCATGTGAAACCACATGACCATCCGGGTTGCCCTGCCAAGATGCGGACAATCTCATCTTTGCCCAATTTCACTCAGACGCATTCAAATTGATCATCACAGCCTTTAAAACTCATCATATCATCATCCAACAGACTAAAATTGAAATTATGGATCGAGATTCCAGCAAAACAATTATAAAACAAAATAATATTTCAAAACATGTCTTTTTATTTTATTAGCATACAATAGTTATGAAAATCGCCTACAAAAAAATTTGGCAAATACCATAGGCAGTATAATGAATTCAAATCGAATATAGAGTATAATTATGATGTAAGCTGGATGAAAGATAGATTCTAATAGTCAAAGGTAAATTATTTTAGGCTAACACATTAACCAGCAATAAAAAAAAACCCTCTTTATCTCTATATACTACATATCAACAACTATTAACATACAATTGCATAAAACTCCTAACACAGTAACCACAATACTTCAAATTAATCAAATAATTATCACACATTAAAAATTGTTACATATAATTCATAAACATTCGCAATGTTAACAGGTCGAGCTACTCTAATCATAATCATACTCAATCAACAATCGCATAAACTAAAATTAGGTCAAACAAAAACACATAACTACAACAAATCCAAACACTAATACCTTCATACACGGATTTAACCAGCGATTCGATGTTTCCTTCTTGCCGGATCACAAGAGGCGAATCACCGGCCCGGAGAGCGGCGCCGGCGACGAAAGAAGAATCAATGGATGTTCCGGCGGAAGAAAAATAAAATCTTTGAATATGATTACTAACATCAGTTAGATGCTTCATTGAAAATAATCCATGGATCCAAGTTTGATTTGAAGAGGATGTAGAGTGAAGCCAGAGAGAAACGGCTGAAAGAATGATTTAGGGTTTGGAATGAAGCGTGAGAAAGAAGATGGGAGTCAGAAGCAATATAAAGGATCCAAAATTAAAAGTCCGACCCAACCCGTAGTCTTCCGGATCCCGCGTCCAACATAGAGAATGGAACATTGAGATTGCTTCCCACCTAAATCTTTCACCATAAAATGCCACATCAGCAAATTGTTCTACCAACACATGCCACATGGCCCAAATCCTTTTCATTTATTAATATATATAGATGTACATACATCAAAGTCTATGCGCTTCCACAATTTCATTATTTTTACTCGCAAATATTGCATTACTAATGATTATAGTGTATTTGCTCAAGATTACACTATTTGTGAATCATATATATATAATGTAGTCTCTGATTAAAAAAATGTATAATGTGTTCCTAGTCTTTGAAAATTTGTCTTGTTTTCCATGATTGAATAGTGACTCAAAATAAAATTTGTAATCGGTCATTTTTAAGGAACGTGTTAGAAACGGTTTAACAAGTTTGACAATTGTTTATTTCTAACGAGCAGGTTAAAAATGTTTATTTTATATAAACCAAAATGACTTATAATGCTACGTGTACTCGTTTTACTTCTAATGAGTGCGTTAAAACATTTTACTTTATAAAAACCGAATATGTTGAATGTTTGTCAAACGTTTAAGTTCTAATGAGCGTTTTAGAATTGGTTTATCTTAAAAACCATATGTTTTAACGATTTGTAATCGTTTATTTTATAACGGCGGGTTAGAATCAGTTTGACTATAATAAACTATTTTTGTCAAAATGATTTGTAATTGTTTTATATCTTTTGACGAGCGTGTTAGATATTGATTAATAATAATAAAATTATTTTAGAGTTTATGGTCTAAAATCTGTAATCAAAACATAAATAATTATAGTTTGAATTTAAAAGTGTTGCACAACTAAGAAGTGTTTTGAAAAAATAAAACATGGTATTTGCGATTTATAAATGGTTCGATGCTTCTACGAGAAGTGTCATGTATTCAACCATATAATAGTCACGAGAAGACGAGCTATTTGGTGGAAAACAACTCGATAGCTATTTGGTGGAAAACAACGCGATGTTATAAGCCGTTCAACTACTTGCGAGCAGTTAACTATAAACAATTTTATATTTTGAACGACTTGTGATTATTCAAGTTTAGAGTTTCAAGATGAAATGAGTTAAATGCCCTTACGAGTACGTGTGTTCCATTGAGGGAGTATCTCAAAATATGACATGAAATGATATAATTGCGATTATTTTGGTTGAACGATGAAAGTTTTTAAGATAATAACACTTTGAGATTTGATGTCTATATCTTTTCAGTATCCGTTCAAAATACGTTTGCATTTTATATTCTTTTAAATGTTGGACTATCTTTTAGGTTTACTATATCAGATAAACAAATTGATCAAAAGGTAATAAACGATAAATACAAAAGGAAAATGCAAGACACATATTAGAAGACTCATATTCAACGGTTTGATTAAGAATATATTTTAACGGAAAATGCGAGAAGTGAATTGCACAAACACAATGAGCGAGCTGTGATCATGACTAATATAATAAGTTATAAACGAGACATCAAATCTCTAACCACATCATGAGAGAGTCATGAGAAACGTGGTGAGAGTATTAAGACGAAATACACGGAAACGAGATATGTCATCCAATGTTGAGACCATCAACATGGAAATGCACATGTAAGTTTTCAAAGACAATAACATATAAAAGAAATATATGTTATTGTTGTAATGATTATTATAAATTTAGCAAATTTATTATGGGAGAATTATAATAGTGATAGACTTGTAGAGGCTTCTACCACCCTCAATGTAGTTTGGACTATGTGGAGGATTTATCCTTCAATTTGCGAGAGTATCCAAGTACATGGTTTTCAAGGTAACAACAATGAAAATGCCTAAATCACTTTAGGCAAATGTGAATGCCATGTTCCTAAGTGTCAATCTAATTGACTAAATTCTAAGACTTTCATGACATACAAATACCATTCATCTTGTTTGGTGATGAATGTGTTCATCATAATGACTTGGATCAACACTTATGTTTATAGTCCTTATGAGTCAATGGTGAAGCCCTGAAGATTAAAGGTAAACAAGTTGTGATCCTAACGGGTGAAGTTAATTATGTTTTCTAAGACCTTCCTAGAAACCGAGGTTTTAAAAGGTGGAATAAAATTTCATTGTCATGTATAACCTAAGAAATGAATGTTTGTGAGAGATAATTCGTTATCTCTTAAGGTTGTGAAGAATCAGGACGATACACCTTCTGTTCATATGCTAGACTGATACTTGTTAATTTAAATGCTCGACTGAGATTAAATTAACTTTAAACATTCAAAATATGTGATAACATAAGAATGAATATTGTGCTTAAACAAAGCTATAAATATAACTTCATTTCAGACTAAAGGGATAACTTCAGAGGACCGACTAAATAGATCATTGATGATGATTCTATCATGTTTCATATGAGGAGAACTCATATAGCTCAGAGTCTCTTATAAACAATATTAATCTAAGTAGAGTAATATACTTGGATGACTGCATTGACAAAAAGATATAGAAAATTGCTATCTTATCACGACTGTCTAAAAAGTCATCACGGGTGAGTATACTCAAACTTATTCAAAGTGCAAGCAATGTGGGGGATAAGTCATTTAAGAAACAACCCTTTAGGGTATGTAGAAATGGTAGTTAAGAAGTTTTCTTGAACTCAAAATGAAAGGAAGAACTTTTCATTACCCCATTTGGATGTTATACAATAACACTTAAATGTGAGGGTGACTTGCATTTGAATGTGGAAGGTTTGGTAATAAGGATTTTAATAATCCAAATAAATATTTCTGACAGATGACTAAATGGAGTACAAAATGGTTTTACGGAGTCAACTGAGTTGATTAGACCCGTATGTCAATAGGTTAGATTCAAAATCTAGTAAGATGTACATACCAAAGGTATGGTGGAAACGTGTCTAGCCATAAATTGAGTTTCATGTCATTCTAAAGAAAAGGTACATAACTCGATCCAAGCTGAGATCACAAGTTACAAGTCTAATGAATCGACTAAAGGGCAAAACTGACTAGCGTGTCAAGAATACGTTTGAACAACTTATCTCAATTGCAAATTATTGTTGTTGACTTAGCAAAGTCAAACATAATATTTTGGATCCAACAACTAGTGGGTTGATAAGAGATAAAGTTGTAGAATGAGACTAAAGCCCATGAAAAAAGGACATGAGGGAAACCTAACCTAGTTAACTGGAGATCCCAAGATCTAGATTCAATAGGATAACTTAATCATGAACCGAAGAGGTTAGGGCATAACTAATATATATGTTTATATATGAGCTAGTAGATTAGGAGTTGGCTACAAAGCCAATTTTTCCTATAAATTATAGGAAGCCACCACATAATGACATGTGGCAAGTAGTTATTTTAATGAAAAAGGGCAAGAAGGTAATTTGATATTTATTCTATTTATGTTATATTTTTATTATAACTAACACATGAGAAATTTAAGGAAACCAAATATCACATTGAAATCAAATTGATAGTTATATTAGGATCAATTCATTGTTTATCATTCAAGTTGCAATTCTTCTTCTTCCTCTAAAGTGGTTCCCTGGAAAAAAAAACCATGGCGTCACAGTGTGTTTTATCACTAAAACACATTGCTATGAACACATCAACATAGCAGTCAGTAAATGGTTCGTGACGTTGTGTTTTATCAGTCAGTAACTGGTTCGTCATTGGGTTTTATTACTAAAACACACTACTATGAACACACCTAGTATCCAACATCAAGTGTAGTAAAACACAGTACTATGATCAAACCTTAAAAACATGTTTTCTTCAACAAAACATATTGAATACATGTATACGCAGGATCTAATCACAATGTAGCTTTAACACATCAATCCTTAAAACAATATCAATGTAAAAAACAACACATTTACCAAGTTATTCACTTGTTCGTCACATTGTGTTTTATCATTAAAACACACTAATATGAACACATCTATTATCCAACATCAAATGCGATAAAACACAGTACTATGATCAAACTTTAAAAACCACACTGTCTTAAACAAAACACACTGAATACATGTATATGCAGGATCTAATCACAGTGTAGCTTTAACACATCAATCCTTAAAACAATATCAATGTAAAAAACAACACCTTTACCAAGTTAGTCACTTGTTCATCACATTGTGCTTTATCGCTAAAACACACTACTATGAACACATCTAGTATCCAACATCAAGTGCAATAAAACACAGTACTATGATCATCTCTTATGCTTGTATTTCATGCCGAATTTGTAATCTTGATCCATTATTCTAACTAATTTTGGTATGCAAGATGGTTATCGATAGTGGGTTTTAGATAGAGAGAAGGAAATGTGTGAGATTATAGGAGGTATTTACCGAAAAATACCGGTACCGATACCTATTTTACCGATACCGAATTTCGAAAAATCTATTACCGATACCGGTGCCGTTTATGATCGATACGGTACTGGTATGGTACCGGTACGGTACCAGTATTTCGGTAAAAAATCTCATCCCTATTTTTGGCCGTTATTCGATTGATTTAAAACACGGTAAATGACCAGACTACCCCTAACCTATTATAACAATTAATTAATGACACACAAATATTACAAAAATGCCACCAACTTGATCTCAGCCATTAAACACACCCATCCAATGGCCAGGATCACTTCCTACACTTTATAGGAATAACAAACTTTGCGCAGGAACCCCATTCTGAGCTAGTATATATGTTTATATATCCCATAGACTATAAAAGGGTATTTAAATACATCCTTGTCCATTCCTATAACAGTAAGTGGCGTTGTTGAGAGGCTAAGCATAATATATAAGTTAATGATTTGTGTAAATAATACTAAACCATAATGCTTTTAATGATTTAAAGGAAAATCACCTATGTTGGAGAGAAGTGTGGTAGCTTCGCATGGAATTGGGGCACAATTCCTAGAGTTCCCACAAAACCAGGAAAGTGTTCGAGGACCATTATTGGCACGACAGTGAGTGGTTTGCCCCGTCAGAAAAAGTATTGTGTGAACGTGTACAGTCGTTTGCACAATAGGGGGTTGTTTAAGGACATAACGTCTACTAAACCCTAGTAGGCTAAGTGTAACACTCCAACCAACGACAGAAACATTGGGGCATCATGTAACAAGTTTGTTCAATAGCTCATGGTAAATATTTATGAAATCCACATTAAATATACAACAATGAAAGGCATATTGTTCACTAAAAACAATACCAAATCCGTAATAAATTTAAACTAAGTCCAAGAGCATCCTAAGCAAACAAAATCTTGTAAACAAAACTTCAAACTTAGTCACCTGAAACATGTGGAAAATAAATGGTCAACTTCAAAGAGTTTGTGATCAACATAGGCATAAAATGAATACTAGTTTATATAGTTAAAAAAATTCACATGTCGTGGTATTATCTAATGCAATCTTGTAACAACAAGCATGTAAACACTGAGTGCACTAATCACTCAGCAACTTGATATAGGGTGCACCAATCACCCTACAAACATGATAGTAAATAGTGCACCAATCACTCTACAAATATCGAAAAACATGGTGCACTAATCACCCCACAATTGCTAGTACGTTGTCTCAATCATCCGTAGGTAATTATGAGGATGGGTTTATCAACCTATAGCGCTATAATCTACAACAGTTGGAATTAGATAGATAAAATTGCACAAATACTCTACAATCATTGATAGAACAACAAAATTAGCAAGAATATTAAAGACAAGTAACAATAAGAATAATACACACACATAGTTGCAAATTGTTTAGTTTAATAGCAGTAAACTAAATAGTGATAGTGAATATAGACACATGTTTCACCTCAAAAGTTTAAAACATAAAAAGGGGCTATGTATACTTACCTTACGGTGCAAGCAAACCAACAAGCTGCAAAAGTATGATGTTGGAAAAAAAAATACCCAAAAAGCTTCCCTATTATGATATACATACACAATAAGGCTACAATGAAATACTAGAACTAGGGTTTAAGGCGTTAGGGATCTCTTGTCTGATTTGGAGAATCTAGGGTTTAGATAATGAAATTTGTTTACCAATTATTTATCTAAAACATTGAATAATAGACAAATAATTACTCGTTTAAATTTATTAATAACTAATATTGAATCAAGTATTTAAACACATTCATTAGGGACTTGTTAAACATTTACCAATTTGAAATATTTAATCATTGAGTAAAAACAATTAATTAGTTTATAGTTTTATTATTCACAGTGTACGTGTCTTTTTTCACCAAGTTTTTCTAGATGTAAAATATCCAGATGAGATCAGATACCATCACCTCTTGGAAGGTTAAGAGCTTTTCCGACCATATTACCTTTGTAAATAATTTATCTCAAAATCTATGTATCACAATAAAATAATCAAAGTAAGCAATTTATTTACCTAATAAATAACATTTATTTAGTAAATAAATAATTTTATAAAAACGAATTTCTTCACTTGGGGTAAATAATCAATTTGTTTTATAAATTAATCATTTAAGAGTATAAGAGTTTATGTTATCTAATCTAATACTAATAAAAAGGTAACTTTAATGCCAAATGACATTCTCTTATAAAAAGTATTTCACAAAAATGCCATGTGACAATTTATTATGCTACCTCAACTATATAATAAATAATAAGTAAATTAATATAAAAACTATTAAATGATTGAATTTAATATATATTAGAAATAATCTTATATTCATAATTATATCTATTGAATATTCTTAATTCTTAATAATTAATATTAGTTATCTACTTACCCATACTTTAATATAATATATCTCTACTTTAATAAATAAATACATATTTATCAAGAAGATGTAATAACCAAAAATTTATACACACATCATTATTTTACGTAACCAAAAATTTAAAACCTTATCATGTTTATAATTTGTTATTACCGTTTTCACAGATGTTAAAGATAAGTATAAACATTATATATATGTTTAATATATATAATCTTAGATCATGAACTAATTCCATCCCATCTTCTGTTTTGATAACACTTAATAAAATAAGAAAATATTAATTTGAAATAAAATATACTATGTATTTTGTATTCAAAAACAAAATTCTTACTTCGTAAACGTATCACTTAAAATATTAAAATTTAAAATATTTAAAATGAGTAATGTTATATTTTTTTTAAGTTCGTATGTATAGTTCATATTAGGGTTATATATATTCATATTAAAATTTATATTTATGATGTGTGATGCAAGAAATAATATGAAATATAAAAAAATAATTTAAAACCTGTAATGGTTATGTCCACAACCAACCTCAACAATAACATATTTATTTAAAAAAAAAACTCATTCAAGTTTATATAAATGGAAAACACATTTATTTCCCCAAATAATTCGATCAACTCCATGTGTGTATCCTAAAACCCATGTAATATATAGGTCTATAAACTAGTTTATATTAATAAATAAACATGGCAAATAGGGTATATAATTCTAACTAACAAATAAACAAGATTTATCTGTAATTATAAGTCAAATAAATATTTGTGGAGCTTATAATTGTTACCTTGCCACAAAATAATAAATTTATAAATTTTCTATTTTTATTTTACATGTTTATTATTTAATAACTTGTTTAAATAAAAATAGGTTTATAAATATACATTTCTACTATTATACAAACTAATAAATTTCCCAATTAAACTCAATAAGGTTTAGTTCAAACATATTCCGAAAAATATCAGAATATAAACATTTATTTTGTTCTCCTTTCTATCTTTGTCCGTTATTAAAAAAATTTTGCTTAAACATAATGAATTTGAAATCAAACAACTAAAGATTTAAATAATAAATTTTATAATATAATCTTCTTATTATTAATAAAAATAAATAACAAAAAACTAGTTGGGTGATAGAAGGGTAAATAACCCTGTTTAAACGTGTGTACATATATGGTCCTAAGTGTTTATTATCATAAAACAGTGTCACACCCCGATATTTCCACGTATTACCGGTGGGCCCGGTGTGGAGTATCGTGACGTAGTTGATATCATCATAGTCAAACAACACAATATAATGCACAGCAGAAGCAAAAGATAGATATATTATAAACCGAATGAGAATATCAAAGTATTACAAACGGTGTGTAAAGGATCCACAGGCGGATCAAATAAAAGAAAACTGTTCAACAGACTTTAGGCATCTAGAACTTGCAAGATTCCCTATTAACGCCCTGAGCTCCCATCCAATTACGTACAGTACCTGTCACTTAACCTTTTTGAAAAAGTATGCCAGTTTACACTGATAAATACAATTAACTAACTCATTTTGAAAATGTTTAAGAAAATTGATTTGAATGCACAAGGCACGAAAATTCATTTTATAACTTGGGACAATTTTATTAATAAAAATCTTGTATCCGATTTACATGTTTGTCCAACATTTAGGGCCGGTGATTATACAAACCGATCAAGATTAATAGACACACCACAAATATAATCTCTCAAGAAGACACCCTTACGAGTGAGTATATCTTTTACATACGCAACAGGAGGTGTTATGCCTACACCTTGTGCTTAAGTTGTGGCCATTCACTTTTTAAATGAGCCAAGGATATCCAGGACACGGTCATTAACCCCTAATGTTATTTGTTATCAATCAATACAGATTAAAACGGGATTATGCAATTTAATCATCTCCGATTAAAAGGTTTCTACACCCGACCAAGCGGTATTTTTATAATACCGTATCCCAACCCCGTATAAGGGAAAATAAGTTAAAAGTATTTACCTGAGCTAGCAATGCAATTTATACTCAGCCGTATATTCTAATCAGCAAGCACAAGTACTTCTACTGGGGCTCTCAATCTAGAACGAAGGTTTTATTAACCTATTAGATTCCTAACGGGTCTTGTTTAAGTTGAAACTTAGACCGGTTAGTTTTAAGGAAGGGTTTACGGTTCAAAACGCAAGATTAAGCGCAGACCGGATCAGAATGTGATTTAGACCCAACAAGTTTGGAGACTTGTATAATATGGGTAAACTAAACACATTTTGGATTTTGAAGTGAAAATGATAAGGTTTGACCCGTTTCGGTTATTTTATGCAAACTAGTTACATAAACCGATCCGAACGCGAAACATGCGTAACGGGTAGCCATAAGAGTCATATACATGTTTCCTAAGTTAATATTCCTTAAATGTGTTGTGATATCAGTAAGATACCTTCCGTTATGCCCAAAACGAATTTAAAACCAATTTATGCCCCAGAGGGGTATTTTGGTCATTTTAAAGATTATAAAAGAGGTTAAACATTAATCTGAGATTCAGGTCTGATTTGATCAGTAGAAATACTTAATTTAATAAGTTATATCAGTAGGGTATTACACATATGTGAATTTTATCAATTATAACCAAACTATGCACCGAAGGGGCATTTTGGTAATTTCATATAAGGTTTAAAGGTCAAATTTGGAAATCTGAGTTTAAAAATTTTGCTTACTATTAAAGTATAAAAATTTACTAAATATATCAGTAGGTATCAAGTCTTATATATCTAAAATGGTTTTAATACATACTATGCGCTTAAAACGCGTAAAAATGCGATTTTAAGCGATTTTCGGGTTTTCATAGGAAAGCTGATATTCGTATTATTCCAGAAGGCTCAAAATACTTTATTTATCATATTGGATCAGTATAAAAAGGTTTGGTATCAAAAGGATTTGTAAAAACTCATTTTATATCCCAAAAGGGCAAAACCGGCAATACCGAAATAAGCTTAGAACTCTATGTTATGCTCAGCCTAAAAATAAATAAAAATCTTCAAAAATCCCAAAATATTATATTATATCAGTGGGTAAAAAGTTTGGTATCAAAGATTGGGTTTAGATAGGCTATACGCTAATTACGCCGTTTAATTAATAAAAAACGTTCTAATTACGCTATTGAGCATAACTCTTAATCTAGACCTCAAACTGATGTAAAATTTTAGGGATAAGTTTATAAATTAGTAATGAAGGTTTCTATTCTTTTACATTTTCAAAAATCACATTTTTGGGTCATATGGGCATAATAGTCAACATTTAAGCATTTAACGGAAATATGCATATGAATCGGATAACTAATGAACCAAGTTGTATAATCTCAGAGGGTTATACTTATAGGTAACTTGGTCCTAATAAAGCTCTAAGGCATTTCTAAACTATGCTTAAACGGGTCAGAATTGAAAGTCAAAGCAAAAGTCAGATTATGCGACTTTCGGTTCCGAACCGGGCCTAAACTGAAACCTGTCGGGTTGACCATGTTTAGACATGTTCTTACATTAATTACCAAGTTATATTAACGACAAAACAGGTTGCATAGTTTCTACATTGCTAATTATGCATTAATTTGAAATTAAGCTTCCTGTTGACTTTTTATAATCAAGTTTGACCCGACAATTGACCGAGTTAGAGTGGGAATCATAGGGTGCCCTTTTAAGGGTTTATTGCCCACATAATTACCAACTCATAGGTACTTTCAATTTGAAATTTGACTGGACAAATTAAGATTAATGACGAAGCCGAATCTTAATTATGACGGTTTGACTTTAAGCTAATAAACTAAGCTAGACTGAATTAAGAAAGGTTAAGGACACTTACTGTTAAGTGTGAATCCACTTCAATGCAACGAGCATTTAAAGCTAACCCACTTCAATGCAATGAGAGCATGCAACGGGTGCATTCAATGCAATGAGAGCATTTAAAGCTTATGGATGGGCAAGTTCAGAGTAAAATGCGTACACAAGCTTTCTCTTTGTATCCAATCTCTATATAAGAGATATCTCTGTATTTGTAAAAATGTGCAACTCAATGAAAGAAATACCTTAGTTGCCCCGTGGACGTAGGTTGCAGTTGGCGACCGAACCACGTAAATTCTTGTGTCGTTTATTTTCTATTTCTGCGGTTGATTGTTCGTGAGAGAGTGTGTGTTGCTTCCGCATGCGTATACCCCGACAACTGTTATTAGAGCTACGGCTTGAATACACACAGTGGTTCTAAGAGATCAGTTCGTTTCTCCGGCAGGTGGCCGGTATTGGTATCGAAGATCTGATCGGACCAGAACAATCAGCAGAGAGGCGGGAGAAGGAGGTGTACAGGAAAGAAAAGATATTGAACCTATGAATGCCGCCGCTCAGGTGAATCACAGCCGTGATTCCGAAGCCGCCGTCGTCAGAACCGCCGCCAGAACCTTCGCCGATGTTTTTCCGACCGTCGGCAGCAGTCGCCGTTACCTCAGTTTTTTTTGTTCATCAAGGTCAGAGAATAACCAGTTTTTTCGGTTGATTGGTTTTCTTTTTCTTGGCAAGGAATAAATAGAAAAGAAACAAGAAAAAGTGGGTGGGCCTTGTAATTGTAAAATATTCTTTAGTGGAAGGACAAAACAAAAAAAAAAGGATGTCTCGTTCAAGAAAAGAGAAAGGAAAAAGAAAAAGAAAGAAATTTTTTTTTTGGGTCCAACAACATAGAAAAATAAGGGGGGTATTTTTTGTTGTGGGACAAGATGATCAGTTGGTGATTTAGAGTTTGGGGTTGTTGATTAATTTTTTAGTCGACTAGAGCCGGGTAAACTCTTGGAGATCACCAGATTATTTTTTCTTTTTGCGGACGAGGTGATGGGTGAGAACATGGAGAAAAAGGAATCAACAGGGTTGTTGATGTTGACACAAGTGAAGAAAAGAAAGTCAATTGCAAGTCATGGAACTATTGTTTGTTGTGGAAAAGATCTTTCGGTTAGGGTTTGAGTTAACTGATCATGTGCACGGTCATAGAATCCTTGGTGCCGCTTGATTTCCTTGAAAGCTCAATTGTAGTTATCTTCTTTGCCAGACAGTTGGTCCGGAACTGTTACAGCGATTTCCAGTTCAGCAGGTACCAGCGGATTTACATTTGAAGGGATTCATGATCTTATTCTGAGCGTGGACGTCAGAAGGAAAAGCTCGAGTGAATCATCGAGTGAATTACTGAATGTTGGCAGATGAAGGAAGAATAACAGTGACAGTGGGAGCTGGCATAGTTGAATTGTAGGTTGCATGGTGGTTCAGACATCTTTTAGAGTCGATGTCATGAATATATGAATTCTGCTTCTGAGAATGCGTCTGGGTTTGATGCATTGGGACTCAGTGGAAGGCAGTGAAGACTCTTGGGTCAAGAATTCTGGTGCTTCATTTCACGCTACCCACAGCAGTGAAGCACTACAGAATCTGAAAGTTAGAGACTTTGGAAAGGTAAGACTTTCGAACGAGGAATGTTTGCTGTATATGGTCAGATTACCGTCTGAGGGAGTGACCGTCCTAGTTCAGAAGAGAAACAAAGTCCGGTTCACAGAATCTCATGGGCAGAAGAAGGTTTGTTTTGCAGGAGACAAACCCAGAGCCACAGGTCAGATTCAGGTTGAACGTGCTAGGAAAGGTTCAGAGAAACCAGTCAAGGGTATTCGTGACAGTGGGATCACAGGTGGTGCTTCAGTCAGAGTTACCAGAAGACAGTGGGTTAAGAGAACCAGTATTCCAGCGGTGAAAGTCTCTCCAGTGAATTACCTGCTTATGATGGAGAGTGTTAGTTCTTAGGTTTTCTCAGAATCCGGCAGTTTGTGTCAGTGGGAGCCGGTAGAGACAGAGAACGGGTCAGGGGCAGATTTAGCCATGACTGATAAGTTGAGGCTCAGTGGGAGCTTCAACGAGCCTTCAGGTTTGAAGAGAAGGCCGGGGTAACTAAGAAGGAATTACAGAAATACAGATGCACAGTTGAAGCACATGTGAAGATTGTTCCGTGGCTTCAAGTGGGAGATTGTTAAGTGTGAATCCACTTCAATGCAACGAGCATTTAAAGCTAACCCACTTCAATGCAATGAGAGCATGCAACGGGAGCATTCAATGCAATGAGAGCATTTAAAGCTTATGGATGGGCAAGTTCAGACTAAAATGCGTACACAAGCTTTCTCTTTGTATCCAATCTCTATATAAGAGATATCTCTGTATTTGTAAAAATGTGCAACTCAATGAAAGAAATACCTTAGTTGCCCCGTGGACGTAGGTTGCAGTTGGCGACCGAACCACGTAAATTCTTGTGTCGTTTATTTTCTATTTCCGCAGTTGATTGTTCGTGAGAGTGTGTGTTGCTTCCGCGTGCGTATACCCCAACACTTACAATAGTCCTAAGTACGACTAGTGACTCCTAGGAAGTGTGCTCGAGCTCCAAAATCCTCCAGAAGTGAAGTTGTAAAGTTGCAAGTGAATGAGCAATTGAACAACTCAACTCATGGCCTTTATATAGGTTTTCTAAGGCTCCAAGATCATTCCAACAAAGTCTATGGATGTTATGGGATCATTCCAAGTGTCCCTAGGCCCTCAAAAACCATTAAACAAGCCCCTTGAATCGAAAAACAAGCTTTAAAGTCGGTCTAACCGGCTGGAACAGGCAGCTGCCTGTGTTTTCTGATGCTGGGGGTGCCAGGCGGCCCGCGTAAGGTCCTGCCTGGGCTTACGCGGCCTGTGTGGATGATCAGAACTGGCCAAACAAGTTTCGTTATTTGCACTTTAGGTCCTTGGTCCTTCCAAACGTGGTTTTACCTTTATTTCTTGCACTTTGAGCCCTCTAACTTGACTTTTAAGGGCCTTAAGACATAACCAAACATTGTTAAGTCCTTGGTTAACTTTGTGATCACCCGGAAAGCCATAAATTTCAACGTTGACGCTTTTAACCCCTCGTATACGAATATTGTCATAACTTTCTCATACTTTATCGAAACCTTGTGAAATTTTTATCACTTATTCTAGTGAGCATAATTAATTGTTACAAAGCTTCGGGTTTGCTGAAAGGTCACTCAGAGGTATACTTTAAACATGTTGGCACATTTAACCCCGGTAGTTTGTAATCTCTCACTTTCTTCCACAATTAGCTTCGTATGATCCATGATTTATTCGTTTAAGGTTATAAACATCATGTGGGGCTATTATGAAGTATATTTATTTATTGTTGACATGTTGAATCCTTTTATATACACATATTCCTTGTTCGTCAACTTTAGTCCCTCAAAGTCAATTCTTTACACGTTTAAAGTCTGTGACACGTGTCGATATATTATTGGACATGAAAAACTCATATCCAGCATGTCAACAAAAAAAATGTTGGCGAGTATACAAGTTTGAATAGATAATAGTATAATAGTTTAAAGCGTTCCAAAAACTCATATACAGCATGTCAACACATAAAAAGTTTCACCATGCTATTAAACGCAGTCCAAGTGATAGCCCAAGTTTCCAATGCGTTAACCGCTTTCCCAAGACTCAAGGAAAGCAAATAAATGTCTCCTCCTAACAATACCCCAAAGACTAACGGGGAGATGCATTACCCCTATAGCACTACCATTGTTAAGGCGGAACTACACACAAGGATTAGACGTTCACATAGCATAAAAGTCTCAAGTCTCAAGAATCAGGTTTCATGTTTACAGCGGATAGAGTAAGTTTCAAATAGTTTCAAGTGTCAAGTGTCAAGTTTATAGAATACATGTTGCATCCCAAAAGTGTTCAAAACAAAAAGGGATCGAGTATACTCACAGTGGGTGCTAAGTATCAACATCGACTATTGGATTGAAGGGAGTGCTGGAGTTAGCCTGATTATAACATAATAGGTAAGCGTTGAATAGAAAGTCAAATCGTGCGAACATCGAATGAAATGTTGGACAGATCTCCTGATCGGATGAACATTCGAATGGATGGTCGTCCGATCGAATGACCTATTGATCAGGTTGACCCCATCCGGTAGAATGGTCATCCAGACGGATGACCATTCGATCAAATGGTCATTCGCTCAGTGGTGTGCTTTGCAAACTGTTTCAAACTTTTCAAGTTTTCGTTGTAGTATAAATCCAAGCCCTTCGATCGGACGACTATTCAAGTGAAAATCTGGTAGTTAAAGTTTTGATTCAAATAGCTTAAGTATTGAAGGCTACGGGAAACAAGTCGTTCGGTCGGATGGTCCTTCGATCGGAGGATCGTCCGATCGGATGGTCATTCGACTGTTGTAATCCTGCTCCTTTGAGACCTTCATAAGATTTCTAATTTCGAGTTTAACAGAGACGACGTGGTAACGTATCATGACAACGGAAGCCCATTAAGGTTCAGCTCGTCTGATCAGATGGGAATCACCCCGTTCGACCGGATGATTGTTCTTAACGGTGTCTCATGTCTGATCCGTAATTTGGTCATCTCCCCGGTGATAATCCGTTTTCAAGCCGACTCCAGACTAAAGAATAAGTCTACAGCCTGATTGGATCCAGATTTCACCGATTAAAGTAAAAAGTTTAAGAAAGTTTGGAGAATAACATGTAATCAACTGAAAACGCTTAGATTTAGTATAGATTCGTAGTAAGACGTGTAGAAATCTCTTAGATCTGGACTAAATCTTGACGGAATGACATTACACAGCAGATTGTACAAACCGCCATGATGATGTCATCCTCAAGAGCCCAAATCTTAGTGATTTCACGGTGAAAAGTATGATTTTGATGAAGAATCAAGTGATAAAATGTGTATTGATGAAAGTCGTACAAGAATCAGGAAGAAAACTTATAAGAATCGCTTGAAAATCGAAGAAAAGTGCTTGAGAAAGTCGGAGAGCATGCTGGTCGGAGGATCCTGTCACATCAAGTGATGTGACAGGGGTATTTATAGTGTAGAGGGACAGAGGCAATGCAAGTGCTCGTTTGATCGGACGGCCATTCGGTCGAACATCTATCCGATCGGATGGTCATCCGATAGGATGTCCGTTCGGACAGTCCGATCCGTTTGGCTAGTTTTCCGACTTTGGTTCGTTTTGCGAGTTAGACTAAGAGTTGCGTTGCATATTATTGTGTAACATGATAAGATTGTATAACAAACACAAAAGTTTCCATGTTTACAAGTCTACATAAGCGTTGAGTTTCAAGTTTCTCGTTTAACAAAGCCTCAAAGTTTCTCGTTCCATAAGTACCAAGAGTCAAGAATCAAGTATCTAGTTTCAAGAATCAAGATTCATAAGTATCAAGCATCAAGAATCAAGTTTCGAAGTATCATGAGTCAAGTTTCAAAGTATCACAAAATTCAAGTATCATAAGAGTCAAGTATCACAAAGTTTCACATAGTATAGGGACTAAACTTGTCAAAAGTTAAACGTTCAGGGACGCAGGGCGTTACACCATCTTCCCTAAATCAATGTCTTAGCGAACCCTAGGTCTTTATGCTATCAAATTCAAGCAACACAAACGATGAATATAAAATTTAGATTTTCCGTCGATTTATAAACTAAACAGAACATCCACGATTTATTTTAAACCTTCCATTTTATGGATATTTCATCTCAACCCACTCTATGTCTCAATTTTTAATTCAAAATCTCACCAATTTTTCGAAAATTCTTGATCCGGCCCTGTGCTTTTACTTCAAGGCCGATACACTATGTGACTCGATGAGTGTTAAATTCTTTTATACCTCGACTATTTTAACTTACGAAACTCTTCTCAAGTTTACCCTATTCTACATATCAATCTCCTCGATCTAGTGCATTCTTGCCCGTAAATTTTCGTAATTAATCTAATTGCTGATAATCACTCGCGTTACTCCATTTTACAAAGGTCACCTTGTTTTAAAAAAAAACTATGATGACTCTTCATTTTTACAAACATCGACCCACCTAGTTAGTGAACCGTAATTGATTAGTAGTCGCCTTATTCAAGGAACACAAGCGAGTTAACGTACACGCCCTAAAGACACCAACCAAGATGATAACCCTCAACTTAGTGCTAGGATCTCATACCGGTGACCCTAGAAAATGTCTTAGGAAAAGGATGAACAACCTAACCCTCAAGACTACCAATCAAAAACCAAACTTCTACAATCCCAACTATACTTAAAGACCAAAAAAACCGATAAAATCCATACCTAGGAAGCCTCCCATTGCACACAACTGGTAACTCCCGCAATCCCACCCGTACACCGTGTCATTTGTGCACCAAGTGTCATACCTATAGCCATTTAGTTGGAACCCGACACCATACTACCAAACTACCACCCAACCAACCTACAACTACCATTCCAACGGTCGACCTAATGCCTACGCATGATCTAGACTTAGTAACTCAAATCATACATGCCAACACCAATGAAGTTGATTATATATAACTTTAGTCGTGGTCAAACTTTTCCAAAGCCTAATTTTTCTATAAAACAAGCACAACCCTTCTCACCTTGTGTAAAATACTCTCGAGAGAACATACTCGTAGTCTAAATATTTTCTCAAACACCTAACAATGCTAACGCTTAGTTTTAGGTCTAAATGTGTGGGCAGAAATTCACGAAATCGGGCAACCTACAACCTCTATCAGTCAAAACTTTCAACAAAAGTGACACTTTTATGAACTTAACCCTTCAATTTTCAATCTCTATCTCAAGCAAACTCAATCTTATCACCCCTAAATGGTAACAAGCTTGATTCTCTAACTTCACCTTATTTCTTTTCCAAACTTTTTATGATCATGACATTCGATGCATTCAAACATTACATATTAGCCTTACATATGATTATCATTACACATACTTAAATTCTTATATTTGACATTACAAGTTAGTTTACATATGTCATTCATTATTCATGCTTAAACTTATACATTCAGCATTACACGTTAGACTTACAAATGTCTATCACTATTCATACTTAAATTCATACATTTGACATTACATGATAGTCCTACATATGCTTATCATTACTCATACTTGAAACTTATACATTCGGTGTTGCATGTTTAGTCTTACATGTGTCTATCCTTACTCATACTCAAACCTATGTGTTTGACCTAACCCTATTTGTTTTGCATACGTATGTACTCAGGCACACTTGAATGCAATCACATATACACACACTCGGTAGTCGGTATCTTCATGCATTCATACGCCAATCCACGACAAATCACAAGGTAGGTCTTACCCAAAACAATCGCATACCCATCCTTACTATAATCTCATATTTTACATTCGAATACCCTCGTAGTCAAAACTTATTAACGTTATGCATTTCGTTCACCGATTTTGACACAAGACATCTCAACCAACATGTGTGTACTTTTATTGCAATACCTTATTTTTACCCTTTAACCTATACACCACTAGCACAACCAATGCAGATCATGCAATGATCGGAATAACTACGGGTGCACAGGTAATTATAACGGTTGGCGCATGAAAATCATAACGAAGTGTGTCGTGAAGAGGAACGTTACATGACATCGAGTAACGAAATGGATGTGACATGGTTAGAACATGGTGGATACGCCGCTGGTACTTCTTATATATAAGTGTTCATACCATGTTAACAAAATCACGTAAAACATGCCATGAGAAGTTCGATGTTATTCAGACCCGCTTTGTAACATCCCAAAAATACAAAACTTTATATTAGAGTTAAAAAGTATACATAAACAAGAATTTACTAACTAGGAATTTATAACCTAGTTAACTACAAGTCTAGAAGTAAGTTAAAGTAGGGTTAAAGCAATCAAACTTTAAGTTAAACAAAAGTGGAGGGGCCTATGTTGTTAAAATTGAAAATTATATTATTAAATATAATAAAACAAAAACAAAACACCCCATTTAGAGGGCTGGTTCGATCAGGACCACTCTCAAAACCCTAACTATCACAAAAACCACGAATTGAAGGCTCAAATCAAGTTCGAATCAAAATCTGAATATAGATTAGTGGTCTCCTTGTTGTAGGGATCATAAGGTATGTAAATTTCGGTATTTTTGATTCATCTCAAGTTCTAGACAAATCATGAAAAGTTGAAATTTAGCTTGAATGTGTCATGCATGAATGAAATTGGAGGTGATATAAGGTTTAGGGACAAACCCTAGATGAATTCTTGTCAAAATCTTGCATGATGTTTGTAAGGTCATAATCACCATAGTGGGTGATTAACAAGTTAGTAGAACTTGATAAACACTAGGATTAAGACTTTTGATTTAGTGTAAACTGAAATTATGTGATAATCTCTGAAATATTGTTGTTGAAAATATGTATATATTTGCCTAATTGAAGTTGATTTAGACAAGTTAACAAGTCATGAACTTGGTAATAATCATGTGAAAATTTGACCCACTAGGTGTTTGTTGAAATGCCTAAGTGGGGAATTAACATGTTGAAAATCGGATAAAAACGCATAATTGACTATTGTGGCAATGTATGTGTTAATAATTACGAAAAGGGTTCTAAATGTAAGTTGAATTGAACTCTTTAGGCCAAGCATCCGGATCGTCAAGCGGACAAGCCGGAGGAGGAGATACGCGCTTGAAGGGTGTGCTCTAAAGGTACGTGACTTTAGTCTCGTTAAATTACGCATATATGTTTGAGCTTAGTGTATAGATAGAATCGTAGTGTGAAGGATGCGTTGGCGTGTTCTAAAGTGGCGTAGTTCACTCGATCATCAAACGGGTCAAAATAAAGACTTGGGATTGGGTTTGGCTTGTTAATAAAGTGATGGCTTTCACTAGAAAGTCAAACTGGTTAAATAGATGCCATAAAAGGAATCATGACATAGCGATATAATGGTTTCGTAAGTTGTTAAGTGTTGGATTGCACTACGCTTATGGATCTAGCTATGATACTTTAAGTTGTGAATCCAGGATATTGGATCAAATAAATGAAGGCATGTTTCAAAGGCCGTTTAAAACGGAATGTTGAACTCCGAGGAAACGAGCTTTTAGTTCCAAGGAAACATAAAGCCATGAATAGCGCAAACACACCAAGATGTACAAGCCCGGGAACTTGGGTACTGGCATCTAAAAGGTTTTAGAATAAGAAATCGGAATTATACACTTATAGTTAGAATGGGTCGAATAAATGATAATATAGTAACTTTTAGCCGTATGATCAGTGAGTCAAATGTTGGCATGATAGTCGAAATGAACATGTCCGTAATGAATTTACAGACATACATGAAAGAAATAGCCTAAAACGGCATGCGGATTAGGGCGAAATCCACAAAATAGTTAAATGGCAAAGTTACAGAGTCCACCGTAAATTACGGTCTCTACCGTAATTTACAGTGGAAAACAAAAGTCTTACGGTGAATCTCTACTGATTTACGGT
Organism: Helianthus tuberosus; assembly: GCA_030545235.1. Taxonomy (NCBI): domain Eukaryota; kingdom Viridiplantae; phylum Streptophyta; class Magnoliopsida; order Asterales; family Asteraceae; genus Helianthus; species Helianthus tuberosus. The sequence continues at coordinate 4,412,992 of CM060436.1, read as the reverse complement.
AGACCAAGACCATTCAGTGTCTACCGTAATTTACGGTAGATACCGTAAATTACGGTAGAGCCCAGGGAACTTAGTATTTAATTTACTTTTCGATGTCGGAATTCGTTTATATGTACTATATTAATGTCAAAACTAATGTTTTTAGTGGTTTTGACCCTAGGTATGGATGGGGTCCTTCCGGATGGTGATCAAGTACGTTGTCAAGAACCGCACACGCATTTTGAAGCTTCTGCACCAAACTTAACCTTGTCTAGACTTTAGTCATGTTGTAAATGGTTTATTATCTGTGTTTTGAATCCTTTAAACTAGTTGTTAGTTGACTAGCAAGGGTTAACTTAAAACTTGTTATGTACTATCTTGGATTTGTTTTGGGTACTATCACAAATATGTATGGTCTTTAAACACGAAAAGTTTTTGTAAACTCTGATTAGTATGAAGTTCATATAATTATTCATTAAATTCCGTCCAGTATTAAGGGTGTTACAAGTTGGTAATCAGAGCTCAAGGTTGTTAGTAAAGTGTGTTCGGTTCAAGCTTGATTAAGCATCCGGTAAGAATTAATTGTTCTAAGTAGAGTTACTAAGTATAAAAAGGGAATAATGAATAGATATGCATGGGAAGAGCGTGTTAATACACTCAAACCCGGAAAGTGCATTAAATAAGAGCGATGAAAACATGTTATGAACTTGAATAAACCGAAGTAAATAAACCATATTCTATAGATGAAATGTTTAACGCTCGATGTAAACATTTCAGTTAAAGATGACGGATAAAGGTAATGACGATGCGGTGCCAAGAGTCACCGAGCAAACAAGAGAAGTGATTGCTGAAGAGGTAGGGAAGGCAATCGAAAACAGTTTGTCGGGCTTTATAGATAAAATCCAAAACAAGGTATTATCGGTGGTGGAAGAAAGAATCAAGAAATTGGAGGATAATACCAATCTAGCAAAGGAAAAGTCGGGAGGACGAAAGTCTTATTCTTATAAAGAGTTCATGGCATGCAATGTCACACCCCGAAATTATCAGAGCATTGGCGTGGCTGGACTGGTATCTTCATTGCACAGCGGAAGCAAATAATCTAAGTCTTTTAGAAATTGAACGCCACTAAGTACTCGTGTCTCCAATGGTTCTCCTATTCCAACCGTGCCTTGTCTTAAAATGCAACCTGAGAAAGAAACATGCGAAAAATCAACATAAAGTTGAGCGAGTTCATCGTTTGTTTGTAAAAGATTTGAAATAAATCTTTTGAGTTGTGAAAGATTTGAAATAAATCTTTGGAATAACCGGTTTTTGAAATAGTGTTGAGAAAACGAATTTAAAAATCATTTTCTTGCCAAGTTATATGGAAACGTTGTGTTTGTAACACAGTATGTTCATAAAAACCATGCAGTTGTAAAGTCTTGTATTTGTAATGTTCGTATAACCGTCAATGCCCACCCTGACTTTGACTCCATACCCGCATAATCCTATGCTTTGAATTTTGTATAAAACATGGTATTTAATTTGTATGAACAAGTATTTTTTTGTAAGTATAAGATCCCTGGTATGTAGCAAATAAGGAAAAAAGAGATCACCAATAGTTTGCAAGGCCATTGATATGTGTGAAGTGCAAGTAGGAAGACTCAAACCTAACGGATTTCGCGTTGGGCACAAAGTCACCCCGAGGTCCGTTCTGCTGGGCCTGGGGCTGGTGTAACAACTCTCATCAAAAGTCCTAATTATTATTTTAATTTGGCCAATAGGAAACCCTAATTGAGAAACCCAAGTGATTCTGAACAAACCCTAAAATTTTCAGAACAATCAGAATCAGGATCAGGGCCCCTAAAACTCAAAGGGGGTATACCCTAGTTAACGATTATCTAAAATTACTCGCTGTCAAAATTCGGAATTTAGAATCTGTCAAGTCAGCAAAGCTAGTCCCAACCGTGGCTACCCTATAACCTATTTTTAACCCTTACGCACCGTAACAATTTGAGTCTTACGGTCCGTAAGCATCCTTACGCACCGCAACAATTTTAGGCTTACGGTCCGTAAGCAATGCAAAATTTTAACTATAAATAGCAGACATCAGTTTTCAGTTTCCGTCGCTCAATTCTTATTCTCAATCTCGAATTCTGAAGTTATAAGCATAATATTTTGGGTATTATACCCCTAATTAGCGAAGTTCTGCTCCGTTGTAAGTATTATAACCCCGGTTTCATAATATTTACGCTGCCCGATTGATTTAGGGTTCCGTAACAACTGTCGTGGTTCTGCCCGACGTAGTTGTTGGAATGCCGTCTCGGGGAGGGTATTATTAATAATTTCAAAGGGTTATGGTACTAACCACTGTACATTGTATAAATTATAGATTATACCCAGGAAACCCTTACGAAAAGCCTAAGACAGCAATGTGAGTAATCTCCTTTTTGTTAACATGTTTTACCAAACCTTAAATGTTTTACTATGAAATTTAGCAGTGATTGAGTCTTTGTGGTTATTCAATTACTGCCGGTATGTTGGGGTTTTGTATACAAAAATTTGTACTACCTGGGAGTAGTAAGTCGAGTATGACAGTACGTTACCATTGGACAATGAGTTAGCCAATGTGTAATATGACCCACAAGTCAGGATTGATAGTACCAAATGGAGTAATTGTGTAGACATAAACAATGTGATCGCTCTCAATACTGTTCACTGTGACTTTAAACTTGATTAAACTGGGATTCACTCACCAGTATTTCCCGCTGACAAATATTTTTAAAACATGTTTCAGGTAACCCAATGTGAAAGCCAATTAGTAAAAAGCCAGCTGGAGAGCACTGAAGGCTTGGGAAAATGTGGCTATAAAAGTTACCTAATAAACGATGTTTTAAATTCAATAATATATGGTTTGTCCCTATAATGTATTGTAATAAGAAACTTGGGTTTTTCCCATGTTATTATTAATATAAAAGATGGTGGTTTTACTCTGATAAACATTTCCTAACTACGGTCCTGATGTAAATTCCGCTGCGAGACTAAATACAAACTTGATACCACCAAACTCTGTGATCACGTTCGCCCATTCCCGGGAAACAGGGATCGGGGGTTGTGACAGAAGGTGGTATCAGAGCCTAGCCACTGGTCTGAGCCAAAGAAGTGTTCTGCTGACACTTAAATTTTGAATTAATGTTAGGAAATAAAATAAGGAAATATATGCATAACTGTAATTATGTGTTATGTGTTATTTGATTATTTGTTAGTTTTCAGTATGAGTGATCAAGGACAATCAGACGTGAATCGTCAGTTAGCTGATTAACCTAGGAATGAAGGTACATCATCACAGCCTGCCCTCTCGGGGTATGTTGCTGATCAGGAAGACGGGATATTTGCTTTTAGAGCTCAATCTGAAGAACCATTTCCTACTAAGAAACGAGGATGGTTCAGTAAAGAAGCTTTTGCTCGTAGAAAAAGAATGAGGAAATTGCAACAACAAAGGGCTTTAGCAGCTATTAAGAGAGAGACAGATGCCCAAACTCAAGAAATACTTAATAGAAGCCTAGCGAATTTCCATATCTTAGCTACGACTGTTGCTGATCCAAGTCTGGAACAATTAGTAGCCCCACAACCACAAAACCCAGAACAGCCCATGGAAATAGGAAATCAGGAAAACCAAGAAGAGATGTACAATTTTAACCCAGAAGAAATCCCTAGAGTGCCTGCACCAAACCCCATAGACTCGAATTATGACCCCTGGTGGGATGACAATAGAGACTTTGTGCAACGTTACCCTATCCAGGATTATCCACCCATACAGAACATAGAAGCTTACCCAGGTATGGACCCTTTAGATCCCTATTATCAAAATGACTATATTAGGGAAATATTAGAGGATCCTTACCAATTTTAGGAAATGTCACCCCCATATCAGGAAAATGCACCCCAGATTCCAAACCCAGTCCGAGAACCTGCACCCCCAATGAGTGCAGAAAACGTTCAAGAACTTAGGACTTTCAGGGAGGAAATTTTAGAGAGCAGTGAGAGGATGCGTCAGGTGGGAGAGCGTCTCGTATGGAAATACGATGAGCGCAATATGGATTTCTGGATGAATCCATATCCATGAATGTTAGAATTTCTGAAATCTTGCATGGAGCAAGCATAGAAATTTTAAATCAGGAATTTATAGCAAACCTGTATCCCATGAAACTGGTAGGATTTGATGTTATTTTAGGAATGGATTGGTTAATAGCCAATAAAGCCAATATTTTATGTGATCAAAAGTTAATCCAAGTAAATTCACCAAAAGGTAAAACAATCACAATTAAAGGAGATAAGCCCTTTAGATCCACAAAAATCATATCTGTGATGAAAACTGCAAGTTGTATGAGAAAAGGTTCTATAGTGTATTTGATTTCTATAATCACTAACACTAAAGGAAAAGAACTAAAAGATATTACAGTAGTATCTCAGTTTTCAGATATCTTTCCAGAAGAATTACCAGGACTACCTCCAGACAGAGAAGTTGAATTCAGAATTCACCTATTACTAGGAACATCACCAATTGCCAAAGCACCTTACCGTTTGGCACCTGCAGAAATGCAAGATTTGAAGAAACAACTAGACGCATTGTTAGAAAAAGGATTTATACAACCAAGTTCATCGCCATGGGGAGCACCAATATTGTTTGTTAAAAAGAAGGACGGATCAATGCGTATGTGCATTGATTACCGTGAATTAAACAAGGTCACGATTAAGAATCGGTACCCATTACCGAGAATCGATGATTTGTTTGATCAATTGCAAGGAGCTAGATTTTTCTCTAAGATCGATTTAAGGTCAGGATATCATCAATTAAAGGTACAGGAAGAGGACATTCCTAAGACCGCTTTTAGAACAAGGTATGGCCATTATGAATTTACTGTCATGCCATTTTGTTTAACCAATGCCCCAGCTGCATTTATGGACATGATGAACCGAATATGTAAGCCATGTTTGGATAAATTCATAATTGTATTCATAGATGATATTCTAATTTATTCTAAGAATAAAGAAGATCATGCAAGGCATTTGCACATACTTTTAAGTTTGTTAAGAAAGGAAAAGTTTTATGCTAAGTTTTCAAAGTGCGAATTTTGGTTAGAACAGGTGCAATTCCTTGGACACTTAGTCAACCATGAAGGAATTCATGTAGATCCAACAAAAATTGAGGCAATTACCAAATGGAAAACCCCTGAATCACCAACTGAGGTTAGAAGTTTCCTAGGATTGGCAGGTTATTATAGAAGATTTATTAAAGATTTCTCTAGAATAGCCATTCCTTTAACTAAGTTAACCTGTAAATCTGTTAAGTTTAAATGGGGATTAAAATAAGATGAAGCCTTTAGAATTCTTAAGCAAAGATTGACCCATACACCCATATTAGCATTACCAGAAGGAACTGAAGACTTTGTAGTCTATTGTGATGCTTCTAAATTAGGTTATGGATGTGTGTTGATGCAACGACATAAGGTTATAACTTATGCATCTAGACAACTTAAGAATCATGAAGAAAATTATTTAACCCATGATTTAGAATTAGGAGCTATAATTTTTGCTCTTAAGATTTGGAGACATTATCTTTATGGTAGTAAGTTTACCATATTCACTGATCATAAAAGTTTAAGGTATGTTTTCGGACAGAAAGAGTTAAATATGAGACAAAGACGTTGGATGGAATTTCTTAGTGACTATGATTGTGATATCCAGTATCATGAAGGAAAAGCAAATGTAGTGGCAGATGCTTTAAGCCGAAAGTTTCATGAAAAGCCAAAAAGGGTATGTTCTCTTAAATTAAATCTGCAAGTAGATTTAAATGATCAAATAAGAGAAGCACAAGAATCAGTAATCAAGGATGATTCTGAAAAATTAAAAGGTATGTTAAAAGAATTAAAACAAGGAATAGATGGGATATGGAGATTCCATGAAAAGAGAATGTGGATACCTAAATTAGGAAATCTACGTAATCGTATATTAGAAGAAGCCCATAAATCTAAGTATACAATGCATCCAGGAAGTGATAAAATGTACCAGGATTTAAGGAAAAATTTCTGGTGGATAGGAATGAAAAAGGACATAGCAACCTATGTTTCTAAATGTTTAACTTGTTCACAAGTTAAAGCTGAACATCAGAAACCCTCAGGTTTGTTACAGCAATTAGAAATGCTAGTTTGGAAATGAGAATTAATAACAATGGATTTTGTTACTAAATTACCCAAAACTAGGAAAGGAAATGATACAATCTGGGTGATTGTAGATAGACTAACTAAGTCAGCTCATTTTCTACCAATGAAGGAAACAATTAGTATGGAACAATTAGCTAGATTGTATGTAAATGAAATTGTTTCTTTACATGGCATTCCTTTATCAATTGTTTCTGATAGAGATAGTAGATTTACCTCTCGTTTTTGGTCAAGTTTTCAAAAGGCAATGGGAACCAAGTTAAAGCTAAGTACGGCTTATCATCCACAAACAGATGGACAAAGTGAAAGAACAATCCAGACAATGGAAGATATGCTTAGAGCTTGTGTAATTGATTTTGGAGCTAATTGGGATGAACACTTACCTTTAATAGAATTTTCTTATAATAATAGTTATCACACAAGTATCAATGCTGCACCATTTGAAGCACTTTATGGAAGAAAGTGTCGAACCCCAGTCTGTTGGGCAGAAATAGGGGAACAACAATTATCTGGACCTGAGATAGTGCAAGAAACAACTGACAAGATTTTTCAAGTCAAGGAACGACTGAAAGTTGCACGTGATCGACAAAAGAGTTATGCTGATAACCGATGCAAGCCAGTAGAATTTCAGGTAGAAGATAAAGTATTGTTAAAAGTTTCTCCTTGGAAAGGAGTAGTTAGATTCGGAAAGAAAGGAAAGCTAAGTCTAAGATACGTAGGACCATTTCCTGTGATCCAACGTATAGGACCAGTTGCTTATCGTTTACAATTACCAGAAGAATTAGCTGGAGTACATGATGTATTTCATGTATCCAATCTGAAGAAATGCTTATCAGATGAACCACTGGTAGTACCTCTTCAAGATATAGAGGTAAACAAAAAACTGAAATTTGTTGAGAAACCTCTTCAAATTGAGGATCGAAAGATCAAGTTTCTCAAATATAAACGACTCGTTTTAGTCAAAGTTAAATGGAATTCAAAGAGAGAAGCTGAATACACTTGGGAGCTGGAATCAGAAATGAAGAGAAAGTATCCTCATTTATTCCAGTAAATCTCGAGGACGAGATTTTTATTAAGGTAGGGAGAATGTAACAACTCTCATCAAAAGTCCTAATTATTATTTTAATTTGGCCAATAGGAAACCCTAATTGAGAAACCCAAGTGATTCTGAACAAACCCTAAAATTTTCAGAACAATCAGAATCAGGATCAGGGCCCCTAAAACTCAAGGGGGGTATACCCTAGTTAACGATTATCTAAAATTACTCGCTGTCAAAATTCGGAATTTAGAATCTGTCAAGTCAGCAAAGCTAGTCCCAACTGTGGCTACCCTATAACCTATTTTTAACCCTTACGCACCATAACAATTTGAGTCTTACGGTCCGTAAGCATCCTTACGCACCGCAACAATTTTAGGCTTACGGTCCGTAAGCAATGCACAATTTTAACTATAAATAGCAGACATCAGTTTTCAGTTTCCGTCGCTCAATTCTTATTCTCAATCTCGAATTCTGAAGTTATAAGCATAATATTTTGGGTATTATACCCCTAATTAGCGAAGTTCTGCTCCGTTGTAAGTATTATAACCCCGGTTTCATAATATTTACGCTGCCCGATTGATTTAGGGTTCCATAACAACTGTCGTGGTTCTGCCCGACGTAGTTGTTGGAATGCCGTCTCGGGGAGGGTATTATTAATAATTTCAAAGGGTTATGGTACTAACCAATGTACATTGTATAAATTATAGATTATACCCAGGAATGTAACATCCGTCAAAATAGATTCCCGAAATTCGACCCGTTTTAAATTTTGAATCGTAATACTTAACTCGGAAAATTTTCGCGAATTAATTTACCGTTGAAAGATTTTGTTTATTTTTTTTATTTAATTTTCGATATAATTATTACTTTATTTATTTAACTAATTAGTTAAAGTTAAAGTTGGATACCAAGTTAGTCCATTAAATATAAGTAAGGGATCAGTTTGTGACATTATAAAACTTATTTCAAAAAGATGTTGTCTCCTTTTCTTTTGCCGCTAAAAATCAAAACATCATAATAGCTGTGCTATTTTTTTTATTCAATCTAAATTGTAAGTTCCCAAAATGTAGGGCCATTAATCCATTTATTGCACAAACTCCCCTCATTAAAATAAGTTACCGCCAACTGTTGACAGCAAAGAGCTTTGCCAAGTTCCATTTTTTCTTGCTGATTTTTCGGTGATATTTATTACACCCTCTTAACGTATTGCCATAAATTTCGAGTCCGAAACATGCTATATATACGACATCCTCACAAGCCACTCACGACACCATCCTATCTCTCTCAAACTCTTCTCGAATCACCTGCATGTTGCCAGAGTCGGAGAAACTCGCCAAGAACAAGAAGAACCTCCGGAGATGTTTAAACTTTATGTTGGAACTTCAGCTCGAGTGAACCAAGCTCACCGGAGCCATACGGAGATCACGACGGGAACCTTTCATCGTCGTTACGTCTGCGGATGTTACCATTCGATGAAGATGATATGGTTGGTTCGAGTTCACGTCACTTCATTTCGGTATATATTTCTATTCGTTTCAGTTTCTTTTCTTGTCCTTACAAACGTGTTTTAACGCAAATAATGTTAAACAATGGATGGGTGATGCTTCTGATTCATATCCGTACTCTTAACTCACCGGAGTGAAACCGAGTTCGCCGGAGGCTCGCCGAGGCCGAAGTAACCGAAGCCGAACGGAGATCACAATGGGGACTCGGCTCGACTCGTTACGTATCCGGTATATTTTTTCCTTGTCCATTTCGTTCTATATAAACAACACTTGCAGTTCGATGACAGTCATATCAACACTTCATTCTGTTCATGTTCTGTGTTTAGTTTGAATCATGTTCTGTTGATTGCATGGTATGAGAACGAAGATGACTCCCTTTATTGGTTCAAAGAAAATAAAAAGTTAAAACCACTTTTCTCTATTTTTCAATTAATGAGACACCTTTCTGTGTTAAAAGTTAAAGTTCATTTTTTTAAATTAATATCTAATTCTTAATTCATTTTTCTAATTTAATTAACACTTTTAAAAGTTAAATCCCTTTTTCTTTTTATTAATACAAAATGTTTAGTTAATCTTTTTACATATGTTATTAAACGTAAGCATAAAAATCAAACTATGTAGAATTTATACAAGATTAAACTAGGATCTTATTTAACCTATAAATATTAATAAGAGCGTTGTGTTATTTTAAATATCTAGGATAACCACCCTCGTTCGTTCTCTTGGATTCCCGTTTACCCATGCACCACCGTTTGCCCATATAGGGTGACCTCGGTGTTCCATCATCCTAAACTCTTACGCTCGTCAACACTTGGATAATCGGAAAGCTTATGTGATATTGTGAGTATACTCGCAACCCCTTTTTATGTTTACCACTTTTTTTGGGGTGTAACATGTTTACTTATCAACAACTTACACATGAACATTTTTGCTCAAACACATGAACATTCCTACAACATACTTGTATACGTGATTGCTTGATGCTTTAAACATGGGTGAAAACATTATGTGGTGGAACTTATCATTAACTTCGTACGAGCCTAACCGTGACATATGTAGCGCTATAGGACTGACGCCCCGCCCGTTAAACTTGGGGTTATGTCATGAGCATGTGCGTCTTGCCTGGGTTGATAGGTTATACACATGTCTTGTTTATTGCTTATCTTGAATCACATGCTTGCTATGAGGAATTGTTCAAAACTTATCTTTTGCTATGTACGTACCAAACTTGTATACTCGCCTTTGCTTTTGCATTGACTTTTATTTTTAACATGTTACAGGTTGATGACGATGAAATGAAATGAAGTAGCATTGATGCCTAGATACACGCCTAGACGTTTAGGTCTAAAATGTTGTATCAAATTTTGATATGATGATTTCGTATTTTGAAACTTGCTATTTGACATTCTTGTATTGTTGACAATGTAGTTATGAAATGAAAATGGTTTAAATTAAATATTGCCACAAATAGCGTTATGATGTCTCGAGCAATCTTCACACTTCGTCTCATCCCGATGTTTCCGCCATTGGTTGGGGTGTGACAAGGAAACCCTTACGAAAAGCCTAAGACAGCAATGTGAGTAATCTCCTTTTTGTTAACATGTTTTACCAAACCTTAAATGTTTTACTATGAAATTTAGCAGTGATTGAGTCTTTGTGGTTATTCAATTACTGCCGGTATGTTGGGGTTTTGTATACAAAAATTTGTACTACCTGGGAGTAGTAAGTTGAGTATGACAGTACGTTACCATTGGACAATGAGTTAGCCAATGTGTAATATGACCCACAAGTCAGGATTGATAGTACCAAATGGAGTAATTGTGTAGACATAAACAATGTGATCGCTCTCAATACTGTTCACTGTGACTTTAAACTTGATTAAACTGGGATTCACTCACCAGTATTTCCCGCTGACAAATATTTTTAAAACATCTTTCAGGTAACCCAATGTGAAAGCCAATTAGTAAAAAGCCAGCTGGAGAGCACTGAAGTCTTGGGAAAATGTGGCTATAAAAGTTACCTAATAAACGATGTTTTAAATTCAATAATATAGGGTTTGTCCCTATAATGTATTGTAATAAGAAACTTGGGTTTTTCCCATGTTATTATTAATATAAAAGATGGTGGTTTTACTCTGATAAACATTTCCTAACTACTGTAACACCCGTTCTTATAAATCCAGGTTTAACGTATATTTTTCGAAAATATCCATGTGATTAATGATTACATATACATAAAAAATACGGGTTTGTTAAAAACTTTTACAATTTAAGTAATATACATAATGTAATTTTATTTTCCGTTTAAAATAACGACAAAACAACGTTACGGAAGCTTTGTTTAACATGTGTTCGGTCCTTGCTCGTCGCTTGATCTTCATCCGGGCACTCATGGCAATCACCTATGATCAAAACCAACTTAAAAGTTAGTTTCGATAGTCAAATATGAAGTTCAAACAAGTACAGGGGTTAAATATGACAAAAAATAACATTTTTCCAAGTTTGGGGGCGTCGCGTGACGCCAAGGGGCGTCGCATGACGCTAGGCCCCCTTTTCAGCAGAATGTTGCTTATCAGTTGCTGCATATTCCCTGTACGATCTGATTTCACGGAAACGGCCATAACTTCTTCGTTATTGATCCGTTTTACCCGATTCTTTTTCCTACGCGTCCGTAATTTAATTCTCCATATAATGGGGTTAAAATCCAAGATCTTACATAATAAAATTTCAGACTTTAATGCCTCGGCTTATTACCCTTTTTACCGACTTTTGTCCCGTTCGTGATTTTATCACACCAACATGTTTTATTGACCTTTAAACTCATGAAATTCATTAATACAATATCTCATATCATATTAATCTCAAATCATGGGTTTCTCACTTAATAAAATCCCGTTTACACTTAAATGATTGTTTTGACCCGTTAAGAGTATTTACGCATTTTAGTCTATAACTTGTACCTTTCTTTTGTCGCTACAAAAGTTCTATATCTAGTTAACTACAATTATTCCACCACAACTAATTTGTGGTGGATTTATCATAACGAACCCCTTTTTCCCAAATTTTACCCATCGGTTGATCATTGTACGCAAATGACCACTTTTGAGCATTTGACCCGCGAATGTGCATTCCTATGACCTTTATTCATGTCTAATGATTCCATAATCTTAATGTAAGTTTCTAAACAACCCCTATGAGTCGTTTGCCCAATATACCATTCAAGGGTATTTTAGTCAACTTTAGTCCCTCACTATTCGACGAAGGACTTTCGCTAAATATTTGACCAAATTGTATGTTTAACTAAAAGCTTGATTATACATACCTGGCTCGGGTCAAAGTATTGACCCGTTTACATAACTTTTGATTTAAATCTTTCTAGTTAAAGCGATGCAAGCTTATGTTATTTCATGTGATTACAAAACTCAACAAGCGATTGTCAAATGTTATTGTCAAATGGTGTTAACAACACCAATTGACCCATCTAGTCTAATCGACTATTTGTCCGTATGAGATGGTATTTAATTACCATTTCATCCCCTTAAATCCTTTTTCCGGATTTCCTTTGAACTTGTTTCACTCAAGCCGTTTTTATTTATTCGTCATTACATGACTAATTTACCATTTTACTCCTTTTATTATAGTCATGATTTCTTACCATTTTCCATTATTCCGACTCTCATTGAATCATGTCGGAATATCATGTACTAACCATTTAGTAGCATCAATATTAATACTTGAAATTTAGTAACTTCGCAAATAGTGAAAAAGGGGCGTAAGTTCTACTTACCTCGCATCCGAACTACACTTTTCCTTTCCTTCTTGATTCGTTTGACTCGCTCCCTCATCAAGCTTCCACCTAGCTTGTTACGCGTCAAACTATCATCATCGTTTTCAAGGTGGTTAGTTTAATCATAATTTAATACGATTATTCCACCTTACTCATTTCATATCAAAATTTACCATTTATCGAATTATAGGTCAGTTTGACTTTTTAAAAGTCAAATGCCCATTAGTATACTAATTGCATATTCGAGTTCATCAACTAGTTTTAGCATTCTTTAATTACCCGGTAGGCGTTATCTTTAGGCCACCGTTTTAACCAAGTTTTAACCACGTTTATCGCATTTAGAACTCTTTTTAATCGCATTTTGCATAATAGCCAAAACATCACCATTAGGTGTTTTAACTACAAAAATTCTAATTTCGAGCCTTCTTTGAAGCATTTCAACAAACACTTTATGGGCAGAAATTTACATGTTTATTTATCAAGTTTCTAGATTATCTCTTAGCCCTAATTTCACATAAATCAACCTTCTTACAAAGTTGTTAGCTTCTATAATTCTGAAGTCACTTCACAATTGTCAAATTACACTAGAATATCACCCAATTTCCTAGTGTTTACTAAAATCTACATAACCTTCTAATCACCTACAATGGTGATCATGGATTTTACTAAAATTTCACATGATTTCAACTCGTATTTGTCTAGGGTTTGTCCATAGACACTATAGTTGTTCCTAAATCATCATAAGACACACATGCAACCATAGTTTCAGATTATTCCAATTTCATGAGAATTTCAAGTTTGAGAGTTTTCATGAAATTTTGCATACCTTGTAATCCTCTCGTGATGAGGATCAATAATCTGTGCTTGGATTTCGATTTGGGCTTGATTTCCCCTTTCAATTTGGTGAATTCTTGAAGTTTAGGGTTTGAGCATAGAACTCCCTGGCTCTCCTGCGATTTACGACCAGAACACACACTTAAAGTGTGTGTTTTGGTGTTAAATGTTTTATTTAATACAAACTTGTTTCAAGTTTGTCACCTTTGGTCCCTACACTTTACCAAGTTGCATATAGTGTGTTTTTAACAATTTGTCTTATTACTATAAGACTTATGACTAACTAAGTCATTTATTCCCAGTTACTTTATCTTGTTCATAATCCGTTTTATTTTTTTATTTTTTTAAGTCCCGTCAACTCGGGCCCTTTTATATACTTTTGCTTTCTCAAAGCATTTCTCATCCTTTTAATATATATTAGATTTATTTATTTAAATCCCCTAATTTACCGGGTAAGTTTTACCACTTACTGTATTTTACCCGTTCTGTAGTGTTAACGTGGTTTGATTACCAAACCCGTTTTCGGGGTGTTACAACTACGGTCCTGATGTAAATTCCGCTGCGAGACTAAATACAAACTTGATACCACCAAACTCTGTGATCACGTCCGCCCGTTCCCGGGAAACAGGGATCGGGGGTTGTGACAGCTGGGCTCGCTACACCCAGATAGATCTACCGCTTACGTCCCTCGGTCCTACAATGAGGATTAATGGCCTCCAGTTCCCGCCTACCCACTCACATGATCTAAGTAGTAACCCTCCTTATGCTAACCATACCATGTGTAAAAATGTCTGTAATCCTTTTGTAATATGTCTATATGTATGAAAATCCATGGTCTCCCCGACTGTAAATCCCTGGTCTCCCCGACCGTAAATTCCTGGTCTCCCCGACCAAATCCCTGGTCTCCCCGACCAAAACCCTGGTCTCCCCGACCGTAAATCAATCACATTTCGAAAATAAGTATTTGTTTTGTAAAAACCGGTATGTTTAGTATAAATTTTTCGTAAATCATTTGAATTCCTCGAATTTCCTTCGTAATATGATTTAGAAATACGAGTTTTGCGTTTGTTCAAAACTTTGTATGTTTTTGCAAAACGTGCATGTCTTTCCACCCCGAAAACATTTACAAAAATGTAAAACAGTAAAAAGTGGGGGTTATGAACTCGCCTGGATTGTCTTGTGCAAAGCTAGCTATATACGACTTTGTGATGTCGCTTCCAAGACTTGACTTGCTAGCGTGCATTCTACAATATTCCTAACACGGAATATCTTATAAGTTTCTAAATAAACACAGTAACTAAACTACGTGTCACCGAGCTCTACCGAATCATTAGCCAAACGATTCGACGGTAAGTTATTGACTTAAAAGAAACGAAGAAGTCGTATTCGTTAAGTTTCGTCTAATGTCGGTAATAGTTTACTAAGCCTTGAAAGTACTTAATTTTCGAGAATTTCAAATATATAAATATTTATACAAAAATATCCATATATCGACGAAATAATGTTAGTCGCTCCGAGAAATCGTACGCGTACAAAAAGAATATTTGTATGAAAATATCATATAACCAACTCGTATTATATATCGCGTTTCGTATGATCTTTGTCAAAATATACGTATATGCCGTTTAGGCGTATAAAATAAATATGAAAAGTTATATTTATTTTATAAAAGAATCGTCGAGTTGCTTTTGAAAGGAAATACGATCTATATTTATTTTCATAAAGAGAAGTCGTGTCGTTTGTCGTTTGAAAATAAATATAATCCATATTTATTTTTATTAGGGAATTCGTGTTACGCGATGTTTGAAATAAATATATATACTATATTTATTTAGAGTTAAATGCTTGGTTGGTCCCTGTGGTTTTCAAAAAATGCAGACTTGGTCCCAATGGTTTACTAATTACACGCGTGGTCCCTGTGGTTTTCAAAAATGCACTCGGTTGGTCCCCAGCCCTAACATCAGTTAAATTTCTCAGTTAACTATGTGAGAAATGACTATATTACCCTTAAACAATTAAATAATTAAAAAAACCCAAAAAGAGATGCACCCCACTTCTTCTTCCTCAATCCCCATTTCACTGTCAAATATATATGTACCGACCACCACCACCACAGATCACCTACCACCACCAAGGTCCCTCTCTCTCTTCTCAAACAAGCCCCACCACCATAGTAGCGGATGTGGTGGCCGGAGTTATGGCCGGAGTTAACAGTGGTGGCCGGAGTTATGGCCGGAGTTAACAGCGAATGCTTGATAAATCTATCAGAGACAAGCACTACCACCACAGGTCTCTCTCTCTCTCTCTCTGAAGACGTTATGGCCGGAGTCAACCTCTGAATCATTAGCGGATGTGGTGGCCGGAGTCAACCTCTGAAACATTGAACCTCAACCTCTGAAACAAGCACCACCGTCCACCACAGGTCTCTCTCTCTCTCTCTTCTCAAACAAGAACCACCAACACAGGTCTCTCTCTCTCTCTCTTTGAATCAGAGGTCTGGTTTTTGGGCGTATCGAATTCTCTGGTTGAATCATCCAAATTGAGGCTGCATATCATCTGATCTTCACCGTTTTGATCTCATCCATGACAGGTACCTACTTCTTTTGCGATACTTTTGTTTCGTGTTAGTTACGGTTGTTTTTATGAGAAAATGTTTACGGCTGTCGGTTGATTTTGTTGTGGCCTGCAGATCTGAAAGTGGGTTTAAGCTGTGTGAGATGGGATAGATAGATAGATATATAAATTGGTGATTTCGGTGTGGGGCGTTAAAATTGAGGGGTTGTTGATGGAGATTAGTGTAGGAGTGGATCTCTAAACTGTTTATAAACCGGAGGTTGGTAACAAGGAAAGGATGGTGATGAAGATGACTTGGTCTTAACTGATGAAGATTAAGATGGGGAAGTAAAACTAAACAAAAATTATAAAGAGAGTTAATAAGCAAGGGTATTTTTGTCATTTAACATGGACTTAACTGATAAATTTAACTGATGTTAGGGCTGGGGACCAACCGAGTGCATTTTTGAAAACCACAGGGACCACGCGTGTAATTAATAAACCATTGGGACCAAGTCTGCAATTTTTGAAAACCACAGGGACCAACCAAGCATTTAACTCATTTATTTATAAAAGGATTCGAGTTTACGTTTGAAATAAATATATAAATTATATTTATTTTTTATAAAGGATTCCTCGAATTTTCCGAAGTTCAAAACAAAATAGTTTCCGAATCGTTGTAAGTTGTAAAGTGCCGTTGTAATAATTATTCATTCGTGCTTAAAGTTTCTCGGATACAAAAAGTTGCGTCTTTTAATAAAACACGTTAGTTTTAAAGGATTTTCTCGAAAAACGGGCAGAATTTCCTCTGTTTTTGGACGCCCCGACAACACAAGTTGTCGTCATTTTATCAAATTTCAATACAAGATTCAATTACCAATGTATCAATTTGCCAAAAATCTCATAGAATGTAAACTGTAATCATGTCGGTTCGAGCTCGTTATCACGTATTATAAAAATAAGGAATAGTTAACCAAAAATAATCGCGACACAAAAATTCTTTAACAATTCTTTCGCGTCGAAATGCAGTAGTTGACCGAGTCAACCGGGTCGACCGAGTTGACTTGCTGAGTTGACCGAGTTGACTCGGTTCGACCGAGTCGACCCGACCTGATTCAAAATCTGACCTGAGACTCGAACCCGCTGACCCTGTTTGACTTCTGTGGACCAAACCAAGAACCCGAGGTTGACCCGAGTAGAACCCGAAGCTGAAACACCCGAGAGAAACCCCGCTCCCGAAACCCGAAACAAATCTGAGCAAACCCGAACCTATAACTGACTGAGTAGAAATTTACTTGAACCTGTTGAAGAGAACCAACATAACCTAGACCAAACCTTCCACATCGGACAGAACAGTTGCCGTCGATGACCGGACCGGAGATCCGGTGTCCACCACAGCCCTCCTCACACCGTCGTCATCAGCATCACGCCGTCCTCCACATTAACATCATCATCGTCACACGGCGGCAGTCGCCGTCGTCACCTCGCCGGCTACCCCGCCATTCTTTCTCTCTCTCTCCGTCTGTTCTCTCTCTCTCCCTCTCTCTCGTCACGTCTCTCTCCTCTCAGTAACGCCGCCGCACATCACCACCACCCAACTATGGTGGTGGTGGTCCGATTAGATAGATCGAATCAAGGGAGGGCGTTCGGTGTGTGGGTGTGCGACAGGGAGGAGGAGGGTGGTGTTTGTGGTGGTTAGCTGGAACGCGGCTAACACCGGTCGGATTTACTCCGGCTGCCGGTAAGAGAACGAGAGGGAGAAGAGAGCAGGAAGTATAAGTGTGTGCTTGTTTGTATGCAATCGAGAGTGAGGACCGAGAGGTTGGGGGGGGTATTTGGCTGTGTTGGGTTTTCTTGTTTGTGAGAAAAGGGATTTCTCTATGTTTGTTGTGTGTATATTATATATGTATAGATCTAGAGAGGGAGAACAGACTTGATGTCTGTGTTTTACTTGTGTGAGATTGTTGAGAAGATGAAGTTATGTATAGGGTGTGGATATTGAGTTGTCAATAAGAGGATTTACTCATAAGATACCATGTATGCTATAGTGCAGACAATTGTTTAAAATAATACCACAAGAATCTCTACAAAAGATATTGCAGAGATTTTGACAACATTATGATAAGATTTAATAAATCTAGTAAAGATTTCATAGGGATTTTGCATATTATGTGCAGGTTTAGGCTTGTGGGTTTTGGGCTTGGGCCCAGGGCCCACAAGCTCAATCCCCGTGTTTAAGCGGCCCGTAATTCCTACGAGACCCGTTGTCAAAACCCTGAACTCCGTTTAACGTCAAAAATTAAAATACCCAATAATACGGTCGGTAGTCGTTTGCACGCCCGTTCGTCGATTACGGTAATAATCGCGAAAAGTTGTATCGTTGTCGTCTTTAATCCGTTTTTCGATCCGGTTTCGACTGTAATTACTAAAATTTTATTACGGAGCTAAATATAGCGTAAAAATTTAGTATTTTTCGGCATTGTCAGTATTCTGTTCGGTTTCAATCCATTGCCGTTTAACGTTTCCCAGGTTTCACTGTAAACCACCGTTCGCGCACTGTCAAGTCGGATAGGCGTTCCCAGGCACTCCAAATGCCTAATTAAGTTAATTTGCGCTGTAAACACCATTTATTATCGCCTTAATCGTCTGTTAATCACGAAATTAAGAGCCGTAAATCACGGGTTGTCACATGCAAACCGCCAATTTACAATGGGGAGGTTGACCCGATAATATGCCAGCGGTGGCTAAGCGATATGGAGGGAGTATTCGAAAGGACTCATTGTGATCCAGACAACTATGTAGCCTATGGCACGGGTCAGTTAAGGGGTCAAGCGAAATACTGGTGGGACAACAAGAAGAAAGAAATTGGAAGCGAAACAACTAAAGCTATGACATGGGATGAGTTTAAGACGCCGTTTCTTAAACATCACAGTCCCAAGGCAGTCATTAACAAGATCAAGGAAGAATTCATGCAGCTTCGACACAAGGGTGAATCTATTGATAAAATCACGGGAATATTCATGGATAAGATGAAGTTTTGTGACGAATTGATAACAAATGAGGAGCAGAAAATATATTATTATTATTATTATTATTATTATTATTAGTATTATTATTATAATATGTTGAGCGCCGAGTATAGGGAGTTTATGACTCCTTCAAAGTATGAGACTCTCACCGAGATTATAAACGTTGCTCGGGAACGGGAGATAGAGTTGAAGAAACAGATTGAAAGAGGTGAAAGAAGGGCGCAAATAGTCAATCCAAGCCCAACGAAAAAGGCGCGCACAACAGAATCCTCAAAGAAACAATAAGGGAAAAGCGGGTCATCAAACTGCAAGATATGTGGGAAGGGGCACAAAGGTGAGTGCCGGTTCAAGGACAAACCCTGTCCTATATGTGGGAAAACGGGGCACACGGCTGCATTGTGCCCGGGGAAGGTGTCGGTGTGTAACAACCCTCGGTAAAACCAACACCCTCATAATATTTCCGATACTCTAAATATATAAAATGTCTCAATATGTTTTGTATTACACCCCGTATGTGAAAACCGAGCCCTAGTTATGTTATAATTATAAAATAAAATAAAAACAAGAAATATAGGGATGAGGCGGGCCGCGTAATACCTCACCCCTAGTTTACGCGGGCCGTATGAGAGTGTTGACCGGACTCCGCTGAAACCTTTAGTTCAAGCGGGCCGCGTAAGAGTCCTCAATAGTTGACGCGGGCCGCGAGAAACCTATACACGCGATTACACCAGAGGCCGACAAGTGTCGACATCGTGGCGGACCTACTCAACGACTCAGCTAAGCTATAGTGTTGACTGGCGTTGACGCGGGCCGCGTAAGGGTCCCTTGTCTTTCACGCGGGCCGCGACAGGACCAGATTACACAACCATATAAGAAGGCCATCAGTCTTCGTTTTTCGTCGCTCATTCTCAAATCTCGAATCACAAATTCTGTAGGAAAGTTATTATAGCCAAGTATTATACCCCTAATTATCGAGGTTCTGCTTCGTTGTAAGTATTATAACCGCAGTTTTATAATAGTTACGTTGCCCGATTGATTTAGGGTTCCGTAACAACTGTCGTGGTTCTGCCCGACGTAGTTGTTGGAATGCTGTCTCGGGGAGGGTATCATTAATAATTTCAAAGGGTTATGGTACTAACCAATGTACATTTGTATAAATTATAGATTATATCCAGGAAATCCTTACAAAAAGCCTAAGACAGCAATGTGAGTTTATCCTCTTTTTGTTAATGTTTTTGGAATAATTTACAAAACCTTAATTGTTTTACAATGTGATTAAGCGGTGATTGAGTCTTTGTAGTTCTTCAATTACTGCCGGTATGTTGGGGGGTTTTGTATACAAAAATTTGTACTACTTGCGAGTAGTAAGTCGGGATGACAATACGTTACCGTTGGACAATGAGTTAGCCAATGTGTAATATGACCCACAAGTCAGGATTGATAGTACCAAATGGAGTAATTGTGTAGACATAAACATTATAATCGTCCTCGATACTGCTTTAATCGATAAAATGTTTCTTGATTAAACTGGGATTCTCTCACCAGTATTTCCGACTGACAAATGTTTTTAAAAACGTGTTTCAGGTAACCCAATGTGACAACCAATTATTAAAAGCAAGCTGGAGAGCACTGAAGGCTTGGGGATAATGTGGCTATAAAAGTTACCAAATAAACGGTGTTTTAAATTAAATAAAATAGGGTTTGTCCCTATAAATGTATTGTAATAAGAAACTTGGGTTTTGCCCTTGTTATTTATTAATATGAAATATGGTGGTTTTTACTCTGATAAACATTTCCTAACTACGGTCCTGATGTAAATTCCGCTGCGAGACTAAACAAACTGATACCACCAAACTCTGTGATCACGTCCGCCGGTTCCCAGGGAACAGGGATCGGGCGTTGTGACAGAAGGTGGTATCAGAGCCTAGCCACTGGTCTGAGCCAAAGAAGTGTTCTGCTGACACTTGAAATTATAAAATTTTGTGTTAGGAAATAAATTACGGAATTATGTGCATAACTGTAATTATTTGTTATGTGTTATTTGACTATCTGTTAGTTTTCATTATGAGTGATCAAGGTCCATCAGACGTGAATCGTCAGTTATCTGATTCACCTAGGAGTGAAGGTACATCATCACAGCCTGCCCTTTCAGGGTATACTGCTCTGCTGATCAGGAAGATGGGATATTTGCCTTTAGAGCTAAATCTGAAGAACCATTCCCTACTAAGAAACAAGGATGGTTTAGTAAAGAAGCTTTTGCTCGTAGGAAGAGAATGAGAAAATTGCAACAGCAAAGAACTTTAGCAGCTATTAAGCGAGAGACGGATGCCCATACTCAAGATATGCTTAATAGAAGATTAGCAAATTTCCATATCTTAGCTACGACTGCTGCTGACCCAAGTCTGGAACAACTAGTAGCCCCACAACCACAAAACCCAGAACACCCTATGGAGATAGAAAACCAGGAAAATCAGGTGGAGATGCATGACTTTAACCCAGAAGAAATCCCTCGGGTACCTGCACCAAACCCCCTAGACCCGAATTATGATCCCTGGTGGGACGATAATAGGGACTTGGTGCAACGTTACCCTATTCAGGATTATCCACCCATACAGAACATAGAAGTTTACCCAGGTATGGACCCTTTAGATACCTATTACCAAGATAATTATATTAGGGAAATATTAGAGGATCCCTACCAATTTCAGGAAAATGCACCCCAGATTCCAAACCCAGTCCGAGAACCTGCACCCCCAATGAGTGCAGAAAATGTTCAAGAACTTAGGACTTTGGGGGAGGAAATTTTGGAAAGTAGTGAGAGAATGCGTCAGGTGGGAGAACGTCTCGTATGGAAATACGATGAGCGCAATATGGATTTTTGGATAAATCCATATCCGTGAATGAGATAATGAAACGATGGTAGTAATAATATTATATATATAAAAAAAAATATATGTGTGTACGAATGCATATTACTATTTTATTTCTGTTGGTAATGTAATCTTTATTTCTGTACTAGTGTGTAATAGACGCATAAGTATATGAAAAGAGTAAGTAGCAATGATCTACGTTTTTTACTAGATTGTGTGTCATGTGAATTGTGATATTAATTATTATCTTGTAATATTAATATGGGATAAATGTTTAAAATTCAGATGACCGATGAAGGAAATCAAGGAAATCTGAATAACGATAACCAGAGTAACATTAACGTGGTTAATGATAATCCAAGCATCCATAACAACGAAAACCAAATGGACAATAGTGCTATCCAACACATAGTAGCACAGGGAATTATAGATGCTATGCCATTTATATTACAAACTGTTAAGGATGCTGATAATAAAAGTAAGCGACCAAGTGAACCAGAAAACAGTGTGAACAATGGACCGGTACTTCAAATGCCTATTCCTAAAAGAAGAAGAACCATGCCTTATGGTTGTTCTTATAAAGAATTCTGGTCTTGTAAACCAATGGAATTCTCGGGCAATGAAGGGGCCATTGCAACCTTACGCTGGATAGAGAAGACGAAAGCAGTCTTAAGAATAAGCAAGTGTGCTGAAGAAGATAAAATACTGTTTGCTTCTAATCTGTTTAAGAATGCAGCACTAGAATGGTGGAACACTATCCTCCAAACAAGAGGAAGTGATCAAACCTATAATATGGAATGGGAAGAATTTAAGAATAAGGTAGAAAGGAAATTCTGCCCACCCAATGAGAAAGAACAGATAGCAAACAAATTCCTAAATCTTAGGATGACTGGTGTAGATAGTAAGGGGTACACTAAGATATTCTTTGAATATGCTAGGATAGTACCAACCCTTGCATCACCAGAACCAGTGTTAATCTCTCGTTATATTTGGGGATTAATTGGGGAGATTAGACACATAGTCAAGGCAGCTAGACCTCAAACCATAGAAGAAGCTGTAGAATTAACAAGTACCTTGACTGATGAGTTAGTCCGTACTAAAGAAGAAGATCAGAGGAGAAACCTAACTCAAAGGCTTACTCAAGAATTTCATTCCGGAAATTATAATCGTAGGAATATGGGTTCTACCTCTGCATCCTATTGCAAGGTCTGCAAGAAAAAGCACTCGGGAAAATGCTCCAATCTCTGCAATTACTGCAAGATGTCAGGACACAAGGAAGAAAATTGCAGGAAGAAAACCAGTAATGGATTTTGCTTCAACTGTGGAGAAAAAGGTCATATCAGGCCAAACTGCCCAAAATTAGCTCCAGCCACAGATAACAAGAATACTAGAAATGCTAGAGCATTTGTTCTGACTGCATAAGAAGCCAAAATGATCCCAGACGTTATAGCTGGTACTTTTTTAGTTAATGATGTTTTTGCTAAAGTATTATTTGACTCTGGTGCAAACCAAAGTTTTATTAATACATCGTTTTGCAAATTTCTAAATCAGTCATTAACTAAACTACCAATAGAATGCATAGTAGAGACAGCTAATGGAGAAACTGTTAGGATTTCTGAAATTTTGCAGGGAGCAAGCATAGAAATTTTAAATCAGAAATTTATTGCAAATCTTTATCCTATGAATCTGGTAGGATTTGATGTTGTTTTAGGAATGGATTGGTTAATAGCCAATAAAGCCAGTATTTTATGTGATCAAAAGTTAATCCAAGTAAATTCACCAAAAGGTAAAACGATCACAATTAAAGGAGATAAGTCTTCTAAATCCAATAAATTCATCTCTGTGATGAAAACTGCAAGTTGTATAAGAAAAGGTTCTATAGTGTATCTGATTTCTATAATCACTAACACTAAAGGAAAGGATTTAAAAGATATTCCAGTAGTATCTCAGTTTTCAGATGTATTTCCAGAAGAATTGCCAGGACAACCTCCTGACAGAGAAGTTGAATTCAGAATCCATTTAACACCAGGAACATCACCGACTGCCAAAGCACCTTACCGTTTGGCACCTGCTGAAATGCAAGAATTAAAGAAACAATTAGATGAATTGTTGGAAAAAGGATTTATACAACCAAGTTCGTCGCCATGGGGAGCGCCGATACTCTTTATTAAAAAGAAGGACGGGTCAATGCGTATGTGCATTGATTACCGTGAATTAAACAAGGTCACAATTAAGAATCGGTACCCATTACCGAGAATCGATGATCTGTTTGATCAACTGCAAGGAGCTCGATTTTTCTCTAAAATTGATTTAAGGTCAGGATATCATCAATTAAAGGTACATGAAGAGGACATTCCTAAGACTGCATTTAGAACAAGGTATGGTCATTATGAATTTACTGTCATGCCATTTGGTTTAACCAATGCCCCAGCTGCATTTATGGACATGATGAACCGAATATGTAAGCCATATTTGGATAAATTCATAATTGTTTTTATAGATGATATTCTAATTTACTCTAAGAGTAAAGAAGATCATGCAAGACATTTGCACGCACTTTTAAGTCTGTTAAGAAAGGAAAAACTTTATGCTCAGTTTTCAAAGTGTGAATTTTGGTTAGAACAGGTACAATTCCTTGGACACCTAGTTAATCATGAAGGAATTCATGTAGATCCCACAAAGATTGAAGCAATTACGAAATGGAAAACCCCTGAATCACCAACTGAGGTTAGAAGTTTCTTAGGATTGGCTGGTTATTATAGAAGATTTATTAAAGATTTTTCTAGAATAGTCATTCCCTTAACTAAGTTAACTTGTAAATCTGTTAAGTTTGAATGGGGAATAAAACAAGAAGAAGCTTTTAGAATTCTAAAGCAAAGATTAACCCATACACCTATATTAGCATTACCAGAGGGAACTGAAGACTTCGTAGTCTATTGTGATGCTTCTAGATTAGGTTATGGATGTGTATTGATGCAACGTCAAAAGGTTATAGCTTACGCATCAAGACAACTTAAGAATCATGAAGAGAACTATTCAACACATGATTTAGAGTTAGGAGCTATAATTTTTGCTCTTAAGATTTGGAGACATTACCTTTATGGTAGTAAGTTTACCATATTCACTGATCATAAGAGTTTAAGGTATGTTTTCGGACAGAAGGAGTTGAATATGAGGCAAAGACGCTGGATGGAATTTCTTAGTGACTATGACTGTAATATCCAGTATCATGAAGGAAAAGCAAATGTAGTGGCAGATGCTTTAAGTAGAAAGTATTATGAAAAGCCAAAAAGGGTACGTTCTCTTAAATTAAATCTGCAAGTAGATTTAAATGATCAGATAAGAGAAGCACAAGAATCAGTAATCAAGGATGATTCTGAAAAATTAAAAGGTATGTTAAAAGAATTAAAACAAGGAACAGATGGAATATGGAGATTCCATAAAAAGAGAATGTGGATACCTAAATTAGGAAACCTGCGTAATCGTATATTAGAAGAAGCCCATAAGTCTAAATATACGATGCATCCAGGAAGTGATAAAATGTACCAGGATTTAAGGAAAAATTTCTGGTGGATAGGAATGAAAAAGGACATAGTAGTCTATGTTTCTAAATGTTTAACTTGCTTACAAGTTAAAGCTGAACTTCAGAAACCCTCAGGTTTGTTACAGCAATTAGAAATGCCAGTTTGGAAATGGGAATTGATAACAATGGATTTTGTTACTAAATTACCCAAAACTAGGAAAGGAAATGATACAATTTGGGTAATTGTAGATAGGCTAACTAAGTCAGCTCATTTCTTACCAATGAAGGAAACAATTAGTATGGAACAAGTATCTAAATTGTATGTAAATGAAATTGTTTCTTTACATGGCATTCCTTTATCAATTGTTTCTGATAGGGATAACCGCTTTACATCTCATTTTTGGTCAAGTTTCCAAAAGGCAATGGGAACCAAGTTAAAATTAAGCACATCTTATCATCCTCAAACGGATGGACAAAGCGAAAGGACAATTCAGACAATGGAAGACATGCTTAGAGCTTGTGTAATTGACTTTGGAGGTAATTGGGACGATCACTTACCTTTAATAGAATTTTCTTATAATAATAGTTATCACACAAGTATCAATGCTGCACCATTTGAAGCACTTTATGGACGAAAGTGTCGAACCCCAGTCTGTTGGGCAGAAATTGGGGAACAACAATTATCTGGACCTGAGATAGTGCAGGAAACAACTGACAAGATTATTCAAGTCAAGGAACGACTAAAAGCAGCACGTGATCGACAAAAGAGTTATGCTGATAACCGATGCAAACCCTTGGAATTTCAAGTAGGAGATAGAGTATTGTTAAAAGTCTCTCCTTGGAAAGGAGTGGTAAGATTCATCAAAAGAGGAAAGCTAAGTCCCAGGTATGTTGGACCTTCTAAAATTATTAGAAGAATAGGACCTGTAGCCTATCAGCTACAGCTGCCAGAGGAAATGGTAGGAATACATGATGTGTTTCATGTATCTAATCTTAAAAAGTGTTTAGCTGATGAATCATTGATAGTGTCTCTTAAGGATATAGAGGTAAATGAACAACTCAAGTTTGTAGAAAGACCTCTACAAATTGAAGACAGGAAAATCAAGAATCTCAAGCATAAAAGGTTAGTTCTGGTCAAAGTAAAATGGGACTCCAAAAGAGGACCTGAGTACACATGGGAACTCGAATCAGAAATGAAAAGGAAATATCCGCACTTGTTTCAGTAGATCTCGAGGACGAGCTCTAAAACAAGGTGGGGAGAATGTAACAACCCTCGGTAAAACCAACACCCTCATAATATTTCCGATACTCTAAATATATAAAATGTCTCAATATGTTTTGTATTACACCCCGTATGTGAAAACCGAGCCCTAGTTATGTTATAATTATAAAATAAAATAAAAACAAGAAATATAGGGATGAGGCGGGCCGCGTAATACCTCACCCCTAGTTTACGCGGGCCGTATGAGAGTGTTGACCGGACTCCGCTAAAACCTTTAGTTCAAGCGGGCCGCGTAAGAGTCCTCAATAGTTGACGCGGGCCGCGAGAAACCTATACACGCGATTACACCAGAGGCCGACACGTGTCGACATCGTGGCGGACCTACTCAACGACTCAGCTAAGCTATAGTGTTGACTGGTGTTGACGCGGGCCCCGTAAGGGTCCCTTGTCTTTCACGCGGGCCGCGACAGGACCAGATTACACAACTATATAAGAAGGCCATCAGTCTACGTTTTTCGTCGCTCATTCTCAAATCTTGAATCACAAACTCTGTAGGAAAGTTATTATAGCCAAGTATTATACCCCTAATTATCGAGGTTCTGCTTCGTTGTAAGTATTATAACCCCAGTTTTATAATAGTTACGCTGCCCGATTGATTTAGGGTTCCGTAACAACTGTCGTGGTTCTGCCCGACGTAGTTGTTGGAATGCCGTCTCGGGGAGGGTATCATTAATAATTTCAAAGGGTTATGGTACTAACCAATGTACATTTGTATAAATTATAGATTATATCCAGGAAATCCTTACAAAAAGCCTAAGACAGCAATGTGAGTTTATCCTCTTTTTGTTAATGTTTTTGGAATAATTTACAAAACCTTAATTGTTTTACAATGTGATTAAGCGGTGATTGAGTCTTTGTAGTTCTTCAATTACTGCCGGTATGTTGGGGTTTTGTATACAAAAATTTGTACTACTTGCGAGTAGTAAGTCGGGATGACAATACGTTACCGTTGGACAATGAGTTAGCCAATGTGTAATATGACCCACAAGTCAGGATTGATAGTACCAAATGGAGTAATTGTGTAGACATAAACATTGTAATCGTCCTCGATACTGCTTTAATCGATAAAATGTTTCTTGATTAAACTGGGATTCTCTCACCAGTGTTTCCAACTGACAAATGTTTTTAAAAACGCGTTTCAAGTAACCCAATGTGACAGCCAATTATTAAAAGCCAGCTGGAGAGCACTGAAGGCTTGGGGATAATGTGGCTATAAAAGTTACCAAATAAATGGTGTTTTAAATTAAATAAAATAGGGTTTGTCCCTATAAATGTATTGTAATAAGAAACTTGGGTTTTGCCCTTGTTATTTATTAATATGAAATATGGTGGTTTTTACTCTGATAAACATTTCCTAACTACGGTCCTGATGTAAATTCCGCTGCGAGACTAAACAAACTGATACCACCAAACTCTGTGATCACGTCCGCCCGTTCCCGGGGAACAGGGATCGGGGGTTGTGACACGGTGTGTTACAAATGCTACCAGCCGGGTCACAAGAAATCTGAGTGCCCGGAGTTGATCGGAAATAAAGATGACAAGAATACACACACTGAGACACCAAGAGCAAAGGCAAGATCTTTCCAGTTAACAGCAGTGGAAGCAAAAACAGAGCCCGATGTGGTCTCAGGTATATTTGCCATAAATTCAATTCCTGCACATGTGTTATTTGATACGGGTGCGAATAAATCCTTTGTTTCACATGGATTTATTCGACATCCTTCTTTTGTACTAACAAAATTGCCTATGCCATTAGAAGTAGAAATAGGTGATAACAAAAGTTTCCTTGTGTGTGATGTATGTCGAGATTGTAAGATAAGCATTAACGATGAAGAATATTCAATAGACTTGATTCCTATGTCAATGGGAGAATTCCAAGTAGTAGTCGGGATGGATTGGTTATCCCGACACCATGCGAAAGTCGTATGTTTCCGCAAGGAGATAAAACTAACATCTCCAAGTGGAAAATCTGTTACCATATACGGCGAAAAGGGGGGTAATCCCGTTATGTGTTCAATGCTAAAAGCTCGCAAGCTCATGAGGCACGGTTGTAGGGCATTCATGATATACGCGAACGAACCAGACAAGAGATCACTAGAGATTGAAGATGTACCGGTGGTACGCGAATATGCCGACGTATTTCTGGAAGACTTACCGGGAATACCTCCAGAACGGGAGGTAGAGTTCGGGATCGAATTGATTCTGGGTGCGAAACCTGTGGCCAAGGCGCCGTATCGACTCGCGCCATCAAAATTACAAGAATTGATGTCGCAAATTCAAGATCTGCTAGACAAAGGGTTTATCCGGCCTAATGTGTCTCCGTGGGGTGCACCGGTGCTATTTGTGAAAAAGAAGGATGGGAGCATGCGCATGTGTATCGATTACAGGGAGCTAAATAAACTCATGGTGAAGAATCGATACCCACTCCCAAGAATCGACGATTTATTTGATCAATTGCAAGGCGCAAGTTGGTTCTCCAAGATCGACCTTAGATCGGGAAACCATCAGTTGAAAGTCAAGGAGGAAGATATACCGAAGACGGCTTTCCGTACACGGTATGGACATTACGAGTTCATTGTGATGTCCTTCGGGTTAACTAATGCACCCGCGACTTTCATGGACCTCATGAACTGGGTCTGTAAGCCTATGCTAGATAAGTCGGTAATAGTGTTCATTGATGACATCTTGATATATTCGAAGAATGAAGCGGAACAC
This sequence comes from Helianthus tuberosus, assembly GCA_030545235.1. Lineage (NCBI taxonomy): Eukaryota > Viridiplantae > Streptophyta > Magnoliopsida > Asterales > Asteraceae > Helianthus > Helianthus tuberosus. The sequence continues at coordinate 4,383,677 of CM060436.1, read as the reverse complement.
ATAAATATGTGATGTCCTTACGAGTTCATTGTGATGTCCTTCGGGTTAACTAATGCACCCGCGACTTTCATGGACCTCATGAACTGGGTCTGTAAGCCTATGCTAGATAAGTCGGTAATAGTGTTCATTGATGACATCTTGATATATTCGAAGAATGAAGCGGAACACATAAATAATTTCCGTGAAGTATTGGAGACGCTCAGAAAAGAGAAATTGTACGCAAAGTTCTCGAAATGTGCTTTCTGGTTGCGAGAAGTACAATTTCTCGGGCACATCATTAGTGCAAACGGGGTGTTAGTAGACCCGTCAAAGATAGAAGCTGTGGCGAGATGGGATCCACCGAAGAATCCTTCGGAGATCAGAAGCTTTTTGGGGCTTGCGGGTTATTATCGAAGATTCATACAGGATTTCTCCAAAATTGCTATGCCATTAACCAAATTAACCCGTAAGGACGAAAAGTTTATATGGGGTGATGATCAAGAAAGGGCGTTCCAAACGCTCAAGGAAAAACTGACCCATGCACCGGTATTGTCATTACCGGATGGAACAGATGACATGGTAGTTTACTCAGATGCATCACATTCGGGGCTTGTCTGCATTTTGATGCAACGAGGCAAGGTTATAGCCTATGCCTCGAGGCAGCTAAAGACTCATGAGAAGAGATATCCTACCCATGACCTCGAGTTGGCGGCGGTGGTGTTCGCCTTGAAAATATGGAGGCATTATTTGTATGGGGTGAAATGCACTATCTTTACCGACCATAAAAGCTTGAAGTGTCACGGCCCCCGACTCAGTTTGACACGTTTCAGGAGCCGCGGGACAGAAAATCCCATGGTATTTATTAAATTGAATTGACAGCAGAAGTTTATCATCAGGATATTTTTAAAGCTAAAATTTTTCCCGATTATTTTATTTCACAACTCGGGATAAAACCCCGGTAATTTACAATCATATGATTTCACGGAGAAATCTTTATTTTACAAAACATGTTTCTTTATTTTATAATAAGCCACTTTCTTAAGCTTGCAGTGCTTCACGGCACTTTTCCTGAATCACAACAGATCACCTGAAACATGTTTAAAAAAGGTTTTGTCAGCGGGAAATACTGGTGAATCATTCTATTTATTAAAACGACACGTTTGTTATAATTTACAGTATTAAGAGAGATTACAATGTTTCTGATATCAACCAACTACCCACAGTATTTGTCACTCGACTCGTTTCTGTGACTATGGTCATATCCCCCATTGGCTGCCCCAATGGTGACGATTATAAAGTAATGTATACAAAACCCCACATACTGGTTGTAATTTGGTGATTACATATACTTAATCACTGTAATTATAACTTTGAAAATATTTAAGAATTTATAAAGCACTTTGAATAACAGAGAATAACTCACAATGCAGATTTATATGAGCAGAGCTTAGTCTACTGATTAGCCTTTTAACCTAAATTTAATAACATGCACACAACTCGGTTAGTAACTTAATACAGCATTTACGATTACTCACGAGATTAAACCCTCACATTGAATGACAAAGTGCGATACTTAAACATCCATTGAATTAACAACGAATGACAAAGCATAAACCCTAATGTGGGCAGCACTTAAACATCCATTGGATAGTTTAATCGATCGGACATTGAATCGTAGCAGCGATCGAGTTATTACCTGTTTTGCGGCAGCACTTCGTGAATCGTGTGTGTTTTAGAACTGTTTCTACAATATCTCAGTGTATATTTTGAATTTCTACGTCATTTCAACTCCAGAATTCAAGTCCCAAACACCCCTATTTATATATAAAATTTGACCCCCTCGCGTGACGCGAGGGGTACCCTATGGGCGTCGCGTGGCGCGAGGGGTCACTACCTACCATAGGGTAGCCCCGTGTGTTTGTAGGCTTGCTGAGTCGACGGAATTGTAAAATTCGATTTTGACAGCAAAATCTGTGGATAATCGTAACTAGGGTTTACCCCCCCTGAGTTTTAGGGGCCCTGATCCTGATTCTGATAGTTCTGAAAATTTCAGGGTTTATGCAGAATCACTTGGGTGTCTTAATTAGGGTTTTCTTTTGAACTAAATATAAAAATAAATAATAGTTTTGGTGAGAGTTGTTACATGAAGTATTTCTTCGATCAGAAGGAATTAAATATGAGGCAGAGGCGGTGGTTAGAAACCGTCAAAGACTTTGATTGTGAAATACATTACCACCCCGGGAAGGCTAATGTAGTGGCAGACGCGTTGAGCCGAAAGACAGATTATACGCCTATTCGAGTACGATCGATGCAACTAATTGTGACTTCGGGTTTGCTTGAGCAAATCCGGAAATCTCAAATTGAAGCAATAATGGAAGAAAATGTGAAAATGGAAAGAATAGTTGGGCAGTTAAAAGATCTGGCGGATGATAACCAAGGATTGAAAACTCGATTTGGGAGAATTTGGGTTCCAAACTCATGTGGGGCCAAGGCACTTCTACTTGACGAGGCCCATAAATCTCGTTATTCGATACATCCGGGGGCGACCTAGATGTATAAAGATTTAAAACAAAATTATTGGTGGCCCGGAATGCAAAAAGACATCGTGAAATATGTGGAGAAGTGTTTGACCTGCTTGCAAGTCAAAGCGGAGCACCAAAAGCCATATGGTAAGTTGCAACCATTGGACATCCCAGTTTGGAAATGGGAACAAATCACAATGGATTTGTTGACCAAATTACCCAAAACCAACCGCGAGTTTGATGCTATATGGGTAGTCGTGGATAGATTGACGAAAAGTGCTCACTTCATTCCGATTCGTGAGACTTATACATCCGAGATGATGTCGGAGGTGTACACGAATGAAATCATAGCACGTCATGGGGTACCAATATCCATTGTGTCAGACAGAGATACTCGGTTCACTTCGAATTTTTGGCGTGACTTCCAAGAACAAATGGGGACTAAACTGTTCATTAGCACCGCTTACCATCCACAAACGGATGGGCAGAGTGAAAGAACAATACAAACGTTGGAGGATATGCTGCGGGCTTGGATTATTGACTTCGGGGGTAGTTTGATATGCAGTGCTTAAGTTTAGTCGAGTTCCCACAAACGGATGGGCAGAGTTTCCACCAAAATCTATTACATATGCTCGGAGCATGTCTTCCAGAGTTTGTATCGTCCTTTCACTTTGCCCATCTGTTTGTGGATGATATGCAGTGCTTAAGTTTAGTCGAGTTCCCATTCCTTTCTAGAAACTTGTCCAAAAATGAGAAGTGAACCGACTATCCCTATCTGATACAATGGAGAGTGGAACTCCATGTAAGGATACTACTTCGTCTACGTACAATTTGGCTAACCTTTCCATACTAAAGGTTTCCTTCATGGGTAGAAAATGAGCTGATTTGGTTAATCGATCTACAATTACCCAAATCGTATCATTACCTTTTCTGGTTTTGGGCAACTTAGTAACAAAATCCATTGTTATAAGTTCCTATTTCCATACTGGCATTTCTAATTGTTGTAGTAGACCTGAAGGTTTCTGGTGTTCTGCCTTAACTTGTGAACAAGTAAGACACTTTGAAACGTATCTAGCTATATCCTTTTTCATGCCTATCCACCAGAAATTATTTCTTAAATCTTGGTACATTTTATTGTTTCCAGGGTGCATGGTATACCTAGATTTATGGGCTTCTTCTAAAATCTTATTTCTTAATTCTTCCTGCTTAGGTACCCAAATCCTTTTCTTATGGAATCTCCAAATTCCATCAGCTCCTTGTTCTAATTCTTTTATTCGTCCTTTCATTCCTTCAGCATCATCTTTGATTGCTATTTCTTGAACATTCTTTAGTTGTTCCATTAAATCTAACTATAGATTTAATCTGAGAGCACGAACCCGTCGTTGTTTCTCATGATACTTACGACTTAAGGCATCTGCAACTACATTTGCCTTTCCTTCGTGATACTGAATATCACAGTCATAGTCACTTAAGATTTCCATCCATCTCCTTTGCCTCATGTTTAACTCTTTTTGCCCAAATATATATCTTAAACTCTTATGATCTGTATAGACAGTAAATTTACTTCCATACATATAATGTCTCCAAATTTTAAGGGCAAAAATTACGGATCCTAATTCTAAATCATGAGTTGTATAATTTTCTTCGTGCTTTTTCAATTGCCTTGAAGCATATGCAATTACCTTTTTACGTTGCATAAGCACACATCCTAATCCTAGTTTTGAAGCATCACAATATACTTCAAAATCTCCAGTCCCTTCTGGTAAGGCTAGGATTGGAGCATTTGTTAACTTTTACTTTAAAATCCTAAAAGCTTCTTCTTGTTTATGTCCCCATTCAAACTTAACTGCTTTACAGGTTAGCTTAGTTAATGGTACAGCTATTTTAGAAAAATCCTTAATAAACCATCTATAATATCCAGCTAAACCTATAAAACTTCTAATTTCCATTGCGGTTTACGGAACCTTCCAATTGGTAATTGCCTCTATCTTAGCAGGATCTACATGAATACCTTCATGATTCACCATGTGTCATAGGAATTGCACTTCTTGTAGCCAAAATTCACACTTCGAGAATTTGGCATAAAGCTTTTCTTTTCTTAACAAAGTTAAGAGTGAATGTAAATGTTCACAATGTTCTGTCTGACTTTTGGAATAAATAAGTATATCATCGATGAAGACAATTACAAATTTATCCAAATACGGTTTACAGATTCTATTCATCATGTCCATAAATGTTGCAGGAGCATTTGTTAACCCAAAGGGCATGACTGTAAACTCGTAATGACCATACCTAGTCCTGAAAGCAGTTTTAGGGATGTCTTCCTCTTGTACCTTTAATTGATGATATCCGGAGCGTAAGTCAATTTTAGAAAAATATCTAGCTCCTTGAAGTTGATCAAAAAGATCATCAATCCTAGGTAATGGGTATCGATTCTTAATTGTAACCTTATTCAATTCTCTATAATCAATACACATTCTCATCGAACCATCCTTCTTCTTTACAAACAACATTGGCGCTCCCCAAGGGGATGAGCTAGGTTGTATGAATCCTTTACTTAGTAATTCATCTAATTGCTTTTCAGTTCTAACATTTCGGTAGGAGCTAACCGATAAGGTGCCTTAGCTATCGGTGTAGTTCCAGGAATTAGATGAATCCTAAATTCTACTTCCCTATCTGGTGGTAATCCTGGTAACTCTTCTGGGAATATATCTGGGTATTCTGAGACTACAGGAATCTCCTTAAGTTCTTTATCCTTAGTACTAATGATTACTGAAATCATATATACTATTCTTTGCTTTCGTTCATAACTAGCAACTTTCATTACTGATATGAACTTCATGGGTTTACGTGGTTGATTTCCTGCAATCATGATTACTTCTCCAGTAGGTGCCTGAATTTCTATAGAGTTCTTATCACAAAGGATTCGAGCATGGTTGGTTATTAACCAATCCATTCCTAACACAACATCGAATTCAGCTAATTTCATAGGTAACAGGTTTGCAGAGAATTTATGACCTAAAAGTTCTATATTTCCTTCCCGCAAAACCTTATCTATTTTAACAGAATTCTCATCTGCCATTTCGACTGTAAAAATCTGCCTAATATTGGTTAAGGGTAATTTAAGAGCTTGGCAGAATAAAGTATTTATAAAACTTTGGTTTGCACCAGAATCAAATAATACTTTTGCGTACACGTTGTGAACTAGGAACGTACCAGTTATCACATCTGGAATGAGTTCTACTTCTTGAGTGGTCAGCTGGAATGCTCTGACATTCTTCTTAGTAGCTCCGTTGGTCGCTGACGGGTGGTCCATTGGACAACCCTTAATCATGTTAAAAAACGAAATAATCATTCACTTAATCGTGTAATTATCTTGAATTAGATAACTACTGTTTTCTATGTCTCAGGTGCGGTTCGGGAGCTTAAAGTGGATAAAACCAGCTTTGGAGAGTATTGGAGTGGAATGGGTCGTGTGCGGAACAAAAGATGAAACAAAGAAGAAATTCAAGTCACCACCGTAAATTACGGTCTCACCGTAATTTACGGTGGACCTGATGAAGACCTAGAGCTCTACCGTAAATCAGTTACTTTGCACCGTAAACAAATCAAGTCCACCGTAAATTACGGTGGAGCCGTAATTTACGGTGGCGGCTGCGATCCAAAGTGTAACTGCCTCATTTAAGCAGTTTTATGATGTCTTTTCAAGTGTTCTCATGATTGGACGGTTATTGGAGACACTAGGGACGATTTTGGGCTATCTTGCTTGGTTTGGAACAATTTCTAACATTCGGTTTGTGTTTTTGATTTGTATGAACATCGAATTGCTTGTTATGATGATTCACCAAGCTATGTGTGGCTAAACCTTTCGGTGATCATCTTAGGTGAAGGTTTATCTTGAACTTTTGTGTGTTTATTTCTGAATTTCTAGAATGATAACTTGCGTTGCTTGAATATCATGGTGTATGTTTAATTGCTTGTAACTTGTTAATCGATATTGCAATTTCTAGTCTTAATCGTACGTTCTTGGTGCCGTTGGCAATCGAGATATCACGGGAAGGGTTAGGGTTGGTTATTGATTAATTGATCATCGGGAAACAACCTCGCGTTTATAAATCCGAGTACTTTGTTCCCTTTTATCACTTCGATTATTCATGCACGAGTTATGTCTATGTAACTCTTTCTAGTTGGAATTACACACAATTGTTTAAAGAAACTGAATCCTAAGATGGTCATTGTTCTCCTAATCTGTTAAACAACCAATTTTGATTTGCAATTAGTTTTTAATTTAGTTTTCTAAAACAACAATCCAAATTCATTGATCTTAATTTTCTGCAAATTAGGTTAATTGTAGTTTAATCACAAAGCTATAAAATCAACACACATTCCACATACTCCCTGAGTTCGATACCCTCTTATCACTATCTATAGTTGTTTTTGGGATTAAATTTGCGTGACCCACGACAATCACGTCAAATTTTGGCGCCGTTGCCGGGGAGTAGTGCGCAACGTGTGTCAGTTTGTTAGTTTTGCTTTGTTATTTTCGGGTTTACACTGGTGTGTTTAGTGTGCAGGTTCTACAGGTGCATGCATACTAGAGGCTCTCACAAAGCGTCACCATTGTCATTTGATCTGGAGATCGAAAGAACGCTAAGGCAAAACCGAGTTTTACTACGCGAAAACAGAATCGTTGGTTCACCCACTTCACCCATTACACCAAGAAACATCATGGACGAAACACTAGTACCACCCACAACGGGTCAAACGACTTCAACATTTATACCTACTTCCACACAACCATCACCAAACACCACTATACCAAACACCACTACAATTCCTACTCCAATCCATGATACTACACCATCCAACACTACACAACCGATTACTACTCAAGTTGAACCCAGTCTTACCTTTAGCCCATCTGCCACCATTCCACCATTATCACACTTCTTTCCTCCGACTACGGGTCAATCATCTTCTACTCACTCATTACCACAAAGCTCAACCGTTATCCATACTACCTCTACATATCGACCATCGAACCAACCCGGTATGCAATATTCGTCTTATCCTTATATGCAATCTTCGGGTATAGGAGGAGATGGGTATTTTGAAGGTTATGAAGAAGAGTTTGAGGGATACGAGGAAGAAGGATATGCTTATGGGGGTGATGGAGATCAAGGAGAGTTTGGGTATGTGCCGGGTCAATCTCAAGGGATGTCAAGTGTAGGTGGAGTGCTACCGCAACAACTCATACCGCAACATATTCGACCAAGACCACAAGGGCCACCAATGCAACGTCCTATTCCTTTGCAACAAATTCGGCCACAAAATGTACAACCGCAATTTCAAAGGCCGGTTCAATACCCACTGATGCCCCAACAACAATTTCAACAACCAATCGCACCACAAGGGCATATACCAAGACCTATGGGTCCTATTCGTCCAAGGGGTCGATTGGGTGTTCCAAGAAGGCATCTTAGAGAACAAGCACGGGGGATAGAAGCACATTTCAGGCCAATCATTACTCAAAACCCTTCACCGGTGGTTATCCCTCACAACAACCAAGGGAGAACTTTTGAAGTAAGAACGAATTCCTTGCAAAGTTTTTCGGCTGATGATATCAAGTTGGTCTTATTTCAATTTTCGTTGGAAGACAAGGCAAAGAAGTGGTTCTACACTTTGCCTTCAGCATCAATTTATACTTGGGCGGAGATGCAACAAATTTTCTTAGACGAATTCTACACCGCCCAAAAGACTAATGATGCTAGAAAGGGGTTAAGGAGCTTCCAACAACAACATGGTGAGATGTTCCATGAGGCATTTGAACGATTTAATATGATGATAAAGAATTGCCCTCACCATGGAATTGAATTGTGGGAGTTGATGAATGCCTTCCACGAGGGGTTGAGTGCCGAAGATGCTCGCGATTTGATGTCCATTACCGGTGGGACTTTTGGCATAAATTATGAAAATGATGATTGGGAGTTCTTAGAGAATATGGCAAGTACATCAAAAAGAAAAGCTCAAGCATCGAGGAGAGCACGACCGGCCATTGCTCGATCACAAGTGCACGCCATAGATGATGGTAATGTTCAAACTACTAACCAAATTTATGATGTTTGTGCTTTGTGTAATGAAATAGGTCACGCGGCTGAAAATTGCCAAGGGATGGTGGAAGGGCAATACGAAGAGGTTCATGCTATTCAAGGTCAAGGTCAAGGAAGGGGTGGTAGAAACTACAACAACATGAATTCAAATACATACCACCCCGGGTTGAGGAACCACCCAAATTTTCGCTATGGGAACCCCTCAAATCAAGCTAACCCGAACTTCCAAGGTAGCCAAGGTAACTTTGGTTCACACCAACCTTATAACAATCAAAGTGGATATCGAGGCGGGAACAACCAAGGCTATCAAAAGCAATATCAATCGGGTCAAGAACAAGGGGGTTCTTCGGGTGGAAACGAGATGATGGAGATGCTAAAGAGCATGCAAATAGAGATGCAAAAACGGAATCAACTTGATGAAGTCCGAATGCAAAAAGATGAAGTTCGTGACAAAAGCATACAATCATTAACAACCCAAATGGGTCAATTGGCAACCGATGTGGCTGAATTGAAGAAGAACAAGGGTCAACTTCCTAGTGACACCAAGGTAAATCCATCACACGGTTCGTCAAGAGGTAATGTTAATGTTCATCAGGTTAGTGTTTTGAGAAGTGGAAAAGAGTTTAAAGCCAATTTGTCACCCGAATTGGTTGAGGGGGTAGTTGAGAACATCACGGGTAATGATAGTGATGATGATGTTTCGCCGGTTAAACCAAAAGAATTAAATGTTAATAAACCGGGTTTGGGTGAAAATAAAGAAAGTGAAAAAGTTGAGGGTGAACCGAGTCAAGTCCCGTTTCCATCGGCTTTACTTGACCCGGGTAAGAAAAACTTTATTGCATCAAGAGGTCCCCAAAAAGAAGAATTGTGGGACATGTTCAAGCAAGTTAAAATTAACCTCCCACTCCTTGATGCAATAAAACAAGTACCCGCCTATGCAAAATTTCTAAAAGAATTGTGTACACAAAAGAGGCAAAGCAAAAAGAAGATGCCTAAGCGGGTCGATTTAACCGGGCAAGTGAGTGCGGTTTTGAACGGGGAGCTTCCTCCTAAGCTCCAAGATCCGGGCACGCCATTGATTAATATACAACTTGGTAATTTTCAAATGGCTAAGGCGTTGCTAGATCTTGGAGCCGGAGTTAGCATTTTAACAGGGGGCTTATATGACCAATATGATTTTGGTCCGTTAGCAAGGGTGGAGACAACGGTTGTTTTAGCTGACTTGTCTCATAAGTTACCCCGGGGTATGGTTCAAAATGTCATTGTTAAAATTGATGAATTTTATTATCCGGTTGACTTTTTAGTCTTGGACTACTCGTCGGCGGACATAAACAACAACAAAATGTAATTTTGGGTCGGCCATTTTTGAGCACCGCACACGCAGTCATCGATTGTAGATTTGGTACAGTCGATATGACTTTTGGAAATCGAAAGATGCGTTTGAATGTTTTTACTAACAATTCTAATGCTAATGGTGTTGATGAGTGTTTCATGGCAGATATAGTTGACGGATGCAACCCGCATGAGTATGAGGAGGATGGTTTGGATGTTTGCCTGTGTGATTTTTCTGAACAGGTACATGCTTATGCACTCCGGGTTGAAGAGGAAAAGCAAGATGTGATGGCATTGAAGGAAGGTCGGCCACCATGGACCCACCAGTTTGAAGGCTTACCGGCAGAAATAGATTCGGGCACTAAACCATCGCTAGAGGAACCGCCAAAGTTGGAGCTCAAAGACTTGCCGAGCCATTTGAAGTATGTGTTTTTAGGGGATAATGACACTTTACCGGTCATTATTGCCTCTAATTTGGAATTGGCCCAAGAGCAAGCATTGTTGGAAGTCTTGAAGGAAAACAAGGGAGCTATCGGATGGACAATTGCCGATCTCAAAGGGATTAGTCCATCAATTGTCATGCACAAAATCATTACAACCGAAGATGCCAAACCGACACGAGAAGCTCAAAGGCGGTTGAATCCGAACCTACGGGAGGTAGTTAAAAAAGAGGTAATTAAATGGTTGGATGCGGGAATTATTTATCCGATTTCGGATAGTGCTTGGGTGAGTCCCACCCAAGTGGTGCCTAAGAAGGCCGGCATTCAAGTAGTCGAGGATGAAAGTGGTGAACAAATTGCCACCCGACCGGTTACCGGGTGGCGTGTATGTATTGACTACCGAAAATTGAACGCCGCCACTTCTAAGGACCATTTTCCGTTACCTTTTATTGACCAAATTATTGAAAAATTATCGGGTCAAAAATATTACTGCTTTTTAGATGGGTACTCGGGTTACAATCAAATAGCAATACACCCGGATGACCAACACAAGACCACCTTCACTTGTCCATATGGTACCTTTGCCTTTCGGCGAATGCCATTTGGCTTGTGCAATGCTCCGGCAACTTTCCAACGATGTATGATGAGTATCTTCTCGGACATGGTTGGAGAGTCGCTTGAAGTATTTATGGATGACTTCTCCATTTTTGGCACTACTTTTGATGCTTGTCTCAATGAATTACAAAAGGTTTTAAAAAGGTGCGTTGAGAAAAATCTAGTGCTAAGTTGGGAGAAAAGTCATTTCATGGTGCAAGAGGGCATTGTGTTGGGTCATGTAATTTCTGAAAGGGGGATGGAGGTGGATAAGGCGAAAATAAGGGTAATAGCATCTTTGCCACCTCCTAAAAATGTTAAGGGTGTAAGATCATTCTTGGGACACGCGGGGTTTTATAGACGTTTCATAAAGGGTTTTAGTGTTATCACCAAACCTCTATGTAACTTGTTATTAAAAGATGTCCCATTTGATTTTACTAACGAGTGTATGCAAGCTTTCACTGTTTTGAAGGAACATTTGGTCAAAGCTCCTATCTTGCAACCACCGGATTGGTCAAAGCCGTTCGAGATAATGTGTGATGCAAGTGACACCACTATTGGTGCAGTTTTGGGTCAACGGGTTGATAGAAAGCCGGTGGTGATCTACTATGCAAGCAAAACTTTATCCGAAGCGCAACTCAATTACACCACAACCGAAAAAGAGTTACTAGCGGTGGTGTATGCTTTGGATAAGTTTCGTGCTTATATTTGGGGGAGCAAAGTGGTGGTTTATTCGGATCATAGTGCGGTCCGATACTTGATGGAGAAGAAAGACGCAAAGCCTCGGTTGATTCGGTGGGTATTATTGTTACAAGAGTTTGATTTAGAAATCTGAGACAAAAAGGGAAGTGAGAACGTAGTGGCGGATCACTTGTCTCGGATTCCGGTGGAAGGGATTGATGATGTTAGTGAAATTAATGAGAGTTTTCCCGACGAGCAACTACTAGCCGTTTCCACCTTTGTTGCACCGTGGTATGCTCACTATGTCAACTACTTAGCCACGGGTGCCATCCCAAGTCATTGGACCAAGAAGCGTCGACAACAATTTATGGTCCAAGTGAAGCAATACATTTGGGATGAACCGGATCTTTTCAAGATTGGACCGGATCAAGTTATACGAAGGTGTGTGCCCGAGACAGAAGTGTTGGAAATTTTGACCCATGCTCATTCGTCCGCATGTGGGGGTCATTTTAGTGGGCACAAAACAGGCTATCGGGTGCTTTCATGTGGGTTTTATTGGCCCACAATTTTCAAGGATGCTTGTGAATTTGCTAGAAACTGCATAAATTGTCAAAAGATGGGAAGTATATCGAAGAGGGATGAGATGCCATTACAACCAATCTTGGTTGTAGAGATATTTGATGTATGGGGTATAGACTTTATGGGTCCTTTTCCGAATTCGAATGGCTTTCTATACATTTTGGTAGCGGTGGATTATGTCTCGAAGTGGATTGAAGCTATTGCAACACGAACAAACGACCATTCGGTTGTTTGTAAATTTGATCAATCCAACATCTTTTCTCGTTTTGGCATCCCGCGGGTCATTATAAGCGATGGTGGTTCCCATTTCAAGAACTTTAACTTCGGGAAATTGTTGAAGAGGTATAGTGTGAATCACCGGATTGCCACACCTTACCATCCGCAAACGAGTGGACAAGTTGAAGTGTCCAACCGTCAAATCAAAGAAATTCTCATGAAGACGGTAAGAACGGATAGGAAGGATTGGTCGAGTAAGTTAGACGATGCATTGTGGGCATACCGAACGGCCTACAAGACTCCAATTGGCACAACGCCTTACCGGATGGTGTATGGAAAGGGTTGTCATTTGCCAATGGAGTTAGCGCATCGGGCACATTGGGCAATTAAGACGGTTAATGCGGATTATGACGAGGCGGGGAAGTTGAGGAAGTTGCAACTAAGCGAGATCGAAGAGATTCGAGATGAGGCATATGAATGTGCATCGGCGTATAAAGATAAACTCAAGAAGGTGCATGATGCAAAATTGCGAAAGAAAACCTTCGAAGTGGGTCAAAAAGTTTGGTTGTATAACTCAAGGCTCAAGATGTTCGCGGGCAAGCTCAAAAGCAAATGGATGGGTCCGTATGGCATTCGGAGAGTTGGGAGATTTGGTGACGTAGACATCCAAGACGAACAAACATTGAAACAACAAACGGTGAACGGTCACCGTTTAAAGCCGTATTTGGATGGGAACGACATCAACACCTTGGAGCTTGACAAAGCGGGCTACATTTTACGCCCGGTCGATGAGGAACAACCATGAGAGGCCCAGGTTTGGTAGTGTAAATAGTAGTATTTTGTTTGATTTTGATTTGTAGAGTTTGCACAATTACCGTATTTCTTCGAAACCCGTGTTAGAAACAAGTGTGGGGATGTTCGGGTCACGAATTACTCTAACATTGTGTTGAGGACAACACGGGACTTTCGAGGGGGTAGGGTGATTTCTTCACGTTTTTGAAAAATTTTAAAAACATAAAAAAAAATCGAAAAAACTAGAAAAATATAAAAATAGACCTGCAAATAACGAGTTTTAGGAGAGTAATAATCGCCCAGTTCACACCGTAATTTACGGTGGGGAGGAAAAAAATGTGATCTTTACGGTATAGTTCTACTGTTTTACGGTAGATATAGATGTTCAGGGCGGACCGTAATTTACGGTATGACCGTAAATTACGGTAAGTGGAAAAAAAATTTAGGTTTTATGGTGTATCTTTCCTGCTTTACGGTAGGAACATATGTCCAGGTCTCACCGTAAATTACGGTATAGCCATAATTTACGGTACGCAATTTTTGTCATTGTGTTGGTACGGTTCTTGTATGTATATAAAAAAAAAACATCATAACATCAGATCCTGTGATTAATCCCTAGCCACACACAACACTTTTCACTTTCTATCACCATCATCTCTTTCCCACAAGAAACCACAAACCTCCATAACCTTCTTCACCTTCAATCATCCATAATCTTCTCAATTCTTGACCAAACTGAGTGAAATCGGAGTCTATCTTGACTAATTTTTCACGTAGATTCTGATTTTGCCAAGAAACTTAAGAGAAAACGCAGTTTTTGGGTCCGAATTCGAACCCTAATTCGAAAAATTTGGGGGTTTTTGGAGCTTTTGTTTCACAAACATTCTTGCATCTTCAAGCAAAGGTATGAAAGCTTATTTGTTGTATTTTGATGCTACATTGTGAAAAGTAAGGTTATTTAGGTTATTTGCCCATACCCACTTGCTTGTTCTTAGATATGATTATGAAATTGGTTATTTGAACATGGTTATGGTTGTAGATGTAGGATTTGTGGTTAAAGTAGTGAACTTTTGGGATGCTTTACATTGTAGAGACACCATGCCCAATTTTTGAAAAATTCTTGATATACTTTTGGTTCACTAGCATCTACAACCATGATAACAAGCAAGTGTGGGGATGTTTTGAAAAGAGGGTTTAATTTTGTTTCGTTGGTTGTGTTGTTTACTCTAATGTGTGTAGGAATGGCACGAACTAAAGAAAAGACGGGAGCTGGTTCGTCTTCGTCTTCAAAGGGAAAGGGTAAACAGCCGGAACAACAACCAAAGAAGAGACAATATTTGGGTAGAGTGGATGAAAGCGAAAGTGAAAGCGATGAAGAGATGGAATTGGACCCGACGGAGAAACCGAAATGGGATTCGGGTCCGTTAGATGATCAACCATTGGAATGGCAGCCAACGTTATATAATGACTGCATGAATAAGTTGAAGAATAAGGCAGCGGCCTTTATATGTGAAAGGGATGTTCGAGAAGCTGAGTTTGGGCAGTTTGGGGTGTTTGACAAGTTCCGGGCTCTAGGTTGGGAGTCGGCACTAAGTTGTTTTGACAAAGATAAAAATAACTTGTTTATCACTGAAATTCAGGAGTGGATGGCAAATCTTAAGGTTAATACATATGACAGGCCATCGAATATGAAGCTGACGGGTGTTGTGAATGGAGTTCCCGTGGAAATGTCTTTTGATACCTTGAAGAAGCTTGGAAAGTATGATAGTTTGCCAGCCCGCGATTATATGATACCGACTTTGGATGATCTTCTTGTGAAGCCAGAGAAACATCAGCGATGGAATGATATGTTGGCATCATTGTTCTTACCCGGTAGATACAGTGGTATCCTATACCAGAAGAATTTAAAAATTGAAGCTAAATTGTTGCATACAATCTGTCTTCTCAATGTTATTCCAAGGAGGGGAGATAAAGAACAGGTGAGGTTTCCTGAAGTACCTGTTCTTTATTCGTTGATGCACGGGGGTCCGCGTTTTCCTATACGTTATCTTATTATGAACCACTTATGGATCTGTCGGAACAAGTATGGAAGAGACATCGTCCCGTACTGTCGAATAATTACGGGGTTGATGAAACAACAGAAGGCGATTACATCCGAAGATCGAGGAGCAACGAAAAGGCATCAGCCTTTTACGTTGGATAAGTTGGGGAATGTTTGGACGTATACTCAGTCGGAGCGGTATCACAAGTTAAAGTCGGAAGGGCAACGGTGGAGGGCACTGAAGTTGGGTGCACGAGATTTGTTACCGGGAGAGCCGGACGAGCCAGAAAGTGATGAAGAAGTAGTTCCGAGTGGAGATGAAGACTATGCGGACGAGCCGCATGGTGGTGAAAATGTGGTTCAAGGTGGTTATGGTCATGGTCATGGTGGGATGTTTTATGATTATACGCAGCAATCGTATGTGCCGGGATGGGCCTATGAAGGCACAATGCAAGAAGTAATTGCAAATCAACGCCCTCCGGCATCCGTGTTTGATACGTGGTCGGGGTCGGAGAGGACGTTGTATGATCAAAACACGAGAAATAGTGCAAGCATAGAGCGGGCCTTGAAACATAGCTTGGATCGTCATGAGTTATGGAATCGCACACATGCGTATTCCCGGGAAGTGGAAATAAATAACAATTATTTTGATGATCAAGAAAGGATATTGCATGCGGATTATCATGCCGGGCGGCCGGTGGTTGTGGATCCACAACATGTGGATTATGCGTCACTACCACCATATGATGGTAGTATGTCGTATCCAACCCCGCCGATCCACCACTCGCAATGGATTGACCCAGGCAACAAGAGGGAGCGCAACAACAAGAAGGAGGAAGTAGTAGCGGCTCATTCGTGTTCGGTGAATGGAACGACGTGATGTCTTCCGTTTTTGGACCTCCGGGACCGCGCTATTATTAGTCAGGTGGTGTTCCCCCTTTTGTATATTTTTGTGCATATTTGCTAGTTTGTTTGTTTAAGGATTGGGAGGTTGGGTGGTGTTTTGATATGTTGTGTTTGGGTTGGTGTTTGTTGGTGGTGTCATGTTTTAAAAAGAAAAAGAAAAAAAAATATAAAATGAAAAAATCCAAAAAGAAATTTGGGGTTTGAGTGAAGAAGCGTTTTTGTGATGTTGAAAAAAAAATTTCTAGTGGTCAAAGCCTCTCAAAACCATACATTGGGGTCAATGTATCCCAAGTGTGGGGATGGGGGGAATTTTTTTGAGGATTTTGAAAAAAAAAAAAATTTGAGCCAAGCGGAATGATGTGAAAATTTGAACACCTTAGATTAACCCCAAGTTGGTGCACCGGTAACCCTTGATACCTTTTTCATTCTTGGTGAGAGTTGTAGCCACATTTGTATATAAATAATGCTTATCTTTGATGAGAGTGGCTACGGGTGGGGGTGCATTAGAACTTGTGCTTGAATGCGATTTGAGTCCTTAGTTAGACATGAATGCGAAAAGGATAAGGGCATTTAGGTAGCCTCGTCGTTGGTGTGAGCGAGTGTGGGATTTGGGGGGTTGGACCTCATAAGTTATATATATGAGCATGGTAGTGAGAGGGGCGGGGGTTTGGACATTTAGTTGCCCATTTTGTGCCTTAAAAGCCTATCAATTGTTACCCTAGCTACTTACTTAAAAATTTACCCAAAATTTGACCCGGTCTTATAGTGTTAGTGATAGTATTAGTAGTTAGTAGTTTGAAGTAGATATGTTTGATGCGTTATTGTATTTTTGTTTGCTATAAAAAAAAATTCAGAAAAATCAGAAAAGAAAGAAAAAAAAAGAGAAAAAGCAATGAAAAAAAAAGTGATGTTTAGTTATCTTGTGTATAGTAGTTAAGTTTGATAGTTGTTCATTTGCTTATTTTTGTAATAAAAAGATCGGGTCAAGTTTTTGCTACTTCATATATATTCCATTTCCTACCCATACGCCTAGCCACGTTACAACCTTGAAAGTCCCTTTGATTTGCATTTATGTTTTACACATTTTAGGAGAATGATTGATTTAGGTACAAGCTTATGATTGTGCAACCACCCGTTTGCCTAGTGTGTGTCTAGCTCATCTTTGCTAGTTTTCACTTGTAGCCGAGAGGAGAGATTTAGAGAGGGGTGCATTGGTTGGGTGTTAAAAAGGGGTTAGTAAAAAGATTGCATGTTTTGCTTGGTCTAATTTGATCACTTGTTTTGAAAATGAGTTGCTTGAGTTGCTTGGGACAAGCAACGGTTAAGTGTGGGGATGTGACTGGTGGTCCATTGGACAACCCTTAATCATGTTAAAAAACGAAATAATCATTCACTTAATCGTGTAATTATCTTGAATTAGATAACTACTGTTGTCTATGTCTCAGGTGCGGTTCGGGAGCTTAAAGTGGATAAAACGCAGCTTTGGAGAGTATTGGAGTGGAACGGGTCGTGTGCGGAACAAAAGATGAAACAAAGAAGATATTTCAAGTCACCACCGTAAATTACGGTCTCACCGTAATTTACGGTGGACCTGATGAAGACCTAGAGCTCTACCGTAAATCAGTTACTTTGCACCGTAAACAAATCAAGTCCACCGTAAATTACGGTGGAGCCGTAATTTACGGTGGCGGCTGCGATCCAAAGTGTAACTGCCTCATTTAAGCAGTTTTATGATGTCTTTTCAAGTGTTCTCATGATTGGACGGTTATTGGAGACACTAGGGACGATTTTGGGCTATCTTGCTTGGTTTGGAACAATTTCTAACATTCGGTTTGTGTTTTTGATTTGTATGAACATCGAATTGCTTGTTATGATGATTCACCAAGCTATGTGTGGCTAAACCTTTCGGTGATCATCTTAGGTGAAGGTTTATCTTGAACTTTTGTGTGTTTATTTCTGAATTTCTAGAATGATAACTTGCGTTGCTTGAATATCATGGTGTATGTTTAATTGCTTGTAAGTTGTTAATCGATATTGCAATTTCTAGTCTTAATCGTACGTTCTTGGTGCCGTTGGCAATCGAGATATCACGGGAAGGGTTAGGATTGGTTATTGATTAATTGATCATCGGGAAACAGCCTCGCGTTTATAAATCCGAGTACTTTGTTCCCTTTTATCACTTCGATTATTCATGCATGAGTTATGTCTATGTAACTCTTTCTAGTTGGAATTACACACAATTGTTTAAAGAAACTGAATCCTAAGATGGTCATTGTTCTCCTAATCTGTTAAACAACCAATTTTGATTTGCAATTAGTTTTTAATTTAGTTTTCTAAAACAACAATCCAAATTCATTGATCTTAATTTTCTGCAAATTAGGTTAATTGTAGTTTAATCGCAAAGCTATAAAATCAACACACATTCCACATACTCCCTGAGTTCGATACCCTCTTATCACTATCTATAGTTGTTTTTGGGATTAAATTTGCGTGATCCACGACAATCACGTCAGTCGCCTTGGTTTTGTTGTCTGCTGGTTTGGCCAATTTAGGACATTCTGTTTTAAAATGCCCCACTTCTCCACAGTTAAAGCAGATTATGGTTTTCTTTCTGTAGCTTTCTTCACGATGTCCTACAGCTTTTCAAAAGTTGCAGGTTATATTGCATCTTCCATAATGTTTCTTTTTGCAATTCCTGCAGAACTGAGGAGTTGAGGATTGCCCTGTTCCTCTTTTCTTGAAGTTACTACTATTACCCATACGAAATCCTTGGGTAATTTTCCGAGCCAGTTCCTTCTTCTTGTTTTCATCCCTTGTGCGTACCAGTTCGTCAGTGAGGGTATTAGCTACTTCTACCGCATCGTCAATAGTGCGAGGTCTCGCAGCTTTAACGATATTAGGAATTTCACTAATTAATCCCCAAATATAACGAGAAATGAGTACCGGCTCTGGCGAAGCCAGTGTTGGTACCACTCTAGCATATTCGAAGAATGTCGAAGTATATCCTCGACAGTCCACATTCACCATCTGATGGGTCAGGAATTTATTTGCCATTTGATCTTTTTCATACTCGGGACAGAATTTTCTTTCTACAAGATTCTTAAATTCTTCCCAGTTCATGGCATATGCCTCGATCCTTCTTTTAGCTTGTAAAACTGTATTCCACCATTCTAACGCCCCTTCTTTAAAAAGATTTGACGCATACATAACTTGATCTTCCTTAGCACATTTACTTATGGTGATCACTGCCTCAGTTTTCTCTAACCAATGCAGTGCTGCAATAGCCCCTCCGTTACCTGCAAACTCAGCTGGTTTACAGGTAAGGAATTCTTTGTAAGTGCAACCAGGTGTTGCAGCTTTCATTTTCTTGAAAATTGGGGCTTGCAGATCATTATTGTTATTAATATGATTACCGCCTCCGTTTATACTATTACTAAAGTTGTCGCCTTGTGTACGTTTACTAGGAATGATTGATTGAGGTTTAACAGGTTTCTGGGCAGCAACAACGATTGCTGGAATAGCACTGGCTATTCCTTGAGCCACGATATCCTCGATATATTGTCTATTTAACAATTGCTCTTCCTGATTTTGCTCAGATTGATTTACTTCATTTACTGGTTCATTACCAATATTTGTCATCTGATAATTAATTTATAGATAAATAATTAGTATAGAATAAGAAACAATCCAATATAACAATTAATCGCACATAATCATATAAACAAATATACAACCAAAATTGTAAATTTTCTAAATTTTCATTTGTTTTATAGATTATATTATGCTTCCATATACAACCATTTTATTGTTTATTTTACACATACTGATTTTTATTAATATTACTGTTATTATACAAACACAGACTCATAACTCATTTCTCCCTCGTCAACTTGTATTTTTAATAACGGTGTTCCCTCTCATCATATTTCCATGAGATTTGTCCTCCTATCTCTCGGATCCAATTCCCAGCATCCATCAGCTCTTCGCCAAAATGGCGGAGTTCAGCCATATTCTCATTACTCACCGGTGGATTTGGTAAAGGTTCTGGATCGAACTGAGGGAAAAACGTATAGGGACTGTTGAGAAGGTTTTGGAATTGCCAATCATTAGTCCACCACTCATCCATTCCTAGAGGTTGGGTTGGGTGTGGATTATTGGTTCTGGGATTGCTGGTTCCAAGTTCATTAGAATTTGGGTTTCAATAGGATGAGTAAAAACATTTTCATTGACAGGTTTAATAGTATCACAGCTTGCCAATATAAAATATAGCTCCTCCTTCAATGTCATTTCCTGGGTTTGCTTAGAGCTTTCTCCAATTTCCATCTTGGTTTGTCTAGAACCTTTTCCAATCTCCATTTCTATTTGCTTAGAATATTCCTCAAACTGTATTCCCATCTGCCTAGAATCTTCCTCGACTTCAATCTCCAATTCCTATTGTCTAGAATTTTCCCCGGTTTCAATTCCTTTTCCTTTTTCTAAGGGATTGTTTATTTTAGGAATCTTCCTAGTGGCAGGTTTCCTTCTACGCACACGCCTCCATCCTACCAATCTCCTTTTCTTCTTAGGCTTGGGTTTTTCCAGAGGTGGAGCGTTGAATTCTATAGGTTGTTCCACATCAGCAAAGTACCCAGTAAACTCTTTAGAAACTTCTATGTTTACAGGGTAGAGGTTGAGATTCTCTAGGGCTCCAGATAAATCATTCATGCTGTTTAGCATATATGTAAAAATAATAAATTAAAATTTTATAACAAATTTCACAGATAACCCTCAAATATTATTGCATACCATGTGACTAATTTAATACAAAGGAAAATTGACAATTAAACGTACTAGGTTTTATTGTAATTTTATTTATTTACTGGATAATGTTTCTGGCTTGTAAGTGATAAGGTTGCTAATACGGAGTCATGGTATTCTAAAGATTAGCATTTACTGCTACAGTGGCTAGCATATAAAGATCCGCCCATTTTTCATGTAACTTGTCTTCCCATGGTGATTTACTGGTTAATTCATGGGTTTCCTGTTTAACTTTCTTTTCTCGGGATTTCTTTAATTTCTCCTGACTTTTTCTAATAATCAAACTTCTTTTATCAGGAGAAAGTGGTTCCTCGTATTAGGCTTTTCGAACAAATATTCCTTCTTCAGGAGTTTGGGATGAACTTCCCTTCTCATTTGATGACCTATCTAATTTAAGATAGATGTTTGAAAGCTTTTGCTTACCCATACTGTAACTAATAAATAGTCAGTTAATAAATCACATAATCACATAATGGTAATCAAGAAAAATTTAAGTATTTCTAAATACATAATTAGCTTAACTCAGTGGCTCTGATACCACATTTTTCTGTCACGGCCCCCGACCCGGTTTGACACGTTTCAGGAGCCGCGGGACAGAAAATCCCGTAGTATTTATTTAATTGAATTGAAAGCGGAAGTTTATCATCAGGATCTTTTTAAAGCTAAAATTTTTCCCGATTATTTTATTTCACAACTCGGGATAAAAACCCGGTAATTTACAATCATATGGTTTCACGGAGAAATCTTTATTTTATAAAACATGTTTCTTTATTTTATAATAAGTCACTTTCTTAAGCTTGCAGTGCTTCACGGCACTTTTCCTGAATGACAACAGATCACCTGAAACATGTTTGAAAAAGGTTTTGTCAGCGGAAAATACTGGTGAATCATTCTATTTATTAAAACGACACATTTGTTATAATTTACAGTATTAAGAGAGATTACAAAGTTTCTGATATCAACCAACTACCCACAGTTTTTGTCACTCGACTCGTTTCTGTGACTATGGTCATATCCCCCATTGGCTGCCCCAATGGTGACGATTATAAAGTAATGTATACAAAACCTTACATACTGGCTGTAATTTGGTGATTACATATACTTAATCACTGTAATTATAACTTTGAAAATATTTAAGAATTTATAAAGCACTTTGAATAAAAGAGAATGACTCACATTGCAGATTTATATAAGCAGAGCTTAGCCTAATGATTAGCCTTTTAACCTAAATTTAATAACATGCACATAACTCGGTTAGTAACTTAATACAACATTTACGATAACTCACGAGATTAAACCCTCACATTGAATGACAAAGTGCGATACTAAAACATCCATTGAATTAACAACGAATGACAAAGCATAAACTCTAATGTGGGCAACACTTAAACATCCATTGGATAGTTTAATCGATCGGACATTGAATCGTAGCAGCGATCGAGTTATTACCCTGTTTTGCGGCAGCACTTCGTGAATCGTGTGTGTTTTAGAACTGTTTCTACGATATCTCAGTGTATATTTTGAATTTCGTCGTTTCAACTCCAGAATTCAAGTCCCAAACACCCCTATTTATATATAAAATTTGACCCCCTCGCGTGACGCGAGGGGTACCCCTATGGGCGTCGCGTGGCGCGAGGGGTCACTACCTACCATAGGGTAGCCCCGTGTGTTTGTAGGCTTGCTGAGTCTACAGAATTGTAAAATTCGATTTTGACAGCAAAATCTGTGGATAATCGTAACTAGGGTTTACCCCCCCTGAGTTTTAGGGGCCCTGATCCTGATTCTGATAGTTCTGAAAATTTCAGGGTTTATGCAGAATCACTTGGGTGTCTTAATTAGGGTTTTCTTTTGAACTAAATATAAAAATAAATAATAGTTTTGGTGAGAGTTGTTACATGAAGTATTTCTTCGATCAGAAGGAATTAAATATGAGGCAGAGGCGGTGGTTAGAAACCGTCAAAGACTTTGATTGTGAAATACATTACCACCCCGGGAAGGCTAATGTAGTGGCAGACGTGTTGAGCCGAAAGACAGATTATACGCCTATTCGAGGACGATCGATGCAACTAATTGTGACTTCGGGTTTGCTTGAGCAAATCCGGAAATCTCAAATTGAAGCAATAAAGGAAGAAAATGTGAAAAGGGAAAGAATAGTTGGGCAGTTAAAAGATCTGGCGGATGATAACCAAGGATTGAAAACTCGATTTGGGAGAATTTGGGTTCCAAACTCATGTGGGGCCAAGGCACTTCTACTTGACGAGGCCCATAAATCTCGTTATTCGATACATCCGGGGGCGACCAAGATGTATAACGATTTAAAACAAAATTATTGGTGGCCCGGAATGAAAAAAGACATCGTGAAATATGTGGAGAAGTGTTTGACATGCTTGCAAGTTAAAGTGGAGCACCAAAAGCCATATGGTAAGTTGCAACCATTGGACATCCCAGTTTGGAAATGGGAACAAATCACCATGGATTTGTTGACTAAATTACCCAAAACCAACCGCGGGTTTGATGCTCTATGGGTAGTCGTGGATAGATTGACGAAAAGTGCTCACTTCATTCCGATTCGTGAGACTTATACATCCGAGAAGATGTCAGAGGTGTACACCAATGAAATCATAGCACGTCATGGGGTACCGATATCCATTGTGTCAGACAGAGATACTCGGTTCACTTCGAATTTTTGGCGTGACTTCCAAGAACAAATGGGGACTAAATTGTTCATTAGCACCGCTTACCATCCACAAACGGATGGGCAGAGTGAAAGAACAATACAAACGTTGGAGGATATGTTGCGGGCTTGGATTATTGACTTCGGGGGTAGTTGGGATGTCTATTTACTCTTAGTCGAATTTTCATATAACAATAGCTATCACGCGAGCATTAAAATGGCCCCGTATGAGATGTTATATGGTAGAAAGTGTCGAACCCCGGTATGTTGGGGAGAAGTGGGTCCACGAGGACTAGCACCAACTGATATAATCCGAACTACGAATGAGAAGATCGACATGGTCCGAACTCACCTAAAAGTGGCTCAGGATCGACAAAAGTCGTACGCGGATAAACGATAGAGGGCGATTGAATTTCAAGTGGGCGATAAGGTAATGCTGTAAGTATCGTCGTGGAAAGGAATAATACGGTTCAGAAAAAGAGGGAAGTTGAGCCCAAGATTTATTGGGCCATTCAGAATCACCGAACGAGTTGGTAAAGTAGCATACCGTCTCGAACTACCCGAGGAGATGAATGGGATTCATAGCACATTCCACGTGTCACATCTCCGAAAATGTTTAGCAGACGAAACTGCTCGTATCCACTAAGATGATATCGAGGTGGATAACAGCCTCAACTATGCAGTAAAACCAATTGCGATTTTAGATCGTAAAGAGAAGAGTTTGAGGAACAAAGTGATTAACCAAGTGAAGGTTAAATGGGAACACAGGAATGGTGCGGATACCACATGGGAATCCGAAGAAGAGATGCAACGGCTCTACCCCATATTATTTGGTACGTAAATTCGGTTTCGGGGACGAAACCCTTTTTAAGGGGGGTGGACTTGTAACATCCCAAAAATATAAAACTTTATATTATAGTTAAAAAGTATACATAAACAAGAATTTACTAACTAGGAATTTATAACCTAGTTAACTACAAGTCTAGAAGTAAGTTAAAGTAGGGTTAAAGCAATCAAACTTTAAGTTAAACAAAAGTGGAGGGGCCTATGTTGTTAAAATTGAAACTTATATTATTAAATTTAATAAAACAAAAACCAAACACCCCATTTAGAGGGCTGGTTCGATCAGGAGAAGGAGAAGGGCGACCCCCCACTCTCAAAACCCTAACTATCACAAAAACCACGAATTGAAGGCTCAAATCAAGTTCGAATCAAAATTTGAATATAGATTAGTGGTCTCCTTGTTGTAGGGATCATAAGGTATGTAAATTTCTGTATTTTTGATTCATCTCAAGTTCTAGACAAATCATGAAAAGTTGAAATTTAGCTTGAATGTGTCTTGCATGAATGAAATTGGAGGTGATATAAGGTTTAGGGACAAACCCTAGATGAATTCTTGTCCAAATCTTGCATGATGTTTGTAAGGTCATAATCACCATAGTGGGTGATTAACAAGGTTAGTAGAACTTGATAAACACTAGGATTAAGACTTTTGATTTAGTGTAAACTGAAATTATGTGATAATCTCTGAAATATTGTTGTTGAAAATATGTATATATCTGCCTAATTGAAGTTGATTTAGACAAGTTAACAAGTCATGAACTTGGTAATAATCATGTGAAAATTTGACCCACTAGGTGTTTGATGAAATGCCTAAGTGGGGAATTAACATGTTGAAAATCGGATAAAAACGCATAATTGACTATTGTGGCAATGTATGTGTTAATAATTACGAAAAGGGTTCTAAATGTAAGTTGAATTGAACTCTTTGGGCCAAGCATCTGGATCGTCAAGCGGACAAGCCGGAGGAGGAGATACGCGCTTGAAGGGTGTGCTCTAAAGGTACGTGACTTTAGTCTCGTTAAATTACGCATATATATTTGAGCTTAGTGTATAGATAGAATCGTAGTGTAAAGGATGCGTTGGCGTGTTCTAAAGTGGCGTAGTTCACTCGATCATCAAGCGGGTCAAAATAAAGACTTGGGATTGGGTTTGGCTTGTTAATAAAGTGATGGTTTTCACTAGAAAGTCAAACTGGTTAAATAGATGCCATAAAAGGAATCATGACATAGCAATATAATGGTTTCGTAAGTTGTTAAGTGTTGGATTACACTACGCTTATGGATCTAGCTATGATACTTTAAGTTGTGAATCCAGGATATTGGATCAAATAAATGAAGGCATGTTGCAAAGGCCGTTTAAAACGGAATGTTGAACTCCGAGGAAATGAGCTTTTAGTTCCAAGGCAACATAAAGCCATGAATAGCGTAAACACACCAAGATGTACAAGCCCGGGAACTTGGGTACTGGCATCTAAAAGGTTTTAGAATAAGAAATCGGAATTATACACTTATAGTTAGAATGGGTCGAATAAATGATAATATAGTAACTTTTAGCCGTATGATCAGTGAGTCAAATGTTGGCATGATAGTCGAAATGAACATGTCCGTAATGAATTTACAGACATACAGGAAAGAAATAGCCTAAAACGGCATGCGGATTAGGGCGAAATCCACAAAATAGTTAAATGGCAAAGTTACAGAGTCCACCGTAAATTACGGTCTCCACCGTAATTTACGGTGGAAAACAAAAGTCCTACGGTGAATCTCTACTGATTTACGGTAGACCAAGACCATTCAGTGTCTACCGTAATTTACGGTAGATACCGTAAATTACGGTAGAGCCCAGGAAACTTAGTATTTAATTTACTTTTCGATGTCGGAATTCGTTTATATGTAATATATTAATGTCAAAACTAATGTTTTTAGTGGTTTTGACCCTAGGTATGGATGGGGTCCTTCCGGATGGTGATCAAGTACGTTGTCAAGAACCGAACACGCATTTTGAAGCTTCCGCACCAAACTTAACCTTGTCTAGACTTTAGTCATGTTGTAAATGGTTTATTATCCGTGTTTTGAATCCTTTAAACTAGTTGTTAGTTGACTAGCAAGGGTTAACTTAAAACTTGTTATGTACTATCTTGGATTTGTTTTTGGTACTATCACAAATATGTATGGTCTTTAAACACGAAAAGTTTTTGTAAACTCTGATTAGTATGAAGTTCATATAATTATTCATTAAATTCCGTCCAGTATTAAGGGTGTTACACGCTTTTACTAAACTATATTATCAATCGAACGAAACTTCTTATTTCACGACTCTCACTTTTGTTTTTACGTCTGGACTTGGTCAAACAAGTTGTTTCAACTCGTTTAATTCATGTCATGAATGAAAATTTTCATTTTTTTACCAGAAAATCCATCTAATTAAAGATTAAAACTTCTTTATTACAAGATTAATTATCTTATTTAATGTCTTGGTTACAACAATAAATAACTTCTATTATCATGTGTATAAATGAACATGGTGGTTGATACTTGAAAGATGATGAATATACAGACATTAGATTCTCTAAATTTTTAGGAACTTGAGATTAGTAATATCAACAAATCTTTTGCAACTTCATACTTTTACACAAAACAAGAACGCTATCATACCCAGTGTAATCTTGGGCGCAAGAGCCATTTTCGACAGTACACGTACTATTCAGGTTGTTGTACCCTAGGAGATAGACGCTTTCGCCGTGAGATTAGGCACACAATCTGTTTTAAGGGACTGTGTCAAACACGGTCTTCAACAAAAAACCGTCAACATTTCTACTGTGTTCATTGTTGCCGTCAAGAAGCAAGGTTGAAGACTTAACATGGTGAAAACTCGAGTTTAGAACGTTTCTAAATGTATGGTAGAGTACCAACGTGCTACATGGCTTGTATTGAGTTTGTATATAACTTTGTATTTTATATTATGTTTATTTAGTTTTCATGGCCGGTATTATATTATTCGAATTTTCCACAAACGAGAGTTTTGATACTAGCGTACTTAAAAGTGTGAAATACTATTAATTTTTCTTTAGAAAGTATTAGTAAAACTTAAAAAGTATTGGTTTTACACCATTTTATTCGTCATTTTGTTTATGAAACAAGATCATCACTGAAAACTTTCTTTTTGTCACCATAGACAGGTTGACCCATAAATGAACAAAACAAACATGAATGAAGGTATATTTGTGTTCAATCGTTTTACTTTAACTGAAAAAGAACATGGGCGGATCTTCTTGTTTATGTTATGTAGTTAATAAAATGAACAAGCATGGTTGGTTCGTTTATGTTCATTCGATAACGTTCTTAACGAACAAATCACAGACATAAATGAACAGAAATGAACAAATACAAATAAACACAACACTAAATTTTAAGTGACTAATATGCCCATATATAGTTAAAAAAGAAGAAAACTTACAAGCAAACATAGAGATGAGTTAATTGGACGTTCACACAGATAAGTCGTAATAATTTTAAATAATAGATGTGTACATGCAGTTTCTTAATCAATGAGAATACATTATAACTTATTTTGTATATGACAATAGATTTAGGTGTGATCATCATATCGTAGTTTTCAATAAGGCCAGGGGGTGTGGTATACCGCCCCTGGCTAAATCAGCGAAATTCGCGCCCTATAGCGCCCTGAAGGCACCCCCTGGGCACCAAAAGGAGGCACCATTGAGTCTGCGCTAGCACAGTAACGAGCGCTAATGACATCTGCAGGTGGGGTTCATTGTTTTCAACCAATCAAATTTTTTTCACTTTTTTTTTATTTTGTTTAATAGGGGGATTTAAATGGATTTTAAACCACATCGTGCAAGTTAACGATAAATCTCTCGCTTACGTGGTGCATACGTGGCACTATAAAACCCCTAGGGGTTTTAAACCACACCGACCAGCCTAAGTAGTTTATTTGCAAGGCGGCTAATTTTATAAAATAATAAAAACTAATCGACTTAATATGAAGTCTTTATTATCATATATCGTTTGTAGTAGTCAAATAAACATTAATTAACAAACAATGAATGCACAATATTAGTATAATCCAAAAGAGTACATTTATTATTTAACAACAATATATTATATAAACTAGAATATTATAAATCATACGTGCTTGTATACGCTGCAAATCCTCTTGTTAACATTTGACCTATGCTTGTCTCGGAGTTTCCTTCTAGCACTGAGGAAGATCGGCCGGTGGTGGCGGCAACGTTGGCTCTGGTGTACCTCCGTTATCCACCAAGAACGCCATGCCCAAACCCCATGGTAAATGTACGTCCAAATGACAATGAAAGTACCACACACCTAAAATATACATTTCAAGTAAAAAGTGTCTTTTTAGTTTTAATTGATAAATAAAGGGTGAATGGACGACTTAGAAGCAAACATGTGGACAACTTGAAATCATACCACTTGGAATCTTTGGGTGTAATAAGTCGGCAAAAGAAACTAATTCTCAAGTGGGTACGTTTTTACGTTAGTTTTCTCAATCGGACATTCACTCAATGTTCATATTTGAAAACCCAAAAAAAAAAAAATCAATGTTTGTTTTGTCAACTTTGACCAATCAAATTATTACGACGATGAGTTTACCTGGATTATTTGCTGTGAATCTAATGACAGCCCAGCCACCAACGGGGACTCCAAGCGTGTTTCGTTCTTGTGGGTTAACCATATTAAACATGCTGGTGGCGTTCGCAGCATCATAGTTCCCGAACCCTTGAGCCAACACATAGAAGTTAAACCCATGCAGATGCATGGGATGATTTTCAACACCGATCAAGGCTGTGTTCTGAAGCACTATTTGGACCGTTGAGTTAAACCTCAATCTCTTGAGGCTTGTTGATTTGGGTGTCATCAAAAGATTTTGATCGAAACTGTTGTTGACGTTCGTGTAATCGAATACTGTAGGTGGTTGATCAGGGAAATCTGTAGTGTAAACCCCGCTAATGTTTCGGTAAAAAGCTTCTAAAATAGAGACGCTAGTGGGCAAAGCGAATGATAGATTGTTCATGCTTGCGGACAGTCTTTCAGAGAAAAACCCTCCACATGATAAGTTGGCACCACAATCTGATAGCCCAAGCCCAAAGGTTATAAACATGTTCTCATCGACTGTTTGTGGAACCGGTGACCAAAACGGGCTAGTGGTAAGTGCTGTTAGATTGGTGAAAAACGTATGAGCGGTTGGTGTATCGTTGAAAGCGGGTAGGTCAGGAAGTATTGGTGTTGTTTGGGTCGCGTTCGGGTACACAAGGATCGCGGTGGTGATGTTCGTATTGAGTCCTGGAATTACCGCGCTGACATATGGATGCGCCGCCATGTAATATAATCCTGCTGACTGGTTTGCGGTTACGAGGACATCGGTAGTTTGACCGGGTCCAATGACGATAACGTCCGTCTGGTATGGGTTCGTGTAGGCTGCATCAATCGCGACAACTGTAAAGCTGTGGTTCGCTATCTTGAAGAAGAACTAATTATTGAGTGCAACGTTGATTATTCGCAACAAAGTTGTTTGTCCTGGTGCCACGTTCAATCTGTACGTGTCTAGTTCAAAAAATAATATATATCAGTGTTTTCAGAACTAGACCACCGGTTAGGCTTTTTTTGTAATTAAATTTGCATAACTTTTTTTTCCCTTCACTTACTGTTTGAGATCGATTGGCACGAGTTAAACAAATCACCAGGCCACCCGTTGATGGTATAAGCATCAGCGTTAGCAGGTGCGCTTCCATTGGCTAGTGCAACGCTCTCGACATCATTAGGGTCAGCATTCCACCATTCTCCTGAAATGTTAATATTATCGTTAAGTTCTCACAGTTCTTAACATATTATATTAGCTCTAAAATGAACCTTTGTACATATATAGGAAGAAGAAAGCAAAGAAACAAAAGGTACCTAACATAATTGTATCTTCAAGATCGGGTTGAGCGAAAGGGTAGTTTTGGCCATCTCGAGGGCGGATGATGAGAGCACCATGTACGGTCGCTCGGAGCCATTGCGAGTGTGCATGCCACCAAAGCGTGCCTACTTGTCCCGTGATATTGAACCGGTAAGTATAGTTACCTCCTGGCCTGATTGGGCATTGAGTGACGAATTCAGGGCCATCCGCCCATTGAGTCAACCTCTGGAAAACCCCATGCCTACATCAAATTTAATCACAACGTTACGTCTTAATTAGTTAAACATATATTAATTACTTAAGTTGCTACCGTCACACTACTAGAAAACTGGTCATTTGTGATCGTTATCCTTTTGGTCGCAAATCAGCCGCTAATATAACGACTCTTTTTTTCAGTCTCAAATCTCAATCACACAATTTTCTAGTAGTGACATGTTTCCAAAAAAGGAAATAATATTATTACCAGTGAATAGTAACGTTGTATGGAGAGTTGTTAATCACATGAACAATAACGGAGTCACCCTCCTTAACCGTTAAAGCCGGCCCCGGAAGGGTTCCATTAACCGCCGAGATGACTTGATTTTGACATAACCGATTCGCTGTCAGATTCGCAACCTGTGAAGAATAACATTTTACTTTAGCTAACACGAATGATTAAAATAAAAGATACCAGAAGAGAAGATGTGGTTACACGAAATGTTGTCTCCACAGTATCACCAAACGCTGGCGAACAAGACAAAGCGAAGAATGCTAGCACCAATCCAACCGCGAACAATGAGCTTCGTACCATTGCAGGACAACAGTAAAACAATACTATACGTGCAAGAAGTTTTGAAAGATTTTTTAGATGTGTTGGTTGTATATGTGATCAGATGTCTATATATGTATGTACATAAAACATATAGAGAGAAGGTAGTTGTGGCTGGTTAGAAGAACATATCTGTATGCATATATATATTGATTGCTTGAATAACATGTGGGTTGAATTTTGAAGAGGTTTGAATTGGTATAACGACACTGTTTTTGAATAGATAACACCTAAACACCTTGACCATCTTGCATGCTTCCAGTTGTCAGCGTTAAGCTCTTAATAAACTAGTAGTAGTTGACAAGTTTTTCATAAACTTACCAAAAATGTTAAAATGGTGTTGAATAAAAGTAATTATTAAGCTGATATAGTTTTATTTATTCTGTACTTTTTAATCAACGTAATAGATTTTTATGTTTTTAACTTTTTTATTATTTAATCAACCCATTTTTTTATTTTTTTAATCTTTTTTTCAATCAACGAACTATAATTCATTTGTAATTTTTAACCAACCCATTATAATTTTTTTTTTCAGTCAATTCATTTCAAATGCAAACTAATATAATCATCCTAAATAAAGTTTTAAAATTGAACTAAAGAATATAAAAACCTAAGCACGTCTCAATCTCTAAGCAAACGAAAATGAAGAGAAACTTAACGCCCGTTGGTGTCAATTGAGCCCTACAATTAAAGTTTAATGTTTGTTTATTTTTTGGACGTTTCTTATTTCATTTTTAAATTTATCTCGGATAATTATTTTAATTTGTATTTGGCGTGTGTTAATTATGGTAGAAGGGGTGCTCAAACACATAGGGAATGGTAAACTCTTCACATAGTCAATCACCGCATGTTATATCAACTCCCCTCTTTACTCTTTATTTTGCACTCAATCACCAGGGATGCTCAAACACATAGGGAGTCTTCTTTTTTTAATATTTTTTATTTCTAAAAATTATGCTTTAAAAATAAAGGGGTATTGGATTTTAATAATCTCAAGTTTCACTAATTGGCCGGTAATAATCTCAACTTCAAATATTCCCTACAACAGTCCAAACTTGTAAGATTTTGGCCACCAATGATCCTTGTCTAACTGGGTTATAACCCAGTTAGTTTTCTGAAGTTTTGAGCGGCGGAGAAGGTCACTAGAGGTTGGAGATGACAAGCGGTGGTCTCCTTTGGTGGTTTCAGGGGTAAAGAAGGTCGTCGGAATAAGTTGCAGGTCACCGGAGTTGCGTAGATGGTGGAAATTTTAAACTTTTGAGTAGCGGAGAAGATTACAGGAGGTCGGAGATGATTGGTGGTGGTCTCGTTTGGTGGTTTCAGGGGTAAAACGGGTCGCCGGAATAAGTTGCAGG
The DNA here is from genome assembly GCA_030545235.1 of Helianthus tuberosus. Taxonomy (NCBI): domain Eukaryota; kingdom Viridiplantae; phylum Streptophyta; class Magnoliopsida; order Asterales; family Asteraceae; genus Helianthus; species Helianthus tuberosus. Next base: position 4,351,068 of record CM060436.1, on the reverse strand, counting down.
TCACCAGCCCAACAAGGTTATAACCCAGTTAGACAAGGATCATTGGTGGCCAAAACCTTACAAGTTGGGACTGTTGTAGGCAATTTTTGAAGTTGTGATTATTACCAGCCAATTAGTGAAACTTGGGATTATTAAAATCCAATACCCCAAAAATAAATAAAACATATATTAAACAAAATAAAATAAAATTATATTATATTTAATTAAAAGAACACATTACATAAAATTAAAACTAGAAAATTAAAACATAAACCATAATAAAACTAAAAATTCAGAAAGAGCATGGCCAATTATATTTTATATTGCGATCTCTCGTTTCCGGCTAGAATAAACGGCAACATCTCGAGTGAAGCATGGTCGTGTGGCTGAGTAAACGTCTTCATATTCCGATCATACAAAAGTTGTTTCACCACCTCACGTTGTTCCGCCACTAATGCTATGGTGCCTTCCTCACGTTTTTTTTATATTCGACAACTCTATCGCTCGTGCTTGTTTTGTTTCTTTCATAAGTGTGTATTGTGAGAGCTTCTCGGTCAAAGTCGTTTCGCTAACGGATGGTGTTGCGGCTTTCTTATCTTTCTTTCGTGGTCTTGTTGGTGGGGGGGGGGGGTCTAGGTTTATGTCGGTTATACCACTAGTGAACTCAGTTCCCCGTGTACCCGGATTATAGTTACCTGAATCCGACAACTATCTTTTTTGGCCCGAACTACCACTATCTTCAACCAACAATGGTATCGGGACCCATTTGTCATGTTTATTAACAACCTCCCACACCTCAACATGATGAAAACCAATCGGATATTTTGATTGGTAATCTTTTAAAGCCCTTCTCATGACATCGATGTCGTCACACCCGCTACCACGAATACGACCCTACATATATAACAAATATAAAGTAAAATATAAAAACAAAAACAATGTTATAGAAAATATTTTATGAGTAAAATGCACGGATAGTCCCTGTGGTTTTGCAAAGTTTCAGCTATAGTCCCCAGATTTTGGAAATTACACTCATAGTCCCTGTGGTTTGACAGTTTGTTACGCTGATAGTCTCTGGAGTGGATGTGGGTTAGTTTTCTCTGTTAAGTCCATGTGAAATGACTATAATACCCTTAATATAAAATAAAATAAACAAATCAAGTATTTAAATATATAAAACATATATGTGTGTATATACACACGCTTACTGAACAATATCCTTCTCTGCTACTCTAAAATTGGATTCATGAACCAAAGACTCCAACACCACCCACCACACACACACACCTGCAAATTCGGTTGGGAATCATCCTCCAACACCACCCACCACACACACACACACCTGCAAATCCCATATCCTTCTCTGCTACTCTCCTTCTTTATTTGAATATGCTGCATCAGAGATCTGCAAAAAAGACTCCAACACCACCCTCCACTTTTTCTTCATTCGACACCATTCTTAACACTCACTCACACACACTTTTGTGAGTAAAACAGATATAGAAGCGAGAGAAAGAGAGAAGCGGAGACGGAGGGTGGCTTGCCGGCCGAAGAAAGAGGCACGGCAGAGCCACACCGATCTCCACCGAAGATTATCCAGTGATAATGGTAAGTTGTAGTTGAGTAAGCTGAGTTACAGATAATGTGTTTGTTGAAATCCTCAAAGACTTTTATTTGGTATTGGACTAATTTCGTTCGCAAATATGTTTGCATAGACTCAAAGTCTTGTTTTTCATAGATCTAGTTGAGTTAAATAGATCATAATGATAAGATTCTGTGTTAGATTTATCGTTTCAGTTTGGTGATTAGCTTATTTGGTTGATTAAGCTGAGTTGCACATAAGGTGTTTGTTGAAATTCCTAACCGGAAATTTGAAGAAGATGAGGTTTTGGGGTTTTGACTAAATTGATTGCTACTCTCCTTTATCGTTTCAGTTTGGGGTTTTGACTAAATTGATTGCTGGAAATTGAAGAAGATGAGTTTGGGAATGGCGGAGGATGATTCCCAACCGGAAATTTATCTCCCAGCTGATTAGTTTGGGTGGTAGTTGGTGGTTAATGGTGGGGGAAACAGAGAGAAAGGTGGGGGTGGATGGGGTTGGGATAGGGTTGTTTTGTTTGTATAGAATGGAGAAGATGAAGGGTAATTTTGTAATTTCACATGGACTTAACTGAGAAAACTAACCCACATCCACTCCAGGGACTATCAGCGTAACAAACTGTCAAACCACAGGGACTATGAGTGTAATTTCCAAAATCTGGGGACTATAGCTGAAACTTTGCAAAACCACAGGGACTATCCGTGCATTTTACTCATATTTTATAAAGTAAACAAAAAAATTATACCGCTTGATGCCAAAGGCCGTTGAAGTATTTTATCTTCTTCAACATATGGAGCCATTTTGAACGTACTTGATGAACAGTTCGTATACTTCCGCCGACCGTTGCGTTGTAATGCTCGAGAACTTTTCACCAAAAATTGTCTGATTTTTGTTGGTTCCCTTTTTGCTTATTTAAAGAACAATGAATCCATGCCTTGGCTAAGGCCTCTTCTTGTTTTTTCGTCCAATATTAACGCTTCGCCTTTCCTCCCTTTTCTTTCGGCTCACTTGCTTCACCAACGTCTTCGTCTTCCACCTCATATTCTTCTTCGTGTTTGCAAATTTCTTCATCCAAATGTTGTGTTTCGGGAACAACCTCTACATCTTCGTCTTCATTATCATCGTAGATCGGAAGTGAGCGCTCGGCATTCTTTATTGGTGATTGAATTGGTGGGCTCCTAAATGCAAATGCGTCGAATGAGTTTTCGCTTCCATGGAGTATTCGTAATGGGTTCGACCATTGTTGGACCGTGTGGGTGTGAAAATAATTGTGGCGGAAAATTTGATTAGGGTTGGGTGTTGTAAAAAGTCGGTTGTGAAGCTTGGGGGTAAAAATATTGAGGTTGAGAGTTTGTTGAATATCCGTATGGAGTTTGAAACGGTGCACTCGAACAGCTAGAACCACCTCGCCTCATTTGCGACACGCGTCCCCTTGGATTTGAACCCGATCCTCGGCTAGCGGAACCTTTTTTCCTGGCTTCACCTTTGTTTTGTTTATCCACGGTGTGTAGAAATTTGAGAGTGGTGTGAGAAGATTGAAATGTGGGGGTTTTATAAAAGAAAACAAATATTTATTTTTTTAATTGTGCAACGGTACATTCCAACGTTCATTTTTTTACAACGGTTATAATTTTCTCCTCGGTGATTAGTCACTATTCATGCACTTCACGGCACACCAAAACGGAGCCGACGGCGGTAAGCCGCTCGGCAAAAACCCTTCACCGCCTCACTCCCTGCTCAGCGCCCCTACAAATTAAGAACCATCTTATATATATGTGCCACACGATCTATGAGATTTAGAAAATGTGCAATTAAGATTAAAAGAATTTTAACACCACATAGCCAAATTTAACTTTTCTCCCAACCGTTTGTGTTAAAAGAATCAATTAGAAAATTTGGATTCAGATCGAACAAGTGAGAACAAATTTTGAATAAAAACAAATGACAACAAAATTACTTGAAACGAATGAGAACATAATAAAAAGGGGTGTTTCATATCAATAGATCAAACAATAAACTACAATCTAGGTCGACCGAGAACAAAAAAAAAAAAAAAAAAAAATACAACAACAACGCAGTTTCAAATGATCGAAATTTCAAACAAATGAACGTGAAACATGTAGAGAACACTGAAATATATTAAAAGTGAATAACAATAAATAAAAATACAAAAATGTCAAAGTATGATTCGAGAAGTTATGGGTTCACCAGTATATATATGTTTGTAGTAGAGCATACCCATGTTTTAAATTTTTTAAAATCCAAATTAATGACTATCTAAAAATAGACAAGTATGACTTAATTGTAAGTAATTATTTTTTTCCCATAAATAATTAAACTGAATAACCTAAACAAAACCCTTATGAAACTTGGGTGACTTTTTTTCACAGTTGCATGATATATTTTCCTTTGTGTAATTATATGCACTACAAGAAAAGAAAATGAGGCAATAGAGGCGACGGATGTCGCCACTAATAATCCAGATCATCGTTGTTATTAGCATGGTTGTAAAAGAAGGTTTCCAAGGCCGAGTACTCCCCGAGTAGTCGCTACAAGGTAGGCTGCCGAGGCGACTTTCTTCAACTCCGACTAATTACTCGGAATCGATCAAATGCGGTCAACATCGGCCAAAATCGGATCTAATAGGTCAACTTGGGCCGATTTTGACTTAAAAAAATAAAACACAATTTCTATTCGTATCATATTAAAGAATGAATATCAATTTCACATATTTTGTTATAAATATTAGTAAATTTATGTTATTTGAAACATATTTAATTTCCGAAAACTAATTTCTTTATAATTTGGCATGTTCGAGTAATCCCCGTGTACTCTCCGCCTAGGCCGAGTACTCTCAACTCTCCGGTCGACCGACTAGGGAGCGCCTAGCGACTTTTGCAACCATGGTTATTAGTAATAGCGGCGACATATCGTCGCTATTGTAACGCCGCTACTGATCGGACGTTATTAACCACATGTCGCTGCTGTTGGTCCTTGTCGCCGCTATTGGTGGTTGACCTTTAGCAGCGACACTTCGTCGCTAATAAGACGTTGCTATTGGTCCTTGTCGCCGCTATTGGTGGTTGACCGGAAAATTTGCAGCAAAGTTCGTCAGAGATTACACAACACATTTACAACTAATAAATTGTTTACTGGAAACTCAAACCAAGGATTCTCACGGAGATTACACAACACATTTCCAACTAATAATTTGAAGATTACGTAACTTTCATTCACATCTCATAACTAATAATTTGAAGATTACCTAAAGTTACACTATACATTTTCTAAATAATAAAACAAAACTGGCCGGAGCTTTAGATTCTTGACGTTATGGTGCTTGACGGAGCTTGTCATCGACGTATGTACAATGGTGGTTGACGGTGGTGGTGGTGCAGCTTGACAGTGGTTGCGGTCCAGTGGTGGTGGCGGTGACGGTGGTGGTAGCTTCACGGTGGTAGCTTCATGGTGATGGTGGAGGTTGTTGTTGGTGTAGTTGAAGGTTGGATAAGATGAGTGTATGTTGAAGAAAGTGGGTTTAAGATGAAGATTGTGTTTGTTTGAGGGAGGAAAAGCAGGAAAGATCCCACGTCGTTGGATCATCATCTCATCAAGGGCCAATATCAACCTTTTTTCAGGTTCACACGGATCGACTGTTAGCAGCGACACCAATAGCGACGACACTGGGCTATAGCAGCGACATGTAATGATGTGATGTCTCTGTACTCCATGATTTAGGTCCAGCTGTATTTTAGGGTTTTAGAGGCGACAATATGTCGCCGCTATTGGTGCTACTGTCACCACTATTGCCGTTAACATACCCCAGCCGTTGGATCAAGATAAGGAATGAGTGGCTGGGGTTAGTTGTGGGAAACCGTGTTCCGGATCAACCAATAGCGGCGACGTTTTGCCTGTCGCTGCCATAGGTGGCGCCGATATTGCCTCCTTTTCTTGTAGTGATGGGCATATATGAACCATCATCGAAGTATACGTGTGTTTGCTCATGATTACACTATTTGTGATATAGTATGTATTACGTATTCTTTGATTAAAAAATATAGAGTAAATGTTGCATTTTACGTTTTTTAAGTTTCAAAAAAATTTCAGACGTTGTCTTTTAACTAACGAAATTACAACGGATGTTCTTTATGTTTTAACTTCTTTATAGCAGATGTTCTTTATGTTTTAATTTCTTTGCCGTGGATGTTGTTATTATTTTTTTTAATTCTTTTTTGAGAGAAATGACAACGCTTGTAAAGAAATTAAAACATAAAGGACATGCACTATGTCTGAAATTTTATTGAAACTTAAAGTACGTAAATTGAAATTTACCCATATATATATAACACCTATAAACAAAATTAGAACAGAAAGGACATGCGCTGTAATTTCGTTAGTTAAAAGATAACGTCTGAAATTTTGCTTAAATTTAAAGGACGTAAAATGCAATTTACCTATATATATATATATAGGGTCGGGATTTAGAGAAAACGATAGAAAGTGTGAGAACGGTGAGAACGCTTAACGATCGTCCGATCAAAACAATCTAAGGACTAGATTGGCGCGGTGGTGTTTTCGTAAATAACATCAATTTTATTACGTGGACGCGCTTCATTAAGGGTAAAAGGGTCTTTTGACTACTCCACATAAAACGCCAAATCATGAAATAAAACGCCAAAAACAAAAATCACAGACTATTCTAAGTAAAACGCCATTAAATATAAAACGCCAAACTTAATTATAGTAAAATCCTGCCTTAAAAAACCGCCAAAAAAATCTTATATATACAACATCTCAGACCTTCAGTTAAAAACACACACAAAAACCCAAACGCCATATTTCATATAACTCATTTGCCTTAGAAACGCCAAAAAAAACCCAAACATCAATTATCTTCAACCCCAAAAACGTTTTTTTTGAAATTTAGTTTGGCTGTCAGTAAGATTTCGCTCAATGATATAGACAAAATCCTAAAGTGAGGATATAGTCCATTTCATTGAGTAAAATCTCATTGACTTATCCTAAACTTCCATCAAATTTATAACGCCAAAACATATAAAAACATTATTGAGGTTTGTTGTCAATAAAGTTTAGCTGTATGGGGTGGACAACATTTTCAGTTACCTTTCTTAACCGAGTATTAACAATGTTGTCCATCTCATACAGCAAAACATTATTGATTTTAGCATGATCAAAATTTGAGGTTTATGGTGATCTTATTTCGTGGCGTTCTTTTTATCGGTAAAACGCAAAAAAAGTTAAAAAATCAAACATCGTTGATTGTAAAAATTCAAGATTGTTGGCTGAATGATATAAACTCAATAACATTTTGCTGCATGAGATGGACAAATATTCAAGAAAAAGATGTTGATGTCAGACTGTGTGCTTCCAAACTGCAACACAAAAAACTACTTGAAAAACAAAAAAACAAAATGAATCATACGAAAGTCGAACCAGCCAGTTAACATGATTCATAAAAAAGAAAGAAAGAGACTGGAGACAGAGAATATTTGGAAGATCAATTGTTTATGTATTCTTTTTTTTTCGTTTCAGTTAATTGTTATATAATAAAAACGTCATATACAATAAAAATGCCAAAACAGCCAAAATGCTTGTTTAAAACGATATCATCCAGTTGAACGCCATCAAAAAAATTGCCAAACTATAATAAAATTACTTTGAAAAATTATTATAAAAAACCCAAATAAAAAAATAAAAATAAGAAAAAAAATAAAAAGCAAACTTGAAAATTTAACTAGAAACAGTAAATACAAAATCATTAAAAACTGAAGAATCTAAAACGCCAAACTTGAAAAATGGGACGTGTTACAGACATCAGAGATAAAGCTTATAAAAAACATTAATTACAAAACAGTAACTGAAAAGACAAAATACTTTATTATAATAATGCACCGCCTAATTTAGGCGCAAAAAAGACATCCTATAAAATGATACATCTCAGCAACTTCCATTTGATCAAATCAAAAAAAACAAACGCCAAATACTACTAAATACCACCAACTGTAAAACGCCAACAAATAAACTGAATGAATTGTTATCAGGGGGAGTACCTCAGAAAGATTTTGCTACATGAGATAGACAAAATTTCAGGAAAAAGATATTGATGCCAGTCATATGGCATTTTGTATTTTTTGTTCTTGAAGAAGGTTTGGATGAGGAGTAGAGTTTAATGACACTGAAGAGTGGGTTCACTATAAAGATGAAGATCCAGATAAAGAAAAAGCGAAAAACCCACTCACACGACATAGATCTGTAACGCCTCGTCTCTTCGTATTTCTATTTTAAAAATGTTTGTATTCGTATTCTAATTTTAGAAACCTTACATTCGTATTTTAATTTCAATCTCACAATTCGAGGCGTTAATCATAATAAAATTCATATTTTATACATATTTTTATTCACACAACCGATCATTTATAAATACGTATTTATACGCAAACCGACACTATTCATACGTACAAATACTTATACGTACATCCTCAATACTTGAATTATACTTTTATACTTTTTATATACTCAATTACATAATATATACTTAAGAAATACCAAGAAATATACCAATCACCTTTTCCACCTCTTTTCTTCTCCAATCACCTTTTCCACCACCTTCAATCATCTTTCCACCCCATCAATCCTCTTCCACTTTTTTAACCAATCATATTTCACCCTTTTCCACCTTCTCTACCTATAAATACCAACATCCTTCTACCATTTTCTTCACACCATTCTTCTCTCTATCTCTCTAATTCTCTCAATCTTCTCTTAATCAAGAATTCTAAGAATTCTAAAAGAACACGAAGTGTTCCAACCATTCTTCTCTCAATCTTCTCTTAATCAAGAATTCTAAGAATTCTAAAAGAACACGAAGTGTTCTAAGAAAGCTTTGAACCTCCAACTCTTCACGGGATTACCAAAGGAACAACTTTGAGAAACTGTGAGTATACATGATCCCATTTTTATTTTAAACACTTTTGGGTGCAACTTGTATTCATATTCAAATTCACAAACACGTTAAACTTTATTTATTCACACTCTATCCAAATTACACATGAAATGTTTGATTCTTGTTATACATGTGATGCTAATGTAAACACTTCATGACTATATGCTCATTAACTTCGATCAAGCCTACCTTAACAATTATGGTACTATGCATATGCCATAGGTTGTAACGCCCCGCCCGCTATTCTTTTGGGTATTGTTAAGTTTATTATATTTTTACCTCCCGCTAAACTCTTGGGATAGGCTATGTTAATTGCGTTGGAAACTTTGGTTTGAACCTGTAGAGTAACATCGTTTCGAGCATATACTGTTAACTAGTAATCATTTTATTCATGTTGGATATGAGCACGTTAAACTATTTTATTCTACTACGCTATGTATCAAACTTGTATACTCGCCAACATTTTTTTGTTGATTTTATTTTAATACATGTTGCAGGTTGATAGTAAAGATGGTGAAGGAATCAAGTTAGGATGGACTAGATACTCATTTTAATAATAAACCATGTTTGTTGCAATCTGTCTTTACTTGAAACAATGTATTTGAATTTAGTCATTTATGAAATTTGATTAAATCTATATTGTCACAAATAGTGTTATGATGCTTTTGAGCGATTTGTTCGTCTCATCCCGATGTTTCCGCCATCGGTTGGGGTGTGACAAGATCTATGTCCCCAAACATCCACACAAAAAGACAGTTCAACAAACGAGCAGGCAAAAAAAATCAAACCCATGGGTTTGTTAAGTTTTACATAAAACGTCATATATTTGATGACAGTTCTTGTACTATTAAAGAAGAGAGAGACTAATGATACCGAAGATTGGGAAAAGAGATCCGGTTAGGATTTTTAATTTATTTCTTTCCCTTGTATTTTTTTCCTGTGGTTGAAATACAATTTAACAATAGTAAAACGCCAAGATACCACAAACGCCAAAATGTTTATAAAAAATAATAGATCAATAGGCCAACTTGTTTAAACGCATTGGAAAACGCCATTCAAATAGATTTCCTGCCCCCTGGGTTCCATTGGCATACGATGTGAATAACGCCATAAACGCCAAAATGTTGATACAATGGAACCATTAAAACGTCATTAATTATTGAATCTGGTTAACGCCAAAAATCTCAAAAACCAAAAATTAAAACAACATTGGGAAAAAGCGGAAGAGGAAAAGCCGAAGATGAAATGACAAAAAAGCTCATCCGCCCTTTTCTAAGCGGCGTGACACGTGTTGGGCCAGGAAGCGTTCTCACCGTTCTCACACTTTTGAGCGTTTTCTCCCAATCCTGTTTCTATATATATATATAGGGGGCCGCTAGAATGAGAACCACCTCCAGTTGTAAAAACCGCGAGAACCACTTTCTGGCCATTAGATCAAGTAGATGGATGGATGAGATTGAAAGTATTAAAAAATAATATTAAGTATTTTTTGTCTTATTATGTTTTTAATATTTTATTCTTTAAGGGTATATAAGTAAATTTGTCTTTTTTGTCTTTTTATATATATTAATTTTAAATTACTTTTTTTGTCATGTTCATTAAATATGTATTTTACTTAATTGTTTTTTATTTTATAAACAGATTTTTTTGTAAAACAAATTTTTTGAAATGAAATTTTTAGTATATTTTTTTTAAAGATTTGTTTAAAAAAAACGTTTTGAAGATCCGTTTTTTTTATGCCCCGGTTTTTTACGTTAACGTTTTTTTAACATTTTACGCGCCAATTTTTACGTTAACGTTATTTTACGTTTTACGCCCCGATTTTTACGTTTTATGCCCCGGTTTTTTACGTTTTACGCGTCGGTTTTTTACGTTTTACGCATCGGTTTTTTACGTTTTACGGCCCGGTTTTTTACGTTAACGTTTTTTTCCGTTTTGCGTTTTACGTAAAACATTTTACGATTTACGTTTAACGTTTTACGTTTTTACGTCCGGCCTTTTCACGCCTCGTTTTTTGACGCGCCGTTTTTACGCCCGGATTTTTCACGCGTCGTTTTTTACGCCCCGTTTAGCCCCGTTTTTTTCGCGCCGTTTTAACGTTCCGTATATTACGGCCTTTTTTTTTCAAATAAAAATTTACGGTTTACGGGATAAAATTTTTTAGCTCAATTTTTTACGTTTTACTTTTTTTACGTTTTAAACTTTTTTAAAATTTTTACGTTTTTACGTTAAACTTTTTAAGGTTTACGTTTTACGTTAACCTTTTTAAAATTTTTACGATTTACGTTTTACGTTCTACGTAAAACTTTTAACGTTTTACGATTTACGTAAAACTTTTTACGTTTTACGTTAAAATTTTTACGTTTTACGTTAAACTTTTTACGTTTTACGTTTTACGTAAAAGTTTACGTTACATTTTTACGTTAAACTTTTTACGTTTTTACGCTAAAAAAATTTACGTTTTTACGATAAAAAATTTACGTTTTACGTTAAAAAGTTTACGGTTTACGTTAAAAAGCTTACGGTTTAATTTTTTTTACAAAAACTTTATTACGCAAAACCGAACGCACCCAGAAATCGCAAACTCGGGAGGTGTCTCAGATATATTGTTATCATCATCGACTAGGGGGGAAAAATAAAAAACCAACATCAAAACAAAGTGTATCTAAAAAAACGGGGTTTGGCTCAGATTATCCGATAACCCAAAGGCTGCAAAAGTGGGGTTGCAGGTTCCAAAAACCTACCCTCCGCCGTCCTTGCCGCGCCATCGTCATCAAAATCTACGTTTTTTTTTTTCATCATCGCCACCCCAATCGATCACCAACATATCAATACCAACAGATCTAAAACAACAGATCAATACCAACATATCTAAACCAACATATCAATACCAACATATCAAACCCACAATCCACTGTTAAAAATCACCAGGAAATCAAGAAACATAGTTCACCGATCAAACAAAAATCACCATAAAATCAAAAATCATTGATCAAAAATCAACAAGAACAAACCCACAAAGTTCATCAGACAAAAATCTAGAAAACCCATCAAACAAAAATGAAACCCCATCAAACAAAATAAAGAAACCCCCATCAAAAATCAAGAAACCCCAACTCAAACCTGCATCCGGCTTCACCGGCTCAGCCACCGCCACCGGCCCTCTCCACCCACCCACCATCCCCAACGCCACCCGCCGCCGCCTCCAACCCCCCAAAACCCCCACTGGTCTCCCCACAAAAACCACCACCGGTGGCCGCCGGTGACGAACAGTTGCAGGTGGTGTTCGTCGTCGATGTGATGTGGAGAAGATGAAGATGGAGTGGAGTTGCAGGTTGGTCGGAGACGGTACCGGAGAAGATATCGGCAGAGGGAAGGAGGTTGTTAGAAAGTGGAGTTGCAGGTAGGTGTAATATGCGATGAAGGAGACGGTGCCGGAGAAGATATCATCTGGGAAGGAAGAAGGATTGGGTTTTTAAAAGTAAATTGATTTTTTTGAATTGGGTTTTCTAATGTGCAATGAGATTTTTAAAACAAAAAGATGAAGAGGAGAGAGGAGAGAGGAGAGAGGAGAGATGAATATTAAATGAAGAGAGAGGGAAGATATGACACTTGGGGGGTAAAAGACCAAAATACCCTTTCTGTTGGCATAATCTGATTGGCTTAGAGTGGTTCTCGCGGTTCTTACAACTGGAGGTGATTCTTATTTTACCGGCCCCATATATATATATATATATAGGGGATCGCTAGAATGAGAACCACCTCCAGTTATGAGAACCATGAGAACCACTTTCTAGCCATTGGATCAAGTAGATGAATGGATGAGATTAAAAGTAACAAAAATTAATATTAAAAGCTTTTTGTCTTATTATGTCTTTTATATTTTAATCAAAAAGGGTAGTTTAGTAAAATAACATTTTTTTGTCTTTTTCTCTTTATTAATTTTTAATTACTTTTTTGATTTATTATATCACTTTTTATTTTTATTATATTACTTTTTATTTTCTAAAAAGATATTTTTATTAAAAACGTTTTTAAATTCAGATTTTTTTAACAAAAGACAATTTTTTTTTGCGCGCCGGTTTTTGCACGCGTCGTTTTTTCGACGCGTCGTTTTTTAACGCGCCGCGTCCCGTTTTTAAGTCCCGTTTTTACGCGCCGTTTATACGGCCCGTTTTTTCACGCCGTTTATACGGCCCGTTTTTTACGCGTCGCGGCCCATTTTTTACGTCCCGTTTTTACGAGCCGTTTATACGGCCCGTTTTACGCGCCGTTTATGCGGCCCGTTTTTACGCGCCGTTTATACTGCCCGTTTTAACGCGCCGCGTCCCATTTTTTACGTCCCGTTTTTGCGCCCCAGTTTTTACGTCCCGTTTTAACGCGCCGCGTCCCGTTTTTAAGTCCCGTTTTTACGCGCCGATTATACGGCCTGTTTTACGCGCCGTTTATACGGCCCGTTTTTACGCGTCGCGCCCCATTTTTTACGTCCCGTTTTTACGAGCCGTTTATACGGCCCGTTTTACGCGCCGTTTATACGGCCCGTTTGTACGCGCCGTTTATACGGCCCGTTTTAACGCGCCGCGTCCCATTTTTTTCGTCCCGTTTTTGCGCCCCAGTTTTTACGTCCCGTTTTAACGCGCCGCGTCCCGTTTTTACGCGCCGATTATACGGCCTGTTTTACGCGCCGTTTATACGGCCCGTTTTACGTTTTTTGCCGTCCCGTTTTAGCCATCCCGTTTTCTGCCGTCCCGTTTTAGCCGTCCCGTTTTTTAACAAGCCGACCCGTTTTACGCCCCGTTTTTTTACGTTTTACGCGTCGGTTTTTTACGTTTTACGCGTCGGTTTTTTACGTTTTACGCCCCCGGTTTTTTACGTTAACGTTATTTTACGTTTTACACGTCGTTTTTTTACGTTTTACGTGTCGGTTTTTTACGTTTTATACGGCGCGTTTTAACGCGCCGCGTCGCGTTTTTATATCCCGTTTTTTCGCTTCACGTTTTTACGTTTTACGTTAAAAAGTTTACGGTTTAATTTTTTTTTTAACAAAAATTTTTTTACGTAAAACTTTTTACGTTTTACGTTAAAACTTTTTACTTTTTACGTTAAAACTTTTTACGTTTTACGTAAAACTTTTTACGTTTCACGTTTTTACGTTTTACGTTAAAATGTTTACGAGTTACGTTAAAAAGTTTACGATTTAATTTTTACGTCCCGTTTTATTTTACGTTTTAACGCGGCGTTTTTTACGTCCCGTTTTAACGCGGCGTTTTTTAAGTCCCGTTTTATTTACGTTTTACGAAAAACTTTTTACGTTTTACGTTTTACGAAAAACTTTTTACGTTTTATGTTTTACGTAAAACTTTTTACATTTTACGTTTTACGAAAAACCTTTTACCTTTTACGTTTTTACGCGTCGCTTTTTAACGCGTCGTTTTTTAACGCGCCTCTTTTACGGCCGACGTTTTACGTTAAAAAGTTTACGTTTTTTGTTAAAAAATTTATGTTTTACGTTAAAAAGGTTTACGTTTTACGTTAAAAAATTTACGTTTTACGTTAAAAAGTTTACGTTTTACGTTAAAAAGTTTACGTTTTACGTTAAAAAGTTTACGTTTTACGTTAAAAAGTTTACGTTTTATGTTAAAAGTTTACGTTTGACGTTAAAAAATGTATGTTTTACGTATTACGTTGATTTTTTTAATCTTTTTACGTTTTACATTAAACTTTATTACGTTTTACGTTTTAAACTTTTTACGTAAAGCTTTTTACGTTTTACGTTTTTACTTTAAAACTTTTTTACGTTTTACGTTAATTTTTTTAATCTTTTTACGTTTTACGCTAAAATTTTTAAGTTTAACGTTAAAATTTTTACGTTTTACGTTAAACTTTTTTACGTTTTACGTTTTAAACTTTTTACGTTAAACTTTTTACGTTTGACGTAAAAGTTTACGGTTGAACTTTTTTTTCACAAAGATTTTTTTACACAAAAACTTGTTTACGCAAGACGAACGCACCCATAAATCGCAAAGTCGGTAGGTGTCTCTGATAGATTTTTATCGTCATCGACTGGGGAAAAGAATATAAAAAACCAACAACAACAAAACAAAAGAGTATCTCGAAAAAAAAACGGGGTTGGGCTCAGATTTTTTCCGATAATTAAAAGGCTGCAAATGTGGGGTTGCGGGTTCAAAAACCTACCATCCACCATCGTTGCCGCGCCATCGTCATCAAAATCTACGGGTTTTTTTTTTTTTTTTGCATCATCGCCACCCAAATTCACTGATCGAAATCTACCAAAAAGCACCAGATTCAAAACATTCAAAAGGGACCCAATTCAACAGATTCAAACATTCAAAAACACCATGAACATCATTCAAACAGATTCAACAAATTCAAAAAGCACCAGATTCAACTGAATCAAACCCAGCAAAAACACTTACAAAAAAATTGTTTTTTTTTTTCTTTTTTTTCTTTTTGCGTCATCACTGCCCAACATCAAGAACACAGATCAAACACCCACCAGAGAATCAAAAGCACCAAAAAAATAGAATCAATCTATCAACAGTTGATTCCACACCTATCAACATAATCAAATAGATCAAACCCACAAAATTCAAGAAACCCCCAGGAAACTAAAAAAAATTGTTTCCAGATTCAAAAATTTCAAAAAGCACCATCAAAAACCTTACCAAACACCAGCACCACCAACACCGTCGCCCAATGGTTCATCCACCGCAGCTCACACAGCCACCGCCTCCAAACACCACCGGTCTCCCCACAAAACCCCCACCGGTCTCCCCACAAAGAGATGAATGAGAGATGGGTGTCGGCTTGTTGTCGGAGGATGGTGTGGATGTCGGCTTGTTGTCGGATGGTGGTAAAGGCGGTGGTAAAAGCTTGCTGTCGGATGGTGGTAAAGGCGGTGGTAAAGGTGGGTTTCAGGCGTCGTCATCATCTTCGTTTTATCGGGGATGCAGCAGTGGTAAAGGCGGAGGTTCGATGGTTGTTGTGGAGGAGGAAGTGGAACTAGATCAGCTTGAATTTCAATGGAATTTGGGAATTCCATTCACACAGAACTTGAAAAATGGAGGATAGATGAAAGTAGGAAATGGAGAGAGAAGGGAAAATGAGGAGAGATGAGAGAAGATCTGCAACTTTAAAGAGGAGAGAGGAGAGAGAGGAGAGATTAGACATAAAAAGGAAATGACTAAACTACCCTTTGAGTTGTCATAATCTTATTGGCTGAAAGTGGTTCTCATGGTTCTCATAACTGGGAGTGGTTCTTATTCTAGCGGCTCCCTATATATATATATATATATGTATATATATCTATGTAGGGAGCCGCTAGAATGAGAACCACCACGAGTTATGAGAACCACGAGAACCGCGCCCCGCGAGTGGCCGTCGGCGACGAAATTTTTTTTACACCTAGATCCGAATATTTTAGCGGGGGGTTTAAATTTTCGGTTCAAACGGCGCGCCCGAGGGGGTAGTTTTTTACGCCCAAAGTTTGGTAAAAAAAAAAGAAAAATTAAAAAAACCCAAACTTTGGGCGTAAAAAACTACCCCCTCGGGCGCGCCGTTTGAACCGAAAATTTAAACCCCCTGCTAAAATATACGAATCTAGGTGTAAAAAAAATTTCGTCGCCGACGGCCACCCGCGGGGCGCGGTTCTCGTGGTTCTCATAACTCGTGGTGGTTCTCATTCTAGCGATCCCCTATATATGTATATATATATATATGTATATATATATATATGTATATATATATATATGTATATATATATAGGGAGCCGCTAGAATGAGAACCACCACGAGTTATGAGAACCACGAGAACCGCGCCCCGCGGGTGGCCGTCGGCGACGAAATTTTTTTTACACCTAGATCCGTATATTTTAGTGGGGGGGTTTAAATTTTCGGTTCAAACGGCGCGCCCGAGGGGTAGTTTTTTACGCCCAAAGTTTGGTAAAAAAAAAAAAGAAAAATTAAAAAAATTAAAAAAACCCAAACTTTGGGCGTAAAAAACTACCCCCTCGGGCGCGCCGTTTGAACCAAAAATTTAAACCCCCCACTAAAATATACGGATCTAGGTGTAAAAAAAATTTCGTCGCCGACGGCCACCCGCGGGGCGCGGTTCTCGTGGTTCTCATAACTCGTGGTGGTTCTCATTCTAGCGATCCCCTATATATATATATGTATATATATATATGTATATATATATATATACAGGGAGAAGATCATGCGAGAACCACCATTATTGCGAGAACCGCGAGAACCAATGTGAACACAACCTAAAATAGCTAAAAAAACCTAACCCCCACCCCCCTCCCCCCCCCCCCCAAAAAAAACCTAACCCCCTCCCCCCCCCCCCCCCAAGCTAAATGCTAAAAACTAAAACTCCCAAAAAACCTAACCCCCCCCCCCCCCCCCCAAAAAAAAACCTAACCCCCCCCCCCCCCCACAAGCTAAAATGCTAAAAACTAAACCCCCAAAAAACCTAAAAAAATCTAAAAAAAATCTAAAAAATTTTTTTAATATTTTTTATGCTCAAATTGCTATTTTTAGTGGCCAAATTTTTTTTTTTAAATTTAATTTTTTTTTTGCTTCGAAAAGTAGCGATTTTTTTATAAAAAGTAAAAAAAAAAATTGTGTGATTTTTAGCTATTTTTAGGCATTTTTTATTGTGTTCACATTGGTTCTCGCGGTTCTCGCAATAAGAGGTGGTTCTCGCATGATCTTCTCCCTATATATATATAGTTAGTAATGTTATAATCTTGAGATCTTTGGATTTAGTTTTTATAAGACTTAGTTTTGCTATTCAAAAATTGGAAGCGGCGCAGCTTATTGGCCGTTTACCATCTATCTCGATATAAATTCATAATTGTTTTCCAATAAAAGTTAACATGATTGAATAGTGATTTCTAAATACTAATTATCTTCTTAATGCTAATTTAGTTTTGTTGTATTTTTTTAATGGATTTAACATATGTGTAATTTAATTATTAACTTTCAACAAAGAGCTAAGTTCATATACAAATAGAAAACGAATACATGTAATTGCAAAAGTCAAAATACCAAAAAGCTTAGAAAAAAAAAAAGGCTGAAGGGTTTGCTTAAGACTAGAGAAAACCCTTACAACTTACAAGTAATATCACATGATGCAAACCTTAGGTGTCAACCAACTCAGAAGGCCGTCATAAACTCATATGCATTGTGTGTCAAACCAGTATCTTACAAACAAATATCTATTCCGTATGAAAACACGTATAAAATCAAACGAATAATCATTAATTTAAATATGAGATGTGAGATACGAGTTTTAGATTTAGTGTAGTTAATGTTATCGGTAATATTAGCTCTACGCGTCTTCTTTTATAACCTTTTAGTTTTCACACCTAAATATCAGATACGTTAGTTGTATGAATGATGGTTAAGAATTTGGAGTATTCATTTATTAATTCAACTAGGTTTTTTTTTATATCGCGCGTTGCAGCAAAACCGAACAAATGATAATGCAAAACAGACGTGATTTGAAAATAAAACATGTTGTTTAAAAAATCAAACCATTATAACGATTTAGTTTATTATCGTACCGTTTTATGATACCAAATAAATACTTTATTTTGAGCACAACTTCGTTTTTAACAAAAATTATAACGGAATGTCAGGGAAAGAAATTAAGCACAAGTACGTACTTAATTTTTTAGAAAAAAGTTATAAACGTAAATTATTAAAGAAGTATCAAATTAATGGATAAATTAATATATGTTAAAAAAAGGAAAAAAACAATTATTAAAAAAGGTAAAGGAAATATATGTTTTAAGAAAAGAAAAATACATCATTTAAAGTAAATATAATAATAAACTATTATAATATATTAAATAATAACATAATTAAAAAACTATATATTATTATAAAAATAAAGTTATTATTCATGAGCTCTCGTTAAATATATATATATATATATATATATATATATATATATATATATATATATATAGGGAGAAGATCATGCGAGAACCACCTCTTATTGTGAGAACCGCGAGAACCAATGTGAACACACAAAAAATGCCTAAAAATAGCTAAAAATCACACAAATTTTTTTTTAATATTTTTTAGGTTAAAATCGCTACTTTTCGAACAAAAAAAAAAAAAATTTAAATTTAAAAAAAAAAAAAAAAAAAAAAAATTTGCTTCGAAAAGTTGCGATTTTAATCTAAAAAATATTAAAAAAAATCAAAAAAAAAATTTTGGATTTTTTTTGGATTTTTTTAGATTTTTTTTAGATTTATTTAGGTTTTTTGGGGGTTTAGTTTTTAGCATTTTAGCTTGGGGTGGGGGGGTGGGGGGGGTGGGGGGGGGGGGGTTTAGGTTTTTGGGGGGGTGGGGGAGGGGGGGTTTAGGTTTTTTTTTGGGGGGGGGGGGGGGGTGGTGGGGTTAGGTTTTTTTTAGGTTTTTTTAGGTTTTTTTTAGCTTGGGAGGGGGGGGGGGGGGGGGGGTTAGGTTTTTTTAGGTTTTTTAGCTATTTTAGGTTGTGTTCACATTGGTTCTCAAGGTTCTCACAATAAGGGTGGTTCTCGCATGAGCCCCTCTCTCTCTATATATATATATATATATATATATAATAGTTGATATTTAATTGGCCCAAAATCTTTGATTCAAGTATATACAAAAGAAAAAATTACATTTTTAATACTTGTGGTTTCTGCCAAATTTCAATGTCGGGTATACTAGTATTTGTTACAAAATCAGGTATTAACGTTTCATTTATCACAATGTTGAGTATCAAGGCCAACCCTTGTTAACTTTTATTGTTAAGTCTTACTAAAATAACTAAATGCCCTTTAATAACTAGAGAGTATTTTTTAATTAATTACATTTGACTAAAATAATTTAAAGTAATGTTTTCTATTTTATTTATGTTTTTTATAATATTTAATGGATTTGAAGTTTTTTTATTTATAAAATTTGAGTTTATATATAATAACATGCTAGTAAAATAAACTTTTTAACTTAATCTAAATAGTAAACCAAGTTAAGATTTATAAAAATAACTAAAACAAATTTATGATCTAGGAATATAACAGCTTTGTAAGTTGAAATAAATATGAGGCTTTTGTTTTGTATGATAAAAACAAATAAATAGCATGTAATATATGTACCAGTCTGCGATGTTATGCACAAGAATTGCATCATCAGATTCTGGTATGCCGATGCGGCTCCTATCTGTTTTAGAGACGAAATTGGCTTTGAAATTGTGTGGGAATGGGGTCACATTGGGTCAAGAGGCGTATATTTATACTCGAAATGAAGATATAATGGATTGAGAGGATGATGGGAATTTTGGAGGTAAACGGGTTAGCAGATAAGCATAATTTGCAATTTATATGTGACACAAACGAGTTGTTAGTTTTGATTATGATGGAGATAAAAATTAACGAAAAGAAAAAATGAGTTAAACGGACAATTTTACGGATCCGATATGACCGGAATCTGGCGACTTTACCAGAGAAGACCCCCTGAAAGGCGGGCTTTCTGTTTGGTTGATTTAAAAAGTTTGGTTATTTAACACATATAGTCCTTGCGTTCTCTAAGTTTTACAAAATGACTAAAATTTTAATTATTAAAGGGCATTTTAGTCATTTTATTAAGACTTAACAAAAAAAAAAATTAACAAGGTTTGGCTTTATTACTCAACATTGTTACAAAGTTTGACCTTAGTACTCAACGTTGTGACAAATTAGAACGTTATTACCTGATGTTGCAACATAAAACTATTAGCACCTGACATTGAAATTTGACAGAAACCATAAGGACCAACGGTGTAATTTTTTCTATACAAAAGGACTAAGGGTTGCAGTCAATTGCAAAAACAAAGTTTTTAAACATTCAGGTTTTGAAAACAGAGGTTTTGAATTCAGGTTCCACACACGACACAACAAGAATTAAAAGAAATTAGCCGTCAAAAAAATTATATATAACAAAAGGATTGAAAGGAAAACAAAAAAGGAATAACCAACATTATTAACTTTTAAAACTACTTCATCTTGATTTTGTAACATAACTTTTGAATAAGTTAATATTTAAAAAATATACACAACATAAACAAACATTTTATTATCTTTAATTTGACTAAGGTATTTTTAAAGATTCTTCTTAATAATTATCTTTTAACATGGTATGTGAATACATACCATGGCGTGATTGCGTAATATGACTTATATTCAAAACAATTATAACGTCACGTGATTATTTAGACGGTTTTACATAATGACGTACACCAAATTCCAGACTATGTATGGATGATTATGTTCCTAACTAGCCTAAAGTATATGCATCACATTTTCTTCGAACGACGTACAGTTACAACGTCGCTAATCAGGTTAGTAATTATTATGTTAGTTAGTATTAAAATCCACTCTTGCCTGAATTTGAACCTAGGACCTCTAAGATAAGCAAAGCTTCCCATCCCCCCCTTAACCACTAGGCCAAGAGATCATTGGTATATGCATCACAATCTGATGGCTTCTTACACGTCATACATTTTTCGTTTTCCCTTTGTATAGGATTTTCCTATATGTATACATACACTTGGTTAATTTAGAATTATCTTATAGATGAGACTATCATTATCAAATAATAGAATATCATTATCACATATCAGAGTTTATCATATATTATTCTTAACGAAGAGTTTGTTTACATTATTGTATTACCTCTATAAGAGTTTATCTTGTAGTGGACACCGACTTTAAAGAAATTAGAACATAAATGACATTCGTTGTAATTTCGTTAATAAAATGATAACATTTGAAATTTTGTTGAAACTTAAAGAACGTAAAATGCAATTTACTTTATAAAATACATTAAGAATTATCTCAATAAGACGAAATACTCATCAGTATTGTATTTTGTTTTCTCTACTGTATATATGAATTCGTTGAGTTAACATTTTATTTAACTTACGTTATTCTTCTCATATTCTCATAAAAGGTAATTCCTCTTAATCATTACCCTTAACATTTTATTTAACTTACGTTAACCTTATTGCCATAAAAGGTAATAAAAACATATTAAAGTTAAATGTTGAAATCATCCCCGAAACTGTCGGTTATTTACATGACTTTATTCACAAGGTATTCCTTCTAGAACAAAAAGGTTAAACCGTGTTTCCAACTCCTAAAATAAAAAATATAACATTAATTTCAGCTCTATTATATCATTTTCTACGACCATGATTAAAATATTATTATGATAAGAACAAATCGGATTTGGGTTGAAATTACAGTGTTCATACATGAAATTAAGGGCTTTGAATTATTCTTACGTTTTGAAATTCTAAAAGTCCGAAACCATGACGACTAAATTAATATTTGTCCTACACGTTAATTTTTCTACTAATATATGATATAATGACTTTTAGTAATAAAAATATATATTCAGATAAAGATATGATTTAAAAAGAAAACAATGACGATAAAGATTAGATTTAAAAAGAAAACAATGACGTGATATGACTTCTAAATAATGAAGAAGGTGCCGAATACGACTTTTATAAGATGCGAAAGACTTTAATTTTTTTATGCTTCCCCATTACCTACAACTACAAAGTTCATGTGGGGGAATAGTGCCAGACAGCTGTCTCGCACTCCCCCATTGGACCAACTTCTTTTTAAATTAATTTTATTTTCAGTTTAAAATTACGCTTTCGTCCTTTGTTTAAAATTAAGTTTTTGCCCCCAGCGTAAAGTAAAATTATAATCTTGCCCCAAGCTTAAAATTACGCTTTTGCCCTCGGTTCAAAACCTCGCTTTTACTTTTGTTCCCAGTTTAAAATTACGGTTTCGCCCTCCGTGTAACCAACTTCTTTTTAAATTAATTTTATTTCCAATTTAAAATTACGCTTTCGTCCTTTGTTTAAAATTACGTTTTTGCCCCCAGCGCAAAGTAAAATTATAATCTTGCCCCTAGCTCAAAATTACGCTTTTGCCCTCGGTTCAAAACCTCGCTTTTACTTTTGTTCCCAGTTTAAAATTACGGTTTCGCCCTCCGTGTAAAATTACGTTTTTGCCCCCAGTTCAAGATTTGTCTGGCTCTCCCCTATCGGACCAGCCCAGTTTTAATTTAATTTTATTCCCAGTTTAAAATTATGATTTCGTTCTTTGTTTAAAATTACGATTTTGCCCCCACCTAAAAATAAAATTATAATTCTCCCGCTAGCTTAAAATTACGCTTTTGCCCTCGGTTCAAAAACTCACTTTCGATTTTGTTACCAGTTTAAAATTACGGTTTCGGCCTCCGTTTAAAATTACTGTTTTGCCCCCAGCTAAAAATAAAATGTTGTTTTTTCCTCTAGTTCAAAATTACGATTCTGTCCTCAGCTCAAGATTACGCTTTTGCCCACCGTTCAAAATGAAAATATGTTTTTCCCCCTAGCTAAAAAATATGATTTTGCTCTCAGTTTAAAAATATGATTTTGCCTCTGGTTCAAAATATAAATACGATTTTGCCTTCTATACAGACATACATGTCATGAGAGAGAATCCCAAATTTACGGTCATATCATCGTTTTTTTTTCATAGCAAAATTATTGTAGTCTTTTTGTAATTGATTGAGAATTATTCGGCCATCGCCCCGCAACGCGGGCGGGGCATCTACTAGTTTACTACATATATACATTTATAAGTTGACGGAATAGTGCCATGCAGCTTGCCTGACACTTCCCTATTGGACCAAACTATTTTTAATTTAATTTTATTTCCAGTTTAAAATTACGTTTTCATCATTCGTTTAAAATTACGTTTTTCCCCCAGCTCAAATTAAAATTATAATTTTGCCCCTATCTCAAAATTACGCTTTTGCCCTCGGGTCAAAAACTCATTTTAATTTTGTTCCCAGTTTAAAATTACGGTTTCGCCCTCCGTTTAAAATTACGTTTTCCCCAGTTCAAAATAAAATGTTGTTTTTCTATCTAGTTCAAAATTACGATTCTGCCCTCATCTCAAAACTACGTTTTTGCTCACAGTTCAAGTATTTTCAAGTTGAGGGAATAGTGTCAGGCAGCTTGCCTGGCACTTCCCTATAGTACCAACCCATTTTTTATTTAATTTTATTCCCAGTTTAAAATTACGCTTTCGTCCTTCGCTTAAAATTTCGTTTTTGCCCCCAGCTTAAAATAAAATTATAATTTTGCCCCTAGCTCAAAATTACACTTTTGCCCTCAGTTCAAAAATTCATTTTTAATTTTGTTCCCAGTTTAAAATTACGGTTTCGCCATCCGTTTAAAATTAAGTTTTTGCCCCCAGTTCAAAATAAAATGTTGTTTTTTCCTCTAGCTCAAAATTACGATTCTGCCCGCAGCTCAAAATTACGTTTTTGCCCACAGTTCAAAATAATATTTTGTTTCCCCCTAGCTCAAAATTATGATTTCGTTCTCAGTTTAAAATTATAAATTCGCCTCCAGTTCAAAATATAATTACGATTTTTCCCTCTGTACAGATGTCACACCCCGATATTTCCACGTATTACAGGTGGGCCCGGTGGGGAGTATCGTGACGTAGTTGATATCATCATAGTCAAACAACACAATTTAAATGCACAGCGGAAGCAAATGATAAATATATTACAATCCGATTCAAAAGTAATATTTAATATTACAACGAAATGTAAGATGGATCCACAGGCGGATCTTAAAACAGAAAGATAACATTTGTTCAACAGACTTTAGGCATCTAGAACTTGCAAGATTCCCTATTAACGCCCTGAGCTTCCAGCCAATTACGTACAGTACCTATCAGTTAATCTTTTTGGAAAAATACGTCAGTTTACACTGGTAAATACAATTAACTGACTCATTTTGAAAATATTTTTAGAAAATTGATTTGAATGCAAATGGCACAAAACTTTTTATAACTTGGGATAATTATTTATATATAAACTTGTAAAAGAATTACATGTTCGTTATACGTTCAGTAGCCCGGGTTGAATACCGGGTTAAAGATTAATAGACACACCACATGGTATAGTCCCACGGCGAGTTATTCTCGTAACCGGCGGTTATACCTTATTATTTATATATGCACTGGCGGGTGTACGCCTACACCCCGTGCTAAGGTCGTGGCCATTTCATGAATGATGCCAAGGATATCCGGGACATGGTCATTAACCCCCCAAAGGCTTTAAGCAAACACAACAATTTAAACGGGTCATCTCAATAAAGTAACCTTCATACGATTAAAAATTCAATGCCCGACCAAGGGGTATTTTATATACCGTACCCTAAGCCCGTATAAGGGAAAATAAGTTAAAAGTATTTACCTGAGCTTAAAAAATGCAATTTATACTCAGTTGTATATCCTAATCAGCAAGTGCAAGTACCTTTACTGGGGATCTTAATCTGGAACGAAGGTTTTTAATAACCTATTAGATTCCTAACGGGTCTTAATTAAGCCTATGCTTAGACCGGTTAGTTTTAAAGGGGGATACGGTTCAACACGCATGATTAAGCGTGTGGTTTGCCCCGTTTCGGCTAATTTATGCAAACTAGTTACATAAGCCGATCCGAACGCGAAAAGTGCGTAACGGGTAACCAAAAGAGTCATGAACAGGTTTCCTAAGTTAATATGCCTTTAATATGTTGTGATATCAGTAGCATACCTTACATTATGCCCAAAGCGAATTTAAAACCAATTTATGCCCTGTAGGGGTATTTTGGTCATTTTAAAGGTTATAAGAGAGTTTAAATATAAATCTGAGTTTCAGATCTGATATATTCAGTAAAAATACTTATTTTTATAAGTCATAAGAGTAGGGTATGGCATATATGTGAAATTTACCTTTTATAACCAAACTATGCACCGTATGGGCATTTTGGTAATTTCACATAGGCTTTAAAGGTCAAAACAGGGAATCTGAGTTAAAAAAATTTCTTTACTGTTAAAATATAAAAATTTGCTTTAAACATCAGTAGGTATCAAGTCCCATAAATTTAAAGTAGTTTTAATACATACTATGCGTTTAAAACACGTAAAAAGATGGTTTTATGCGATTTCCGGGTTTTTAAAGAAAAGCTGATATTTTTACCATTCCAGAAGATTCAAAATATTTTATTTATTATATAAAATCAGTATCAAAAGGTTTGGTATCAAAATATTATGTAAAACTCATTTTATAGGCCAAAAGGGCAAAACCGACAATTACCGAATCAAAGCTATAACCCTATGTTATGCTCAGCCTAAAAATAAATAAGAATCTTCAAAAATTCCAAAATATTATTTTACATCAGTAGGTAAAAAGTTTGGTATCAAAAATTTGGTTTAGATAGGCTTTATGCTAATTACGTCGTTTAATTAATAAAAAAACTTTCTAATTACGCTATTGAGCATAACTCTTAATCTAGACCTCAAACTGATGTCAAAATTTAGGGACATGTTTATAAATCACTAATAAAGATTATTGTCCTCTCACATTTTCAAAATTCTTGTTTTAAGGTCAAATGGGCATATTGGTCAACATTTAGGCATATAACGGAAACATGCATATGAATCGGATAACTAATGAACCAAGTTGTATAATCACAGTGGGTTATACTAACATGTAACCTGGTCCTAATAAAGCTCTAAGGCATTTCTAAATCATGCTACATTGGGCAGAACTGAAAGTAAAAGCAAAAGTCTAATTATGCGACTTTCGGTTCCGAACCGAGCTTAAACTGAAAATTGCCGGGTTGAACATGTTTAGACATGTTCTTACATTAATTACCAAGTTATATAAGTGATAAAACAGGTTCCATAGCTCCTACATTGTTAATTATGCGTTTATGCGAAAATTTGCTTTCTGTTGACTTTTTATAATTAACTTTGACCCGACAATTGACCTAGTTAGAGTGGGAATCAGAGGGTGCCCTTTTAAGGGTTTATTACCCACATAATTACCAACTCATAGGTACTTTCAATTCGAGAATTGACTGGACCATTACTGATTAATCACTAAGTCAAACCTTAATTACGACGGTTTTGACTTTAGGCCATTAAACTAATAAAACACGATTAAAAGAGGTTAAGGATACTTACAAGGGTCCAATGGATTGAATAGAGGTTCCAAAAATGTCTAGGATCCTCTTCAGAATTGAGAGAAAGCAGATTTGAAACGAAAACTGCAAATGTTCAAGTGGGTGTTCACTCCTATTTATATAATCTTAAACACAAAGGTCGGTGACCCGACCAAATGACATTCATGCCCCTCATTTGTCTTATTTACACTTTACCCTTTCTCTTAAAACTTCTTCTAGATCCTTTCTCTTTTAATCATACGAAACCCTAATCCTCAACCAGAGACTTCTTTCTTCTGAAGCCCGAATCCTTCTCCTCCATTCTCCCCCTTTCACAAAATGGCGACACAAGTTGAACAAAGATCGCACCTTCGATGCTATCATCAAACTTCGCTAATCTTGCATCCGAGGCGGAGATGAGACAGTAAAGGAGGCCGACCACCATGTTTTGCTAACCACACACGGTGCCACGGCGTTGCTACGGCGGAACCAGCCGTACTTTGGAGCGTGGACCATCACAAACCGATGACCGAAGGGTGAGGAGTCTTCTAACTGCAGGTATGTATCTATTCAATTTCAACCGATGTTTTATGTTTGCTTCTAATGAAGGCTTCGTCCAAGGGAGGGTGTTTCGGGTGGGTATTTCGGGTGGGTAGTGTTTCGGGTGGAGGGATGTTTTCGGGTGGGTAGGGGTGTTTGGCAAAAATTCCACTTTATTAATTATACAAAACATATATTAATAATACAGTGGGTGTTTCGGGTGTGGGTAGGGATGTTTCGGATGTGGATGTTTTCGGCCAAGACTCCACGGCAGTCTTATTGATTCTGCTGGATTTGGGGAAATTAGATCTAGTTGCACTCCAATTAATTCATTTCTTCACCTCGACTCATATCGAGCCATTTTAAATTTTTTTTGATCTGCAAGTTATATGACATTTTATCATTAAAAGAGCAAAATTGATCCCCAGATCAATGCACCCAAATATGTTTTTTTAGTTTCTACTTGAATTGTGCAGTTGTTGTTAACAATTAGAATGAGACCTTAACTTCTAGACACCCTTCTCAGGTCATAACATGATCTTCTACAAATGGCTGGCCAGTATATTATCTTTTATTCAACTCAACCTTGGCATTAGACATTTTGTTCTTATGAAATCTTGAGATAGGCTGGCCAGTATGGTACACCATCCCTGCTGCTGATTCGACTTTTTTCGGTTTTTGGAATCTTAACGTAGCAATTTGCAGTGTTTTGAGAACTTGCATTTGCACATAAACTATAAATAAGTGTTTTAAATATGTTTAATAATATTTAATACATGGTATCGTATATTTGGCAACTAAATGTCTAAACTATTTGAGGCTGCAAAAACAGAAGCATCAAAATTGAAGTTTTCGCCTGGTCCTTCGAAGACGAAATATGTTTGGGTTCTTCTTCACCTACTACTGCAATTGTTGAGTCTCCAACATAAGTAATTCTACTAACGGGATTGAATATTTCTTAAAAATTTAAAGGAATTGAGTAGGAGCAGTAGAGTGTTGCTGCCGTGGATGCAAAACGACCTCAACCTTTCTCTTTCAATAGATGTATCAACTCTCAATGGAATTAGGTAGACTTTAATCTTTGTATTTGTTCAAATCAATTCATTATAATTTAATTTTACATAAGTTATGAAACATTTCGTTCATTTCAAAATTTATTTAAGTACTTATAAACAATATAATTGACTTGCGATTTTTTCGTATTCGTAAGACCGTGGGGTATGGTGGGGCTTGGGTTGGGCATTGGTTGACACGTGGAATGGAAAAAAAAACCCACGCCCATGGGGTATGGTGGGGCTTGGGTTGGGGGCATGAGTTGACACATGGCCATTGAGAGCCCGCCATGTCACCTTGCTAGCCCGTCCCACGCCCGGCTTGAAAGCCAAGCCCCAAGGGGCCACGCCCAAACCCAAGCCCCCGGGATGGTGGCTTGGGCGTTTTCCCCCAACCCACGCCCCAACCCAAGCCCCATACCCCATGGCCTAATTTAATATTTACATAAGTAATGAAACGTTTCTTTCATTTAAATGTTTATGATCGTTAGGAAATATGATCTTTAAAAGAAAATAATTTTAACACCAATAAGTAGATACCAAGTTTGTTTGGAACACTATCAAAACTATCAGCGCGTCTACCAATTTACTAATATTTACACAATCTATATTTATATATGCAATTGGTGTTAGTCTCATGTAAACGTTTTCACAGCATCATGAATTTAAACAATAAATAATATTTCTAGCTGGTCTTCGTAACTAAAGGGTCTGTAAATTGTTTGTAGAGTCTTTCATGAGTTTTTTTGTGATGCTAAATACAAATTCATACAATGTCAGGAACATACAAGATAATCATTTAATTGGTGTACTCTAAACCAATGCACCAATATAAATGGTGGGAAGGGCAGATGGCTTTTGGAGAATATAAAAGGGCTTGATTTCTCAACAGGTCTGACTAGGAAAGAAATAGAGGAGGCCAAGGGAATCGAATCTGGACCAGGCTCTTTTAGATGGGTAAATTAGGGCCCAACTAAATTAAACCATTTCACATGGAGGGAAATCGATGGGAATATACCAACAAAAGTGGCCTTATTCTAATAGGAATTCAGATTGCAGATGCAAATTTCCCGTTATACAGTAACTATTTAGAGACTGCAGATCATATTCTTTTGTGTTGTAGCATTTCCAAAGTTTTTTAGGACCAGGAGTGCTTATGGGAAAAAGTTCCGGTTAATCCGTTCTTATGCTTTGTCCGAGAGGCGATTGATTATTTGACGGGGACCGGGTTTGGGATTCCCCTAATCTGTTTTGGGTTTGTTATCCTCTAGGTGAAATGCTCTAAAGGACCACAAAACTCCACCAAATGTAAGTTATTTAATTATGTTTCAGATTCGTAGGATTGATAGATATAAACTGTTCATACCAATCTATCACTGACTTGGTTATTAGTTGCTAAATCACACCAACATAATTTGAAATTAGAAGTTGAATTGTTGTTTTTATTTCTTTGTTTGTTATTTTTTTGGCCTTTTCAAATTAACTTTACTTTGTAATATTGTGTATTGAATCAGCTTGCAAAGTTAGGATGGGATCGCAGGTGTCACTTCAAGGTATTTTTTGGTTTATTTCTTTCAAAGGTAAACTCACACGTCACGCGTGGCGCGCCACACATCAATGTCATCATCGTCACGCGTGTGACGTGATGTCGCCGCCGCAACGCGCGGCGCGGGTAAAAATCTAGTTTATAGTATTTTGAAAGGAACAAGATTGTGACAAGTGTTTCAAGGGTTTGAGAGATTGTTACAGGTGTTATACCACTTTTTAAGTCAGTGGGCAGCCCCTAGAGTGAATTATGTGTGAGTGGAAACCAGAAACCAGCAGCAGATTTGAATAAAACTGATTTCAGCAACTTTGAAATATTACAGAACAGCCCCTGCACTTGTTATTTGCCATTTCTGACACATTTAAAGCCCGTTAACTTCATTTCAAGGCTCTACTATAATGCCTAAACATAGGGGATACGAAAAATGCTCAAAAATATGTCGGATGTCAGTTCGTTTGGCCGTACGGTCACGTTGTTCATCTAATTACGACGAAACACGAACGGATGCGAAAAAACGACCCAAATTACGCGACGAATGGAATTTTATCATGGCGATCACTAAAATAAAATATTTTAGTGGTTACATAAATTTTTGGGTGTCCGGATATATTCAGAATGTGAGATATGCGCGAAAATGCAAACTTGTGCACTTTTTGACACTTTTAGTCCCTGTATGACTTAAAAGTTTATTTTTGCGCACAAAACACCTCTAAGCCTATTTCTAAGCTAGGTAAGGGATAATTAGGGTATGTTTAACTCATGGTCATATTCCGGAAGGTCTGTTACCATACGAATCGACATACTTTTGCAGTTTGACGCAATTAGTCCTTTAATCACTAAAAGTGGCGCGAAATGTCGTTTAATGATATCCAAGCCTTCCATGGCCCATAATGGTCATTCCCAAGCATATACTTAAATATTACTATGCTTCCGTTCGCTTAAATGGTCACCAAGAGGCGTAGATTCAAAAGTTGACGCTTTAGGTCCCTCTATTGCGCAAACTTGCGCATCTAATCATTTAATAGCATTGAAGCCTCATGTAATCCATATTAGGCATTCTTGGAAGTATTATTAAACATCACGGTGCTTTGGGTTCGCTAAAAGGTCATTCAGAGGTATAATTAAACATATTGACACTTTTAGTCCCTCTAACTTGCAAAGTTGCGCGTAACCTTACTTATAGGCATAAAAACCTTAGACGGCCAATAATTTGCATTCCATAGAGTATAATCAAATACCATGATGCTCCCGGTTTGTTAAAAGGTCACTCAGAGGTAA
The DNA here is from genome assembly GCA_030545235.1 of Helianthus tuberosus. NCBI lineage: Eukaryota > Viridiplantae > Streptophyta > Magnoliopsida > Asterales > Asteraceae > Helianthus > Helianthus tuberosus. Next base: position 4,320,064 of record CM060436.1, on the reverse strand, counting down.
GAAATAACATGTTGACGCTTTTAACCCTTCATTGCGCAAACTTTCAATTAATTCCGCAAACGGCTACACTCGATCGCCAAGTGGCTCATTTGTGAATATAAATATCGTTAGAGGTTATTTAGAACTTATTTTAGGTATGCTAACATTTCCAGTCCTTTCATAATCAAAGTTTTCGATTTTTCAAAAAAATTAGTCCCTTAAATTCAATGTTTGACTTCATTAGGGTTTATTACACGTGTCGATACATCGTTCGACATGATTTTACGAGGTGTTACATCATCACCCCATTAAAAGAAATCTCGACCTCGAGATTTGCTAAAATGCTGGAAGCTCTTTTTGTCGCATAATGGACTTAACTTCTATAACCTATCTGGAGCCTCTCCAAGCTCCCAAACTGACCTCTGTAATATGTATATGTATTTTTTTTGGAGCTTCTTAACCTGTCGATACTCAATCGATACAGGTTTCTCATCATATCATCCATCTGCATATCATTATGTGATATTGCTTCTCGACGTATTGGTGAAACACATCCTTAAATCATTAGTGTGTAATGCATTGCGAGCTCCGCCAAGCTCCTTAAATAGGTTTTAGCTTATAAGCTATTTGATCTTGATACATTAGATTCCCTCAAATGATTCTATATATTCAGAGCTTAACTAGCCTGATAATTAACAAATTGGCACACCCTTCCAGGGTGATATCTTTTGTTGAACCTTATTTCTTAACAAGAACTTAGGAGGGTTGCTACTTTCATAAATCCTTGATTTTCTGCCGAATACTGGCAACTTATAGATGATTATGGATTTGTTTGATCTTATTTGTTGTTTCCAAGGCAACTTTCAGATCCTGATACTTGGACTTACTAATCTTCTGTCTAACAATAGATGTTTAACATCCCATCTATGCAAGGTCTCCAAAGAAGCAGCCTTGATATTTATATAACATCTATTATAAAAAATGCATATTTATGGTGAGATGGTTATTCCAACTATAGCTTAAAACCAATCTTAAGGGATAGCTAATCCTTACAGTTAGTCGAACAAATTGACGATCCTGGGTAGCTGATGGCGATTCTTAATTGTTGCCTAAATAGGGTTACGGTAATCATTGCATAAGTAAAATGAACCGTTTTTCTTAATTAACAATACCGAACTTCCCAGAATAATGAATTAGGCTTTATGAACCTCTATCTTAAAACTCACATAATCAGGGATTCGATTATTCGATAATCAACATGGAGTCTTTACAATACTGCAGCCCTAAGCGGGATGTTAATCTTAACTCTACTTGCCTCTCAGAAGGTAAACAGGGTAATCTTTGGAGAAGATAACCAAGGTACAAGGAGGTTACAGAGATTTTCCAATTCTCAGGCTCCAGTTCATTTATCCTAGTCTGTGTTAGGTAAGTAACACATTTATGTTACGAGTCCACGAATTCCTTAATCGAAGACATTTACTTGGACAATTCCATTCTGGATATCTTCTTTGAATACCATTAGCTGACTTTAGTACCATATGACCATTGGAACAACCTTGTGGTTCCATGCATTAAACCTCCATACTGATCAGGCGTGGAAGCAATCTATGGAACTTATTAAGATACATCAATCCTCATGTGGTGCTTTTGTCATACCATCTGGTATTCGCAATCGATAGGGATCAAGAGATATCAATTACATATGCTGACATACTACACCTAAAGAGAGGATGCTTCTAGAATTCTACGCCCGAAGGTTTCTGACAGGAACAGAAGAAATAGTTCTTATGATTTCGCCTGTAAGTTTTACCTTACACTTAATCTCTGGGGTTCTTACGGAAAAAATTCTAAAAGTTTGCTAAGCTTATGGTCTTATGAGAGACTCAGAAGCACCTGAAACCAAATGTATCTCCTAGCAATAAAATCATAATAAGGGATTTATCTGGTGTCACTATTAACGTGAATTGCCTCTAATCATTCATCAGGAGGGTTAAACGCCTCCATTCTTAATCCTTTTAAACTTAGCTGCAAAATCTTAGGCAAATTTTTTAGGGCAGACTTAGCTTGACTGGTTGTTTCTTAATCTATATAATGTGAGTAGCTGAGGTAGATCCATAATGGATTTATAATAAGCAGGCTTTGAAATCTTAATGTGCCCTCTTATTGCCGATGCTAATCACCAATAATTGTTTGCATTAAGCTTAGATTTGGGTAGACTGAATAGGGCACTATCTCAGCCAATGCATTAAAATTTGTAACATACTGTCTACAGTCTAGAACTTTTTATGGTGAGAGTCAGAAAATTCTTATTCCATCTTTTTTCCATTTCGTGATGCGGATAATAGGTTTTTCTATTAAGGTCCTTAAAACTTGGACCATCCCATAATGTATAAGAGGATCTTCCTTGTGGACTTCATTAATGTCCTCACTAATTAAGGGTATTGCCATCGAATGACTGTGATGCATACCTCACCGTGTTCTTTCTAGCATAACCGCTGATACACCTAATGGTTTCTACTTCATCCCACAATTTCCTGCAATCGATGGCCCCTTTTTCTTATTGAAGTCTCTTGACTTCCAAGAGACGGTATATCCTAAAAAGAATGGGATCCTTGCCATATATGATTTTGTTTGGGTTATTCTTCGCATTTGAAGTGTGAATAAAGCTCTTCTCATGAGCAGCGACATGTGCTTTAGAGCGAGTAGCATTTGGCTCCTTGAACCTTTTCGTGACTTTTCTCATAGCCTTCCTAACAGCTACGTTAATTACAGTTTTGGAGTTTAACTCCATTAACATTGAGTTTCACATTTGATGCATCATTAACATTTGTCGCATTTCTAGCATCGCGACTGTTGTTTGTCTCTTCTGAGTTTTCCATACTCGAAGCTTTGGTGTTAAATACCAAATTCAACAAGTGCTTAGGCAATCCATACCCAGTGTCTCCTTGAATTGTCAAAGGCTCACCATAAGGAGTCTTGATAACTACTTGCTTCTTATCACAAACAATTTGGGCTTGATTTGAAGACGACCAATCCATTCCTATCACTATATCGAATTCCTCTTATGTTTAACGGAAACAAGGACAGCAGAGAAGAATGATTCCTAATGGATATAAAACATCCATCTAATATTGTTGAAGCATTCTCTGAGGTACCATCGGCCAATTCTACTTCATATTTAACGCTTAGAGTTTTAATAGGCAGATTTAATAATTTACAAAATCTATTGTCTACGAAAGACTTATCTGCACTTAAATCAAATAATACTCTAGTATAACGTCATTGATAAGGAAAGTACTTGTTGTGACATTGTCATCCTGAATGGCCTCTGGAGCATTCATTTGAGAGCCCCCAGCTTTGGTCTTCCTAGCCTCCCCAGGCTTCTTGGTTTTATTTGGGCAATTAGTTTTGATGTGCCCTTTTTCATTGCAACCATAGCAGGTTGCGTCCTTTATGCCTTGGCACTCCAAAGTCTTGTGCCCTTCCTTATTACAAATCCCACAAGGCCTAGCTTGTGACTCTAAAGTGCATTTCCCTTTAGTTGCCTTCTTTGGGCAGCGGGTCTTTATGTGCCCCTTCTCGCCACAACCATAGCATGTGGCGTCCTTCAAGTCCTTGCATTCATGGGTCTTGTGATCCATCTCTTTACAGATGACACATCCCCTGGTCTGTTCATAGAAACATTTTCCGAAGTGCTTCATCCCGCAGGTTTTACATTTGGGTTTTGCCTCCTTTGGCTTGGACGGGTTATAGTTTGAACCAGTCTTACCCTTTTTATAACCCTGATTTGGGGTATTATCGCACTTTCGCTTATGATCCTTTAATACTCGGTCCACAACTTTGTTTACGGCTGTATCTATCATATCCTGTAACTCGGTGCCCGTTACATTCAATCTTGCATCATTATTCTGATCAACTGGATGATTGTGAGCTTCAGAGGAGTCAGCCATGGTGAAGCTTTGAAGGCTACAAACCAAGTAGTAATAATTTATTTAATTATATAGTGAATTGTCGAACTTGATAATTAAATAGCCATGGTGCAAATAAACCATATAGGCCAATAGATAGTATTAATTTATTTGATTATGTTTTGCCTAGGTTTTTAATAATCCATCTTTGGCGTTTAAACGAAATATAATCCTTCATATTTATTAGACAGGGGGCATAAGTCACGATTGTCAATGTCGTACCGACATTTTATTTAGCACCAGGGATTGTTCCAAAGGACTTTTTGATGGCACAAAGGCCTTGTCACCAGGGAAATTTTAAAACATAATCAATGATCCTTTGGGTCGGAAAATTTCACAGTTCATTGTCTTGACAAGAAGTTATGAAATAAAACTATCTTTTTCATGTATACATCTTTGCCCGTAGGTATACATCCCAAATGGATGTTTTGATGTGTACATCATGTTCGACGTTTATTAGCCATGATTCCTATTGATCATTTTGGCTAAATAAGGGGTTTGGAAGTTCCTAATATAAGGATGACAAGTGTGATTTTATCGCATCACCTGTTGTCAGGAGTGTTAACACGTTTTCAGATGTTAACAAGGATTGGAATCTTTTGAATAGGTTTTACCATCTTGGCCATGTCTGAAATGACATCTAGGCTAGGTTTTACTTTTAAGATTCTTTTTTAATATTTAACGCAAAACAATCCTAAAGTGAGATGTTAATAAGGATCTGAATCTCCTTTAAACAGGTTTTACCATCATAGCCAGGTCTTTAATGACATTCAAGCTAGGTTATACCCTTTAAGATTCTTTTTAATATATAATTACTGGCAGATCATTTACAAAAAGGAATGATATTCCAATTTATTTCATATATTATATTCGTATATAATGATATAAATGAAATTTAGATAAAACATCCCAATAATTTCAAAAGAGGTACAGAATTGCCCTAAACGGGACTTGAAAGAAATAATGTTGTCCACGAAGGGATTGAAAGATACGTATGCCCTTATAAGGACTTACTAAGGAAACGAACTTCAGTAAAAGGAGTTTCTTCTTCATTTTATTTCTGAATGTTTTCTCCTTTGTTGCACGTTTATCCTAGTCGCAGTACAAAACTTGACCTTTCCTAGGCTTCGAATGGGGAGAATTTCCATTACGGCTTCTTTGCTTGGCGACGAATTAAAAATATATAGAAGTGAAAGCAATAATTCTCCGAATAGAGATGAGAGTATTCCTATGTTAAGTCTAGACTCAGAAGGTCAAGGAATGTGCTATTGTGTCATTGAGATTAAACACAAAAGGCTAGTGTTTAATTCACTCAATGTTGGCTCTGATACCAACCTGTCACACCCCGATATTTCCATGTATTACCGGTGGGGAGTATCGTGACGTAGTTGATATCATCATAGTCAAACAACACAATTTAAATGCACAGCGGAAGCAAATGATAAATATATTACAATCCGATTCAAAAGTAATATTTAATATTACAACGGAATGTAAGATGGATCCACAGGCGGATCTTAAAACAGAAAGATAACATTTGTTCAACAGACTTTAGGAATCTAGAACTTGCAAGATTCCCTATTAACGCCCTGAGCTTCCAACCAATTACATACAGTACCTGTCACTTAATCTTTTTGGAAAAATACGTCAGTTTACACTGGTAAATACAATTAACTGACTCATTTTGAAAATGTTTTTAGAAAATTGATTTGAATGCACATGGCACAAAACTTTTTATAACTTGGGATAATTATTTATATATAAACTTGTAAAAGAATTACATGTTCGTTATACGTTCAGTAGCCCGGGTTGAATACCGGGTTAAAGATTAATAGACACACCACATGGTGTAGTCCCACGGTGAGTTATTCTCGTAACCGGCGGTTATACCTTATTATTTATATATGCACTGGCGGGTGTACACCTACACCCCGTGCTAAGGTCGTGGCCATTTCATGAATGATGCCAAGGATATCCGGGACATGGTCATTAACCCCCCAAAGGCTTTAAGCAAACACAACAATTTAAACGGGTCATCTAAAAAAAGTAACCTTCATACGATTAAAAATTTAATGCCCGACCAAGCGGTATTTTATATACCGTACCCCAAGCCCGTATAAGGGAAAATAAGTTAAAAGTATTTACCAGAGCTTAAAAAATGCAATTTATACTCAGCCGTATATCCTAATTAGCAAGTGCAAGTACCTTTACTGGGGATCTTAATCTAGAATGAAGGTTTTTAATAACCTATTAGATTCCTAACGGGTCTTAATTAAGCCTATGCTTAGACCGGTTAGTTTTAAAGGGGATACGCTTCAAAACGCATGATTAAGCGAAGGCCGGATTAGACTGTGGTTTAGACCCGACAAGCTTGTATACTTGTGTAATAAGGGTAAACTAAACACATTCTGGATTTTGAGATAAAAATGATAAGGTTTGACCCGTTTTGGCTAATTTATGCAAACTAGTTACATAAGCCGGTCCGAACGCGAAAAGTGCGTAACGGGTAACCAAAAGAGTCATGAACAAGTTTCCTAAGTTAATATGCCTTTAATATGTTGTGATATCAGTAGGATACCTTCCATTATGCCCAAAGCGAATTTAAAACCAATTTATGCCCCGTAGGGATATTTTGGTCATTTTAAAGGTTATAAGAGAGTTTAAATATAAATCTGAGTTTCAGGTCTGATATATTCAGTAAAAATACTTATTTTTATAAGTCATAACAGTAGGGTATGACATATATGTGAAATTTACCTTTTATAACCAAACTATGCACCGTAGAGGCATTTTGGTAATTTCACATAAGCTTTAAAGGTCAAAACAGGGAATCTGAGTTAACAACTTTTCTTTACTGTTAAAATATAAAAATTTGCTTTAAACATCAGTAGGTATCAAGTCCCATATATTTAAAGTAGTTTTAATACATACTATGCGTTTAAAACGCGTAAAAAGACGGTTTTAAGTGATTTCCGGGTTTTTAAAGAAAAGCTGATATTTTTATCATTCCAGAAGACTCAAAATATTTTATTTATTATATAAAATCAGTAGTAAAAGGTTTGGTATCAAACTATTATGTAAAACTCATTTTATAGGCCAAAAGGGCAAAACCGACAATTACCGAATCAAAGCTATAACCCTATGTTATGCTCAGCCTAAAAATAAATACAAATCTTCAAAAATTCCAAAATATTATTTTACATCAGTAGATAAAAATTTTGGTATCAAAAATTCGGTTTAGATAGGCTTTATGCTAATTACGCCATTTTTAATTAATAAAAAGCTTTCTAATTACGCTATTGAGCATAACTCTTAATCTAGAACTCAAACTGATGTCAAAATTTAGGGACATGTTTGTAAATCAGTAATAAAGATTATTTTCCTCTCATATTTTCAAAATTCTTGTTTTAAGGTCAAATGGGCATATTGGTCAACATTTAGGCATATAACGGAAACATGCATATGAATCGGATAACTAATGAACCAAGTTGTATAATCACAGAGGGTTATACTAACATGTAATCTGGTCCTAATAAAGCTCTAAGGCATTTCTAAATCGTGCTACATTGGGTCAGAACAAAAAGTCAAAGCAAAAGTCTAATTATGCGACTTCCGGTTCCGAACCGAGCTTAAACTGAAAATTGTCGGGTTGAACATGTTTAGACATGTTCTTACATTAATTATCAAGTTATATAAGTGATAAAACAGGTTCCATAGCTCCTACATTATTAATTATGCGTTTATGCAAAAAATTGCTTTCTGTTGACTTTTTATAATTGACTTTGACCTGACAATTTTCCTAGTTAGAGTGGGAATCAGAGGGTGCCCTTTTAAGGGTTTATTACCCACATAATTACCAACTCATAGGTACTTTCAATTCGAGAATTGACTGGACCTTTAGTGATTAATCATTAAGTCAAACCTTAATTACGACGATTTTGACTTTAGGCCATTAAACTAATAAAACACGATTAAAAGAGGTTAAGGATACTTACAAGGGTCCAATGGACTGAACAGAGGTTCCAAAAATGTCTAGGATCCTCTTCAGAATTGAGAGAAAGCAGATTTGAAAAGAAAAGTGCAAATATTCAAGTGGGTGTTCACTCCTATTTATAGTATTTTGAAAGGAACAAGATTGTGACAAGTGTTTCAAGGGTTTGAGAGATTGTTACAGGTGTTATACCACTTTTTAAGTCAGTGAGCAGCCCCTAGAGTGAATTATGTGTGAGTGGAAACCAGAAACCAGCAGCAGATTTGAATAAAACTGATTTCAGCAACTTTGAAATATTACAGAACAGCCCCTGCACTTGTTATTTGCCATTTCTGACACATTTAAAGCCCGTTAACTTCATTTCAAGGCTCTACTATGATGCCTAAACATAGGGGACACGAAAAATGCTCAAAAATATGTCGGATGTCGGTTCGTTTGGCCGTATGGTCACGTTGTTCGTCTAATTACGACGAAACACGAACGGATGCGAAAAAACGACCCAAATTACGCGACAAATGGAATTTTATCATGCCGGTCACTAAAATAAAATATTTTAGTGGTTACATAAATTTTTGGGTGTCCGGATATATTCAGAATATGAGATATGCGCGAAAATGCAAACTTGTGCACTTTTTAACACTTTTAGTCCCTGTATGACTTAAAAGTTTATTTTTGCGCACGAAGCACCTCTAAGCCTATTTCTAAGCAAGGTAAGGGATAATTAGGGTATGTTTAACTCATGGTCATATTCCGGAAGGTCCGTTACCATACGAATCGACATACTTTTGCAGTTTGACGCAATTAGTCCTTTAATCACTCAAAGTGGCGCAAAATGTCGTTTAATGATATCCAAGCCTTCCATGGCCCATAATGGTCATTACCAAGAATATACGTAAATATTACTACGCTCCCGTTCGCTTAAATGGTCACCAAGAGGCGTAGATTCAAAAGTTGACGCTTTAGGTCCCTCTATTACGCAAACTTGCGCATCTAATCATTTAATAGCATTGAAGCCTCATATAATCCATATTAGGCATTCTTAGAAGTATTATTAAACATCACGATGCTTCGGGTTCGCTAAAAGGTCATTCAGAGGTATAATTAAACATATTGACACTTTTAGTCCCTCTAACTAGCAAAGTCGCGCGTAACCTTACTTATAGGCATAAAAACCTTAGACGGCCAATAATTTGCATTCCATAGAGTATAATAAAATACCATGATGCTCCCGGTTTGTTAAAAGGTCACTCAGAGGTAAGAATTAACATGTTGACGCTTTTAACCCTTCATTGCGCAAACTTTCAATTAATTCCGCAAACGGCTACACTCGATCGCCAAGTGGCTCATTTGTGAATATAAATATTGTCAGATGTTATTTAGAACTTATTTTAGGTATGCGAACACTTCCAGTCCTTTCATAATCAAAGTTTTCGATTTTTAAAAAAAATAGTCCCTTAAATTCAATGTTTGACTTCATTAGGGTTTATTACACGTGTCGATACATCGTTGGACGTGATTTTACGAGGTGTTACAACAGACATACATGTTATGAGAGAGAAATATTCAGCTTATTTCCCCGCAACGCAGGCGGGGCAAAAACTAGTTAGAAATACATTGAGTTTTTTCACAACGTCGTAGCTAGGGCTGCAAACGAACCAAACGAACACGAACAAGACGTTGTTCGTGTTCGTTTGTTAAGAAATGCATGTGTTCACGAACTGTTCACGAACACTTATCGATCGAGATTTTATGTTCGTGTTCGTTTGTTAAGAAAAGGAACTTGTACGTGTTCGTTTGTGTTTGTTTGTTAATTTTAGACAACGGACAAAAATGAACATTGACGAACACAAATGAGCACAAAATAATGTTCGTGAACACAAATAGAAACAGACGAACACAAACAATCGTTCATAAACAGAATATAGAATACACTGACACTTATTAGATATTTTATTTCTCGGAATTTTAAAGTATTTAAATAAATACAAAAATTAAAAACACTAATGAACTATCGAACACAAACGAACACGTTACCGAACGTTCACGAACATAAACGAACGAACACGACCTCTGTTCATGTTTGTTCATTTAACTAAACGAACGGAATTTCTTGTTCGTGTTCGTTTGTTTAATAAACGAACGAACACAAACAAACTTCCCGCTGAACAATTCACGAACTGTTCGCCAAACGTTTGGTTCGTTTCAGCCCTAGTTGTACCTAAACATGGTTCTTTAAATTTCAACCATGTTTAACAAACATTTCAATTTTACATGGAAATAATTTATGTCAAATTCACAGATCTAGCAATGATTAATTGAACTCTTAATTATTATCTCAGATTCATAGAAAGTATGCTCTTCTTTCCTGAAAAAGAAATCACGGATTATTCCTCTTTATGCATTTGAGGAATTGTTACGTATTTTATATTTTATTTTATATATATATATAGGAGAATGATCCGTTATAAACCAACTTTTATTGCGAGAATCAAGTGTGAACACAACCAAAAAATAGCTAAAAACACTCAATTTTTTTTTTAAATCGCAATATTTCGTCACAAAAAAAAAAAAATTTCGAGTAACAATTATCCATGCACATGTGCATATATATCATTTCTTAGACAAATTCCGTAATACATTACTAATATCAGACAATTGCACTTTCATTACACTACCATTCATAATACACTACTTTTTAAATTAACAATATTAGAAATGCACATGTGCATCTATATTTATGAATTTATTATAACATAAACAACACTATAAATGCACATGTGCTATATGTATAAACATGTTATAACGTGCTTTGGTACACCACTTTGAACACACTTTTCCTTTCATCTATCATATCATCCATAATACACTACCATTACCTCCTACCATCCGTAATACAATACCATTGCCTCCTACCATCCATAATACAATACCATTACCAATATCTCATTTTATTACATGTACATCAACACCCTTTATACCATCAAAACAACATACTACATAAAATGACAAATATAATCTAACCATCAACCACTAGATATAACTAACCAAAACACATGTGTACGGGCCTACTTCATCATTTAAAATCACAAACTTTTTGTACCAAAACACGTTATATCATGGTTATACATAATGATGCATCTTAATATTGGTAATGTAAAAAGTAGTATATTGCGAATGGTAATGTAAATGAAAGTGTATTTTTCTACTACTGGTAATATATTACGGAATTTGTCCAAAAATGATACATATGCACATGTGCATCCATAACTGTTACTCGAAAAAAAAAATTTGGGAATGAAATATAGCGATTTTTTTAGAAAAATCTAAACAAAAATTTGTGTGTTTTTTGGATTTTTTAGGTATTTTTTTGTGTTCATATTTGTTCTCGCGGTTCTCGCAACAAAGGTGGTTCTCGCATGAACCCTACCCTATATATATATATATATCTATACTACTTTAATAAGCATATTAGAAGGACAAGATGGTAATTGAACAAGGTGTTGAAAAAACACTTCAAGCACAATGTACAAGTCTTAAGGCACAAGAAAACACAAACAAATTGCCCTTTACCCGGATCATCTACAACCGTCCATGTTTTTCATCTTTTCACACGGATCATCATCTGGACCGTCCATTTGACTTCACACGGATCACGCTTCCTCTTTCTCTCTCATTCCTCACACATCTCACCAAAACATCCGATCTTCTCTCTCTCTTCTCTCTCTCGGCGATCTAGGGTTTCATGAGATCTATCACCAGATCCGTTTGATGAGCAGATCTAGGGTTTCATGAGATCTATCACAAGCTTTATCTGGCAACTTGGTAAGAACTGATACCGTTTAATGAATATATGTGGCAAGTTATGATGTTTCACGGTAGTTTCTATATGCTTTTCAGATGTCGAAGGCACCAAGGGATCCACAGATTTGAACAAGGGATCCACAGATTTGCTGGAGAATGGCTACCCTGCTGACAGCGGCAACTGTCCCAAAGGTAGCAATTAGTGTTTATGAAATTTTAATAGTTTAGTCATGAATGTTGTACAGGATTGTTTATGGATATTGGTGGCACCACCTTCTCAACTGTAAATTAATTCGGTAAGCTTAAGATTCTGTTTTTTTTTATTTTATATTCATTTGCAAGCCGATTGTTCTAAATATTTGAAATATGTTATCAGGCTGCAAACCCACCATCTGAGAATATGTATGGAGAAGTAGATTTGACATTATCTGCTTCAGCTCTTTCTGTTAACACCACATTATCTAGCCCTTTAATTTGTAAATTTGACATAGTCCTGGGTCTTTTGGACACAAAAAAATCCAGACTGGGATAAAGTTATGTTGATTATAACTTGTAAATTTTGAATGATTTGTGGATTGTAGGTTTATTATGTTGATACAACCTGTTAATGTTGAATGATTTCGAATTCGAATGATTATGTTGATAAAAAACTTGTTATATTTGAATGATTCTGTGGATTGTTGGTTTTATATGTTTTTGTTAATTTTGAATGATTTGTTGTTGTTCCTGAATGATTTTGAATAATTTTGAGTGATTTGTGGATTGTAGGGAGTAGAGAAGCTGATTGCGTCGAAGATGATGTTGCCTGGATCTAATCGTAGAATTCATTCGGTGCATCGTCATTCTGGGATGGTAAATTTGAATTATGTTTCAGTTTGTTCATTGTTGTGTTGTTTCTGTAATTGCTCATTTTAAAGGTCTGTTATGTGTTTTCATGACTAATTATGCAACTCAAATGTATTGAATGATCAGTATGGTCAGCTAAATATCATTTAGGTTTTTGAAATGCTTATAATAGGCAAGTAAAAGTATTGATTGCTTTTGAAATACTTCCAATAAGCAAGTAAAGTGTTTGAATTGATGTTACTTGCTGCAGGGTGTAGCTGGATTAGCTGCAGATGGGAGACAGATTACAGCTCAGCAAGGTTCCTATCTTGCTGATTGTTTCAACCGCATGGAAGAATGCACGAAAAATCTCGAAGGTTCTATTCGTTTCAGAGAGTCTGGCAGGCATAGATTCCGTCCCTTCAGGTTTGATCTTGACATCTTTGACTATTAAAAGTCAATATGAAGTCTGGGTACACTCTGGCCAAACTTCAATGCCTTCAAAGCATTTCCTTTTAAGCTATTTTCTTTGTTTATCCATTAGACCTGCTCGATCCATTTGCTAATAAATGGTTCAGTCCAGGTTATATTTAACTAACGGGTCAAAAATAACCAAGATTTTTCCAAATAGAATGATTGAAGAGGTTTTATGCCAAAAAACTAAAGTTGAACACACTTCGGCTAGATTAAATGCCATCAAAGCATTTATTTTGAGCTATTTTCTTATTTTATCCATTTGACCCATTACAAGTAATACTAAAAACCATAATCGACCCGTTCATAAGTAAATGGGTTGAAATAACTAGATACCTGCACGGGAGGGAACAAATCTGCCTCCATGAAAAGCCTTTTTGGTAGATCCATCTTTGCAAGTTGGTTTGCCAGAGCATGCATATCCAGCCAGAGAAATGAAGCCTACACATGTAAGAGCAAAGTCTTAAAAGACTCTCTATTATCAGATAATGTTTTTTCTTATATTTTTATCATTGAAAGGATATCTATGAAAACCTTCTACAAAAAAAAAGTTTTTCTCAACAATTAATTCTCAAGCCTATCCCATATTATCAGTTGACATATTTTTTCTTTTTTCATGTGCGATAAAGAAAATAATGAAATAAACTAAAAGCTTCCAATCAATTCAATATCTGTTGGTTTACAACTAGCTTTCTACCCGCGCGATGTGGCGGCGGAGCGATTTTCAATAGGATACTCGTTTACCGTTAGTTTATCAGTCGTTTCGTTATATATTGTAGGGGTGATCACTGTCCGGTTTCAAATCGTAAAACCGCCAAAGGGCATACAAGACACAGGTTAGAATCTTGGTCAATTTGCTCCGTTAGGAGGATAGCAAATAGCAGCACAACTCCCCGATGATTGGGTATCTATTGGTTACTGCTCTTAGTGGCTTTGGTACTCTGTGTATGCAAGGTAACCCCCCCATACCTGAGGGACGAAAATGGCATTTCACTCTTAAATTAATCACTAAGCTATAGTTCTCTTTTTGCTAATGCGGTTTAGTGATGGTTTCGCAGGTTACAGCTCAGCAAGGTTCCTATCTTGCTGATTGTTTCAACTGCATGGAAGAATGCACGAAAAATCTCGAAGGTTCTATTCGTTTCAGAGAGTCTGGCAGGCATAGATTCCGTCCCTTCAGGTTTGATCTTGACATCTTTGACTATTAAAAGTCAATATGAAGTCTGACTTTGGGATCGAACACTTAATGCCTCATGATTTATTATGCAAGTACAAGCATCTTGGTCAGTTTGCTCCGTTAGGAGGATAGCAAATAGCAGCACAACTCCCCGATGATTGGGTATCTATGGTTACTGCTCTCAGTGGCTTTTGTACTCTGTGTATGCAAGGTACCCCCCCCCCCCCCAAAAAAAAAAAAAAAACCTGAGGGATGAAAATGGCATTTTACTCTTAAATTAATCACTAAGCTATAGTTCTCTTTTTGCTAATGCGGTTTAGTGATGGTTTCACAGGTTACAGCTCAGCAAGGTTCCTATGTTGCTGATTGTTTCAACCGCATGGAAGAATGCATGAAAAATCTCGAAGGTTCTATTCGTTTCAGAGAGTCTGGCAGGCATAGATTCTGTCCCTTCAGGTTTGATCTTGACATCTTTGACTATTAAAAGTCAATATGAAGTCTGACTTTGGGTTCACACATGCTTCTCCCACTCTCTTCAATGCAGGGACACCCAGGCCTCAGGTATAAATAGTAACGTACAATTGGCCTTATCAAGTATATTGCAGTAAGTGTTTGTTTCATGAAGATGTTCAAAGCTTTACGATTTATCTATCAGCTTTGATATGATTTTCTCTAAGTGTTATGTGCAGAGGAGGAAGGGGCATGTTTGAGGAAGCATTGGCCATTTGCAGATGTTGCTTTGATTACCCTGACGTGAACTTAAGCTCTGATTCCAAATGCTGCACTTATAATCACACTTTCGGCTGATCAGATGGCGCTATTGTTTTGTCAAGGGATTACAAATTACCAATAGTTGAAACCATACAATCCCTACCACAACATCAACAGGTACTATTTTCCTACCTTTAAAACCGAAGTGGTCTTGCTAAACAGTTGCATTTAGAGGTGGCAGCCTCTGTCTCTCTGGCCCATTTACATATGGAACGGATCAAATTAATATTTTCTGCTAAAAAACTAATGGTTCGAATGGGTCTAAATCCTTTTGTTCGTAGATCAAGAATACTATTTGTTTTAACATTGCATTATAAACATAACTTAACACATTTTTACTTATGAAGAATGGTCAAAACAAAGTTAGTGGGTCGGCTGTGAACACGATATTCACTTTAAAGTAAACTAATTTTCTGGCGTCTCTTTGGTGTAGGCGTGTAGCTTGTACAATAAAAGGAACTTTGAATGATAATATAACTATGGAACAAACTGTTTGTGACTGTATGTTCTGATTCTAACAAACACAGTTCGATGTGATTGATGATAACATCTGAACATATGTATGCCATTGTAGAAGTTTCAGATAAACACAAAGATAATCTAAGTACTAAATCCGTGTATTAGAATCACACATATTTAAACATGGAGATGCTTGTATAACTGGCAGTACATTTCCTGGTGGTGGTAGTCAGTTCAAGAATGAAGCCCTTCACCATATAGACTTCATCCAAAATATTAGTATCTCCAAATAGAGACGGGGTGTAAAATAGACTGGGCCAGGCAGGTTGGTAACAGTGTTAAATGGGTCGGTTGGAAGGAACGTTTATTTTTTTGGTTGTGCATCTAGACAGTTTCGATAAGATTGTTCATGTTGAAACTTTTTCTTTTTTTTACATGCGGTTCAAAACGGGTTGGATTGGGTTAATATGCGTATGCTTTGTTCTTTTTACAATCTTTTTTAAATGGATTATAAGATTTTTTACGCTAAAATTACACTCTGGACGACGTCTGAGTTTTTACCCATGTGTTGTGCCTTAGACTTTTTCTAAGAGACAGACGAAATGTAGCAGTTAGTTTTATCTGACCTATTTAGTTTTTGTTTAACGTTTAAACTTTGATGATATGTGTTTATGTTGTGTCAGCCTCAGAATGCGAAAGTGTTTAATTGAGTGAGCGATTTAGTCATCAAAATTGTGAAAGAGGTGAAAGAGAACTCATTTGAGTGGATCAAACATCCTTCCAAACTGAAGGATACTGGATGCATTAACTGGTGGAACTTTGGCAGCTTGGTGTATTTAGAAAATTATGTTTGATGTATGGGGAATTAATTGTTGTATTACTGATGTATGTTATAAGACTCTAAAGCACCTTTAAACCTTCATTCACTAATTAATCTTTTAAATATGCATATATGGTTTAGGTGATGGAACCACCATCTGAGAAAGAAATAATGGAATTGGGGTTTATATTTTAAAATTTATCATAAGAAAGGTAATTAATTTAGGTTTTTCATATGAACTTAACAAATTTATTGAGTTCCCGACCACGGATATGAATTCTGGTTAAAACTGATACTTCATAAAAAGGTGGGTTTTTTAAAATTTTTATGAACTTAACATATTTATTGAGTTCCCGACTAATATGAATTTTGTTAAAAAATGATAAAGTGATACTTCATAAAAAGGTAGTTTTTTAAAAAAAAAATTAGATTTAGTTTAAGTAAATATTTTTTAATAGTTTTAAAATGATTTTAACAAATCCCACACACACCAAAACCCTTTTAAGCAATTTTTTTCTTTTCATTTGCTATATCAAGTGCATCGGAAACCGATCCCGTTCTCGCTGGTAATAATTACTAGAGTTTGATGTTATCATCAATTTCCCAATGTGAGGCTTTTTTAAATATTTTATGAACTTAACAAATTGTGTTAGTTTAATGTTTCTAAAATGGTAAAAAGAGATTCTCTCTCTCTTTCTTTTATCATAAAAAAATATATACATAAATGGTTCAATAATTTATCTCTCGACCCGCTTGTTTTGACCCATATCAAAAAGTCTCATATGGTCCTTCCTACTTTTACTTCAGATTTTAATATATTTTGTTCAAAACGTCTCATAATGTTCTTCCGTTTTTTTAGAAATGTGTTGATTTGCGTTGTTAGTACTCCCACCTCCACCTTTGCCGTCATCTCCACCCGTGCCACTGCCAGTGATCGTCATGATAACAAATATAGCCGGTGATCGTCATGATAACAAATATAGCCGGTGAACCCATTTTAATATGCTTTTTCTTAACAGACCCATTCAGTTTGGTCATAACATGTTCGATGACGTATACTATGTCAAATTGCTATTCAACACTTGTTTGTATTTTCAGTTTGAAGACATCGGTTCACACAGGACAAAGATAATCATATACAACTTATGGCTCAATGACGAAGGCCTTTCTTCGTAACACCTTCTTCATTTGTTAAGGGTGATTATTTATTTCTAAAAACTTACATATGTTCAACATGTTTTTAATTTGGTGTAATCACGATATATAATGATTTTGTTTTTCAGGCATACGCTTCTATGTTGTACCTTAGAAAGTTCAACAACTTCAAAATCATCTTGAGGGGGAAGCCCGTAGAGCAGCATACTATAGTAAATGACTTAAGAAACCCGCAAGTAACCCTCTACAGGTCACACGTTTCATCTTTGTAGGGCGAAGATAGGTGCTTCTCTCCTAGGGCATACAAGATTGGCGACATCACGCCATATTTAACGTATAAAAAAACTTTATATGATAAATATGGCGGGTTCCCGCCAATAACCTGTGTCTTGTATGCCCTTTGGCGGTTTTACGATTTGAAACCGAACAGTGATCACCCCTACAATATATAACGAAACGAATGATAAACTAACGGTAAACGAGTATCCGATTGAAAATCGCTCCGCCGCCGCATCGCGCGGGTAGAAAGCTAGTATATATATATATATATATATATATATATATATATACTAGTTTATAGCCTCGTGTGTTACACGGTTTGACGAATAAAACCAAATCATGATATAATAATATTTCCTTTATAAAGAAAACGACATATTATTTTAATATCCAAAAAACCCATATATTTAGCACTCATAGACAATATAATATGAAAGTACACATTACAATCTACAAATCTCTAGAAACTTCTTTATACACGACATTTGTAGTTTTGTTTGTAATTTAACCATCCTCATCAAGTATCAATAGCTTGAGTCCATGTCTACTTTTTACTCTTGATAATGCCACGTATAGATGGCCATGTGTAAATACTGGTTGTTTTAGAAACAATCCAACCTTACACAATGACTGTCCTTGACTTTTATTAATAGTCATGCAAAACAAACGACGAGAGGAAACTTTGCAAACAGTTTATACCATTTTTCAAGCTTGCATTTTGTTTCCTTGAAAATAAATATATGTATTTATGTTCTCGCGAAAAGGGTAATCAATGAAAGCATATCTTATTGCATGAAATGTTTTAGACAACAAACAACATGAACAAGGAAATGTATGTTGAACGAAAGGTAGTTTATGCGAAATGTTAAAATAGCGAAATGTTCACAGTATTGAAAGAAATGTTGCCCAAGCGAAAAGTTATTTTTTTGCGTGGGAGCATTAGATCTTAGCAAAAAGTCCCACATTTCGATGGGTCATATGGAAGCGAAAAGGATACCTTTTTGCATGGTTATATTGTGTGAAAAGTTGACATGGTTTATATGAATATATGACAACTGACTAAGTGTTCAAAGCATCAGATTGGACGTTGTAATCATATAGAAGCCAACTCCTTTGTGAGTTCTAGATGCCCATTTTTTAATTGTTTTTAGCGTTTTGTGTTGATGTGCATGCTTACATGAAATTTTTTGAAAATGTTATGAGTATAGGCACTAGTAAATGATTTAGTAACTGACTTTATGGAATAGTGTCTAAGAATGTTTAGAGTTATGGTATAAATGATTATGCAAGGTTTTCAATGTTATCGAATCCTACTCAATAAAGTTTTAAAGGATCAAATAATTTGACGCAAACAAAAAGTGTGGAATGTTTCGGCTTTAAGTCGTTATGTTAACAAGTTTACTTTCCAAAAGGAATGTTATGTTTAAAGGGACGGTAAAATGGAAAATAAAGGAAACAATAAATGGTTTAAGTTTGTATGGTCCAAGTAGTTGAATGGATTTGATGAATAGAGTCTTGGAATAGCGCCTAGTTCAAGTAGTTAGATCTATTACAAGCCTTATGGTAGTGTTATGACTTTAGACACGTAATTGTCATAAGGACAATCTAGGTAGTGTCTTGGTGGCCTGTCACCGGAGGGTTGTACAACTTATGAGATGAGAGCGGTGATGATCACTCGTGTTGTGTATGGTCGGTTTATGGACAACAAATCACCGGGGCTATGATACGCATGGTCGTTTATGGATGGCAAGCCACAGGGACTATGATATATATGCATTATCGGTTTATGGACAACGAGCCATAAGGGCAATGTTATGATAATTTTTGGAAACTTCCATACTTAGCTTTACGAAAGTTAAGGTTAAACGTATTCTCTATCAAATATAAATGTTTGGTGATAAGGTTGTTCAAGGTATAAAATGTATTACAACTAAAGCTTAATATCATGAAATGCCGTTAAATGACCCTAAATATTTTATATAAAATAGAAACTCACCCAGCAAAGCTGCCTAGATTTAACATGCATGTCAGGTTAAACGCATTAATGTTTAATAGGAGGTCTCATGACATAGAGCAAAGGCACCTTGAAGTTTGGCATCCTATAAAACATATAGTTTACTTATTTAGACTTATATTGCTTTGTTTAACTTTGAGGCTTGATGTATTTGACATTAATGATCTTCCACTACACATGTACGACCTTTTTATCGGTTTAAGAACTATGTTTTAACACTTAAATTCAACCGTGAAGTTTCTCGGGTTTGAGGCTACACAATAACATAGGCTCGAAATCCGAGCTCAAGCTTCAGCAAAGGCTAATGAGCCTCGAGTAGTGCAAGACTTGAACTCGGCTCGGTTCAGTTCGTCTCGTTTGCACCCTTAACGGAAACCTAAAAATCTGTATGTTTTTTGTTTGATTTGAGTAATGTAATCTCACACCCTATCATGCTCTATCTGGGTTTAAGATAATTATAGCAATTATTATTTTTCTAAATAAAAACAATTACTATCATTTCATATTCACATTATTTGGTTAATGTATGTTTCTCGAAGAAGTGCTAACCCCGATTGTCTTGAAAACTCTCCTCAAACAAATCAAACTGTGACATGCTTAACAGGTTAGTTTTTACGATTATCCTAAAACCTATATTTTAATTACTTAATTTAGGAGATTAAAAATTAATATACTGAACATATCTTGTAATAACTTTAGGAGATTAAAGATAATATGTTATGTGTTTCAGGGAAATATAATATAATTTTTTTAATATAATTTTTTTTTTTGTTTTAGACAAAACTAGCTTTTGTTTTAACAAGTGATAGACAGCTTCTCTTTTATTTTATTTTTTTCCTTGCTTGACTTGAAATGGTCAATTACTAACAAGTTTTAATACATGTATAAATAAACAAAAACTATTCAAAAGCTTCATGTCTTTTGATTTGGAATTTAATATCATTATTATCAACATAAAAAAAAGGAGTTAATTACATAGTTAGTCCTTGTGGTTTGTACAAAATAACATACTTAGGTACTAATAATTTAAAATCACATTCTAGGGTATTAACTTTTCATTTTGTAACGTTTTGAGGTATTAACGTCTAGGGTATTAACATAGTTAGTCCCTGTGATTTGCACAGAATAACATCCTTAGGTACTAACAGAATGTGATTTTAAACCTACAAATAATGTTAATACCTCCAAACGTTACAAAATGAAAAGTTATTACCCTAAAAAGTGATTTTAAACTATTATTACCTAAGTATGTTACTTTGTGGAAACCACAACTAACTATGTAATTAACTCTAAAAAGAGGTATGTCAAGCAAATTTAGTACGTTTAATTAAAGTTTATCTACATTGTAAAGCTCCTACGTGAACCGAAAATATGTATAATATTTTCGACTTTTGTATTATACCAAACGCTACTTACGTACATGACTCACTTTGGCATAATTATATTAAACATAAAAAAAGACGATAACCTAACAACTTGAGTTTATTAAAATGAATTCATAATATCTGGATTTTATTTGTTTCAAACTATCAATATCGTGGTTCGATTGACCAACCCCATCTTTAGTCAGAGCCACAAAACGTTAATGGAACACGGAAAAGGAAAGAAAAACTTCTATAACTTTATATCAATTTTTAAAATTGCATCACCTCGAGATTTAATGATATCAATTTTACAGGCACGCAAGATGGAGGTAGCAGAGATGAGAATGCTAAGATGGATGTGTGGCCACACAAGGTTAGACCGGATAAGAAATGATGTTTTTAGGGAAATGTTAGAAGTAGCTAGTATATCAGATAAGATAAAGGAGGGAAGATTGAGATGGTTTGGGCATGTGAAGAGGAGGCAGACGATAGAACCAGTTAGAGTGGTTGAAACCCTCGAGGTGGAGGGGAGGAGGAGTAGAGGCAGACCCAAAATTACTTGGGATGAGCGGATTAGGCAGGATTTGCAAAAATTGCACCTCTCTAAGAACATGGTCCATGACAGGAGCTCGTGGAGACATAGGATTAAGGTTAAGGATTTCTAGGAAAGGGTACAATTGTGTTTTTAGGTGTAGTGTAGTGTATGGTCGTACATAAGTA
This sequence comes from Helianthus tuberosus, assembly GCA_030545235.1. Classification (NCBI taxonomy): domain Eukaryota; kingdom Viridiplantae; phylum Streptophyta; class Magnoliopsida; order Asterales; family Asteraceae; genus Helianthus; species Helianthus tuberosus. The sequence goes on along the minus strand of CM060436.1, from coordinate 4,298,267 downwards.
ACTATGTGTATAGGATGTTTTGTACAGTTGTGTTTCTAGGTGTAGTGTATGGTCGTAAATATGTAACTATGTGTATAGACTGTTTTGTGTTGTCATATTTGTTCTGTTCTACCATGCACTATTTCGCAACTCATACTACATTGGTAGCTTCATACACATACACACACACCCCATGCTCTATTTATTTCTTTCCTGAGTGTTTTGGAGCCGATGGTCTCTCTGGAAGCAGCCTCTCTATCCTTAGGGGTAGAGGTAAGGTGTGCCTACATCCCACCCTCCCCAGACCCTACAAATAGCTTTGCTATTTGTGGGATTTTACTGGGTATGATTGATTGATTGATTTTGTTAGGCTATGGGGTGTAAGGCTTTATGGGGCGCCACCCCCTTGCCACACAAGCATGCATAGCGCCGAGCACCACACCCCCGCCGCCATTGAAGGGGCGCCATTGAAGGCCCGCTACCACCATGGCGAGCTGCAACGCGGGTTCAGGTGGGGCCACATAGTTTTTGACCAATCAAAGATTTTTTTTTTTTTAATTTTGTTTAATAGGGGCTCCATCCACACCTCCAAACTAAAGGGTGGCTCCATGGCTGACGGGGATCCTACGTGGCACCTATAAAGCCCCATGAGGCTCCATCCACACCCCATAGCCTAAAAATTGCAAAACTTAGAGTTGGTCTAAAAAAATAATAATTTCATTAAGGTGGAATTTAGTAACTTTATTAAAGTACAGTTATAACAAATACTTTAGTAAAAAAATAACGTAAAAAATGTGTAGGGTGTACACATAAAGTTTTAAAGTATAGAGGTTTAAAAAGAAAACTTGAGTGTACAATTTGTAATGTAGAAAAAATTATTGGTTCGATTAAGAAAATATAAAACCATACTATTACAAAAGTCAGTTTTTAAGTAGTTGTACTAGCTAATACCCACCCGTGCGTTGCGGCAAGAATCCAACATGCGCAAAATGCATGGCAATAAAAATTGTTCACGGACCGTATGATAAGTTAACTAAAGTTCAAAGGTAGCAAAGTAAATTTGTAGTAGGTAATTACCACGTTTCACGGCGGGTTAAAGTCTAGGGGAAAGAAAAATAACTTAGCTAAAATAAGAAAAAATAACTTATAAAAAGTGTAGAGAGTAAACGTAAAATTTCAAAGCATAGAGGTTTATGAGAATAACTTTTGTGGCCAAATTGTAATATAGAAAATTTTAGTGGTTTAATTAAGAAAACCTATAAATATACTATTACAAAAGTTGGTTTTTAAATAACTATACTAGTTGGTTTCTTACCCGTGCGTTGCGACAAGGATCCAACATGCACAAAATGCTTGGCGATAACGATTGTTCCTTGACCATAGAATAAGTTAATTAAACTTTAAAATTGACGAGTTTTGTACTTATTGATTCAAAATCTATATATCAAATCTCAGTTGGTGTTTTTTGTCTTTAAAATTGACGAATTTTGGACTTATTTATTCAAAATCTTGCATGAAATGTCCTTTAGCACTAACCTAGTTAAATTTTAACTGCGTTAGGGCTAAAGGACATAATGTGCAGGATTTTGAGACACTAAGTATAAAACTCATCAATTTTAAACACAAAGGGCACCACTTAAAAATGGTATAAAAATAAAGGACAAAATTTGCAATTCACTCTTAAAATGCAAGGTGTAAGGATTGGTAAAAAAGAATACTCCATAATATAAAAAAATTGTTATATTTTTAAAAAGTGAAAAAACTTAGGGTTAGTTTAAAAAGAAAAAAAACAGCTTCATTAAAGTTCAAGGGTTGCTTAGTAATTTTATTAAATTTTAGGGATACTAAGTAAATTTTGTAAAAAAAAGGAAAATAATTAACTTAAATAAAGCGTAAGCGGTAAACGAAAAATTTCAAAGTAGAGATAGCAAAATAAATTAGCTAAAATAATAAAATAGCTTAAATAAGTGTATGGGGGTAAACGTAAAATTTCCAAGTATTGAGATTTACGAGAAAAACTTTTCTGGCCAAATTGTAATAAAGAAAAGTTAATTGTTCAATTAGAAAAAAAAACCGTAAAACTATACTATTACAAAAGTTTGTTTTAAATAACTGTACTAGCTGGTTTCTCACCTATGCGTTGCGACAAGGATCCAAGATACGCAAAATGCATGGCGACGACGATTGTTTACGGACCATATAATAAGTTAACTAATGTTTAGAGTTAACAAAGTAAATTAGTAGTAAGTAGTTACTTGTGTTTTCTAGCGGGCTAAAAGGTAGATAAAATCAAGGAAGGTGCAAAGATTGATTAAAAAGAATATAATATAAAAAATTTGTGGTTACTTTTTAAAAAGTGAAAAGCGTTGGTTAAAAAGTAACTTCATTAAGGTTTAAGGGCCGTTTAATAACTCTATTCGAGTATAAGGACAACAATAAAAAAATTAGTATAATATAGAAAAACATAACTTAGATAAAGTATAAGGGGTAAACATAAAATTTCAAAGCATAAGGGATTGCGAAATAAATTAGCTAAAATAAAGAAAAACAAATTATATAAGTGTGGGGAGTAAACATAAAATTTTATAGTATAGAGGTTTATGAGAAAAACCTATTGGCCAAATTTTAATACTGAAAATTTAGTTGTACAAAAGTTAGCTTTTAAATTTTATAGGACATCAATAAGTAAACTAGTAAAAAAAGGAAAAAACAACCTAGATAAAGTATAAATGGTAAACATAAATTTTCAAAGCATAAGTGATAGTAAAATAAATTAGCAAACAACTTATATAAGTGTAGGAGGTAAACACAAAATTTTAAAGTACAAATGTTTATGAGAAAAAATGTTGTGGTCAAAATTTTTATAGAAAAATTTAGTGGTTCAATTAAGATAATCTAAAACTGCACTATTACAAAAGTTGGTTTTTAAACAATTGTATAGTATAGTATAGTATAGTATAGTATAGTATAGTATAGTATAGTATAGTATAGTATAGTATAATGTGTAAGTAAATTGGTATTGAACTTACTATAATATACTTTTTATGGTATTGAATTATAAAACTATAAGTTGTGTTATATACTTGGTAAAAAAGTAAATTTAATTAAACTAGTAGAAAAAAGAATATATGAAAAATAAAGTCGTGAGGATATTCACATGTGTTTTACATCGACCCGATGGTACGCTACCGGTGCCAACTTTGTTCCCGGTATCGGCACTCGTTATAGCTTAAGACACAATAAAGATACTCTTGCGATACTATTTCTTTAGCAGGTGAGTTAATCATAACAAAAGAATGAGGTCGTTAGGAATCTAGCTATTATATGTTCTATATGATACACAAAAGAGAAGGGTGTCATTTGACACTGATACCATGTACTCAGCGGGTGAGCTAAACTTAAACTAAATTAACCATATGGAAAGAAATGCTCTGTATTCATCGAATGAGCTAAACGTAAACTAAATTAGCCGATGTAAATGAACAAAAAGAAAACCGATGTTCCTTTAAGCTTTCGTTGAAAAGCTACTTTCGTAGTTTGGTTCCGCGGTGCTCTCATCACTGAGAAACCAAGCCAAACCACGGTTAACCAAACCAACTTGTGCCACCGAACCAAACCCACATTGACCACACCGTGTTCCACTTCTAGAAACCCCATTTTACTTTCACCAACCTTGAAGCAAATCCTTTCTTGTAAGTTGTAACCAAGGATCTTCATTAAAATGGGTTTAGATATAGTTTTGGGTTGGGCCTTTGGTATGAATCTATGATGGCTTGCACAAAACAAAATGATATGGCCAATCCGTGTGGGTTTTGTGACTGTTTGTGTGCTTAAGTTTCTGTTGCACCAGTTTCAGCTTGGCCCAAATGCTTGTCGGGGCCGGCCAATAAACTTCGGCCTATGAAAAATAAAATCTAACAACTTTCCTAAATATGTTAACTCAAATATTTCTTGACTTTGGCCCATTAACTGGCTAATCAAATTCTGAATTGTATCTTTATTCATAGGTATGCTACGATTTAATGTAATTGTATTTAACTAACGACCCAATTCAACTTGACCCGTTTTTGAGCCACACAAACGAAAAATTCTTGACCCACCATCGGCTAAAATCATCATCATCATCATACTCAGTATATCCCACCAATAGCAAAGCTAAGGTAGGGTCTGAGGAGGGTGAGATGTAGACAGCCTTACCTCTACCCCGTAGGAATAGAGAGGCTGCTTCCAATGAGACCCCCGGCTCGATTGTAGTTTTGCATCAAGCCTTGGACATAAGGCACATAACACTCAGCAATTGAGACAAACGCCGATTAGTGCATGTACCCCCTTGTCTTTTGGCTATCAACGCCACCACATGATGCATGATTAACCATTCCCCTCTTTTAACGTTATTTTCACGAAATTAGTAAAATAACGTTAAAATTAGTGCACTTTCATTTTTGCCCCCCGAGCGCCCACGCATATATACATTATATGAGCATACCGCAAGCGGGGCGTTCACCATCGGCTAAAATGATAATCTGAATTCTACAAATTTAACTCGTAGGACCTTAAAATTTTGCTTTTGAAAAGATTTAGTGTAATTAGTTTCAAACGACACATTTCAACCTGATTCGTTTTCGAGCCACCACTGACGAAATTTCCTGAGCCGCTATTATATAGAATTCCAAATTATGGTATTCGTAGGCCCTCAAGAATTTATGTGTTCCCGTGATTTGATGTACTTGTTTTAATCAATCCACCACAGACGAAAATTTTACTTTTGCTAAGATTTAATGTAATTACTTTTAAGTGACATATTTCAACCCGATTCTTTTTCGAGCCACCACTAAGGAAATTTCCTGACACGCTAATGGCTATATAAAATTCTAAATTTTGCAATTTTATTCGTAGGACCTCAAAAATTTATATGTACGTTCCCATGCTTTGATGTAACCAGACCGACGAAAATTTCTTGACCTGCCACCAGGTAAAAATGAAATTCTAAAGAGCGGTCACTTTGTACCGTGTCGCCGCTTGAAGATTAGCCAACCTGTTTATCCCATCATGTACTGCAATGTAACCTCAGTTTGGGTACATTTGTCTTACAGTTTTGTTATTTTCTTTTGTGATGGTTACATTTCCAGATTAGCCAACCTATTTGTATGTACTTGTATCAATAATGAATATTTGTTTGTTGTACAAAAGCCATTGCTTCTAGTCATACTGTTGGTCTTGGACAATGGACATACTAACAAGTATATCATATCATAACTTTATACAAGGGATTCATGTGACCTTCTTTTGCTACATTATCAACATACCACATATACTTCTGAAAATTTGTATTGTAGCAATTTATACCAATGCTTGCATTGTCTCTTTTTAGACTTATAAAAATACAATGAGATAAAGTGATCGGGCCGACAGGCTCCATTGAATGTGAGGTTTCTTTCGCGCGACCGCTATCCATGCATGCACCATGTGACACATATATATATTAGGGTGAGGGTGCATCAGTTAAATTATAAGTTATAAGTGATTTTAGATGCATGTTCTATTAATGGTTTGGACGCACCATTATAATCACGCACCTTGTTCATGCTTCAAACATGGACAACATAAACACACCGATATATGCTATATCATTGTTGTAACTAGTTAAATATACTATTGTAATTGAATAACTTACATGCACGGTTGTATCTATAGTTTAGAAGTAGGTTACAACATTGTATGAACATTTAAATAATGTAGTTTCAAAAATAATATAAAATGCTATACTTAAAATGATATTACATAAATCCTCGATTTTATGGTATCTTACAATATAGAGTTAATTACTGTTTTCGTCCCTGTGGTTTGTCAAAAATCACTATTTCAGTTCATTAGTTTAAAAATTGCGATTTCAGTCTCTTTGGTTTTACTTTCGTAACCATTTTAGTCCTTGTGGTTTCACTTTCGTAACTATTTCAGTCCATTTATTATGTTAAGTACAGGGACTGAAATGTTTACGATGTGGACTGAAATGGTTACGAAAGTGAAACCATAAGGACTGAAATCGTAATTTTTAAACTAATGGACTGAAATAGTGATTTTTGACAAACAATAGGAACAAAAACAGTAATTAACTCTACAATATATATAAATTTAAGTTCAAAAAATTATGTTAGCTAGATTTAAATAACAAAAGTAAACAAGGAGGTTAATTACCTTCTATCGTTTTAGCTACTTGTAAAATAATTCACATCACTTCCCATGCTTATTACTTGGCACGTTTATTTTATTCGAAATATACTATATATATTTATTATAGTAATTAACTCTACAATATATATAAATTTAAGTTCAAAAAATTATGTTAGCTAGATTTAAATAACAAAAGTAAACAAGGAGGTTAATTACCTTCTATCGTTTTAGCTACTTGTAAAATACTTCACATCACTTCCCATGCTTATTACTTGGCACGTTTATTTTATTCGAAATATACTATATATATTTATTATATATTTTTAAACGGCCAATGAATCTTTTAAATGCGTTACTGGCGACATTCACTACATCGAGATACAATCGCTCCCGAATCAGGGAAAACCCTCACCTATGGCTTAAGCCCATTACCACTCGCCCGAAGTTAGGGATCAGGTCCGACCGTTTATTGAATGAGATCTAGACTTTCATCTAGTTCGAGATTATTTAAGTTTGGTTTGATTCAAGTATTCAACCTGAAATCGATTTCGAGCCAAAAGTCTATCTTCTATGTTATATATTATTAAGATAATAATACAGATTCGTTAGAATCTAATTAGAAAAGAATTTTACTAGAATTATTAAATAAAGCGTGGCGACAAATTCCAATCATCATCACTCAAAACGGACAAAATAGGATACAAAAAATAAAACAATAATTATCATCCAAATGATATGAAAATCTAATTATAATACAGACCTAACTTGTGACACTATATTTGGTATTAAAAAACCTGTTCATTTGCATGTTCATGCATCTTTATATACCATTATATATTATATAAACATGTATGACATTTTTTAATAGGCAAATTGGATTTAAATAATCCCAACTCACTGTTATTCGCCAATAATAATCCCAACTCATTTAATCACCAATAATAATCCGAACTATTCACTTTTGTTTGTAAAATACTCACAGTTAAAAAAACACTAACTAGGTTAAAAAATTGCTGACGTGGCTGGTGAAGTGGCATGCCACATCAGCAATTTTGCTGACGTGGCAGTTGATGTGGCATTTTTTGATGACATGGCAGCTGATGTGGCAGTCTACGTGGCATTTTTGATGACGTGGCAACTGATGTGGCAGGTGACGTGGCATGCCACATCAGCAATTTTTTAACCTAGTTAGTGTTTTTTTAACTGGGAGTATTTTATAAACAAAAGTGAATAGTTCGGATTATTATGGGTGATTAAATGAGTTGGGATTATTATTGGCCAATAACAGTGAGTTGGAATTATTTAAATCCAATTTGCCTTTTTAATAAGATAAAATAAAGGTCTCACGTTTTATCGGGATAGAAAAACCTCCTAGTGATACGTATTACACTCTTTTCGGTATATATGATACGAGGTTTTTTTTATTATTATAAAAACAAAGTTTGTTCTTTAAATTACTATCTAAACTTTATGTTGGTGATTTTAGAGTTGTCAAGCCATTTTATATTAGACTTATTAAGTTAAACAGAAATTTGAATATACATCAATACGATTTGAGAGGTGTAAGTACACACTTGTTCAAAACTATATAGATTTCTGATACCTAGGATTCTCAAGTAATACTATAAGGGGCACCTCCCCTAACGGGTCCAAGAGGCTAAGCCCCTTGGTGAAACTAATCATGAGTAGTATCAAAGGTATAATGATCGTCAACAGTAAGTTAACACTAAGTAGTAGCCAATATAATTAGCAGAAACTTGGTCATAAGCGTTAACATGCTCATCAACGATAACTTAGGCTATTAGCATCAAGTGTATATCAAGGTCAAGTTATTGCTGACTAATTATTGGAGACCAATACTCCAATAGTTACAAAGTTATTGCTGATGATACTCATATTGAGTATTTCTCCAATTGATTGATGCAATTGAACAACTGCTCGTAATTATAATAATCAAATAACATACTCTTTCGTGAAGAGTTGTAACGTTTCAACTTGAACGTTGTGGCGGTACACCAATATAATGAATGTCTCCGGTATGTTTTTGGTATACGTTTTCAACGTAAAAGCCTACTCATTTTTGTGTTCTCTTTGAATTTTTGATTAAAGATTTTGAAAGTATTATAAAATTGTTTATCCTGAAAGTAAATCATACATTCATACCCGATTCGATGATATTATCCTGGGATTTTGAAAGTATCATAAAATACTTTATTTGATCTGAATGTAATTCATGATTTCATGTTTTATTCTGAAAGTAATTCATATCCAATTCGAAGATATTATCCTGAGATTTTCAAACTATAAACTAGGTGTTAGTTTCTTTTAGACATGTTATTTTTGTTTTACTATTCATATTTCTAAATTTACTAAATTCGAGTTGATAATGCTTTTAGAAGCCAAATATATTGATACGCGCCTTCTTATTTCTAAAACGTACATCCTTTTTTTGCAAATCATGTTGAAATTGATAAAAACTAAAGAGAAAAGTGCTCAGTTAGTCCATGTGGTTTTGTCAGATTCCACCTAATCATGTTGAAATTGATAAATACAAAAGAGAAAAGTGCTCGGAAAGTCCCTGTGGTTTGGCCAGATTTCACCTATAGTCCCTACATTTTCAAAATTACAACTATAGTCCCCAAGTTTTACAAATTCGTTCTCGGATGATCTCTGGCGTGGATTGAGGTTAGTTTTCTCAGTTAAGTGGGTGTGAAATGACGAAGATGCCCTTACTATATTTATAATATTAAAAAAATAGTGGGCACCACCTTATCCTATCCCAGACACCCACCCCCTCTCTTCCCTTTCTCTCTTACTTTTTCTCGTTTTTTGTCTGCAACACCAATTAAACCACCACCACCACAATTAAACCACCACAACCATAAAACTCCATAAGTCTAAACACAAATTCGACTGCACCAAGATTCAAAGTGCAAATCAGATGGCCGGCCTCATGGTTCTTTGTCTGCGCCACCTTCTCATCACCACCGCTATCATCACCACCGCCACAACCACCCTCCGCCATCATCACCACTGCCACAACCACCCTTCGCCACAACCACCACCGCCGCCATCATCACCACAGCTAGAAAAGTGTGTTTTACTTAGATCAAGAACTTACAAAATAGAGGGACGAGTTTCGGAAGTGAAGAAATATGTGGTCAAACTTATGGGTGAATCTACCGGAATTGCGATCAAAATCTTGAATTCTACATAATTTGATCTAGAATCGAAGAGGTATTACAAGCAATGTGTAGAAGATGGGTTAGGGCTGATTGTTGGTCATCCTTTTGGCAGCATCAAGGTTCGTTTAATTCTTCAAACTTTCAAATCTGTTTTGTTTAAATCCTACAATATCAATAAAACTCAATAAGAAACAAGTTATGAAACAAGTTATGTGTAGATTGTAGAGGTATTTTGAGTGTGAAGAACTGGTAGAAACCTTAGAAATTATTAATGTTACATCCGTTCTGGCAACGGTGATGATGGCAACGGTGGTGGTTGTGGCGGGGGGTGGTTGTGGCAGTGATGATGATGGCGGGGGGTGGTTGTGGCAGTGGTGATGGTGGCGGCGGTGGTGAGGGGGCGTTGTTGTGGCGGAGATGGAGAAGAGGGTGGTGTCATGGTGGTGAGAGGGTGATGTTGTGGTGGCGATCGTGGTCCTGGTGGAGTATGGTGGCGGGAGGGTGAGGGTCTCCAAAGGAGAGTGAAGTAGGTTGAATATGGTGATGGTGGGTCCCACAAAGAATGATTGGAGGGGTTGATTGGGTGTGGGGTTGGGTGGGGCTCATTGAATGTATAAATGTTTGAGTAAACTACAATTTTATCCCCTGGGTTTAAGCCAATTGGCACTCTGACCCCCTCCATGGAAATAATTGCAATTTACCCCCCCCCCCCCCAACGTTGATGTTGTGTCGCAATTTTACCCCCTGCCGTCAAATAAGTTAACAGATCTGTTAAATGGAATGTGAAATGACTATATTACCCTTTCTTGTTACCCCCTATGGTTTGTTTTACTCTGCAATATTACCCCCCAATGGAATTTACTCAACCACTCCGATCATCTTCACTAGAAATCATCATCTTCACCATTCCGGCAACCACCATCGTCTACTGTGCGAGGTTATTGCCATTCGTTCAGTGTGCGAATCATATGTTGTGGGGTCACCAACACACATTCCTTCCACTTTCTTAAATCAACCGAAAAAAGACAAAACATTTATCACACAAATTTTCAAATCATGCAACCTCCAGTAGGTTGTACCTCATGTATATATTTTTGTACACTCCATGAAAGCCAACATCAAGCTTTTCTAAACACAGTCATCACATGTAAACCATATAGCTATACATATTCATGCCTTTATGTTTAGGATCTACATCATCTTCATTGCTAACAATATTCAATGAATTAAATCGTCAAATCACCGTTTCACTGTTATCTTCCAAATCGATTAACCACCATCATTATTTCACAAAACACTAACCGGAAATTGTTCATCATTCAAATTTTTATAACATTTCATTCTATCAAATCATCCTAACAATATCCTTCACAAAGAATCATCTACGTCACATACACGGTAACAGATTTCGAACCTCATGATCTTAATTGTCTAAACAGTTAGTAGATTTAACACCCACACATATCAAACCAACAGTCAAGCATGGAACTTTATTCTGTAATAATCATTTTCGTAATCACAAACACTATAAATTTCCCTAACAGCTAATAGAGGTTATTGCTAACCTGAAGAGTGAGAGCTTAAGAGAAAGATCTCCAAGAGTGGACAGTAGACAGGTTATTGCCGGCAACCACAATCGTCTGATCATCATTATCAACTGCATCGTTGGTATCATAACCACCTCCGTTTCACTTCATCATCTTCTGATTTCGAGTTGAGGTTCCGAGTTAAGTTTTTGGTTTCGAGTTTGATCATTGTCATCATCTCCGTTCTCGAACCACTGAACACCACAGCAACATCACCATCAATCGTAATCACCTAAAATATATCTATAATCTTCTTCATCTCCTATCGTCTTCCTCACACCTACAACCTGAATCACCTTCATCACCACCATATACCTTCTCCGACAACCACCGACGACTGTAAAACCTTCACCATCTCCGTACTGTTCATCGTTATGTCTCCGGAGAAGAAACGAAGGAGAGCTTAATAGGTGGGGGTAAGATTGCAGTGAGTGTGATATATTAGGGTGTTATGTTGAGTAAGATATAAAACTAGTGTGGAAAACATGATTATAACCTTTGACCGTTAATACCTTATGTTGACTTTAAACAGAATTAGACAGCAGGGGGTAAATTGCGACATAACATCAACGTTGGGGGGGGGGTAAATTGCAATTATTTCCATGGAGGGGGGTCAGAGTGCCAATTGGCTTAAACCCCAGAGGGTAAAATTGCAGTTTTTACTCAAAATGTTTTATTGTTTTTATTATTTTGTTTTGTAGGGCATTTTAGTCATTTCGCACTCACTTAACACGAAAAACTAACTTTCATCTACGTCAAAGACTATCCATGAACAAAAGTGCCAAAGTTGAGGACTATAGCCGTAATTTTATAAGTGTAGAGACTATAGGTAAAAACGAAGTAAACCACAAGAACTATCTAGGCAATTTTCTCAAAACAAAATATTAAGCCTACATCATATTTTATAGAGGTTGCTTCTATACACTATCATATTTTATATATAGAGGTAGCTTCTATACACAAAATCATTTTTATATAAACTTCATAGAAAACGGCAGATGTGACACATTTATGTAGGCAAACTAGTTGGTGCCCCGCCCGCGTTGCGGGGCGATGACCGAATAATGAGCGAGTGTTAGTCAGCTCATTGACATGAAAAACAATTAAATCGAGTCAACCAATTAAAACAAAACACTTTTATAGTTTTGATAAAAAAAACTAAAACAATGGCAGTATTGTAATTTTTAACTGAGGGAAAGTTGTATTTTTTGACTGCGGTAAAATCGTAATTTGACAAAAGCTAAAGTAATGGCAGTACTGTAAATTTGAACCTGGGGAAAATTGTAAATTTTCATAGGGGCAAATTCGTAATTTTTAACTTGGGGTAACAACGTAATATAAATTTGAACTAAGGGCACAATCATAATTTTAAGCTTGAGGCAAAAACACAATTTTATTTTGAATCGAGGGAAAAATCGTAATGTTGAGCTGGGGGCAAAAACATAATTTTATTTTGAACTGGGGAAAAACGTAATTTTTAATTGAGGGCGAAATCACAATTTTTAAACGGGGAAAAATCACATTTTTTACCAGAGGGCAAAATCGTAATTTTTAAGTGGGGGAAAAAACAAAATTTTATTTTGAATTGGGGGCGAAAAGGTAATTCTGAGCTGAGGGCAAAACCACAATTTTATTTTGAATGGAGGGAAAAATCGTAATTTTGATCTGGGGACAAAAGCGTAATTTTACTTTGAGCTGGGTGCAAAACCGTAATTTTAGAGATGGACAAAAACGTGATTTTAGAATGGGTATAAAATAATAAACTGGTTGGTCCAATGGGAGACTGCCAGGCAAAGTCGTAATTTTGAATTGAGGGCAAGATCGTATTTTTGAGATGGGGACAAAAAGCGTAATTTTATTTTGAGTTGTGGGCAAAAACGTAATTTTATTTGGAGCTAGAGGAAAAAACGTAATTTTAAAATGAATATAAAACAAAAATCTTGTTGGTCCAATGGGGGAGTGCCAGACAGCTGCCTGACACTATTCCCCCATTTGGTTTTTGTATATGTAGGGAATGGTGTATGCGTGCGTATAATACTATAATTACAATGTTTCAGTTGTGTGACAATATATATTTTTGGAAAATTGGTTTTTAATAAACCAACCTTTGTCCTGTTGGTAAATAATAATCTTACCTACGTAATTGGTATACAATAATCGTACCTATCAACATGTTGGTACTCAATGAACTTCCGTTAAATTTTTTTTAACTGAATTTATTTTTTAAGTTTTATTTATTACACAAAAAGCCCCTGTAGTTGTAATTTACTAGTTTTAACTATTTTATAAAACAAAAAAAAAAACTCAAGGGACTGTAATTTACTAGTTTTAAAATAGTTAAAACTAGTAAATTACAACTACATGGACTGTTTGTGTAATAAATAAAACTTAAAAACTAACTTCAGTTAAAAAAAATTAACGGAAGTTCATTGAGTACCAACATGTTGATATGTAGGATTATTGTATACCAATTACGTAGGTAAGATTATTATTTACCAACGGGACAAAGGTTGGTTTATTAAAAACCAATTTTCCTATATTTTTAAGTAAGTTTCTTTAAATACTGAGTAATATTATACTCAAATTAAAAGAGAATAAAATTTCGTATTACTTATATAACTTAAAAAATAATAAAAAGTATACAAAACTTAGTTGAAAGAGAATAAAATTTCGTATTTATTATATAACTAGAATTAAGTCCCCCCGCGTTGCGGCGGGGGCATAAACCGTGCCAAGTAGCACTAATGCTACACAACTACTAGCGATCAACAACACCAAAAAAGCTCGTAAGAAATAAACAAAAAGGAAAAAATAACACCAAACGAAAAGCATCTATAAAATCGTTGAATCACGCATGCCCGTTGTGGCATGATAATGCGAAAAAATTAGGCTGAAACGTAAAAATAGAAAAGAATAACTAAGTCGATCTAAGACCACACGCGTTGCAACGAACCTGTCAAACAGGGAAAAATAGACGCGTTGTGACAGCCCTATTAAACATGAAAAAAATAGACGAAAAAATGTTGAAATCCACACGCATATTGCGGTGTGTTCACTCGCAAAAATAAAACGAAACATATAACGAAGAATTTGCAAAAGATGAAAAATACGGGGATCAAAGGTGAAAATAAAAATGTGTTGGGATTAAATTGCAAAAGATGGAAAAATTTATGTTAAAAGTAACAAAATAAAACAAAAGATGTTAAAATGTAAAAAATGAATACATTAGGATTGAAAGTGAAATCTCACAATTTTTTTTTGGTAAACTCCCTAAGCTTGGAGTATAAATCACTAAAGCACCAACATGATAGTAATTTATAGTATGGTAATTTAAAAAAGAATAAAAAGTATACAAAACTTATTTGTATTTAAAAAAATAGTCATGAAGCTAGATTCAACTTGAAGAATGAAAAGGACAAAGAATGAATTTGACTTTGAAGATTTTGTTTTAGTTCAAATCTAGTATCACCAGTTATGTTTGCTTGATAACTTTTATAAATTTCATTATTAAAAAAAAAGAACATCTCGCGTGCGCTATGCACATATAATGTATATGTGTGTGTGGGACCTTGGGGGCAAAAGTGAAAGTGCACTAATTTTAACATTATTTTACTAATTTCGTGAAAAGAACGAAAAAAACGGAGACGGTTAATTATGCATCATGTGGTGGCGTTAAAACTAGTAAGTTTCTTTAAATACTGAGTAATATTATACTCAAATTAAAAGAGAATAAAATTTCGTATTACTTATATAACTTAAAAAATAATAAAAAGTATACAAAACTTAGTTGAAAGAGAATAAAATTTCGTATTTATTATATAATTTAAAAAAGAATAAAAAGTATACAAAACTTATTTGTATTTAAAAAAAATAGTCATGAAGATTTGACTTTGAAGATTTTGTTTTAGTTCAAATCTTGTATCACCAGTTATGTTTGCTTGATAACCTTTATAAATTTCATTATTAAAAAAAGAAAAAGAACATCTCGCGTGCGTTACATATAATGTATATGTGTACCTGGAGGACAAAAGTGAAAGTGCACTAATTTTAACATTATTTTACTAATTTCGTGAAAAGAACGAAAAAGAACGGAGACTATTATCGAGCCGGAGGTCTCACTGGAAGCAACTTCTCTATTCCTACGGGGTAGATGTAAGATTATCTAAATTTTACCATCCTCAGACCTTACCTTCTTAGCCTTGCTATTGGTGGGTTTTAGTGAGTATGATGACGATGATTATTTAAAAAAAAGCTATACCATAAACTAAAGAATTTTATATTTTTTAATTCGAGTATAGTGTCATTCATATAAAGATGTATTGTTGATTTTAGCTCTGCGTCTAAAGTAGTTCTAATAGTGTCATTCATATAAAGATGTAGTGTTGATTATAATTGTGTGTCCAAGCTGTGCGTTAATTATAAGAGTGGGTACAATGTAAAACGATGTTTCCAAGTTGCCAAAGTTTGAAGTATGAATACAATGTGTGATTACAATCTTGCATTTAACCCAAACAACAATGGGTGTCTAAAAGGATATCTTATTTAACAGAGGCATGCACTCTCACAAAACATGTGTCGCGCCAGCCGCCAGATGCTTCTTCGATGAGAATTGTAATGCTAATGAGTTAGCGTAACAACAAGCCGAGGTCTTCAATCTAAATTCTATGTTGTAATGGTCATTAGCCGCACCATATGGAGAATGAGATTTTCCTTTATGCCCTGACTCTTCTGATGTGAGAATAAATAACTTTTGGTTGAGAGTGTGTTTAATGAGTGTATTAAATCAGAGTATATATGTTCGTATGAAGGTCCAATCACCCTTCCCCTAGATCCCCTCGATCTGTTGGTGAGATCTCGTATTAAATGTGTCGTAGGTGAAATTACATCGTATAAATTGCATTTTCATCAAGAAACCCCTTAATCTGCTTAGTCCAGAGTTTCTTTGTCAGGACTCGCCTAGTGGTCCAAACTCCATATGTGGTGATCATTGATCTAGACTTGGTGATACGGGGCTTATGCGTAGTGGTTCGGATGTCATGGTCTAGAGCTTACGGTTAGTGGTCCAATGTTGTACTGATGTACCCATATGGGATATTTATCTCTTCAGTTAATAAAAATTATTGACGAATTCTCGTATATCTGTTTCAAATGCACAAAACAATAGCTTACGGGTATGTGAAAAAACACGTCTGACTGAACCTGTTGGATTAGGTTTTGTGTAATGATAATTAACGTGAGTTTATAAAAAACCTTTATAAATTCAAACGACGAAGTAATATATCTATCATTTTCTAATATCAATTATGTTACAAGTTGGTGTGCTATATGACTGTCTGAAGACTGTATATGCTCAGTCCTGTGAGGTGGCGGGTCCGAAAAGGCATATTCTTATCTTTTGTTAGATGATGTACTGCATCATCCAAGATTCTTTTTTTCATTTTCCTTCTTCAATCATGTTTTGCATTTACAAGGTTAGGGTCATATAAACAGTGGAATTTAAACAAATTAACTATAGAGTAAAATGCACGGATAGTCTCTGTGGTTTGGTGAAATTTCACCTTTAGTCCCCAACTTTTGGAAATTACACTAGTAGTCCCTGTGGTTTGACGATTTGTTACTCGGATAGTCCCTGGAGTGAATGTCCGTTAGTTTTCTCCGTTAAGTCCATGTGAAATTACAAAATTTCCCTTATTAATAGAAAAAGATAATTAAAGCAATAAAAGAAATAAAAAAATGGTGGGCCCCACCTTACACTTCTTCTTCTTCCTCCTAAAACCATCACCACCCACCACCTATTGAAACCGTCACTTGCCACCACCTCCTAAAATCACCAATTGCCACCACCACGGAAAACCACCACCCTCCATCATCACCTTTTCTCTACCAACACGACCCTAAAATCAACTACTAGCTCCTAAAAAAACCCAAATCTGTAGTAGAGCCATGGATATCATCAAGCCACCCACAAAAGATTTAATCTTTTCACAACAAAACTAAAACCCAGCTAATGTGTAAACAAAATCAGGCCAAATCAAACTTGGATTGGAGCAGAATCGGGCCAAAATGAAACTGAAACCTGCAAAATCAGGCCAAATCGACAAATCATAACAAGTATAAAACAACGCCACACCTGTTGCCGCCGGTAACTCCTTCGTCCCCTTCGTTGGAATCGCGATCCACCACAAGGCAGTAAGAGTATGACTTGGCGTTGATTTGTGACGGAAATGATATCCGTCTGCTGCCTAATCCGATTAATCCAGCAGCTCTGACGAATAATCCTTCATTATTGTGTCCACATCCGATGGCAATATTCACAACGGTTGTAGATCCTTGAAGCATTAGCATCTCCGTCACGAAATCTCCGATGGTGTAGGATCCATCGCCGTACGACACGTTGTACAGGCATGTGCCAACGGTAGAGATGGTGATTGCCGGATTTGAAGGTGGCTGTGTGGGGGTTGTGGCTGGTGTTGGTGGCAGGTGGTGGTGCTGGTGGTGGCAAGTGGTGGTGGGGGTTTGCCTGAGAAAGAACGAGTAGAGAGAAAGTCAGTGTATGACTTTTAGAGTGAGTGAGTGAGTGAGTGAGTGTGTGTGTTTATATACATATTTGTGGGTGTGAATTATTTCTTATATTTTAACAAAAGGAAGGGTAGTTTTGTAATTTCATATGGACTTAACGGAGAAAACTAACGGACATCCACTCCAGAGACTATCCGAGTAACAAAATGTCAAACCACAGGGACTACCAGTGTAATTTCCAAAAGTTGGGGACTAAAGGTGAAATTTCACCAAACCACAGGGACTATCCGTGCATTTTACTCTTAACTATAACTGAAACAATCATATTCCTCCCTTGAGATACACAACCATCATACCTACACACTCTACATTTTCTAAACATTATGTACGTACATACATACATACATAGAATTTTTTTTTAAATACAATAATTCTTAACGTGCAATGCGTACTACGATATTAAATCATGCATGTTATAAAATTCAAACCTTTATCACGTATGAAAAAAATATAACATGCGTGATTAGGGTTTACCACATGAGTGATTTTCTTATTTGTTCATGCATGATTATATGATTTCTTCATACCTGATTATATAATTTGTTCATGCGAGAAAGCGAGCCTTGATAACCAACACGTGTTTATCGCATTTGCTTTTAATACTTTTGGTTTCCTTATGCCAGAGACTCTGGACCTACTTATTCGAGTTTAATTAAAGAGTCATGCATAGTAATATTATGGCCACGAGATCTATGGATATAGTTTTTAATTAAATGACTTAGTTTTGCAATTCAAAAGGAGGGTAGCAGCACAACCTGTTGTCCGTCTACCTTCTATTTTAATGTAATTTTCATTTAGAACACGTTTTGAAATTTATTAAAAAAACGATTATGTGGTTTTGTTCATGCGTGATTAGAGTTTGAATTTCTTATCATGCGTGATTTAACATCGTACGCATCGTACGTTAAGAACTATTGTACGTTAACCTTCCTCTACATAAATACACACACACACACACACATATATATATATATATATATGTAGGGGATGGTTCAAATGAAAACCACTTTTATTGTGAAAACTCGAAAACTAATTAAAAAAAAAAAAGCCAAAAAAACATACAAAATTTTTTTTTCAATTTTTTTTTTATAAAAATCACTGCTTTTTATGTATAAAAAAAAACTTTTTTTCAAAAAAAAAAAAAAATTTTTTTTGTGTAGTGGACATGTGTAATACTACACATGTGTATTACACATGTGCACTACACAAAAAAAAAATTTTTGAAATTTTTTTATATAATAAAACCTGCGAAAATTGGTTTGCAAAAAAAAAAAATTGTATGTTTTTTTGGCTTTTTTTAATTAGTTTTCGAGTTTTCACAATAACTAGTGGTTTTCATTCGAATCTTCCCCTATATATGTATTTGCGCTTGTGTATATGTGTTTGTGAATGACGACAGAGGTTCCTGTAAAAAAGAGGTTTTTTGTGAGAAAGGTAAGAAAGAATCTACACCATTAGATCTTTGATCTAATGGTTGAGATCAATAGGGACAAAATTGTAAAATGTGTTTTATTATTTTGGACTGATTTGAAAATTGTAGGGGTAATAGAGTCTTTTACATCCACTTGAAAATATGAAACTTTAAATCAAATCCCTACAATTTCGAATCCCCTTTCTTCTTCCAGATCTGTGAATTCGAATCCTCCTTCTTCTCCAGATCAAAGATCTTGAATCATCATCATCAATCCCTCCCAAATCATCATCATCATCATCAGTTTACATCTCAAATCATCATCATCAACGATACAACAACTTCATCATTGCTTCATCATCATCGATGCAGCGACGTCTCCGCCGTTCTCTTTCGTGGCTCCAAATCATTGACATCTCCACCGCTCCGAATCATCGACATCTTCGAATCAGAGACTATAGAGAGGCGGCATTGGCCACCTCCCCACAACGGCGGGCGGCAGTGGTGGTGCCGGCAGTGGAACGACGAGGTTGTATTGTTATACAGAGTTATAATAGGGTAATATGGTGTTATATATTATTCATAGTGTTTATAGTGATTTGTAGTGTTATATCTTGTTTTGTAGTGTTATGTACTTATTATAGTGTTATGAACTGTTGAATGGTGTTTTGAAGTGTCTTTAACATTGTTATATATTTATTGAATGGTGTTATATAATTATTGAATGGTGTTATATACTTATTGAATTGTTTTATATAACTATTGAATAGTGTTATATATGTGCTGAGTGGTGATTTGTAGTGTTATTTGTAGTGTTTTTAAAGATATCTTTAAAATGATGTTATATACTTATTGAATAGTGTCATGTAATTATTGAATGGTGCTGAAGGGTGGTTGTAGTGTTATTCGTAGTGTTTTTATAGAAATCTTTTAAAAAAGTCTTGTTCCTATAAATAAGGTGGCGGTTATGGAAGATTTTAAATTAATTGAATTAATGATAAAATTACTTGTTTACCCTTTTGAATTAATTTAGATTGAGGACACATATAATCTCCACAATATTTCTCACACTTCTCACACTTTTAACCTTTTTTTACAATAACCTTACCCTGTGAACGACTCCTATTATACGCCTATTAAATTACGTAATACTCCATTTTGGGGGCACCCATACCCAATGGGCTTGAAAATTGTTTTACGAGACGAGTTCGGGCTTTGTAACGAGCCAAGTTCAATGTTTGTTGAGTTAAACTAGCTAACCTCAAGTTTAATGGAACTCAAGCTCAACTCAACTTGATTACCCAGCCAATTTATCATTTAATGGTTTTTTTTGGGTCATGCTATTCACACACCCAAACCATATTTCCACACCCTTTCGAAGCGCCCCGCTTTGGCCAAAGCGGGGCGTTTTGGCCTGTTTTCCAGACAAACGGTGATGTGATGGTGTACGATATCAGTTGAACCACCCCGCTTTGGCCAAAGCGGGGCGTTTAGGGTTTTTTCTTCCGACAATGGCTGATGAGACTTGATGTGATATTATACAGGTGGAATGTTTGAACCCTAAACGCCCCGCTTTGGCCAAAGCGGGGCGTTTCGACCCACATTTTTGGAAGTTGGTGTCTTCTGTCGAATGCGAACCCGAGAAACCGGAAGTTGGTGTCTTCTGTCGAATGCGAACCCGAGCAGTTGGTCGATGACATGATAGATAAAGATCTTGACACGATTATATCCATTTTCAAGTATTAGACTAGATAGTCCAAGATGAAATATATTAAAACCATTCAAGCCCACCAGTCTACAATGCGGAACATAGTCCCAGATTGTCTAAAGAAGCGCTTTTATCATGCTTGCAAGTCCTTTATGGATGGAAAGCCCGCATAGAAGGTAGCATTCCTTGCAAGTCCTTTAAATTCGCATAAACATATATTCGTTTCATAACCTCCTCCTATAAATCAACCACAACTCACCACCCATAAAACATTATCCCTACCCTTTCACGAACCACAATATACTCAGACTCATACTACCCACCCTCCTCTGAGGAAATGTTTTCCCTACGACTCAACCGGTCGTCATGATCAACTACTGCAAAGTGATCTTCGTGACCTGAAGTTGTATCCAAATATTGGATACCTTCCAAGATCAAATTTCTTCGTTTCCCATGATTATGAAACCTCGTTTCGTGAGGTGGTCTTCTTTCAAGTTTCCCCGCGGTATCAAAATACAAAGCTTCATCCTTATTTCTGTAAATCGCACAAACAAGCAAGCCTTGAATGAGTCTAGTAGCCCATGGAGCATCAGCTAACCTTCACGAGCGTCTTTTCACTCTCGGTGACTGCTCAGAGATGCATGTCAGCAGAAGGTGCAAGAGAATGGCGAGTGTCAGCTAACCTTCACCAGCCTTCCTTTAACATGATCCCTGCTGGTGCTAAACCTTTTCAAGCTTGTTTTCAACGGGGATATAATGCAATGATTCCTCTCAATTGAATAGGCAGACACTTGCTTCATATGACTCACTTGAATCGTCTCGGATGTAAAAACAGTATGGTTAGTGGATGCAAATTGTTGAGCTCTTTTCTATGCATTATATGCACATTTATGTATCAGCCTACGATTTCTTCTGGAGGGTTCACCTATGGTAGTGTTTTGGTTGTTTATGAGTTGATTTGATTGTGAAATAGATAAGAAGGAGGAGATATCGGCAGTTAGCTCGAAGAAGTTTCTCTCGATTATTGATGAAGTGTATTTCAGGATTTGATTTACACAAACTATGGAGAACTTGTTTGCGTTCTATGACACATGATAAAACCGCTTCTTTAGACAATGTGTCATGGTGAGATTTTTCAAGTTTGCACAGTGGGAGAAAAGACCAGCACCCCTGTTAGTATTGTCATAATGCAATGAGACATAACTGAGATTTAAGCGGCGTGTTCCAATCAACGTTTATCGACATTCTTATAGGTGATGAAGAAACCCTAAAACGGAACAAAGTCCCAGAGGGTCTAAAGAAGCGCTTTTATCATGTGTCATGTTGTAACAACTACCACGGGGATTCAGATCTCTATTCGGTCATCTTTCCGAGCTTTTACACATGAATATGTGGTTCCTAATTTGCGGAAAATAGTCCCAGATTGTCTAAAGAAGCACTTTTATCATGTGTCATGTGGTAACAACAACCGAGGAGATATTCAGATCTTTATTCGGCCATGATTATGGAACCTCGTTTTGTGAGGTGGTCTTCTTTCATGTTTCCCCGCGGCATCAAAATACAGCGCTTTATTCTTATTTCTGTAAATCGCACAAACAAGCATGCCTTCAACGAGTCTAGAACACTCGCAATTCTTAACCGGCTTTGAAACCGGACGGAATCTATGAAGAAACTGTTTGATTTCACGGTGAATGGAGAAATTAGTGACGGACATTGTTAAAATCTGACATTCTGGTAGTTGCATCCTAAGACGTTTGAATTGTTTCAAATATAATTTAATTAGAACTTAATTGTCGATGAACATTATTAAAATCTGAAATTGTTGTAGTTGTATCATACTCGATTAATTCATTTAATTCATTTTGTCATCGACCAACTGCTCGAAATCCCTTTCGTTCTATTACAGTCGTCATGATCAACTACTGCAAAGTCATCTTCGTGACTTGAAGTTGTATCCAAATCTTCGATACCTTCCAATATCAAATTTCTTTGTTTCCCATGACAATGAAACCTCGTTTCGTGAGTTGGCTATGGGAAATACAAACTGCAACACATGATAAGTATAAACTTTATATTGTGTGATTTGACCAGGAAAGGATTGGAGGTGATTTCTACTTTTAATAATCTGTCAGAGTTGTCAAATTCGTTGCGTGCAGTCATATTGTTAAGACAACAAAATATAATGAACGGATTGTTGGACTTCTTGTTCCAAATGCAGCTGTAGGATCCGTACTTAAAGGTCTCTCTAAAATATGCAACCGAGACCGCCTTGCTAATTTTAATGTAGCAATGAAGATTGAATTGGAGAACCGTTGTTATTTTAGTGCTACTCGATCAGATATGATTTATTGAAACATAAATGAAACAGTCGGAAAAAGCTAAACCGAACCAACATAGTTGAATTGATTGAAAAACCAGTGCGGTTTTCATAAGCCTGAGGAACTTTTAGTAAGCTGTCACAGTTGTCAAATTCGTTGCTTGCATTCATATTGTTGAGACAACAACAGATAACGAACGGATTGTTGGACTTCTTAAAAGACGCAACTTTTACGACACGTTGTTTAGTACTTTCGTGATAAATATAATGTTCATCTTCGTTATCCTTTGCTTTCTACAATTCAACCAGGCACGTGCCAAACGTACTGTTATTACATCCGAGATGATTCAAGTGAGTCCTATGAAGCAAGTGTCTGTCTATTCAATTGAGAGGAATCATTGCATTACACCCGTATTGAAAAAAAGAATCGATAAATTTTGACTACGGAAACGATGGCTATAGGAAATACAAACTGCAACCGTTTGTATAGGCCTATAAGATGAAGGTGTAGCTTCATTAAACCAAGAACAAAGCCTATTTCAAAACAAATGTAGACATCATGTAACAAAAAAGTAATACATCAAAGGGCACAAGGCATCATCTTTTACCATATTTGTTTGCTTAACAACGATCAATTCGGATCGCGACTGCCTCATAGCTCATGGAGCGTCAGCTAACCTTCACAAGCGTCTTTTCACTCTCGGTGACTGCTCAGAGATGCATGTCTGCAGAAGGTGCAAGAGAATGGCGAGTGTCAGCTAACCTTCACCAGCCTTCCTTTAACATGATCCCTGCTAGTGCTAAACCTTTTCAAGCTTATTTTCAACGGGGATATAATGTAATAACAGTATGGTTAGTGGATGCAAATTGTTGAGCTCTTTTCTATGCATTATATGCACATTTATGTATCAGCCTGCGATTTCTTCTGGAGGGTTCACCTATTGTAGTGTTTTGGTTGTTTATGAGTTGATTTAATTAAGAAATAGATAAGAAGGATGAGATATCGGCAGTTAGCTCGAAGAAGTTTCTCTCGATTATTGATGAAGTGTATTTCAGGATTTGATTTGCACAAACTGTGGAGAACTTGTTTGTGTTATAAGACTCATGATAAAACCGCTTCTCTAGACAATGTGTTATTGTGAGATTTTTCAAGTTTGCACAGTGGGAGAAAAGACCAGCACCCCTGTCAGTATTGTCATAATGCAATGAGACATAACTGAGATTTAAGCGGCGTGTTCCAATCAACATTTATCGACATTGTTATAGGTGATGAAGAAACCCTAAAACGGAAGATAGTCCCAGAGTGTCTAAATAAGCGCTTTTATCATGTGTCATGTTATAACAACTACCAAGGGGATATTCAGATCTCAATTCGGTCATCTTTCCGAGCTTTTACACATGAATATGTGGTTCCCAATTTGCGGAACATAGTCCCAGATTGTCTAAAGAAGCGCTTTTATCATGTGTCATGTGGTAACAACTACCGAGGGGATATTCAGATCTCTATTTGGCCATGATTATTAAACCTCGTTTCGTGAGGTGGTCTTCTTTCATGTTTCCCCGCGGCATTAAAATACAGAGCTTCATCCTTAGTTCTGTAAATCACACAAACAAGCATGCCTTCAACGAGTTTAGAACACTTGCAATCCTGAACCGGCTTTGAAACCGGACATAATCTATGAAGAAACTGTTCGATTTCACGGTGAATGGAGAAATTAGCGACGGACATTATTAAAATATGACATTGTGGTAGTTGTATCATAAGACGTTTGAATTGTTTCAAATATAATTTAATTAGAACTTAAATGTCGATGAAACATTATTAAAATCTGACATTGTGGTAGTTGTATCATACTCGATTGATTCATTTAATTCATTTTGTCATCGACCAACTGCTCGAAATCCCTTTCGTTTTATTACAATCGTCATGATCAACTACTGCAAAGTCATCTTCTTGACTTGAAGTTGTATCCAAATCTTCGATACCTTCCAATATCAAATTTCTTCGTTTCCCATGATAATGAAACCTCGTTTCGTGAGTTGGCTATAGGAAATACAAATTGCAACACATGATAAGTTTAAACTTTATATTGTGTGATTTGACCAGGAAATGATTGGAGGTGATTTTCTACTTTTAATAACCTGTCACAGTTGTCAAATTCGTTGCGTGCAGTCATATTGTTGAGAGTACAACAACATATAATGAACGGATTGTTGGACTTCTTATTCTGTAACACCCTAGTTATTTAATATGTAAATACCAACGATTAGATGTGTAGTTAAGACTACACATGCTATAAAAATACGGGTATTTTAAAACTTTTATAAATCATAGGTTATTCTACAAAACATGGTCGAATTCGTTGATTAAAATCTACAACGTTGCAATGTGCGGAAGCGTGTATCTTTGTCGTGTTCGGTTCTTCGCTGAGCTTGATCGTCTCCCGGCATCCCAGAAAGTACCTACATTTCATAAACATGAAATGCTTTAGTCATACGGTATTTAAAACGCATTTAAACGAGTCCGGAAAACAAACTGATCAAAATATACATTTTTGTACGGGGTCCACCGTAAATTACGGTG
Source organism: Helianthus tuberosus (assembly GCA_030545235.1). Lineage (NCBI taxonomy): Eukaryota > Viridiplantae > Streptophyta > Magnoliopsida > Asterales > Asteraceae > Helianthus > Helianthus tuberosus. Next base: position 4,272,747 of record CM060436.1, on the reverse strand, counting down.
GACACCGTAATTTACGGTGGTCCTTGTTTTGACTTGTTTTCACCGTAAATCAGAAGAGATTCACCGTAGCATTTTTCAACTCCACCGTAAATTACGGTGGACACCGTAATTTACGGTGGCACCTGCATTCAGCTTCTCCAATTTGCCGCAACTTGACACGAAATCTTTCGTATCTTTCAAACCGCTTATCCGTTTGACCTACCGTTTCTTCCTACATGTTTGTAATTTGATTCTCCATCATATGGAGTTAAAATCCGACATCCGGCTTGATAAAATTCAAGACTTTTAAGTCTTCGGCTTATTACTCTTTTACCAAAATTTGACCCGTTCGTGATTTTATCAAACATACAAGTTTGTTTGACCCTTATTTCTCATAAACCTATTAAATTCAAGGATATCTAACATATTGGGTTCCAATTATAGAATTATATACATTCTTTAACCCATTTTCACCCATATGCTTATTTGACCCGTTTGAGGTATTCAAGCATATATTAGCACCATTTACTTTCATTCATTTTCAAAATATATATATCCATATTTCTTAACAAAGGATCTTCCACCACAACTATATTTGTGGTGGATTCGATGTGATGATTTATGTGTACCAGAATTTACCCTTCAAATAGTTATTTTACGGCAAAGACTCAAATAGAGCCATTTGACTAACGTTTTACATCTTTCAACTTCTATACTCTTCCTAGGTAATTATTTAATTGAAAAACTCATTTCCAAACAACCTTTAAGGGTTGTTTGTTCAATTTGGCCTACAAGGGCGTTTTGGTCAATCTTAGTCCTTCATTTACGACGAAGGACAATTAGTGCTTGTTTGAACCCCAAAGTCCGACCTTTTAACCATATTCTTGTTTAGAAACCAATATGTTTCTAAACACCATAATCATAACTCAAATTATTCGCTTTACCTAAAAGATAACCGAATGGCTTATTTTAACTTTGTCTAACTGTCATAAAACTCCAAATTCTACATGATGAGTTGTATTACTATACGTACCTGGCTCGGATCAATATATTGACCCGTTTCAATACCTTTCCTTAGTAGCTATGTAAGCATCCATGTGCTATTTATTTCCTAAATTCATGCAACTTGACAACCCATTAGTCGATATTGTCAAAGGGTGATGATTTCACCTTTTGACCCGTTTGGTCTATATGACCAATTACCATTGTCAAATTGTCAAAATTACCATTTTGCCCTTAATGGTTATTATGATTTAACTTATATGATAACCATTAAAAGTACATGCTTCATTCGTCATAATATGATCGAATTACCGGTTTAACTCATTTTTAGCCATCATTATGTTTTCTTGTCATATTTGATTATCTTGTTCCGTACGACCACATGTCGGAACATCATATCTCAATTAGGTATTTTTCTTTATTCGTAACTAATACGACGAAAGAATATTATAATTAAATAACTAGTGTAAGATATACTTACCTTGCATCCGAATTATGCTTTTCCGTCATTCTTGCTTCGTTTGACCCGCTTTGTTCCCAAGCTCTCATCTAGCTTGTTAATCATCAAACTATCATCATCGTTTTCAAGGTGGTTAGTTTAATCATAATTTAATACGATTATTCCACCTTACAAATTTCATATCAAAACTACCATTTATCGGATTATAGGTCAGTTTGACTTTCAATGGTCAACTAACTTCAATCACATTATACACACAATAAGCTCAATCAACATCATGTTTCGAACCCCTATTATTCCGTATTACACGTAGTTAGTCGAGTTAGCCAATTACGCGTTTCTTTCATACTTTCGTTATGTCAACATTCATTCGGGCATTTTAACAAACACCTAGTGTGCATAATATTACTTATTTACTAACTAGTTCATAACTAGTTATCTTTACCAAGATTTACATCAACACATTTAAACTTCTAAGTCTAGTGTTCATGAACTATATCAAGAACTTATATCATCAACTCAATATTCATAAATCTTACATTCTAACATGAGTGTTCATCATATCAACATAAAACCCACTTAGCTTATCAATGGATCATCATGAATCTCATAGATTATCCAACAATCTAACATGTTATTTGACTAGGGTTTACTCCTAGACATCATATTACTTCAAGATTCACTCATGCATGACACAATCAAGCTCAATTTCAGTTTTTCACAATTAACCTAGAACTTGAGATGAATCAAAATACTAGAATTTCGCATACCTTATGATCCCTTCAGTGAGGTGATCATTAATTCGTGTTTAGAACTTGATTTGGGACTGAATTGAACCTCCAATTTCTGAGATTTGTGCTTGTTAGGGTTTGGCTCCATGGGGAGCTCCCTGATGTCGCCCCAGAACACACACTGTGTGTGTGTGTTTGTGTTTGTTTTTATTAAATAACTTTTCTAGTTATCCAGCTTTAACCCCTCGTGTTTGGTTCGTTATTAAGTAGGCCACAACCTACTTATTTCTTTTAACAATTTTCCTACTTATTAACTAGGTTAAATATTCCTAGTTAATTTAGCGGATTCGGGAATATTTATGACTAAGTTTATTTTAGGTCCCGTTAACTCGGGCCTTCTAAGCTTTTATTTCTTAAAAGCTTTTATCCACTTTTTATTTATTATTAGGATTAACTATTTAAATCCTAATATTTACCGGGTTACTTTTACCACCAACGGTATTTTACCCGTCTTTTAGTATTAACATGGGTTAATTACCAAACCCATTTTCGGGGTGTTACAAGTCTACCCCCTTAAAGAGGTTTCGTCCTCGAAACCTTGCTTACATAGTTCATTGAGTTTCTAACTCAATGCGTTTGACTTGAGTAATCTCTTAAGCATTACTCATACTTTAACCAATTGTTAGCATTACCAGAAAAATTATGGTAATGTCTTTTTGGTTACATAACCTCTACTTATCTCGTATGACATAATGTAACTTGAAATAACACAATCTCGTTATTTCCACTAGTTTAATTAACTTAGCGATATTCATCGCTTTCGTATACTATCGAATTCTTTATGAATCCGTAACTTTGACCCGTTTAAAGATCTCTAGTGAAATCTTTCACCTCTAGCAACAATTTCCTTTATTTTCAAATTTATTCATTCGGTTTAGTTATATCGAGTTTACCGTTTACAAGCGAACCAAATTTCTTAACTTGAATTGCTGACTTTGGTCGGTTTCACTAACAAGACTTATTTGTCCAGTTCTTTTTTTTTTTTTTTTTTTTTACCGCTTGCTTTGTTATAATGTGATTCTACTTCACATTACATTTCTTGACCGTGATTGTGTTACATCATGTTTAGTTTATATCAAAATTTCATTTTCGAAAATATCACTTTTCGAATATATCGTCTTGCGCCTATCAGCGTCAAGACTTGTATCTTTCATGCTTACTATTTAAATTCCTATCAGAATTTATGTTTGTAAAAACATTACTTCTTACTAAAACTGAAGTTTTAGTTTTTAGGATCTTTTCTTTAACTTGTGTCAATCATCCATACTGGGACATTGACAGTCCGTAATTTATTCTTTTACAGCCTTTGTTTTATGCGGGGATTCTCAATTTATCCGTTGCTTTGTCTAATTAACCCCCGTAAGTTTTATCGTTTTGCTCTATAGGCTATTTTATTAGACTTTCACCTCTTTAAGGCTAGGTCCTTGTAGTCTATTTCTTTCTAGTCGTGACCCGTAGGTCATATTAGTCTCGTAGACTTTTCCATTGTTTATAATCTCAAGGGTTATATTGATCCCGTAGATCATTCTTTACGCATGTCTATATTGAAATATATATATGGTGTCAAAGCACTCTTTTTATGTTTGAAAATCATTTGTTTTCACCCTTGAACTTCATTTGACCTTGACCGTAGTCTAAGGCTTCATTTGTTTACTTCCGGGCTAATCCTCCGACTTTATGACTTCTGACGTTATTTACGCGTCAGTTTGTCTCAAGCTTACCGTTATCTGGCTTGCGCTTACTTATGCCATTAAGCATTTATACTTTATTCAACCCGTTCAACCTCAAAATGGTTGAATATAATTATCAAAATTTCTGTTTACGAAATTTTATGGTCTTTTAGTCATAACTCATAATCCGAGTCTTTTGACTTTAAATTCACGTTCTCGTCTCTCGGTTTACGCATGTGTTTAAATTCTTACCCATCAACCGGGTGTTTTACCGAAGTCGTTATTATTGCAACCCTTCCGGTATGCATTAAGACCTCGCTTCATTTTTATATTCCGACTTTGCCTTTAAGTTGGACGTTTTACAAAAACGACCCGTTAAGGGACTCATTTGCAATTTCCGGTTTCGAGTGTAAGTACACTCCCTCCCAATACTTGTCTAATCATGCTTGCGTTTTCTGGGTTCGAGTGTAAGTACACTCCCTCCCAATACTTGTTTAATCACGCTTGCGTTTTCTGGGTTCGAGTGTAAGTACACTCCCTCCCAATACTTGTTTAATCACGCTTGCGTTTTCTGGGTTCGAGTGTAAGTACACTCCCTCCCAATACTTGTTTAATCACGCTTGCGTTTTCTGGGTTCGAGTGTAAGTACACTCCCTCCCAATACTTGTTTAATCATGCTTGCGTTTTCTGGGTTCGAGTGTAAGTACACTCCCTCCCAATACTTGTCTAAATCATTTTACATGCTTGTTTGTCCCTTCACTCGGGCTCATTATCCTAATGTAACACGCTCCCGTCACTCGGTTGTGCGTTTACATTATTTTCAAATATCTTGCTTATCTGCTTCATTTGGGTACTTTTTAATTAGTCCCATTCACCCCGCCATTACTACATCGGACATAACTGCGCTCATTATAAGAAGCTCATGCTATCATGTGTTCACTACTTACTTGGCCAGAGTAAGCGATCAACACGTGGTACGCATGACCTTATTATAATTACCACCTCATGTCCCATGTAAGTAACTCCTCAAATTGTCTCCATGTTTATGGTTTCATTTGGTAAAACTCTATTTAATTGTTAGTTAACAATTATTAGTTTTAATCGTTTATCCTTGAACATGTACAATGTCCCTTTTTATGAACATTTATTCGCATTCATTGATGTGATCATAAATTTTCTCAATAGGATTTGTATTGAGAATACTTGCTTGGATGATCACTCTCGTCCAAGTTTCTATATAAACAAGTCTTGTTATTCATTTGTTATTCATCATTGTGAATAACACATTTCCTATTAAATTTCTCTTGGAAATCAGGTTTTCCAAGTTCTGTCATATGTGTATGCAACCGTTATTACTTACGTGTTTGTTGCATATAACGACTCGTGCGATTAAATTTAAAAGCGTGCACCTGGTGATGCTTGCCCTAACGGGCTTCTCTTGTCATTAGTCTTGTTCGCGACCGTTACGCGATTTTGGTCCTTAATGAGTATGCTCTTCCTGTCGTACCTCGGACCGTTTCATCATCATATCCATAATTCGTTTGACTCTCGTCATCTTCAAACGCGAGTGTCCTTCATTTAAAACATTCACAAAAGTTAGTAAAGTCAACTTCAATATTCGCCCGTATTATAATACAAGGCATTTTCTACTATACACGTCAACGCGCGTATTTTCGTCAACTACATCAATCGTTTAATTGGGGTAACGTGTGTTACACGATAGCCCTATGTGTTATTTACAACAATTAGCATACTAAACTATTAGCATACGTGTACTTACCGGATTTGCGATCAAGCCTCGAACCGAACACTATTCTTTGTCAAGAGCATAAGGTTTAAGTCCAAGCATGGTTCCTCCCCACCATACTCGAATCTCTTAAACCAAGGCTCTGATACCAACTTGTAACACCCTAGTTATTTAATATGTAAATACCAACGATTAGATGTGTAGTTAAGACTACACATGCTATAAAAATACGGGTATTTTAAAACTTTTATAAATCATAGGTTATTCTACAAAACATGGTCGAATTCGTTGATTAAAATCTACAACGTTGCAATGTGCGGAAGCGTGTATCTTTGTCGTGTTCGGTTCTTCGCTGAGCTTGATCGTCTCCCGGCATCCCAGAAAGTACCTACATTTCATAAACATGAAATGCTTTAGTCATACGGTATTTAAAACGCATTTAAACGAGTCCGGAAAACAAACTGATCAAAATATACATTTTTGTACGGGGTCCACCGTAAATTACGGTGGACACCGTAATTTACGGTGGTCCTTGTTTTGACTTGTTTTCACCGTAAATCAGAAGAGATTCACCGTAGCATTTTTCAACTCCACCGTAAATTACGGTGGACACCGTAATTTACGGTGGCACCTGCATTCAGCTTCTCCAATTTGCCGCAACTTGACACGAAATCTTTCGTATCTTTCAAACCGCTTATCCGTTTGACCTACCGTTTCTTCCTACATGTTTGTAATTTGATTCTCCATCATATGGAGTTAAAATCCGACATCCGGCTTGATAAAATTCAAGACTTTTAAGTCTTCGGCTTATTACTCTTTTACCAAAATTTGACCCGTTCGTGATTTTATCAAACATACAAGTTTGTTTGACCCTTATTTCTCATAAACCTATTAAATTCAAGGATATCTAACATATTGGGTTCCAATTATAGAATTATATACATTCTTTAACCCATTTTCACCCATATGCTTATTTGACCCGTTTGAGGTATTCAAGCATATATTAGCACCATTTGCTTTCATTCATTTTCAAAATATATATATCCATATTTCTTAACAAAGGATCTTCCACCACAACTATATTTGTGGTGGATTCGATGTGATGATTTATGTGTACCAGAATTTACCCTTCAAATAGTTATTTTACGGCAAAGACTCAAATAGAGCCATTTGACTAACGTTTTACATCTTTCAACTTCTATACTCTTCCTAGGTAATTATTTAATTGAAAAACTCATTTCCAAACAACCTTTAAGGGTTGTTTGTTCAATTTGGCCTACAAGGGCGTTTTGGTCAATCTTAGTCCTTCATTTACGACGAAGGACAATTAGTGCTTGTTTGAACCCCAAAGTCCGACCTTTTAACCATATTCTTGTTTAGAAACCAATATGTTTCTAAACACCATAATCATAACTCAAATTATTCGCTTTACCTAAAAGATAACCGAATGGCTTATTTTAACTTTGTCTAACTGTCATAAAACTCCAAATTCTACATGATGAGTTGTATTACTATACGTACCTGGCTCGGATCAATATATTGACCCGTTTCAATACCTTTCCTTAGTAGCTATGTAAGCATCCATGTGCTATTTATTTCCTAAATTCATGCAACTTGACAACCCATTAGTCGATATTGTCAAAGGGTGATGATTTCACCTTTTGACCCGTTTGGTCTATATGACCAATTACCATTGTCAAATTGTCAAAATTACCATTTTGCCCTTAATGGTTATTATGATTTAACTTATATGATAACCATTAAAAGTACATGCTTCATTCGTCATAATATGATCGAATTACCGGTTTAACTCATTTTTAGCCATCATTATGTTTTCTTGTCATATTTGATTATCTTGTTCCGTACGACCACATGTCGGAACATCATATCTCAATTAGGTATTTTTCTTTATTCGTAACTAATACGACGAAAGAATATTATAATTAAATAACTAGTGTAAGATATACTTACCTTGCATCCGAATTATGCTTTTCCGTCATTCTTGCTTCGTTTGACCCGCTTTGTTCCCAAGCTCTCATCTAGCTTGTTAATCATCAAACTATCATCATCGTTTTCAAGGTGGTTAGTTTAATCATAATTTAATACGATTATTCCACCTTACAAATTTCATATCAAAACTACCATTTATCGGATTATAGGTCAGTTTGACTTTCAATGGTCAACTAACTTCAATCACATTATACACACAATAAGCTCAATCAACATCATGTTTCGAACCCCTATTATTCCGTATTACACGTAGTTAGTCGAGTTAGCCAATTACGCGTTTCTTTCATACTTTCGTTATGTCAACATTCATTCGGGCATTTTAACAAACACCTAGTGTGCATAATATTACTTATTTACTAACTAGTTCATAACTAGTTATCTTTACCAAGATTTACATCAACACATTTAAACTTCTAAGTCTAGTGTTCATGAACTATATCAAGAACTTATATCATCAACTCAATATTCATAAATCTTACATTCTAACATGAGTGTTCATCATATCAACATAAAACCCACTTAGCTTATCAATGGATCATCATGAATCTCATAGATTATCCAACAATCTAACATGTTATTTGACTAGGGTTTACTCCTAGACATCATATTACTTCAAGATTCACTCATGCATGACACAATCAAGCTCAATTTCAGTTTTTCACAATTAACCTAGAACTTGAGATGAATCAAAATACTAGAATTTCGCATACCTTATGATCCCTTCAGTGAGGTGATCATTAATTCGTGTTTAGAACTTGATTTGGGACTGAATTGAACCTCCAATTTCTGAGATTTGTGCTTGTTAGGGTTTGGCTCCATGGGGAGCTCCCTGATGTCGCCCCAGAACACACACTGTGTGTGTGTGTTTGTGTTTGTTTTTATTAAATAACTTTTCTAGTTATCCAGCTTTAACCCCTCGTGTTTGGTTCGTTATTAAGTAGGCCACAACCTACTTATTTCTTTTAACAATTTTCCTACTTATTAACTAGGTTAAATATTCCTAGTTAATTTAGCGGATTCGGGAATATTTATGACTAAGTTTATTTTAGGTCCCGTTAACTCGGGCCTTCTAAGCTTTTATTTCTTAAAAGCTTTTATCCACTTTTTATTTATTATTAGGATTAACTATTTAAATCCTAATATTTACCGGGTTACTTTTACCACCAACGGTATTTTACCCGTCTTTTAGTATTAACATGGGTTAATTACCAAACCCATTTTCGGGGTGTTACATATTCCAAATGCAGCTGTAGGATCCGTACTTAAAGGTCTCTCTAAAATATGCAACCGAGACCGCCTTGTTAATTTTAATGTAGCAATGAAGATTGAATTGGAGAACCGTTGTTATTTTAGTACTTCTCGATCAGATATTATTTATTGAAACATAACTGAAACAGTAAAAAAAACTAAACCGAACCAACATAGTTGAATTGATTGAAAAACAAATGCGGTTTTCGTGAGCCTGAGGAACTTTTAGTAAGTTGTCACAGTTGTCCAATTCGTTGCTTGCATTCATATTGTTTAGACAACAACAGATAACGAACGGATTGTTGGACTTCTTAAAAGACGCAACTTTTACGACACGTTGTTTAGTACTTTCGTGATAAATACAATGTTTATCTTCGTTGTCCTTTTCTTTCTGCAATTCAACCAGGCATGGATGCCAAACGTACTGTTATTATTTCTGAGATGATTCAAGTGAGTCCTATGAAGCAAGTGTCCGTCTATTCAATTGAGAGGAATCATTGCATTACATCCCCATTGAAAAAAGAATAGATAAATTTTGACTACGAAAACGGTGGCTATGGGAAATACAAACCGCAAGAGTTTGTATAGGCCTATAAGATGAAGGTGTAGCTTCATTAAACCAAGAACAAAGTCTATTTCAAAACACATGTAGACATCATCTAACAAAAAAGTAATACATCAAAGGGCACAAGGCATCATCATTTACCATATTTGTTTGCTTAACAATGATCAATTTGGATCGCGACTGCCTCATAGCTCATGGAGCGTCAGCTAACCCTCACGAGCGTCTTTTCACTCTTGGTGACTGCTTAGAGATGCATGTTTGCAGAAGGTGCAAGAGAATGGTGAGTGCCAGCTAACCTTCATCAGCCTTCCTTTAACATGATCCTTGTTGGTGCTAAACCTTTTCAAGCTTGTTTTCAACGGGGATATAATGCAATGTTTCCTCTCAATTGAATAGGCAGACACTTGCTTCATATGACTCACTTGAAACGTCTCGGATGTAATAACAGTATAGTTAGTGGATGCAAATTGCTGAGCTGTTTTCTATGCATTATATGCACATTTATGTATCAGCCTACGATTTCTTCTGAAGGGTTCACCTATGGTAGTGTTTTGGTTGTTTATGAGTTGATTTGATTGTGAAATAGATAAGAAGGATGAGATATCGGCAGTTACCTCAAAGAAGTTTCTCTCGATTATTGATGAAGTGTATTTCAGGATTTGATTTGCACAAACTATGGAGAACTTGTTTGCGTTATATGACACATGATAAAATCGCTTCTCTAGACAATATATTATGGTGAGATTTTTCAAGTTTGCACAGTGGGAGAAAAGACCAGCACCCCTGTCAATATTGTCATAATGCAATGAGACATAATTGAGATTTAAGCGGCGTGTTCCAATCAACGTTTATCGACATTGTTATAGGTGATGAAGAAACCCTAAAATGGAACATAGTCCCAAAGTGTCTAAAGAAGCTCTTTTATCATGTGTCATGTTGTTACAACTACCAAGGGGATATTCAGATCTCTATTCGGTCCTCTTTTCGAGCTTTTACACACGAATATGTGGTTCCCAATTTGCGGAACATAGTCCCAGATTGTCTAAAGAAGCGCTTTTATCATGTGTCATGTGGTAACAACTACTGAGGGGATATTCAGATCTCTATTCGGCCATGATTATGAAACCTCGTTTTGTGAGGTGGTCTTCTTTCATGTCTCCCTGCGGCATCAAAATACAGAGCTTCATCCTTATTTCTTTAAATCGCACAGACAAGCATGCCTTCAACGAGTCTAGAACACTCGTAATCCTCAACCGGCTTTGAAACCGGACAAAATCTATGAAGAAACTGTTCGATTTCACAGTGAATGGGGAAATTAGCGATGGAGAAATCCCTTTCGTTTTATTACAAACCGCAACAGTTTTTTACTACGGAAACGGTGGCTATGGGAAATACAAACGCAACCGTTTGTGACTAGCAGAAGAAACCGACACGTCTTCTATGATGATTCGAAACATTCCGAATAACTAGCAGAAGAACCCGACACATCTTCTGCTAGTTATTTAGAATGACAATCAGATGACACATGATAAAAGCGCTTCTTTAGACAATCGCATGACACATGATAAATGCGAACCCGAGAAACAGAAGGGATTTCGAGCAGTTGGTCGATGACATGATAGATAAAGATCTTGACACGATCATATTCATTTTCAAGTATTAGACTAGATCGTGCAAGATTAAATATATTAAAACCATTCAAGCCCACCAGTCTACAATGTGTTATGGTGAGATTTTTCAAGTTTGCACGGTGGGAGAAAAGACCAGCACCCCTATCAGTATTGTCATAATGCAATGAGACATAACTGAGATTTAAGCGGCGTGTTCCGATCTACGTTTATCGACATTGTTATAGGTGATGAAGAAACCCTAAAATGGAATATAGTCCGAGGTTGTCTAAAACCCTAAAATGGTGATCTGGTGACTCCACTTCAACAGGGATCTCTACCATGTTAGCATCCACACATCTATCAAACCAGCCAAATGAATTTTCAGTCGATGCATACAAAAAAAGCAGTAAACATTTGTAGTTATTTAAACGTGTAACGTACATATAAATACCTATGGTTAATGAAGCGTGCGACGTTTCCAAACAATGTGGCGTCCAAACAAAGGGCATCTTCATCCCTTAAAAAACCTTCTGAACTCCAATCAGTATCCAATAAGACAGGGTATGTATGCACCTTATTTTTGTTCTTTTCATTTCGTGCAAATAACTCACTATTTGTTACAATTTTTCCAAAGCAATCACCAAAGCAATTCAGGCAACTGTTTTCATCGGATATACGCGCAAGCATGAATAATCAAAATATAGAGCTTTATCCTTATTTCTATAAATCGCACAAACAAGCATGCCTTGAACGAGTCTAGAACACTCGCAATCCTCAACAGGCTTTGAAACCGGACGAAATCTATGAAGAAACTGTTCGATTTCATGGTGAATGGAGAAATTAGCGACAGAGAAAACTTCGTCGTTAATTTGAAGGCTCACAAATTTCAATATCATTTTGTCATCGACCAACTGCTCGAAATCCCTTTCGTTTTATTATAGTCGTCATGATCAACTACTGCAGAGTCATCTTCGTGACTTGAATTTGTATCCAAATCTTCGATACCTTCCAAGATCAAATTTCTTCGTTTCTCATGATAATGAAACCTCATTTCGTGAGGTGGCTATAGGAAATACAAACTGCAACACATGATAAGTTTAAACTGTATATTGTGTGATTTGACCAGGAAAGGATTGGAGGTGATTTCTACTTTTAATAAGCTGTCACAGTTATCAAATTCGATGCGTGCAATCATATTGTTGAGACAACAACAGATAATGAATGGATTTTTGGACTTCTTGTTCCAAATGCAGCTGTAGGATCCGTACTTAAAGGTCTCCCTAAAATATGCAACCGAGACCGCCTTGTTAATTTTAATGAAGCAATGAAGATTGAATGAGCAAACCGCAACCGTTTTTTTACTACGGAAACGGTGGCTATGGGAAATAAAAACAACAATCGTTTGTGACTATGGAAAACACAAGTTTTCCTTTTGAGCTTGATGGATGTCCGTTATCTCAACGTCTCTCCTTACATTACTGATCTGGAATTGGAGAACCGTTATTATTTTAGTGCTTCTCAATCAGATATTAAACAGTACTTGCCAGAGAACATTATCTTGAATGTACCGGGACCACTGGACCAGACACATGTCACATAGTTTGTCAGTGAACAAAAAGATATGAATGACAACTTGAGGGGTCTAGCCCGAGCTAGTTTGTCAGGACAAAAGATATAGATGTAGGAATATAACTAGATTTTACGTGTGTTAGCCTTTAAAAAAACACCATGAAAAGATATAAAGGGCACAAGGCATCTTTTCTTTCGCATTGTATAGGCCTATAAGATGAAGGTGTAGCTTCATTAAACCAAGAACAAAGCTTATTTCAAAACACATGTAGACATCATGTAACAAAAAGTAATACATCAAAGGGCACAAGGCATCATCTTTTACCATGTTTGTTTGCTTAACAACGACTGATTTGGATCACGACTGCCTCATAGCCCATGGAGCGTCAGCTAACCTTCACGAGTGTCTTTTAACTCTCGCTGACTTCTTAGAGATGCATGTCTGCAGAAGGTGCAAGAGAATGGCGAGTGTCAGCTAACCTTCACCAGCCTTCCTTTAACTTGATCACTGTTGGTGAGACTTTTCAAGTTTGCACAGTGGGAGAAAAGACCAGCACCCCTGTCAGTATTGTTATAATGCAATGAGACATAACTGAGATTTAAGCGGCGGGTTCCGATCAATGTTTATCGACATTGTTATAGGTGATGAAGAAACCCTAAAATGGAACATAGTCCCAGGTTGTCTAAAACCCTGAAATGGTGATCTTGTTCCAAATGCAGCTGTAGGATCCGTACTTAAAGGTCTCCCTAAAATATGCAACCGAGACCGCCTTGTTAATTTTAATGAAGCAATGAAGATTGAATGAGCAAACCGCAACCGTTTTTTTATTATGGAAACGGTGGCTATGGGAAATAAAAACCGCAATTGTTTGTGACTATGGGAAACACAAGTTTTCCTTTTGAGCTTGATGGATTTCTTTTAGAGAGATACCTTTAAGTACGGATCCTACTGCTGTATTTGGAAATCCTACTAACTCCAAAGATGACACATCAATAGAATTGAAGGAAAAGGAATTTGTTATAGTTTGTGGAGAATGTTCTGGAAATTGAAGGAAAATGAATGTGATTCTGCTTTTTGCAACTACACGAGTTGTGTCTCTTTTCCTTTTTAGAATTCCTTTCATTGAGATACCGTTGTCTAAGTCAGACACTTGTTTCATATGACACATGATAAAAACGCTTCTCTAGACAATTTGGGATTATGTCCCGTTTTAGGGGTTCTTTATCGCCTAGTCAGGCGAACGAAGAAGCAGCACTTTGGACATTTGTTGGTCTTCAAACATATAGGAAACATTATTTGAGGATAGCCCTGAATTTATCGAAGTTGTAGAATGAGATCCACCACTGTTGAGTTATCATCTTTCAACCCCATTTTCCCTAAAAAAAATTATCGATTATGTTTTTCAACAGGGATGTAATGCAGTGATTTCTCTCAATTGAATAGACAGACACTTGATTTCTCTCGTTGAAGATCAGCTCCTGTTGGTCAAAGGGGATATGTTCCTTGGCCTGTATTTTGAGCTTGACGCTGCCAACAGTGTCTGAGCCTTTAACATCAAGTGGCACAATCTTACCCGTATCGGTCTTGACTGAATTGCAATAAAAAACACACACAAAGATTCAAGTAAACTGAAGCATTAAATCAAAATAAACACACACTTATCAACATGAGGTTGAAAGATGATAACCCAACAGTGTCCAAAGAGCTGCTTCTTTTGGTATCATCACATTTTTGTACCATTTAAGACTAACTGTAATTTGACTACAACTTTCTCACTCAAACCTTTCTAAAAGTAGAAAAAATAAAATATTAACAACTAACAAAGATCGAAAAACAAAAGAAGAAAGTGTTACTCTTTGTTACCAAGCATGTCATCTGAAACAATTAACAGGACATTGTTGTTCAACAGGATTTGCTTCCGGTGATCTCTGTTAAACTTCTTCGGGATTTTCTGTACATTCGAGTATTGCAGTTTTGAAAGATGACCGAATAGAGATCTGAATAATCGATACAGAAACCACATTTTTCTGCACTGGATAACGAATATGAACATTGTATTTATCATGAAAGTACTAAAGAACCGAGATAACAGCTCCGGTTTCATCATGAAAACTAAAAGAACATAACAATATAAATTAGTCAAAGATATCATATAAATTGACAAAAAAAATATAAAAAAGTAACTTATTACTTGATAAATTAATAACACTAATATATATATGTTTTTGTAAAAATAGAGTTAATTACTGTTTTGGTCCATGTGGTTTGTCAAAAATCACTATTTCAGTCCATTAGTTTAAAAATTGCGATTTCAATCCTTGTGGTTTCACTTTCGTAACCATTTCAGTCCTTTTGGTTTCACTTTCGTAACCATTTCAATCCATTTATTCTGTTAGTACAGGGACTGAAATGGTTACGAAAGTGATACCATAGGGACTGAAATAGTGATTTTTGACAAACCACAAGGACGAAAACAGTAATTAACTCGTAAAAATAAAATAACTTTAAATCAACTTTAAATTAAATATGTCTTATAAAATAAAAATAAAAATAAAAATCTACAATCTTTCAACAAAAAAACACAACCAAATACAATCAAACAACAAACCAACAACCATTTTTTTCACCAAAACCCTACTTTTTCCCTCCAAAAATAAATTGCCAGACCAAAACGCCCCGCTTTGGCCAAAGCGGGCCGCTTCGGTACGAGGTCGCCGGACAGGAAGTGACGTGCTCAGCTTTTGTCTGTTGACTTTAATCCAAAGCATCCCGCTTTGGCCATAGCAGGGCGTTTGGGTGTGTGAATAGACCAAATGTGTGTGTGAATAAATCCGGCATAGCATAGAATAACTGAAATAAATGATTAGCTGTCCAAAAGTTTATTATTTGTCCTTTAAACAATAAGATGTATGACGTGTCTTTTGATAATATTAATCGAATTTCATCACGGACAATTATATAAGTTCACAAGCACTTGTTTTCAGATTTAAATATCAGAATTTAGTGCTGTACGGCTTAAATGGATCTCCAAACGAAAATAATTTTAAATAAATAACGTATATCTTTGATTGTTTCTTGATTACAAATGATTTAGCGAGTTAATAATATTCACACACCCCTTCTCTTTATATTTTTTATACATACGTAGATATATAGAGAGAGAGAAAGATAGAGTGAAAAATGATGTGAAAATAAGATTTAGTAGTGTGAGAATAGTGGAAGCCTAATTAATTTAGCGGGCAATATGACTATTATCATTTTATTTGAAAGCACGCTAAAATGACTTTGAGTTGTCTTGTCCTTGTCATTCTGATCATAACCCTAGGGTTTGTAATGAAGCAAGCCGTGTAGAAGGGAATCTGCACTTTACTTGGTTAGGAACAATGTGCACAACTCAAATATATTTTCATAATGGTGCTTGAGCCCGAGCCTAAGCCCAAGCACGATGTTTGGTTTATTATTCTATCATTATTATAATGAACTAATATATGAGCTCGGGCGTTATTCTTGAGATCGAGCTCGATTGACTCATTTATTATCCAAAGCTTGAAATTTATGAGTTAACAAATGTGTTTGATAGAACATAGAGGTCATTTTAAGCACTAGGTTAAAACTAGAATAGTATTTGTATTGATCTATAGGGTTCTGCTAATATAATAAGCATATTAATAAACGGTGCATAAAGTATTAGAAAGTATTCAAATAAACTAAAATTTGATCATTTTTATATAGAGTTAATTACATAGTTAGTCCCTGGTTTGCACGAAATAGCATACTTAGCTACTAATAGTTTAAAATCATCTGTTAGGGTATTAACTTGTTACGTGCCAAACACCCACATAACCTATGCATTAAATGAAGTCTAATTTGTTTACTGCCCAGGTTGTTTGTTGCATATTATTTTCATGTTTAGTGTTTTCTTTAAGTAGTTAGTGGATAATAGTGGGTCTAGTGGGTTAGTGTTTCCTAATTTGTTGGAGTTAGTTTGGATCTCATTTTGTAGGTTATATAATAGCCTATATTGATTTATTATGTTATGAATGAAAAATTAGAGAATTATTTCAAGTCTTGTTTCTTCTTAATTTCTTTTGAGCTTGATCCACTCAACGGATTATTTATCAACCGATTGGTACATATCAATTGGTATCAGAGCCGTCGTGATCCCCCCGACCATGGTTGGTCACACTCTATCCGAAACCGAGTTCTACCAATGGATGAACGAATCCCTTGCGAAGCTCGAGTCTCAGTTGCAAACCCTTCTCAACGAGTTCCGATCAATTCGAACCGCGTGGGAAGCTCCCCAAACCAATATACCTCCAACATCAGTTTTCGCTCTAGCGCTACCGTTACCTTCCGCCACCACACCGCCAACAACCATCACTCCAAATTCCACCAACTTCAGCCAATCTACAACCGTGCCAGCCTTTGAACAACCTGCAACCCCAAAACCCGCAGTGGAAACTCGACCTTTTGCACCCTTCCAACCTGTGACACAAGTTCCTGCCCCTCCTATACAACCTACACTAAAACCATCGTTGTCACTTGGCCTGTTTGCACCGCGCCCATCCCCAAAACCAGTCACCAAACTTGTCCATGTTGTTGGGTGTAAAATTGTGGTGCATTACCCTTTTCATTTAATACCTCTAGAAGCATCAAAATTACACGAGAAGAAAATTCAAATTGCAACTTCCACAACTGAAGGATCTTTAATTAGTTGGGTTAACATAGGATGTGAGATGGCAGCAAATGAAGATGAGCCAATCATGGGTTTTGTGCATGGCGGATGGCGCCCATCGTGGCGACCTATCGATACCGCACCAAATGCAACCGGAAAAATCGAGTGGCAACTGCCATGGCGGTTAATTAATACTTTTCCGAATGCGGACGGAAGAATCGAGTGGCATCCACCGTGGCCGAATTGGATTTTCGCCTTGAGGACAAGGCGAGTTCAAGAGGGGTAGATTGTTACGTGCCAAACACCCACATAACCTATGCATTAAATGAAGTCTAATTTGTTTACTGCCCACGTTGTTTGTTGCATATTATTTTCATGTTTAGTGTTTTCTTTAAGTAGTTAGTGGATAATAGTGGGTCTAGTGGGTTAGTGTTTCCTAATTTGTTGCAGTTAGTTTGGATCTCATTTTGTAGGTTATATAACAGCCTATATTGATTTATTATGTTATGAATGAAAAATTAGAGAATTATCTCAAGTCTTGTTTCTTCCTAATTTCTTTTGAGCTTGATCCACTCAACGAATTATTTATCAACCGATTGGTACATATCATAACTTTTCATTTTGTAACATTTGGAGGAATTAACTTCTAGGGTATTAACATAGTTAGTCCATGTAGCTTGCACAAAATAACGTATTTAGATACTAATAGTTTAACAAACAATTAACGTTAATACCCAGGTTTGTTAAAAAATGAAAAGTTAACTATCAGTTATTCGTCGGAAATATACGATAGAAAGAACACTTGTCAGTGATCTGATGATGACTAAATCCCAATAATAGTCCACACTAGGCTTTTTCAGGTTTGATTCCCAATCATTTGTCCGATAACAGGTTCTCGACGGCTTTTCTGACGCTGAAATGGACAATTCCAAAAAAAAAAAAACACGATCTTATCTCAGGTAAATAGTTGACTTGTTTTCTCGTTATAATCTCCTATAGAAATTACGACCAGCGTCCGTCGAATATTTTCTCAATATGTGGTTTCATGTGTTGCTTCAAAATCCCAAACAAAAAAAGATGTTAGTATTGTTGATTAATTAAACTTTACGTCCCTTGTTAAAGCCTCCCTTTACACCATCTTTTAGATCGTCGGTGTCGGTTTGGTAATAGGTGGTCTCTGAATTAAAATACCGCTTTCGTGTATGTAGTTTTGTCATTTATACACGGTAAGTTAACTGGGAAACAAAGATCAAAGTCTTGTTGGAATCTTCGTCTTTGATACCCATGGGGGCAAAGAATTTCACATACGAAGATGAAATTAATTGGTGAAGAAGCGAGTGTATTCCGCTTCCCTGTTATACTAAGAAAACCCATCTTCGATGACGTAGTTATAATTTACCAATATAACAAGTTATCGTTTTTGTACCCGTTAACCAATGTGTATGTATACGTATGTGTGTGTATGTATGTATGTATGTATGTATGTATGTATGTATGTATGTATGTATGTATGTATGTATGTATGTATGTATGTATGTATGTATGTATGTATGTATGTATGTATGTATGTATGTATGTATGTATGTGTGTGTGTGTGTATGTATGTGTGTATGTATGTGTATGTGTGTGTGTGTATGTGTATGTGTATGTGTATGTG
Organism: Helianthus tuberosus; assembly: GCA_030545235.1. Taxonomy (NCBI): domain Eukaryota; kingdom Viridiplantae; phylum Streptophyta; class Magnoliopsida; order Asterales; family Asteraceae; genus Helianthus; species Helianthus tuberosus. The sequence continues at coordinate 4,253,763 of CM060436.1, read as the reverse complement.
TATGTATATGTGTATGTATGTATAATAACAACAACAACAACTAGTGGGATTCCCCGCACTATGTCTGGGAGTTGGGTTGGCATCGGTTTGGCTCGTTATAGTGTCGATACTCGTTACAACAGCCAATAGAGAAAACAGAAAACAAGCCATGAGATGCCTAAAACGATATCGACGTGTATATTGCATCGATAGAAATCCATAAAAATCAATCCTGGTTCAGATAATACTAATACCGATGTTATTCAGTCGAAATCAGTTCAGTTCATTAAGGTACTGGTACAATAACGACACTTGTATAACTTGAGATACCAAAAATTACTATATTTTAAGTATTACTATGTTTCCGCAAAGTTTATGCCTGGATGTCGATAGAAAAAAATAAATTGAGTTGCATATTTAGTTTATTTAAAAAGGTAACAAACGCAATTTAAAAAGTAGTCACATTAAATAAAAAATCTTTAAATTAAATATAATATTAAATTGTTAATTAATTTACTATTCATCAACCTTTCAATAATAATAAAATAATAATAATAATAATAATAATAATAATAATAATATATTTTAACTATAACTATGTTTCCGCAAAGTTTATGCCTGGATGTCGATAGAAAAAAATAAATTGAGTTGCATATTATACATTATACATATTATTATACATATTAATTCAAACTTGACATGAATAGTAATTGATAAATGTTATTGATGAATTGGTGTTGAATATATTTTAATGTTTGATGGTTTTGTTTTTAATTTGTTGTTTCTAATATTTTAATTGGTGTCAAAATCTTTTTGCTTGTTTTTTATTGTTTTGATAACTTAATTGAATTGAGTGGCAAAAAAATATTGATATGTTTAATAATTTATGTCAGTAATTTTCTTTTGCCTATCTAATTGATGGGCTAAGCAGTATATTTAAATGATAATAAAGAAGAATATGAAATATATTAAAAAGATTTATTATGATTACCATATAATATAAAATCTAAAGAACTCGCATTCGTTAATTTTTTTTAAAGCTCAATATACGTACATGGTTAATTATTTAGACGCGCAGACATAATTTTTGTTGACAACAAAGTAGAGCATATCTTTGGTACAGTAAGTTATACCAGTGTCGGTACTTTGAGGAAATCGAGCCGGTTTCGACCGAACAATATTTGTACCGGTGTTCTTTTCGTTTTTTTCGATAGGTGTAAATTACGGGTCAATGTTGTTTGAGCGCAGGTATCGTAACAAATGATATATGCACCAACCAAATTCATGCAAATATGAAATATATTAAAAAGGTTTATTATGATTACAATATAATTTTAAAACCGAATAACTTGCGTTCGTTAACTTTTATTTAAAAGCTCAATATACGTACATGCTTACTTTTTAGATGTGCTAACATAAATTTTGTTGACAACAAAGTTGCATTCAAAATAGAGTATATATTTGGTACAATAAGTTATATGAGTGTCAGTACTTTGACGAAATTGAGCCAGTTTCGACCGAACAACATTTGTACTGGTATTCTTTTCATTGTTTTCGATCAGTGTCAACTACGTGTCAATATCATTTGAGTGCATGCTTCGTAACAAACGACATATACACCAACCAAATTCCCGTCTCGTAGCATGGGAGAATCCTATAAGTTTAATATTAATATAATAATTTAACATAATATTGATCTAAAAATTTAATATATTTGATTAAACTATATATAATATATTTATGTATACGCTTTTAACCAATTTAACTATCATTTAATTTAGAGTAAACTGCCATTTTGGTCCCTGTGGTTTGGCCAGTTTTGCCACTTTAGTCCAAATCTTAAACTTATTACATCTGGGGCCCTGTGGTTTGCATTTTGTTGCCATTTTAGTCCAAAAGTGAAATTTGACCAGATTCCCAAACTTAAAACCTGATATTTTGTCTTTATCCTCAGGGGTATTTTAGTCATTTTGAAATTATTATAACTCAATTATCTATATATAACTCATTTTGTCTTTATCCCCAACTTAAAGCTTGATTGCACATGTCAAACAACAGGTATCAAGACTGAATAAAGTGTTTTATTAACCCTGAACTATGAACAAACAATCGAATAAGAACTGCACAACAAAACTCTAAACTCTCCTCTCACCTGCTGATTATCAATGTGATAATCTGCACATAAACGATCTAACAAGCACTTAGTGAAACAAAGATGTTCACTACTCGAAAGAAACCCTAAATCGCCTAAAGAGAAGATAACGAACAGAGAGAACAAAATATGCAGTTAACCCTCTCATAATCCCCCCTTCTCACCACCGCCACCTCCTCCCCCCTCCATTAACACCACCACCACCCCCACTGGACCACCACTGCACCACCACCACCCTTGTCTTCCTCATTTCACCCAATTTCACCAGAAAACCCTAATCCAAACCCTAATTAGGGTTAACACTTAACACAAATTAACAACCTTAAAGGCGGCTAAAGAAGAACCACCATCGGAACCACTGTTGGGACGAAGATCAGACAACACCTGAAACCCTACCTTCCGATCTGTAAAAAAAACTCCGCAAATATCTCATCTGCATCTCTCGGATCAAACCTAAACCTCGCACCAGATCTACTCTTATTCGTACCTCTCTCTCATTCAGTTCCGGCGAAGACAAAGGCGGCGACGGTTGTTCCTCAGCGGCGACGGATGTTTTGTTGTTGTTGTTCATCCTGGATCTGGATCGAGTTATTGAGAGAGAGAAGTGAGAGAGTCAGGGATCTGGATCGAGTTATTGTTCATCCTAGATCTAGATCGACATGTTTTTGTTGTTGTTGTTTATTTCTTATAATAACTTATAAATAGATAAAGATTTAATTAATATTTAGTTAGAAAAAGACCAAAATGCCCCTGAGGAAAAGGACAAAAACCAGGGTTTTTTTTTTTTGAAATCTGACCTGATTTGAGTTTTGGACTAAAATGGCAACAAAATGCAAACCACAGGGCCCCAGATGTAATAAGTTTGAGATTTGGACTAAAGTGGCAAAACTGGCCAAACCATAGGGACCAAAATGGCAGTTTACTCTTTAATTTAATTTATTTAATTTGATTTTTCTTCGATAACGTATATTTGTTAATCTTATTAATGAACAATGAAGTTAGCGTAGAGTGTTTTTTCTGGTACCATGCTGGTACCCTGACGACCAAACATCAGTACCGTATACCTATTATCGAATTTAGTGCGGTGTTCACTTTATTGTATTCAATTAATGTAAAACACGACTTTGTTTTTATGGTTTTTTGTTCATTTAGGTTGCTCTAGCGAGTGTTGGTATCATAACGAGCCGAACCGATACCGACCAAATTCCCGCCGCATAGCGTGGGGGATATCACACTAGCTTAGTTTATTTAAAAAGGTAACAAATGCAATTTAAAAAGTAGTCACATTAAATAAAAAATCTTAAAATTAAATATAATATTAAATTGTTAATTAATTTACTATTCATCAAGCTTACCTTTCAATAATAATAGCAGAATTCCCTCGCGCGATGCGGCGGGATTTCAGTCGGTATCGGTTCAGTTTATTGCGGTACTTGGACATCGACACTCTTTGTATCAACCGTTGTACATCGATCGAAGGCCATAAAAAAATTGGTAACTATTCCGATGGTACCAATTCCCATACCGATGTTTAGTCAAAGTCAGATCAGTTTGTGACATTACCGTAGGCTAAACATCCTAAAATATAGATATACACACGTTTTGAATCATGTCATTACCGTTTTTTAGGGGTGTGCAAAAAACTGAATTAACCGAACCATCGTGGTTATGTTATGGTTTTAGGCCAAAACCGACATCGTGGTTATGTTATGGTTTTAGGCCAAAACCGACCAATACACATCCTACCGTTTTTTAATAATCTCATAAATAACAAAAAGAGTAAAATGATTATTTTTTTTTCATTTTATTTTTGTTAATAATAAAACTGTATTTTTTTAAATATCATATATTTGTATGTTAAGCTATTAGTTTTATAAAATGTATGCATCACATATTACATACCCATAACTTTAAATTTTACAAATATGTAAATAGGTTTTAACTTTATTAGAACTGTACATAAAAGATGAGATTTATTTGCAAAAGAAAGTAATATGTTAATCAAAGGAAAGTTACAATGTTTTTTTTAATCATGGGTAAATTTAATGTTAAAGAAATGGAATCAATTAATTTAAAAAACTTATTTTAATATTTTAAAAGAAAACTATTGTTCATGAGTATTTTCTATTAATATAGATAACTAGTTAAATTTCCCCGTACGTTGCGGCGGGTATCATTCGGTATGGGTTTGATTCATTACGACCAGGGGCGGACCTATAGCTTATTAAGGGGTGGCGTCCGCGACCCCTTGTCGGAAAAAAATTGGAAAAATTAGTGTAATTTGGCGTTTTTTCGAATTCGTTACGGCTTATTTATAGAACGTTACCCCTTGGTCGGAATCCTAGATCCGCCACTGATTACGACATCGATACGGTATCGCCACTCGGTATATCAAGCGAACGATAAAACCCAAAAAATAAAGTCACGATATGACCAAAATAATATCAATATGTATTTTACATCGGTTAAAACCATAAATACGAATATCAGTAACGGTTCTGATAATAAGGATACCGACCGATGTTATACAGTCAAGATCGGCAGGGCATCAATGTTGCTAAGATATTATGTTAAATGTTATATGAGAAAACTTAAAATAATAAAATAAGGAAACAATAAAATAATAAATTAAAGAAATAAAATAATAAAATAATAGAAACTTAAAAAACTATAATATTATAAAAATATTGAACTACTGTTCATGACCAATTGTTATTAATATGTATAATAATAATAATAATTAAATTACAATTAAAATTAAAATTAAAATTAAATAATAATAATAGTAATAATTTCAATATTTCAAGTTAATTGATAAAGGAAATATGATTTAAAAAAATAATTATTAAAAACAAAAAATAAATGATAAAGGAAATATGGTTTTAAAAACGGAAAAAATATTAAAACTAAAAAATAAGTATAGTAATAAACTATTATAATATTAAATAATAAAATACTAACAAACAATATATCATTACAAAAGTAATTTATAAAATTAAATTTACTATTTATGTTTCTTCATCTACTATATATAACTAGATTTCTTAAAGTTGCGCGTTGCGGTGAAACGGAGCAAATGCTGCGGTGAAACGGAGCAAATGCTAATGTAAAGCAACTCTATTTTAAATACAACTTTGTTTCTAAGAGTTATTAAAACAAAACTAAATGATAAAAGAAATATGGTTTAAAAAGTAATATAATAAAAAGAAAAAATTATACGGTTGGTCCTTATGGTTTTTGTTAAATTTCAATGTAGGGTACTAATAGTTTTTTGTTGCAAATCAGGTATTAACTTTCTAATCTGTGACAATGTTGAGTACTAAGGTCAAACATTGTTAACTTTTTTTTGTTAAGTCTTACTAAAAATGCTCTTTAATAACTAGAGAGTCTATTTTTAATTAATTATATTTGACTAAAATAATTTAAAGTTTTATTTATATTTATATCTTTTACTAGGTTATCACCCGGGATTGCTTCCCGGGCTCGAGAAAATTACTTGTATTAAAAACTACTTATGATTAATACAGAATTATACGTTCACAACCCATGTAATAACAACAAAGTGATTTCCCATCATAAGTCATAACGATCATGTTCTTCCGACCAACATGATTGTGATACATTGGCAAAGCTCAAACTTGTGTTGGCCTCTTTAATTCACAAAAACATAAGCTCACAATCATACAATTAACATATCAACATGTGACATCAACCGGACAGCTTTCCTAAAACAAAAATAAGGAAACAAAATGACCAAAATATTTAGTAGGTTAGTAGGTAAGTTACAACAAATGAAATATTGTTTGAATTCTTCTATTAGAATCTTGTAATATATGAACTCACAGTCAAAACAAAATGTCCCCCCTATACTTCTATTACATGACTTCTTCCAACAAAAAAACAAATTCGCTAAGAAAGTCTTTAGAGAAAGTGATCGAATCAGTACCAAAAAGCTATTCCATGCAAGTGCCACCTTTCTCTTCTATCTACCATCTTCAGCTATTATTACGCATATCCTATGCAAAATAACAAACACTTTTTTTCACATAAGGTACCAAAGGACAGAATTAAAACAGGGATTCATTTCTTTTACACATTTCCTACATCGTATGCCTCACCTACCCATAGTTTGTTAGGTTAGGTTGATATTTTTAAAACGTATAATATATATATATATATATATATATATATAGAGGTTGTATGCAGGTTCATCGGTTAAACCAACCAACCTGGTTATCCTAAGCACTAAATCGAATACGTATATAAATATACATTTCAAATTCTATGATATGAAGCTAAGTTAGAGAACTTACCTAAACTCGTAGAAATGCTAGCCGAGCTATGACCAACACCAAAAGTTTCATGTTTACTCTCTTCGGCAAACCATCAAGTCCACCCGTTTGCTGAATCGTCGCAATTTGCGCTTGCCTCCCGATCAATATCTTATGTGGGTATGACTACAGTTAAAATTTAAGCTGCAAAAAACTCCATTCATTTGGCTAAACAACACAACTAAGCATAACGACTGAATACTTTTAAAAAATATATAAAAAATCGTTATGAAAAATATAATACAATTGTTGTAATGTGGGCGGTAATGTGTAAAAGAACACGAAAACAATCTGACTTTGAGTTGTCAAAAGTATTCAATTGCTTAAAAAATATCTAACAGGGTTTTGACATCTGCTCAGCCTCAAGTGTCCATTTAAGCTACAATAAAAAAACGTTTCTAAAATGCATTTATCAATCAATACTGAAATTTGTTGTAGAAAGAATTAAATACCTTTGTTTCATGGTACTACATTCTCCTAGTATGGGTTGCACCTTTCTTCAATAAATTATGCTTCATTTACCAACAGAAAGTATACAGCAAGACTCACTCATGCACCCCCTTGTTGGGCATGGGACTTCCCCAAAACTCACTCACACCAAAATGTGATTCATATGTGTACCCAACACACTTCTTGTGCCTTACCATCACTAAAAATGCCTGCAAAATTAAGCAAATAAATAAGAAAAATCAATCAAAACTGATCTTATATAAACAAACGCCTTCAAAAGTTCACTTTTAAAAAATATTTTTACTTTCGTTTTTATAATAAGTTACAAAGCATGGAAAATGGACAGCGCAATCCATTTCCTAAACGTGGTTGACGAAAATCTTCCAACATCTTGTATCAAATAAACCGTACAAATTATGCATTATCTAATAACAAAAATAACAAATTTGAATTGCAAAATAATATATAAAAGTGTTTAAAACTAATGAACCAATATAAAAACAAAATAATTAATGAAAAAATTTACCTTGATACCCTAAATACTTATGGAAAATCAATAAAAGGATACTACATTTTTTCATCTGGCATTCAAAATTTTGCAGTCACTTCTAGTATTAAAAGTGACAACACATCATTTGACTTACATAAATCATAAATGCTTAATTAAAATAAATACAAAGTGACATTTTTGTATTCACGCCTTACCCAATCGTGACCCATTTGGCTAGGCGAACAGTACTCGGGCCTCGACAGCCTACCTTGTAGTGAGTACTTAGAGCCTAGGCGGGACTTTTACAAGCATGGTTATATGTAATCTATAACTTGAATAAACCAACTTGTGAGCAAAATAGATTATCACCAAAACCATTAACTAAGTTCTACTTATAACCAAATTTTCAAGATAAACAATTTGACTCATTACAAAATCCAAAGAACGAATAAGCAGTCCTAAACACCTTCTAAAGAGCAAAGTAAAATAGTTTTTACCATGTCTCCTTTCGACTTCCATTAAAAATGTCAATGAAGTTCCACCAACTGTCCATTATGCAACTGTTGCAGCTAATATATAAAGGTATTAAATATTTTAGATAATGTAATTAATATAAATTAAGCATATCATAAGAATAAGAAGAAAAAACTTGACAACAAATCCATACGTGCCTTGATCATGTGAAATATCCATGCATACATGCCTTAAAAGTATATGTAGTTATTTAGAAAAGTTTAATTTATTTCAATTTTCCAGGTATTCAGCATTTGGCTTTTCAAAGTAAATAGTAGCTACTTCTTAAAACACATGAAATATGAAAATATACACTTGGTCAGTTGTTCTTAAATCTTTCACATCGTATACATCAAGGACCCCATCAAACACTTTTTGAGGTAGGATACTGTCCAGTTGATTTTATCCACCAGCCTACAAATATCAATAAACCACCATTTACATTAAACTTATATCAAAGAAGTTTTGTAATGGAAACCGCACATTCAAATTGTTGAAATAAGCACAAAAAAAAAAAAAGAAATACTCACATTGACCACAACATGTTTTGACCCGTTACCCAACCGGGCGACCTTCACATTTCTTGAACAGTATGAATTTGGGAAGTAGTTTATCAAGTATGATAAACATACATGAATGTGGAACCATATATCCTTAAGAAGGTGATGACTTTTGCCAAATCTGATTTCAGAAACTTTCCAACGATCAACCCTCTTCAACACACATAAGCAATTCCAGCAGCTGTTTGAGATTTATTGTCCAACCTATCATTTGTTTCAAAATACAGATTAATCAAGTCCTACCCCACAAACTCAATACATCCCAATACTTGTACTTTGCATACTAATCTCGTAATATTACTTTTGACATAGGACCTAGTAAAGAAACTAAAACTCAAATCCCACAATTAAAAGAAAATTTCAATACATTATGGTTAGAATGTTGGCTTTTGTATCATTAAAGTTCTACCAAGTGACAACAACATCCGGTAATTTCCAAATTCAGCAACCTATATACTAACAGATGAAATCGAAAACATCATATTCTTAGAAAGATAGATGTAATCGATAGAAATCGTTAATGAAAAACAAATGCAATCGAAGGGAAACTGGGATAATAATATTTACGTGATATTAATGTAATAGAAGGAAAACAAATTCAATGAAAATTAGGATAAAGACATTTACAGATGTACCAGTGAAACCCTAGCCGCCGCCCTTTCTTGTTGCGTTAAACCACAACCATCATCACGACTGGAGAAACCCTAAATCAACCCATGTCGTTGTCATAGTTCCTCTTCAGGCCACCACCATCACCATCTTCCTCATAGTCGATGAAATGGTCAAAATTTTAGAAAAAGTTGAGGTAATGAAACCAATAAAAAGTATAAAATCAATATCGACTATAGAATCGACATACCTGGAAGTGAATAAGCTTTGATTTTCGAATCCTTTGTCTGGCCATTCAAGCATAAGCGATTTTGAGAGAATAAGATGCAGGTAGAAGTAGAAGAAGAAGAAGCGTATGATAGTTTAGGGTTTCAGAAATTAGGATGTCGTGTTTTTACAAGATCCGAATATAACATTGGGTCTAACCCATTTTAGGACCCATATAGAAAAAAAGGATCACGCTCACATTTTCCCGCCCAAAGCATTCTGAGATGCAATATGAAGCTGACACGTGGCCCAAAATGTTTTTATTTATTATAGATAATAGATATATATATTTTTTTTTATAAAATTATATGGATTTGAAGTTTATTATTTATATACTTTGAGTTTATATATAATATTATTTAGATTAAATTAAAAAGTGTATTTTACTAGCATATTATTAAATATAAACTCAAAGTTTATAAATAATAAACTTCAAATCCATTTAATTTTATATAAAAATTATAAATAAAACATAAAAATATAAAAATATAAATATAAATAAAACATTAAATTATTTTAGTCAAATGTAATTAATTAAAAAATAGACTCTAGATATTAAAGGGCATTTAGTAATTTTAGTAAGACTTAACAAAAAAAGTTAACAAGGTTTGCTCTTAGTACTCAACATTGTCCAAGATTTGGCCTTAGTACTCAACATTGTAACAAATTAAAACATTAATACCTGATTTTGCAACAAAAAAACTATTAGTAACTGACATTGAAATTTAGTAGAAATCACAAAGACCAACGGTGTAATTTTTTTTAATAAAAATACATTAAATTTAAAAGTAAATATAACAATAAACTATTAAAATATTAGATAATTAAAAACTTAAAAGCTATATATTATTATAAAATAAAATCACTATTCATGATCCTTAGAAAAAATTAATAAACATAAGTTATTAAAGAAATATCAAACTAATTGATAAATGAAATATGATTTACGAAAAAAAGTTAAAAATAATTAATAAAAAAATCATAAACGAAAAAGGAAATGGTTTAAAAAAATAAAAATATATTAAAACTTAAAAGTAAATATAATAATAAAGTATTATAATATTTAATAACAAAATAATGAAAAGCTATTATATATATATATATATATATATATATATAGGGTAAGGATATATAGAAAACCACTTTTAGCTAGAAAACCCGGGAAACTCTAAGCTCCCGACATTTTTTTTTGAAAAAAATAACACATGTAATATACATGTTTTTAAGACTTTTGGGCCAAAAAAAAAACAAAAAAACGCCGAAGGGATTTTTTTTAAAAAAATAAACAAATTTCAGCATTTTTTGTGTAACACGTGTTACACAGCAAAGTTGCTGAAATTTGTTTATTTTTTTAAAAAAAATCCCTTCGGCGCTTTTTTTTGTTTTTTTTGGCCCAAAAGTCTTAAAAACATGTATATTACATGTGTTATTTTTTCCAAAAAAAATGTCGGGAGCTTAGAGTTTCCCGGGTTTTCTAGCTAAAAGTGGTTTTCTATTTATCTTTAGCCTATATATATATAGGGAGCCGCTAGAATGAGAACCACCACGAGTTATGAGAACCACAAGAACCGCGCCCCGCGGGTGGCCGTCGGCGACGAATTTTTTTTTACACCTAGATCCGTATATTTTAGTGGGGGGTTTAAATTTTCGGTTCAAACGGCGCGCCCGAGGGGGTAGTTTTTTACGCCCAAAGTTTGGTAAAAAAAAAGAAAAATTAAAAAAACCCAAACTTTGGGCGTAAAAAACTACCCCCTCGGGCGCGCCGTTTGAACCGAAAATTTAAACCCCCCACTAAAATATACGGATCTAGGTGTAAAAAAAATTTCGTCGCCGACGGCCACCCGCGGGACGCGGTTCTCGTGGTTCTCATAACTCGTGGTGGTTCTCATTTTAGCGATCCCCTATATATATATATATATATATATATATATATATATATATATATATATATTGTTGAAAAGTAAATATAATAATAAACTATTATAATATTAAATGATAAAATATTGAAAAGATATATATTATTATAAAAATATAGTTACTATTCATGACTTTTTAATCAACAATATAATAATAATAATAATAATAATAATAATAATAATAATAATAATAATCTAAGTCACTCGGACGTCCACCCTTTCAACCTATTTGTAACGTTGGTCACACCCCTCCACCAGCTCATCCCTTTATCACGGCCGGTCGGACCGTCTCCAACCCGCTCATCCCTTTGTCATGCCGCCTTCACCCGCTCATCCCATTTTACTGTTGGTCGCACCACCTCTTGGAAGTTGATTACATGCAGTTTCAATCCCGTTGTTTAAATCTCATTTATAATGAATGTTTTGGTGTTAAGAGTTGTCACATGCCCCCCAGTCACATCTAGATTGAACCCAAATTTGAAGAAGTTACATTTTGATCGAACCCTAAGTTTGTCTCCCAGTCACATCTAGATTGAACCTAATTTTATTACTCCGTTTTTCTTGCCTACCGAACAATACACAATAATAATTCATTCCATTCACATGGTAACCAAACAAGACATGAAATGGTAATGATCCATTGCATTCCCTCGTCCATTCCATTACCTCGTTCATTCCATTACCTCATCCATTCCATTACCTCATCCATTCCATTACCGCATACCAAACAGACCCTTAGTGTAGATTTTAATAGCCTTATATTTAGACACATATTACATTAAATTAAGCACATTATCAGCATTACTTAAAGCTTGTAAACCAAAATATAGTTCTTGTTGTGAAATCCTAAATATGATAATATATCACTTATTCTTTTGGATAACCATGAACAAACAAATCATCAGAATCAATTGTATCTACATCTTGTTGTGAAATCCTAAATATGATAATATATCACTTATTCTTTTGGATAACCATGAACAAAAAAAAATTATCAGAATCAATTGTATGTATACTTAACATTGCCTCTGACGTAACATGAAAATGAAGCTTCGGTAAAAAAATAGGGTTTGTGCCCTATAAAAAAATTGACTCAAAACTAAACAATAGATGCTTTCATTTGCATCTAGAGCTCTAACAAAATGCGTTAGTGGAATAGATTAAAATGTCATTATTATAGGAAGTGTAAAGTGTAATGTAATGACTGTTTTGCAAGAAGACTGCAATTTGAATTAAATCACATAGACAATTTACTAAAAACATAGTTTTTTTTTTTATTGGTTGAGTCAAGTTCCATAACACGATCAAATCACATAGACAATTTACTAAAAACACAGTTTTTGTTTATGGTTGAGTCAAGTTCCTTAACACGATCAAATCACATAGACAATTTACTAAAAGCATAGTTTTTGTTTATGGTTGAGTCAAGTTCCTTAACGCGTATCTTGTGGCGGTGTCTATGTTTATAAACTATTCGGGCACGAAATATTTGTTTATTCTCATAGAAAATCCAAAGGGGATGAATCTTTATGTTTGGCATTTAAATATGGATTAAAAGAAATGTCAACATGAAACTGACCTCAAGTAAAATTAATATAAAGTAAATTACGTTAATATATATAAATATAAGATATGTTGCAATCTTCAATAGATCTAATAGTTGTTTGAAGTATTTTTAATTATTTTGTATAGATGCAGTGGCGGATCTAGGATTCGCGCCAAGCCGTAACGTTTTATAAATAAGCGGTAATGAAACCGAAAAAACGTCAATTTTTTTTCAAAATTTACACTAATTTTACACTACCGTCGGAACGCCAAGCCGTAGTAGACGCCACCCCTTACTATATGCTACATCCGCCCCTGTATAGATGGTTGGACACGAAAATTGCATGTAGGATCAAATCCGTAGTTACACCATAAATATATTTACACTACATACAAACATAAGTTTCCAAAGTCGGCGGGAATAGTTCTCAATTGGTTGGCCAAAAGTGGCGGCCAACCTTTCCATTTTTTTTTTTTTTGCATAAAATTGTTATTTATAGGTCCTATCAAACCCCTGTTGAAAATTACGATCTTGCCCCCAGTTAGAAATTAAATTTATGCTTTGCCCCCAGCTTAAATTTACGATTTTGCCTTGGTTAAAAAAATTATAGTTTTGCCCACCGCTACAATCCTACCAAATTACAATTTGGTTCCCAGTTTAAAATTACAATTTCGCCACCAGTTCAAAATAAAATTTTTGTTTTGCCCCCAGTTAAAAATTACGATTTTGCCCTCAGTAAAAATATTACGATTTTGCCCTGCATAAAATAGTGATTTATAGGTCATGCCAATTTACGATTTTATCCCCTGTTTAAAATTACGATCTTGCCCCCAGTTAGAAATTAAATTTATGCTTTGCCCCCAGCTTAAATTTACGATTTTACCTTGGTAAAAAAAATTATAGTTTTGCCCACCGCTACAATCATGCCAAATTACAATTTGGTTCCCAATTTAAAATTACAATTTCGCCACCAATTCAAAATAAAATTTTTGTTTTGCTCACAGCTTAAAATTACGATTTTGCCCTCAGTAAAAATATTACGATTTTGCCCCCAATTCAAAATACAAAAATGGTTTTACTCTCAGTTAAAAATATTATTTTACCTCCATTTTAAAATTACGATTTTACCCAAGCTAAAAATTGCAATGTTGTCATAGTTTTTTTGGCAAAACTATGGTTGTGTTTTATTTTACTTGATTTACTCAATTTAGTTTTTATTCGTGCCAAACAGCTGCCTAGCACTGGCTAATTGATCTTGACAAATTATTGTTTTGCCCCCAACTCTAAATTACACGCTTGCCATCGTTTTAGTTATTTTTTATCATAACTATGATAGTGTTTTTCTTTATTTGGTTAACTCGATGCATCTTTTTTTATATTGTGTTATAAGTAGCATGTATAACTAACTGAAATAAATGCATACATGTTATTAAACTAAGAAATATCTAGTTTAGCGCCCCGCAACGTGGGCGGCGCATAAATCAAATATTTCCTATATCTACAAAACACATGAGCGTGAACAGTGGCAGGGAATAGTGTTTCATAACGGTTGTTTATGACTCTTCCATGAGATAGGTCCGCCTGCTAACATAAAGATGTAGCCTGAAGTGGATTTCTTGTCATCTTTGCATTTGGCAAAGTCAGAATCAGAATAACCTACCACTTCTAAGTGATCACTTCTTCTATATGTCAGTTTATAGTCTTTTGTCCCTTGCAGATATCTAAGGACCTTCTTAGCTGCTTTCCAGTGATCTAGGCCAGGATTAGTCTGATAACGGCCTAGCATTCCAGTGATATCTGGGCGAATACAGACTTGAGCATACATCAGGCTCCCGACTACTGACGCGTAAGGTATCTGGCTCATTTGCTCTTTTTCAACCTTTGTTGTCGGACACTGGAATGAACAAAACATTTCCCTTAACTACTGGAGCGACTAAGGGTTTGCACTGTTGCATGTTGTAACGTGTAAGGACAAGATCTATGTAAGTCTTTTGAGACAATCCTAAGATCCCTTTTTGTCTATCTCGGTGAATTTCGATGCCAATAACGTAAGAAGTATCTCCGAGATCCTTCATGTCGAAGTTATGCGAGAGTAACCGCTTCGACTCATGCAACATGTCTAAACTATTACTTGCCAATAGAATATCATCTACGTAAAGGACAAGTACAGTAAAGTTACTCCCACTCATCTTGAGGTAGGTGCATTGATCCACTTGATTCTTCATAAAACCTTGTCTTTTCATGACTTCATCAAACTTGAGGTACCATTGACGTGTTTTAACCCATAAATGGATTTCTTCAACTTACAGACTAGATGCTCCTGACCTTCAGGTTTAAAGCCTTCAGGTTGTTTCATGTAAACATCTTCGTCTAAGTCTCCGTTAAGGAAAGCAGTTTTGACGTCCATCTGATGTAGCTCCAAATCAAAATGAGCTACTAGGGCCATAACGATCCTTAATGAATCTTTATGAGAGACAGGTGAAAACGTCTCTTGATAATCAATTCCCTATTTCTGAGTGTAGCCCTTTGCAACCAATCTCGCTTTATAGCGTTCAACGTTCCCATTCGGATCCAGTTTTGTTTTGAACACCCATTTACATCCTACAGGTTTAACACCGTTGGGTAATTCGACCAAATCCCAAACGTCATTTTTCTTCATGGATTCAAGCTCATCAATCATTGCTTTGTTCCATTCAGAAGACTGATCACTGCTAATGGCTTCATTATAAGAGGTAGGATCATTGAGCTTTCCAGCATCCATTTCAGTCAGGTAGGTAACATAATCATCCCAATTAGTAGGCCTTCTTTGCCTAGATGACCTCCTGAGTTGATTATCGGGTTCAGCGTTGTCTTGGTTTTGAGCGTTTGATGTGCCTTCGTTATGAGGTATAATGGGTTCTGATTGTGGAGATGGAATTTGTGCAGTAGTTTCAGGTGCAGTTGTTGCATTGGGTACAAGAGGAGTAAACAGAGTAATGGTAAGCGACGAGTCTCCCCCCCCTCGCGTCTTGTACTTCTTGCAATTCTTCATAAGGGTTTGTACTGCTCCCACTGACCTTGAAATCCTCTAGGAACGCAGCACGCTTGGTTTCAACAATACGGGTGACATGGGAAGGACAGTAGAAACGATAAACCTTCGAATGATCAGGATACCCGATAAAGAAACAGGTAACTTTTTTAGGGTCAAGTTTCCTTGGGAAAGGATTATAGAGTTATGCTTCAGCAATGCAGCCCCATACTTTCATATATTTAAGACTCGGTTTCCTTCCTGTCCAAAGTTCATAAGGAGTTTTAGGGACAGACTTAGAAGGAACTCTATTGAGTATATGAACAGCTGCTTTTAACGCTTCAGTCCAGAGGAATAGGGGTAAATTAGTGTTGGCTAACATACTGCGCACCATGTTCATAAGGGTACGATTTCTTCGTTCAGCGACACCATTCTACTGAGCTGTACCAGGCATAGTGTATTGGTTCACAATTCCATGGCCCTTATAAAACTCATAAAAGGGACCAGGAGCTTGACCCACATCAGTATGTCTTCCATAATATTCGCCGCCTCTATCTGATCTCACAACTTTAATCTGACGATCTAATTGCTTTTTGACTTCAGCTTTATAATCTTTAAAAGTTGTTAGAGATTCAGATTTTTCCTTAATGAGATACAAGTACATGTAACGAGAATAATCATCAATGAAAGTGATAAATGAAGTATGTCCTGTTATGCCAGCGATTTGGTAAGGACCACTAATGTCAGTATGAATGAGTTATAGTAGATTAGAGCTCCTAGTGCCGCCTTTCTTATTTGCTAATGTCATTTTGCCTTTAAGACATTTGACACATGTTCCAAAATCAGTGAAATCGAGAGCAGGTAAGACTTCATCCTTTACGAGACGATTTAATCGTTCTCTTGAGATGTGGCCTAAATGTTGATGCCACAACATAGATGAAGTCTCTAAGTCTCGATTATGTTTCATCTTTGTGAGTGATTCATTAATATTATATGACAACAAAGATTTGGAAAAATTATCATCTAGTTCCAATCTATAGAGACCACCATCCAGAATACCAGTACCATAAACAACGGAATCATAGAGAATAGAGAGTTTGTGATGACCATGGGAAACAACAAAACCGTCCATGTCTAACTTTGGTCCTGATACAAGGTTCCGAGTTACCTCAGGAACATATAAGGTATCATAAAGTTTAATACATAAACCAGTTTTCAAAAATTGTAATGTTCCTATGGCCTTCACTTCTAATTCCCGATCATCCCCAACTTTAAGTGTTCTTTGGTTTCTTCCCAGCTTCCGAATTGTAAGGAATCCCTGAGTAGAGTTGGTTACATGAACCATAGAACCAGAATCAAACCACCAAGAATTAGCAGGAACATTTAAATTAAAGGACTCAAGTATCATGAAAAAATCGTTACCTTTCTTAGCCAGCCACTCCTTGAAGTCAGGGCATTCCTTTTGCTTATGTCATGTTTTCTTACAGAACTTGCAATAGGGTTTGCCTAAGGAGCTCTTAGAGTTGGAAGGTGTACTTGTATTAGGATTTGGCTTTTGGACCTTAGAAGCATCCTTTCTATGATAATTGTTCTTCCTCTTCTTAGAATTGGAGGTGGTGAAGTTAGCAACATCAGTAGTGCGATCCATCTTCATACGCTCTTCCTCCTGAATGCACATAGCGACCAGCTCACTCATCGTCCATTTATCCTTCTGAGTGTTGTAATTGATCTTGAATGCTTCATAGGACGAAGGAAGCAAAGTGATGATGAAGTGAACAAGAAAGCCATCACTGATTTCCATCTCTAGCCCTTTCAGCTTATTGGCCATGTCATGCATCATCATGATGTGCTCGCGAATGCCGCTCCTCCCATCATACTTAGTTGTCACCAGCTTGAGAATAAGAGTGCTAGCGTGTGCTTTTGATGTCCCTTTGAATTGTGCCTCCAAAGAAGCCAGGTAGGTTTTAGCGTCACCAGAATCAGGAATGGCTCCTCTGATCGCATTGTGTATGGACTGCTTCATGAACATGAGAGACATGCGGTTACACCTAGTCCATTTTTCATGAACTATCTGCTCAACAGCAGTACATTGAGTGGTAAGGTCCGCTGGCTTATTCTCTCTTAGGGGCATAATCGAAGTCTAGCAATCTAAGTGTAAGCATGAGGGCATCCTTCCATTCAGCAAAGTTATCACCAGTCAAAGGTGGAATCCCGCAATTGGGTGCCGATAGTGGAAATAAGATGAGCAAATTATGATACTAAGAAAGAAGTCCTAATGTGATCTAAGGGCATGTTATACTAAGGCAGGCATAAATAATAACCATTTTAATTATGAAGCTTTGATATTGTCTATTACTAACATCAAAATAATAGACTTAGTTAAAATTCTACTTAAACGAAGACAAATCAGCTTTGGCCAGAAGTGTAATCATTAAAGTATGTCTACAAAGTAATCGTGACAAATCAGCTTTGGCCAGAAATGAGACAATCGCTTTAGTTATGCACTTGTCAAGTATGCTAGACAAAAATGAATTAAAATCAGCTTTGTCCAGAAATTAAGACATTTCACGTTTGCAATGAATACTCAATATAGCTTTTATAATACTTGAACAATAAATATATGTATTAAATCAGCTTTGGCCAGAAATGATTCATCAGAAGCTCATTCAAGTTAAGCTATTTTTGGTTTTGTAAAAAGTTATCTGATTTTGATTATGTAATTAAGTGTTTACAAAACCAAGTGTTTAATAGCAAACCACCTGTTAGCACGGGGTTCGGGGATGAGCCCTGAGCTAAATTTTAGTTCACATTAAACAACCTAAAATAATGAGGTTTCGAGTGAGGTCTCGAGTCAGGTCTCGACTAAATTATGAGATCTCGAGTCAGTTATGAGGTCTCAAGTCACAACCTCAGTGTCTCGAGTCGTAATCATGGTCTCGACTACTGTGTTTTATGAGATCTCGGCTCCATAATGAGATCTCGAGTCGCAACCTTATGGTCTCTAGTTGTATCCTTATGGTCTCGAGTCGCAACCTTATGGTCTCGAGTTGTAAAGATTTGAGGACCCTTTTGATTTCGAGTCGAGACCTAGTGGTCTCGAGTCGAGATCTGATGGTCTCAAGTCCACTGTTAACAGTTGTTATTGTGATAATAACTGAAAATTCAAAATTTTAGGGATTGTGGGATAATGTTTCCTGTTTTATTGCTGATCTAAACTTATCAAAAGATTTCGAAAATTATAACTGATTATCTATTAACAGTTTTTCGAGAATTTTAATAGATAAAATTCAGATCAAAACAGTAAAAACACCCACTAATCCAAATTATATTCCAAAACTTAAGCAATTTTCGAGTTTTCTTAGAACAAAAGATGAACCCTAGAAAATTAAAACATAATTCTGGAAACCCGAAACCTGAATTTTAATGGTTTTGTAATGGATTTCAGAACAGTAAGTTTTACCCATTATGATTTGGAGTCAATTATTAAAATTCTTTTCCGAAAACAGTGATTCGGGACATAGTTAAAGGACTCGAAACCGGCTGTTTATAATACTTTCAAAAATTCTGTTTTCCAGATTTCAATCCCAGAATTAACGGATACGAAAACAGAACCGATTTATCAACATATGCTCTAATACCACATGTTGTTCAGTTTTGTTTAAACATAATGGAAAACATGACTAACATACCTGTTGCAGCAGACATGCTAGCAGAGAATCCAGTTAGAGATGTAGCCATTGAGTTTGACATACTTGTCAGGATGATTTGGTTCCTCCTTAGGGTGTAATGTTATGATGGTGATGAACCGAAACAAGGGATGGTTTCGGTTATGGAGAGAGAGCCGAAAGTGATGTTATTAGGGTTGTGTTAATTGTGTAATTGTCTAACCTTAAACTCTCTAATAATCTCCTTATATATACACCCAAGAGGAAACCTAATTAGTTACTAAGGGTAATATGGTCTATCAACAATTACCAACTAATTATTAATAGGTTATTAATATATTTTGATCTATATTATATTAATGATTATAAAGGCTACAAGATTAAATATTATATTAATAATATATATAATCTCACACCACGCGCGTTGCGTCGCAGGTACTTCGCAAGTATTGAACGGATTAGTCCAAACGTTATGTGATGTGTTAACCATATAAAAACGCATGTTCTGACGTATTCGAGTGAACTCAATGTATCCTATAGTTGCATTGCGATTGGATCAAAATGTAACATAAATCGAATTTATATCGTATAGTCATAACGTATTATACGCGACCCGACTAACTCGAATTTATATCGTCAAGCTAACAACTCTCGAGGGGGTCAAAGTGGTATTTACAAAGTTCACAAAAAGTTAAGTGGTTAAAAATTGCATTTTCTAAACTTAAGGGCTAAGAAAGGGTAAAGATAAAATTTGATAAAGTTTTGGGGTAAGAAGGAAACTATAACAAAGTTGGGGTTGAAAAGGAAACTACCACAAAGTTAGGTTGTCAAAAGCAAACTATTTGTAAAATGTTGTAGTTTAGGGACTAAATTTGTCATTTTATGAAACATTGAAGGTACCAAAGTCAAGGGCTAAAATTGCAACATCGTGAAAGTATGGGGGAGGGAGGCAAAGTCGATAGTAGTAGTTTAGGGACTAAATTTGCCATTTTATGAAACATTGAAGGTACCAAAGTCAATGGACTAAAATTGTAACATTGTAAAAGTATGAGGGATGGGGAGGCAAAGCCGGTAGTAGTAGTTTAGGGACTAAATTTGCCAATTTATGAAACACTGAAGGTACCAAAGTCAAGGGGCTAAAATTGCAACATCGTGGAAATGTGGGGGAGGGGGAGCCAAAGCCGGCGGGGTTTCCACCGACTTTGTCTTTTAAGAGTATGTATAATGGGGTTACGTAACCACCAGCCCCACCATCTAAGAAATAAGCCTTTGTATAGAATCCATCCTCTAAAGGAGTGTTTAAATCAAAACCCATAAATGTGTTGTGAAATGAAAAACCGCTTAATGAATTTGTATCAATCGTTTTTAAATGTGGTACAACTGCAAATTATATGTATATGCATATATGTGTATGTGTATGCGTATGCTATACTTTGGGATAGTGCATTTAAATAACCTCAACTTTCACCAATTGACTGATAGCATTCTAAACTTTCGATTTGTACCATACCACTCCCAACTTTCAACTTATTGTCCTACAACACTCCCAAACTAATTAACCTAACACTAACCCAGTTAATTTTTTATGTTGATGTGGATGTTTTAGTGACGTGGCAGCATATGTGTAAAAAATATGTGGCTTATGTGTAAAAAAAACTTTAACTTTTAAAATAAAATTCAACCCTTCTTTAAAATCTATTCAAACCTCACATAATGTTTGAAGCCCTAATTTCTCCAAAGCTTCCTCCAGGTAGGTTCTTAAAACTTGTGAAGAATGATTCAGTTAACAATGTTTCAAAGATAACCAAATCTGAAAGCATGGAATCGAAAAAGAAAGAAAGTGTTGACTCCCAGGTTGATATTTTTAAACAAATTCATCAGAACTGTGGAATAATACATTAAATATTAAACCTATGAGCTTATATCTTAAAACAATTTCATTCGGTTGAACATAAATTAGTGTTTAGGGTTTGTTCTTCAGTAGCATGGATGCAGAGGCAAAATTAAAATTTTATGCTAGATTTATACATATTTTTAAAGAAGAGTTGGATTTTTTAAAAAGGAATAATGGATTTTAATAATCCAAACTATTAGTTGTTGGCCAGCAATGGTCCCAACTTCAAAAATAACCAGTGGTGGTCCCACTTCTTCAAATATTGTAAACTAATGGACCTTTACTAACAGAATCTTAATTTCTTTTCGTCCTGTAATCCTTTTCGGTTTAGTGAAGGTCCATTGGTTAACAATATACGAAAAGGTGGGACCGCCACCGGTCATTTTTTAAGTTGGGACCGTTGCCGGCCAATTGCTAATAGTTAGGATTATTAAAATCCATTATTCCTTTTTTAAAAGTTAAGGTTTTTTACACATAAGCCACATGTTTTTTTTACACATAAGCCACATCACCCAAATCAGCATAAAAACTAATTGGGTTAGTTTGGGAGTGTTGTAGGAAAATAAGTTGAAAGTTGGGAGTTGTGTGGTATAAACTGAAAGTTGGGAGTGCTATCGGTCAATTAGTGAAAGTTGGGGTTATTTAAATCCAATATCCCCTATACTTTTCATAAACAAAATGCCTCCTATAAACTTTCCAGCTATGTTCTACCAAATACGAGTGTAAGTTGTTGTGTGTCTCATTTGTATAATGCCCATGTATTAGACACTCTTTGTGCATCATTAGTTTCTTCAAAACCTCTGTCAATGTTGTCTTCTTTGCAATGATAAATCAAGTGATCATCATCATCGAAAATCATATGGTATGCAATATGATGCACACATACATTATATTCCTTATTTTTGTGTACATGCTTGTGGGATTTTGCATTATGTTCAAATGTTATTTGAGGACACCAAATGTTCATTCCACATCATTTCTTGTGGATTCTTGAACTACTATACATTTTTTTTTCTTTTTTTTCTGTATTCTGAACATGTGAAAGATTTAACATATATTATGTATTCGGAGTATATTTTGTCAGCATGATAATACACGTGCTTATATTCCACTCATGAAATAATAACCGATGAATCAGGTGCCACTTCATTTATGATGTCATTGAGAATCGCCGACTGATCCATGAAAATTAAAGTCATTATATAATCGGCAACACCAAAGAAAGCATGTTAAATCTAAAGAACTGTGATGCCACAACTTCTAGAATTATTATTGAATTTGAGTGATCGCCCTGCACTACTGACATCGGTATGTATTTGAACAAATTGTCCACAGCCAATGCATATAATCGATGCTACCAAGCATTCTAGGGAATCCATGTTTCCCTAATGTGCCACATAAAATTGTTAGATGTCACTTCACATTGGCTTATGCAAGTACATCTTGTTGCATAGCTTTTTGACACATTTTTTAAGTTTATAAATACTTTCAAGTGTCGTTTATCCAAACATCTTCAAGTACTCATCCCAAAAATTTCCAGCTATGTCATATGCCATTTGACGAATTGTTTATGTGCACTTCTATAAAGGAGTAAAATCCATTCTACCTCTCGCATCCTACGCTAATATGAAAAGTGACAATGCTCTCTCCGAATTGTCAATTAATCTTTGGAACAATTGTCTGTTCATTCCAAATTATCGCCAAAATAGTCCAGCCACCAAATGTTCATATGCAGCTTCATGATTTGTATTTAACCAAGCTTTTCTTCATCGAATAATAATATTTGTGTCGTCGATCCGTGACTATTTTGATAAAAATGAACTGATTTCATAGATGAGATAATGATGAATTCATTTAAAGCGGTGTCAAACTGAAAAGGAAATGGAAAAGTATTGTGTGAAGTCCACAACCAACACTGGACCCAAAACCTAGTTCCACATCCGAACTGAGTCTCTAATATTCTAGTTATCCCCTATCTTATGTCATGTCACAAACATAAGAGAAACAAAATCAGATTATATTTCACTACTACTCGCATGTCTCAGTTATGGTTTCCCAACTATGTGTGGGGGATTCCATAACTAGTACTACTCATATAATCTGTAGGCTCTTGGTTTTTATGGCATTTGCAACTTGGGTTTTCATGGTATTTTTCTAACTGTGTGTTTGTATAGCGTTTTCAGCTAGGTTTTTATAGCGTTTTTCCGACTTGGGTGTTTTTATAGCGTTTTCAACTGGGTATTTCATTGTGTTTTTCTAAATTAGGTGATTTATGACATTTTCAAATACGTATTTTAAGGCCTTTTTTTGAACTGGATGTTTTTATAACATCTTCATTTGGATTTTTTATGTCGTTTTTCGAAAACTCCATAAAAACACCCACTTTCACAAACACCCAGTTCATGTCATTTTTTATTTAAAAACATAGCAATAGTATATTCGTTGGAAAGATAATAACACACATGATTTTATGGTGTACATTTTTTTTAAATAGTCACGTATAAAAAGATTGTGGGACTTAAAGAATGGTGGAATATGCACATGACTTACATGTGTATGGTCTTTGGCATGTGAGTGAGCTTTTTGACAATATTACCCTTAGGGTAAGTTAGCAGCACTAAGGCCACATGTTACACCAAAATCGTTCTCATTATGTTTTACACTTTTAGGCGTTTTCTATTCCTTGGAATTTTGGTAATATTTTGGATGGTAATTCATGATATTTTAATGATTTATATTATTTCATGTGCTAAAATAATATAACTAACACACAAAATATACAAATAATTACACACATGGTGTCTTCTAAGTATATATTTTCTAAATACATATTTAGTCACTTTTATTTATGAAAACCAACCTCCAATATTTGTATTTTTTTAACAAAAAAATATGGCAAAGTTTATGTAAAAATTCATGGTTTAAAATACACTTGTAAGTGTATGTTAATAAATATTTTTCTAAGTGTTTAGATTTTTAGAAAATTTTGCCATAGTTTCCCCTAAAAATGGAGGTTTCCATGCTTTCAAGCATATCATTTTATTTTGTAAAAATCATCACCTCAATATTATACAACTTTTACTTACCAATTTTGCCAAAAACAATTATAATTTAATACTTCATGAACTTGAATCTTTATAAAAATATGTAGTAACTTACTAGTGTTTTTAGTAAGTCTTGTTACCCTTTAAAGTGTGATTGGCCTTTTAAAAACTTCATTTTTAAAGAAGATAGATCTTCACAACTTGTGATCACAATTTCTAAAAATGTTTCTTTATGAATTCTTCTTGTTACACAAGTGTTTCTACACTTGTTTAACCACTAAAAATAAGGTTTGTTTGTCTAAGAACCAAGATTTAGTAAAACTTATATTTTTAGCTTGGTTTCTTTAGAAATCCTCCATAAATCTTTAGATCTACAAGTATTACTACTCACATTAATCATTATTTTTCAAGAAAACAATATATTCTTTCAAGTTCATGTCTTGCATGAGGATGATTTATAAATCTTTAACATTTCCTTCATCTCATCTTGCTAGATTATGTTTTTAATCATGATCTAGCAAGATCATATAATGATCTACATCATTTACACAAACCATCAATCATCAAGTATCATAACAACACTAAACAACATGATTTCTTTAAGATTTCTTATAGTTTTATGCTTATGTTCATGTTTCATCTTCAAGTTTCTTAGTGTTCTTCAAGATTATGGTTATGAACCTTCTTTTAACCACTTAAAATAGAAGTAAAATAGCAAGATCAAGGTTCTTACCACTAGCACAAGGCTAGGGATGATCAAGTGAAGAAAACAAGTGGATAAAAGCAAATAGAGAAGGTCCTTCAACTTCCGAAAGCTCCTAGCTTCTTTGTATGGCCTCTTACACCTTTGTATATGCTTGATTTGTATGAGAAAGGATGAATGAAGATGGATGTGGGTGTGCTTGGGGTCAGCCGAAGGTAAGCAAGGGAGAAGAAAGAACTTGTGTGTGTTTTAGTAGGTGTAGAAATGAAGTTAGAACTCAAGGGTTATACTTATAACCCATTCATAACATTTCTACCTTGTATAATATGTTTTAAAAAGTAGGAACAAGATCTATTAGAAAATTTAAATAAAATCTTCATGTGGGTCCCTTGTTGGGGCCGGATTTGGTGGGGGGGGGGGGGGGTAAAATGTAAATTTTTGGAAGTTAGGGGTTTAAAATGCAAACTAGAGGGTTTAAGTGTGTTTAGGTGTTTTTATGATTTTTAAGGTGTTCTACCACCAATACTAGCTTAATATCATAAAAACATTACTTCTAGACAAATTTTAATGTCCCGGTTACTGTCCGGTTGTTCAGTTCGTTACGGTTCGTTAAAGTGCCGAATTGTGTAGTTTCACCAAGTATAAAGCACCCTTTGTGACAGTTTCAATTCCCGACACTTTGTAAGTTATTTTTGGACATTAAAACATAAATTTTGCATGATTATTGTGTTAAATAGCTGATTATAGCTGAATTATGCTTATTTTCTGCAGAATTATGTAGTTTATGTGAGTTTTAGACACTTTCCGGCACTTAAACTATCACTAGGAATGCAGTTTTGCGATACTTACTTTCCTACACACTATTCTAGTGTAATACTTTGTTTCTAGCTCATTCTGTATCTCAATACAATGTCTGTCTATCTACTGAACTCCGTCAGCATTTTTCTGATTTGCCGGATAACTGTGCTTACTGTGTTTCGCGCATCTTTTGAGTCAATAAAGTTCTCATGCAATAATGACATGACTTTAAGCAATATATGATGCACATGTATGTATATGGTAATAATCAGAAACGATTCAAGTAAATAAATTGTAATTTAGCACAGTCATTAAACACTAATCATCATTTAATAATTGTACGGATGTATGCAAATTTGACGGTTGTCACAGGAAACGTTTTTAAGATTGAGCAGGCATGTTTCTTGTCATTATCTGATGAAAGACATAGATTTCCACTCAACATAAACTTTTCAATACTTTTCAATTTCTTTATAACAGTATGCTATCAAAACCTTTTTTTAATTCTTCTTTTTATTCACAAATATTGAAGCCTTTGTCTCCATTTCTACAAGCCATGGAAAAATATATGGAAGAAGCTTCTCGTGCTTCCAAGTTCGTAAGGATTTGGTCGGATTTGTCTCTAGTTAATCCTAAACTATCAAATTTAAAAGTTCAGCTTAATTGTCTATTCCAAATTAAGTAGGTGGTTGATGGTAAACATAAAAAAATGATTGCCACATAATACAAAAAAGAAGCAGAGGCTCCAGTCTCAAAGAAATGCTTAGCATCTCCATCTTCAGCTGAGTTTGTGCCCGTGCTTGTACATTCACATGAACCAATTAGAACGGCGTCCTCCTAGTAATTAGTTATTATTTGTTGGTAGCTTTTTAGCCTATATATGTATATATATGTATGTTAAAAGTTTGTTAGTTTTGTGGTTTAAACTTGTTAGAACTCGCGCTATGTATAATTTTTGAAGTATTGTTAATTTAGACATATATGAATACTCGATTTAAAACAAGTCTTATATTTTTTTTGTTGATTTTTACAGCAGTTTTTTTGGCAGAAAAATATGGGTTTGTTTTTTTATGTTTTTTATATTTTATCACAAATTTGTTGCAAAAAACTATGTTTTTCAATTGTTTTCTTGAAAATGTGTCACTAACTTACTAGTTAAATAACTTATTTTTGTCAGAACTATATCGAGTACCAGTATCGTAAAAAATCGAACCGATACTAATCGAACAACAATGATACTAGTATCGGTATTTGTTTTTATTGTTTTCGATCGATGTGAAACACGTGTCACTATCCTTTTGGAAATATCACAACTTTATTTTGTGAGTTTTATCTTTTAGTTACCTGGGAAGCCATATATGTAATTAAATCTGATACCATTGTACTATTTTTATTAAATTGTAGCATACATTTTGGCTACGTCATCGCCCAGATAATCGAACAGATATGAGTATTCATTTTTATGGTTTCCGATCGATAAAAAACATGTCAATATCTTTTTGTGCATATTCTAACTTTATTTTTTGATTTGTATCTTTTGGTAACACGAAATACAAAATATGTGCAATTAAGCCTGATAGTGTTGCAATTTTTTTTTTCTTAATTTGGAGGAGTTTTTTCCCAAACTGGTATTGGTGGTAAAAGTATTTACCATTTTTGTGTTCCTTCAAAACTATTTACCAAATTGGGGTTTTCATTTTGTATTTGCCTTTTTCTTTTAACCAACATAATAGACTTATTCTTTTTTTATTCAATTAATTTGTTGTGCGTATTTATTTTTTATTATACCTTTTTTTCAATCAATCCGATATGTTTTTTTTCAATCAAATTATTCATGTTTTATTTATTTTGTATTTACCTTTTCTTTTAATCAACATAAAGAACTTATTAGTTTTTTTATATTAAATCAATATCATACCCTTTTCCATCTTGTTGTAAATTTTTTTCAACCAACCCATGTGAAACACAAACTAATAAAATCATTCACGGTAAATTTAAACAATGAAATAAAAAAATACAATAAAAACTAATCAAACATTATAACTATAGTGAAACTTATACTAACATTCTTGGGTTGAGATAGCAAGAAAAATCAATTTAAAAAACAAAATGGTACGAATTTATGAACAACGAATTTGTTTTTTAATATTAACTTAGTGATATGATAAAGAAAGAGAGATGATTACTTAATGGTTTTACTATGGTAATGAGACTTAATAATTTTACCACATGTTTTCACTGTTTTCTTGACTTCCTAATGTAATTATAATATTACATTCACTGAATGAATACTTTGGAAAAAAAAGAATTGTAGGTTTAAGTTTTTAAAAGGAGGTATTAATATGTAAATAAAAAGAGTCAACAAGGAAAAAGAAAGAAACAATATTATTCTTTTTTATTATTTTATAAACAAATAAAAATGCTAACAGTGGATTGATTTAATAGAAAAAAAAAATTAATAAGTTTTTTTTTTGTTGATTAAAAGAAAAGGTAAATACAAATGAATAAAAACACTATTTTGGTAAATAGTTTTGAAAAAACACCAAAATGATAAATATTTTTTTTCACCAACAGTATTTGAAGTATACATTTCCAACGGCAATTCACGTGTGAAACTTACTTACATTAATAATTAATTAATAGCTTAATTCATAATGAAAGGGTATTTTATTTTAGTCACAATCTCATTTTATCGTCTGCCAACTTATCAAGATATACCCCACTAGCAAATTACTTTGCCATTTTCTATTTTTTTTTTTAAACGACAAATTTGGATCACTGACGGACCACTGGAGTATCATCGTGCCACCAGTGGAACCACCCGATCATATACATCTTCACTAGGCATAATGCCTATACACCAATTCAGGAGGAAACCCAATAAATATGGACCCCCTCCTTGTGGGAATCGAACCCAGGAGCTATTAGTCCAAAGTCTTATCTCACCCCAAGATACCACTAGACTATAAGGCCATGTGTAGTCATAACGCCCCTTTGTGGGCGTTATGCGACACGTGGCGCGCCACGTGTGCGGGTGGACGTTATGGGGCGTTATGCATTTTAAGCCCGTAGTCATAAAGCCCCCACCTAATTATTACCCAATTATTAATTTCTATTTTTTAATGATTATTTTCTAACTTTATAAAATTAAAATTCATTTCATTAAATTAACAAAACATTACACTAAAATAAAAATAAAAATAAAAACATTACACCTAAAAAAAAAAAAAAAAACGGTTCCAATTAAAAAAAAAAGTTTGACTAAAAAATTAAAAAAACAACACTTCAAAGATTATATTTTTTTTCGATCCTTTCCTTTTGGGCCAACGCCATCTTCAAAGCTTTTCCGGTAAGGTGGTCGTGCGGTTTCGAGTAGAACTCAAAGTCGTGAGCCCATTGTCTATCCCGCATAATCTCCGTAACTTCGCGGTTCTCCTCCATACGTTTACTACCGAGTTCGTGTATGTCTTGAAGTCGCTTGTTTATCTCCGAAAATGCGTCACTCATATCCGTTCCCATAGATATCGATGACGACTCGGGCTTTTTCGCCCGCCTACTTCTTCCGGGCGGTCTTGGTAGCTCCTCCACCGGCTCGTCATCCGGAATATCCTCGTTCAAGTCGGTGTTTCGAGCGTCGGAGGTTGGCGTTTCGGGTTCACCCGACTCGTTTGTTTTGGACCTCTTTGACGGCCGTTTATTTCCCGAACGACCACTCGGAGTAGATATGGTGGCCCATTTGGGGCTATGGCGAAGGATTTGCCAACACCTCATGTACGGGAAATGGCCATTACCATTCGTATACTCGACCAACGCCGCTTGCGTGATGTCCTCGTCCTTGCTTCCACTTTTCCATCCGGCAAAATTGCGTTGGTACACGGTTTGAAAGTTCGTACATTTTTTGTTTATATCGGTCCACTTGCCCGATATAGAGTCCGGTGGGCGGTATTCCTCATCTTTACCAATTAGCTCGAAAAAAAGCGCTCGTATTCGGCGCCAAAAAACTGATTTATCTTGATTGTTTGCTACAAAAAAAAAGATATAATTTATTAGTCTAAAAAAACTGCAAAAAAAACAGAAAAAAAACAGAAAATAATTTAAAAAACTGCAAAAAACAGAAAAAAAAAAACAGAAAATAATTAAAAAAAACTGCAAAAAACAGAAAAATAAAAACAGAAAATGTTTAAAAAAACTGCAAAAAACAAAAAAAAAACAGAAAAAAAAACGGAAAAACAGAAAAAAAAAATTAAAAAATATACCTATAACCGGGTCCTCCGACACATCGATCCAAGCGCGGGTTAACGCATACTCCTCATCGGACTCCCACGATATCACATTTTTTTTCGCTCGGGTGGTGGTTTCCGCTTTCTTTTTATGTGGCCGTTTTGCTTTTGCTTTTCCTTTTCCTTTTTGCGTCTCCGCTCCTTCGGGTTGTGTTTCCGGAACAACATCGGGTTCGTGTTGTGGGGAGCCGAAAGCTTGAGCCGACCCGAACGCTTGAGACGACCCCATTCCGTCGGTGTTTTGATTCGGGTTCCACCCGTAGAGATTCGGGTCCCATGATAACGGTTGGTTCAAAAGATTCATGAACCCGGGATTTTGTTGATTGTAGTCGAGAAAACCGGAGCCGAAAGGGTTGGGTCGAGTGGGAACCGGCGACACGGGGCGAGTAGGATTACCACTTTGGTTTGGGTCCGCACTTGATCGGGGAGGAATGAAGCCACGATTGAATGGATGCATTGTTTAAAATATAGGATTTCTAAAAAAAAGTGGAAGAGATAAAGGGTTGGGTTGAGTGTGTATGGTAAAAAAAAATAGGAAATGAGGTATTTATTAAAGAAAGTTTGAAAAAAAATTGCATTTTTTTTTTAAGGAATTGACCGTTTACCAACGGTCAAAAATAACAAAATTCAATTTGATAGCGCCGTTATCAACATCGCGCCGCTCGAAAAATTGCAAAAATGGCGCCTTCCGTTTTGGTGTTGCAGGCGCCATACCGGCGCTATAAGTGGGCATACCGCCCCACTACACATACCCTAAAGGCATGGGTTTTGCCATTTTCTATTCATTATGTTTTTGAGCTTGAATGAGAAGAAAGATAAAGATTCCATTTTGAAAACAACATCCAAACCCATCCTCAAAAGCTACCTTTTTAGCGTAAAGAGTTGAAAATGATTATTATCTATTGCAGCCAAAAATCTGAAATAATTTATCCGGAAAGTAGCTATATCTCCGAGTGTTAATTATATATTAAAAATTAGAGTTAATTACTGTTTTCGTCCTTGTGTTTTGTCAAAAATCACTATTTCAGTCCATTAGCTTACAAATTGCGATTTCAGTCCCAGTAGTTTCACTTTCGTAACAATTTCAGTCCACCTTCGTTAACCCCATCCATTTATTGTGTTAAATACACGTGAATTGACCATAATGCCATTATTAATAAAAAACAAAAAGATATCTAAATGAGTTAATTACTGTTTCCGTCCCTGTGGTTTGTCAAAAATCACTATTTCAGTCCCATTGGTTTCACTTTCGTAACCATTTCAGTCCAGTCTCCTAACACCGTGTATTTTACCATTAAGTTTTTAATGAAATACCTAAATTACCCTTGTGTTAATTAAATAAAAAAAACCATGGAAATTTAAAAGATCGTATTCTAGGACCCGCTTGTTAAAACACAACCCCACGCTACCCCACCCCACCCCACCCCACTCCATCCCTGCTCTCATTTCCGGCAAAAGTTTCCGCTCGTCTTCTCCGGCATCACAACCCCACCCTCTTAATTTCCGACGACCCATTACCCCACCCCTTTAATATATTCCTAGCATCAATTAACATAATAACTTTAAAAAATAATGCTTAACTGAACATTTTCTCATTCTAAAATCCAAAATTAAAATTTTGGAACCATATATGTAAAAATAGTGTCAGACTTCTACTTCTACTGAAGCCATGATGGGTCGAACCCTACAATCCAATTTAATTAACACAAGGGTAATTTAGGTATTTCATTAAAAACTTAACGGTAAAATAGACGGCGTTAGGAGACTAGACTGAAATGTTTACGAAAGTGAAACCACAGGGACTGAAATAGTGATTTTTGAAAAACCACAGGGACGAAAACAGTAATTAACTCATTTAGACATCTTTTTGTTTTTTATTAATAAGGGCATTATGGTCAATTCACGTGTACTTAACAGAATAAATGGATGGGGTTAACGGAGGTGGACTGAAATGGTTATGAAAGTGAAACCACGGGGACTGAAATCTTAATTTTTTAACTAATGGACTGAAATAGTGATTTTTGACAAACCATAGGGACGAAAACAGTAATTAACTCTAAAAATTATTTATCACGTATAGTTAGATACATAAAAATTATTTATCCCTTATAGTTAGATACATGAATTTTTGATGGTGCATCCATTTTTACTTGCATAAACTCTAAAACATTTTTTATGAAACACATAACGCATTAGTGTATTACATTAGCTTAGGTAATTAATAACGTGAAAAAGATGTTTATCTCCACCATACTTTTCCATATGTTCAAAATTCAAGGTGCACAAGGGTGATAAGCAATTACATTTGGAAGCTAGTTCTAATTGTATCTTTTATTTTCGTATTTTGATTTGTTAAATCATTTGATTAAAAAAAATGTTGCTCAATTTTCTTAATGAAAATAGGGGTTTCTTAAATATTGACTTTTTCTTATTATTCAACAAATAAGAGTAAGCAAAATTTGAGGTTTAGCTTCCCTTTTGTCTCATCAACCAATTAGTTGTGGGTTAAGGTTCTGGTTGGGACATAAGTGAAGGATGCATAGCAACATACGCGTTCGATACCTTTGGTTGTCTGGCCCCTGTGGCGACCGGTTTCTTGAAGCGGGTTCAAAAGGCAGCACTTGCGCATGCGACAGTGTCTGTAGGCCATAGTTATGTGTTTAGCCGAGTAGGATTTGCAATTCAAAAGGGGGTGGCGGCGCAGCTTGTTGCCCGTCTACCAACCCATGATTTGTAATTTGCTCTAACAATATATATAAAAATAGTTAATTATTAAAAAAAAACTTTTCTTTGTAACATTTTAATACTTTTAATCTATAAATTCGCACCAAAAAGACAAAAATAAAATAAATAATGTTTAAAATATAAAACCCGATCAACCCGTGAACCCACTAAGTTGACTCTGATGTAACCTACTTAACTAAACGTGTTTGTGGGTAGATGAATTAAAACCCGCTTAAACTAAACCACACCCACGAATTCTATATGTTTCATACATAGTATTAGAATAAAATTCATGTTATTTATAGAGATCGGAAAATGAAGATAGAATTGAAACCTAGATACTTCTCATTTTTCCAAATTGTAATGATAAAAGTGCCCAGGTGGCAAGTTCAAACTCATGTAAACAACCTTAATAGTTATTTGACTCGACCCATAACTTTTTGGAGGCCAATTTTATAATCGCCACAATAGTATAATTTTCTCTTTATTATTTATCAAAAGTTGTATGTGATGAGATTTTAGTATTTATTTTGGAGTGTTTTGGTTTTTTGGTGAAATTTGTAGGCCAATGGGTATCCACTATTTTATTTTTTATTTATTTTTGAGTTAATTGCCATTTTAGTATCTGAGGTTTGTTCAAATTTGTCATTTTAGTACAAATAGTTTTTTTTCGTCTCTGGGTCCCTGACTTTTCCCTTTTGTTGCTATTTTGATCATATACCCTAACTCCATCCAAAAACCTCATTTTTAACCAGGGGTATTTTGGGGATTTTCATTTTAAATCTTTTCAATTGCCATTTTCATCCAATTCTAAAAAATAAAAAAAATCAAAAATTCTAAGAAATCAAAAAAATTCTAAAAAATCCAAAAAATTTTGAAAAATTCTAAAAATTCAATAAAATTCTAAAAATAAAAAAAATCATATAATTCGAAAAAAATCTAAAAATCAAAAAAATTCTAAAAAATCAAAAAAATCATAAAAAATCTAAAAAATCTAAAAAAATCAAAAAAAAATCAAAAAATTTCTAAAAAATCAAAAAAAAATCTAAACACTCAAACAAAGATTTCTTCCATTTGTCACCCCGCCAGAAAGCCGTCATTGAATGCCTACAGAGGCCTCACGCTCAGGATTTCTTAACTGTTATTCCTATTGAAGGTTTGGGTCAACGTATGTCAGCGGTGGAGTACCGGTCAATCCTTAAGTACCGTTTGATGATCCCCATGTTCCCGAATGATGAAACTTGCCCAGTCTGCCGTAAAGCATGCCTGGATAAATACGGGGAGCATGCGTTACACTGTAGAGAGTTGTCGGGGTTTAAGTATCGCCATGACTTTGTGCGAGACACGTTAATGGATATTCTCAGACGAGCAGGGATCTCGGCGAAGAAAGAGGCACCGATTAATTTTCTTACAGACCCGTCGGAGGGGAGATCCACCCTACGCCCAGCTGACGTGCTAGTTTTTGGTTGGGAGGGCGGGAAACATGCTTGTGTCGATCTCACAGGTGTATCCCCACTAGCCGGGTTCCGGGAAAATGGGTTTGTGACGGGGCAAGCGGTACTGAAAGCAGAGTCAAAGAAGGTGGAAAAGCACGTGAAAGCTTGTGAGGATAATCAACATGCCTTTGTCCCCCTGGCGTTTGACACGTTCGGCTCCTTGGCGCCGGAGGCAGTTCGGTTCTTGTCTAGAGTTCAGCGTGTGGTCCATAGCAACTTTTCGACCCCTCAGGGGCGGGGCTTTGTTTTTAGTAGATTAGGGTTTTCTATTCAAAAAAGGGATGGCGGCGCAGTTTGTTGCTCGTCTACCTGCTATCCTTATGTAATTTGCCCTGATGATTGGAATGAAATTTTACTATTGAAAAAAAAAATCAAAAAATGACGATATATTCCTCGTCCAGACGAATATATTTTCAAGTTTTATATATTTTCATGATGAGATAGAACCACTAAAACCAAAGACAATACAAATCAAAGTCCAGCAAGATGCTGACTGAAAATAAAACTTTATAACTACCATGTTTCACCATCTTACCACTTCTCCAAAGTGAGTGAGTCTAATAATTACATTATGTTACATAATTTACTTTAGTGATAATTCACTTTATCATAAAGACGACACGTCCTCACTTAATCAAAATACGAAGAAAAAATAGCCATTATGTAATAGAAATATTGATAGAAAAATTACTAAAACAGACATTCACTTAACAAAATAGATAAAACTTGAAAATATATTCGTCTGGACGAGGAATATATCGTCATTTTTTGAATTTGAAATTTAAAATATATTTGTTTGATTTTTTAGAATTTTTTTATTTTTTTTAGATTTTTTTTATATTTTAGAATTTTTTTTTAGATTTTTTAGAATTTTTTGATTTTTTTTAGATTTTTTCTGATATTTAGAATTTTTATGATTTTTAAATTTTTTTTTATTTTTAGAATTCTTTTGATTTTTTAGAATTTTTTGGATATTTTAGAAGTTTTTTGATTTTTTAGAGATTTTTTGATTTTTTAGAAATTTTATATTTTTTTATTTTTTAGAATTTTTTTTTATTTTTATGATTTTTTAGAATTTTTTTGATTTTTTAGAATTTTTTGGATTTTTTAGAATTGGATCAAAATGGCAATTGAAAATATTTAAAATAAAAATCCTCAAAATACCCCTAGTTAAAAATGAGGTTTTTGGATGGAGTTAGGGTATGTGATCAAAATGGTAACAAAAGAGAAAAGTCAGGGACCCAGAGGCGGAAAAAAAACTATTTGGACTAAAATGCTAAATTTGGACAAACCTCAGGGACTAAAATGGCAATTAACTCGAAGTATTAGATAGAATTGAAACCTAGGTACTTCTCATTTTTCCAAAGAGCCCATGTGGCAAGTTAAAACTCATGTAAACAACCTTAATAGTCATTTGACTCGACCCATAGCTTTTTGTAGGCCAATTTTATAATTGCCACAATAGTATAATTTTCTCTTTATTATTTATCAAAAGTTGTATGTGATGAGATTATAGTATTTATTTTTGAGTGTTTTGGTTGGTGAAATTTGTAGGCCAATGGGTATCCACTATTTTATTTTTTATTTATTTTTTATCTATACATACAAGTATTAGAGCCATGTGTACAAAACTCCATTGCATCTAACTTTTATGTTTTCTTTTTTTGGACTATTTTCAAAATTAAAAATCTTCTATTAGAATATTAGTATAAGTACCATATAACCCTTATGGTTTACTTTTAGTTGTAATAAACTCTACGCTATTTAACTATTATTATTAGTATTATTTTATATGGTGAGAGTTCGCTACAAAGTCTACTGTTTCTACAAAGTGTAGGAAGTGTTCTAAGAGTAACATGTGACATCTAGGGTTTTTGTATTAAATGGCATAAAGGTAATTAAATAAATAATTTTATTTTTGGAAGATATATTTATTAAATAATAAAAGGCTATTTTTATGCAAACTATATATCTATTAACTATTCAAAATCGGCAGTTACATCCGTCTATCCACGATTAATTCATCTGAAGTTCGAAACGTAAAACACATGAATTGTTTCTTGACATTGTGTTTTATATGGTTCTTCACGTTATATTATATCAGTTTTCACAGTAAAACATAACATCCTTCATCCGAAGTTCGAAACGTTAAATAACTTTATTTCTTGACGTTGTGTTTTATCAGTTTATGGTTTATTCGCACTGTGTTATATCAATTTTCACAATTAAACACACCCCTCACATTTCGAAAAATAAAACACATTCATTATTTCTTGATGTTGTGACTAATTAGTTTTTGGTTTTTTCACATTGTGTTATATCTGTTACCACAATTAAACACACATCTCACACTTAAAACACACCAGTGTCTGATTCGATGTAGACGCTAGTGCCTGAAATACACAATTTAAATATGAGTTTTACTAGTGTTTTTGAAATTTAAATATGAGTTTTCATTGGAGTGAACACAAATTAAACATGGATTTGGATCCGGTTAAAACAAATTCTATAATTTGTTAAAATGTTGATCAAAGAACTAAATTACACATGATAGTTATATATTAAGAATATTTAATGTATTCATAAAAATTTCAACACACTTATAACTTTTACTAAGGGTACACGGTGTGGAGTAGTGCTCTTATCCAACTCAACTAGTTAAAGCCCCAAAACACCTCCATGCTCTAGGTAAAGGGGGCACCAAGGTGGGGTGTGTGTGGGGGTGTCACACCCCAACCGATGGCGGAAACATCGGGGCGTGCAACTGAGCGAAGCAGATTGTCCAGAAGTTTCCATAACAACTATAATTACCAATTATTTAAAGCAACATGTCCCATACCATGTCATAAAAGATAACATAATTATTACAGGCAAGATCTAGTCAAATTGTTCTGTTCCGACAACTCAAATTTTTATTACAGATAATTGTTTATTGTTCTAGGTCTTTCCTAGCCTCGATTTCACAGCAAGCTAAGCAAATAAGCATCCTAAGCACCTGTCACATACGTTAAAGTAAAAGTCAATACACATAGTGTAAAGGTGAGAATACAAGTTTAATAGATATAATAGAGTTTGAAATCATTACGCATAACTAGCACGTACACAGTGTAAAATGAGGCATGTTAGTTATCGACATGAACCTATCGATACCAACGACTGCGAGTTGACTGCCCAAGGCAGTTCGTAATACACACTCACCACTGTGAGCCATGTAACAAATTGTCCTTAACAACCCCTGAGTGAACAGGTGCTGAGTCCAAACAAATAGTACTACCTTTGCTAAGGCAGGTAGACAGCATTCCATGTGTAAACATAACAAACAAGCATTCATTAAGTCACGTATAACATGCAGTAATTGGTTAGCGATTAAAGTATTGCGTAGTGTGTTCGATGTGATTTAGAATAAGTAACGTATGTAACACCCAAAGGTGCGTAAAGCAAAAAGAGATCGAGTATACTCACAGCAATTGGTGGATTGAAGGGAGCGCTAGAGAGTAGGGTTAGCCTGATCAGAATGATATCATAATGATAAGTGACGCGTAAAACGATGCAGGTTGTAAGTGGGTCGGACAACAGCTTGATCGGAGAGTAGTCCGATCGAATAGCCGGTCGTTCGGGTGATAGTCCGCTCGGATGGTCATCCGATAGGGTGACCTTTCAAGTGGATTGTTACTTCCTTTGGGGAGGATGTGTTTGTGTATGATGGCTTGTCTTTTGAAGTTTTTGTTGTAGCATTTTGAAAACAGAGAAGTACCTCTACCTTTCAGGTCTGATCGGACAGCAATGCGATTGGCGAGTCTCCTCAATTGAGAACAAATTCACAGCAGGACGGTCACTCGATCGGATGGCAATCCGATCGGGTGGCAACCCTTGTGCTTTGAACATATTGGAAATTGTTTAAGCATGGAAGTTTGATCATTACATGGTCGAGTGGTAGTCCGATCGGGTGGTAATCCGATCGGGCAGCACTTCGTTCAATGTTCATCCCTCAAAGTTTGGAAATAGAAGTTGAGTGTGGGGCCAGGGTGCAAGTCGATCGGGTGACAACCCGATCGGGTGACAATCCGATCGGACAACAGTCCGATCGGGCGGCACTCCGTTCCGGTGTCCCGGTCGTCTTCTTCCTTGGTCATTTTGATAGTTTGTCGATTTATCGAGATGTTTTGATAACGTGTTAAGCAACAAAAACCTCGTCAATACTTGGTACTCCTGATCGGACAGGAATCACCCAAATCCGACCAGCTAACTGTTCGAGACGGTGTTCCATGTTTAACCCGAAATCGGTAATCTCGTGGATAGAATCCAGATCTTGAACCAACACATATACAAGCAAGAGTAGAAGGTTAGAACAAGCTCCGATTCTATCGATTTTGTGTGCATTGAGTGTAAAAGAGTTGAAAGAAAGTTGGAAACCATCTTTCAATCCTTTTTTCACCTTGATTATGTTCAGATCCATGAAAGATCCTTGTTTATTTGTGTCACACCCCGATTTCCACGTGTCGCCGGTGGGCCCGATGGGGAGTATCGTGACGTGGTTGGCAACATAATAGTCAAACAACACAATATTTAATATGCACAGCGGAAGCAATTTAAAAGATATCATACAACCGAATTTAATATTGTAATATCATATGTCACAATATTCGGAAGTTTATCCACAGAAGGATCGAAATTAAAATATGAAACAATCGTTCAACAGACTTCAGGCATCTTAAGCTTGCGAGACTTCTAATAATGCTAAGGAGAAATCCCAGCCAATTACGCATAGTACCTGCATTTAATCTTTTTGGGAAAATACGTCAGTTTACACTGGTAAATACAATCAACTGACTCATTTTGGAAAATGATTGAAAATTGGTTTGGATGCACGTGGCATAAACATTTTATTTAACTTGGAAGAATTATTTAAATATATAATCTTGTGAACGAATTACATGTTCCTTGTGCGTTCAGTAGCCCGGATCTTGTCCGGGTTAAAGATCAATAGACACACCACAATATTCTTTTATGCACTGACGGGTGTACGCCTACACCCCGCGCTTAAGTCGTGGCCATTTCGTAAAATGACGCCAAGGATATCCGGGACAAGGTCATTAACCCCCCAAAGGATTTAAGTAACAAGACTGTTTAAACGAGCCGATCAAATTATTCAATTACCCACACACCGGTGGAGGATTTGATGCCCGATCAAGCGGTATGCTATATACCGTAACCCAAGCCCGTATAGAGAAAATAAGTTAAAAGTATTACCTGAGCAATGTATAAATCACAATAAGCAAACGCACGTAGCTTTTAGTGGTTCTCCTAATCTGGAACGGAGGTTTATAATAACCTATTAGAATCCTAACGGGTCTTTAATTAAGCTTAAGCTTTGACCGGTTAGTTTCAAGGATACGGTTCGTACGCACAATTAAGCGGATACCGGATAGAATGTGATTTGGACCCGACAAGTTTGAAGACTTGCTTAATAGGGGTTTATTATTCACATTCTGGATTTTGAGATAAAACCGTTAAGGTTTTTCGGGTAAAACTAGTTACATAAACCGAACCGAACGCGTAATAAGCGTAACGAGTATTCATGAGAGCTATTTACAGGTTTCCTAAGTTAATATGCTTCATATATGTTGTGACATCAGTAAGATATCATTTATTATTCCCGAAACGAGTTTAAACACAAACTATACCCCGTAGGGGTAGTTTGGTCATTTACAAGGTTATAAAAGAGTTTAAGTGTTCAACTGAGTTACAGGTCTGATGTAATCAGCAAACATACTCAAATTAATGTGTTATAACAGTAGGGTAAGGTATATATGTGAAATTTAGTAATTATAACCAAACTATGCCCCGTAGGGGTATTTTGGTAATTTCACATAAGCCGAAAAGCTCAAAACTGAAGTCTGAGTTTATCAACCTTTGCTTACTGTTAAAACATTATAATTTGCCTCAAATATCAGTAGGTATCACCCTTGTATGTTTAAAATACTCCTAGTACATACTATGCGCTAAAACGCTTAATAAGGCGATTAAAAGCCATTTTCGGGTTTGATACTTAAATCTGATATTTTTATATTTCCAGAAGGCTTAAAATAATTTATTTATCATATGTGATCAGTAGCAAAAGGTTTGGAGTCGTTTAGATATGTAAAACTCATTTTATGGCCCGTTAGGGCAAAACCGACAATTACCGGATTAAGCCTACGACTATAAGTTATGCTCAGCCTAAAATTAATTAAAAATCTTTAAAAATCCCAAAATAATATATTACATCAGTGGGTAAAGGGTTTGATATCAAAAAGTATGTTTAAGTAGGCTATACGCTAAATACGCTGTTTAATTAACATAAATCTTTAATTTTACGCTAACGAGCATAACTCTTAATCTACACCTCAAACTGATGTCAAATTTTGCATACAAGTTTATATATCAGTAACTAAGGTTTCTACACTTTTACATTTTCAAAAATCACGTTTTAAGGTGAAAAGGGCATAATGGTCAACATATGAGCAATTAACAGAATCATGCATATTAATCGGATAACTAATGATCCGTGGTGTATAATCACAGAGGGTTATACTAGCATGTAACCTGGTCCAAATAAAGCTCTAAGGTATTTTTAAAACATACCATAACGGGTCAGAACTGAAAGTCAAAGTATAAGTCAAACTATGCGACTTTCGGTTCCGAACCGGGTCTAAACTGGAATTTGTCGGGTTGAACAAGTTTAGACATGTCCTTACACTAATCACCAAGTTATATTAATGATCAAACAGGTTATAAGTGTGCTACATTGCTAATCATGCATAAATCGCATTTTAAACATTTTGTTGACTTTTTATTAGTAAGTTTTACCCGACATTTGACCTAGTTAGAGTGGGAATCAGGAGGAACCCTTTTGAGGTTTTATTACCCACATAATTTCCTACTTAAAGGTACTTTTGATTCGACTAATCACTGGACCATTAGTGATTAATCTTAAAGTCAACCGTTAATTACGACGGTTTGACTTTTAAGCTAATACTAAGCTAAAACTTAATTAAGAAAGGTTAAGCCAACTTACAAAGGTCCTATGCACGAAATGTGAACACTTGAGAGCAGACTTGAGCTCCAGAAATGATCAGATTGCTTGAATGAAGGTGTGAAGACCAATGTTGCATATCATGGGCTTTATATAGTGAAATTTTCACCACAATTTGTTGACACATGGTTCTACTAGTGCCCACAACTGATCAACACTTGTTACTAGTGCTTAGGGGGTGTCTAGGGGTCAAGAGAAATGTGGAAAATCGGATAAAATCGATCAGATTGCACTTCAACGGGCAAAACCCAAAGAATTCAGAGCTGGGCACTCCTCGCGTGACGCCACCCCCCCTCGATTTGCGCTAGGCCTAGTCTGATCAGAACTTTTGATTTTTGCGATTTGATCCTTGGCTCTTCAAAATTCGATTAGGCACTTGTTTCTTGCATTATGAACCCTCAATATTGATCTATAAAGGCTTTAAAACATATACCCACTTTGTTAAGTCCCCGGGTAACTTTATTGTTACCCGAAAAGTCCTAACTTTCAACGTTTACGTTTTAACCCTTCGCATGCGAATTTGATCATAACTTTCTCATACGATAACAAAACTTTACGAAATTTAAATCGTGTATTCTAGTGAGCATAATTAACCGTTACAAAGCTTCGGGTTTGTCAGAAGGTCACTCAGAGGTATAACTTAAACATGTTGACACATTTAGCCCCTGTAGTTTGTAATCTCTCACTTTTAGCTTCATATGATCCATGATTTATTCGTTTGACGTTATAAACATCATGTAGGGTTAATGTACATTATATTTATTCACTGTTGACACTTCGAATACGTATATTCACATACTTTCCATGTTTGTCAACTTTAGTCCTTCTATAATATTCTTTCACACGTTTAAACATATGACACGTGTCTACACATTATAGGACGGGAATTTTCGAGGTGTTACATCCTCACCCCCTTAAAATAAATCTCGACCTGAGATTTACTTAAACAAGTAAGGGTACTTTTCTTTCATCGTGGATTCAACCTCCCACGTGAATTTGGGACCTCTTCGGGCATCCCATTTGACCTTTACTATAGGTACATGCTTCCTTCGGAGCTTCTTAACCTGTCGATCTTCAATCGACAAAGGTTTTTCCACAAATTTTAAGCTCTCATCTATATGCACATCTGTATGCGGTATTACCAGTGATTCATCAGCGAAGCACTTTTTCAGATTGCAGATGTGGAACACATTGTGAATTCCACTGAGCTCTTCCGGTAAGTTTAACTTATAGGCAACTGACCCGACACGTTCGATAACCTCGAAAGGTCCTATGTATCTCGGGCTTAGCTTGCCTTTCTTACCAAATCGCATCACCCCCTTCCAGGGTGATACCTTAAGCAACACTTTATCACCTACTTCGAAGTGAAAAGCTTTACGCTTCGGATCTGCGTAGCTCTTCTGCCTATCTCGGGCAGCTTTGAGACGGTCATGAATCTGGACAATCTTGTCCGTCGTTTCGAAGACTATCTCTGGTCCTGATAACTGGACATCTCCAACTTCCGCCCAACACACGGGCGATCTACACTTTCTACCATATAATGCCTCAAAAGGCGCAGCCTTTATGCTGGTGTGGTAGCTATTGTTGTAGGAGAATTCGATTAATGGTAAGTTCTTATCCCAACTACCACCCAAATCGATCGCACATGCACGTAGCATGTCTTCCAACGTTTGAATAGTACGCTCACTCTGACCGTCAGTCTGAGGATGATAAGCCGTACTAAAATTCAAACGTGTGCCCAAAGATTGTTGGAAACTCTTCCAAAAATGTGACGTGTATCTAGTATCTCGGTCAGAGATAATAGACACAGTTATGCCATGTAAGGCTACAATCTTATCAACGTATAACTGGGCTAACATGTCAGAGCTATAAGTCTCCTTGATGGGTAAGAAATGTGCTGACTTAGTCAGTCTGTCAACTATAACCCATATTGTATCATTTCCTTTCCTTGTCTTAGGTAACTTGGTAATAAAATCCATAGTTACCATTTCCCACTTCCACGTAGGAAGTTCAGGCTGTTGTAGCAAACCTGACGGTTTCTGATGCTCGGCTTTGACTTGCGCACATGTCAAGCATTTTGCTACATGGGCGGCTACCGACTTTTTCAAGCCTATCCACCAATAATTTGCCCTTAGATCCTGGTACATCTTATCAGCTCCAGGATGAACGGAGTATTTGGAACTATGGGCTTCCTGGAGGATGACATCTCGAAGTCCTCCATAAATTGGAACTCATATTCGTCCATTCAATCTTAGTATTCCGTCCTTGCTAAGAGTTAACTGCTCCTTAGTTACTCCTAACTTTTCATTAGGATAGTTAGCTTCCAACACAGCTTCCTTCTGTGCAGCTAACACCCTTTCTATCAAACTGTTCTTTATTTCCATGCGCTTGGCATTGATTCGGATGGGTCTAACCCTTTCCTTTCTGCTCAAGGCGTCAGCGACTACATTCTCTTTGTCGGGATGATACTTGATTTCACAATCATAATCATTCAAGGTCTCCATCCAACGGCGTTGCCTCATGTTTAATTCCTTCTGATTAAACAGATGCTGGAGGCTCTTGTGATCAGAATAGATCACAAACTTGATTCCATAAAGATAATGCCTCCACAGTTTTAGTGCGAACACAACGGCACCCAA
The DNA here is from genome assembly GCA_030545235.1 of Helianthus tuberosus. NCBI lineage: Eukaryota > Viridiplantae > Streptophyta > Magnoliopsida > Asterales > Asteraceae > Helianthus > Helianthus tuberosus. Next base: position 4,209,625 of record CM060436.1, on the reverse strand, counting down.
TTCCAAGTCGTGGGTGGTGTAATTCTTTTCGTGCACCTTTAACTGTCATGATACATAGGCAATAACTTTGCATTTCTGCATAAGCACACACCCCATGCCGGTGTGTGAAGCATCGCAGTAAACTACGAATTCTTCAGTGCCTTCAGGTAATGTCAGCACAGGAGCGTTGCTCAACTTCTGTTTCAAAATATCAAAGGACTCTTGCTGCTTAGGGCCCCAAACGAACTTTACTTTCTTCTTGGTCAAGGAAGTTAAGGGTGCAGCAATCCTTGAAAATTTTTCAATGAAACGCCTGTAATATCCTGCCAATCCCAGGAAGCTACAAATCTCCGTAGGCGTCTTTGGCTCTTGCCAATTCATAACAGCTTCAACCTTAGCGGGATCCACCTGGATACCACGCTCACTGACCACATGTCCAAGAAATTGGACTTCTCGTAGCCAAAATTCGCACTTAGAGAATTTGGCATAGAGTTTCTCTTGATGTAAAAGTTTGAGAATACATAGGAGATGTTTCTCATGATCAGCTTGGCTCTTAGAGTAAATAAGAATGTCGTCGATGAAAACGATGACGAATTTGTCTAAGTACGGCTTGCAAACGCAATTCATGAGGTCCATGAACGCAGCCGGTGCATTAGTGAGCCCAAAAGGCATCACTAGGAACTCGTAATGACCATAACGTGTCCTAAATGCAGTTTTATGCACGTCTTCATCTCTAACCTTCAGTTGATGGTAGCCTGACCTCAAATCAATCTTCGAGAAATAACTTGCCCCTTGTAACTGATCGAACAAATCGTCGATCCTGGGCAAAGGATATCTATTCTTTATCGTGACCTTATTAAGCTCACGATAGTCGATGCACAGACGCATCGATCCATCCTTCTTCTTGACAAATAGGACTGGCGCTCCCCAAGGAGACGAGCTAGGTTTAATGAAACCCTTGGCTAGTAATTCATCTAGCTGTGTCCTCAATTCTTTCATCTCTGTGGGCGCGAACCTATAAGGTGCTCTAGCAACTGGTGCTGCTCCGGGGATGATATCAATTCTGAATTCCACTTGTCTATCTGGTGGCAACCCAGGTAGTTCTTCAGGAAAAACTTCGGGATATTCAGAAATGACAGGGATGTCTTCTATCTTTGGTTTGGGCTCATCAATAATCACTTGTGCCATGTAGATGACACAACCCCTCTTTAAACATTTTGAAGCCATGAGCATAGTCACTTGCTCAGGCAGCCCATACTGGGTAGCTCCCCGAATGGTAAGTGGTTCGCCAGACGGAGTCTTTATTACCACTTGCTTCATGTTACAGACAATTTGGGCCTGGTTATGATATAACCAGTCCATACCCAGAACTATGTCAAAACCGGCCAACTTAAAGTGAAGTAGAGACAGAGGAAAAGAATGGTTCTTAATGGATATAACACATCCATCTAACACAGTTGAGACGGTTTCTATGGTACCATCTGCTAACTCTACCTCATAGTTTACGCTTAAGGTTTTGACAGGTAAATTCAACAATTTACAAAACTTGTTATCTACGAAAGACTTATCTGCGCCTGAATCAAAAAGTACTCTTGCAAAGACATCATTTACAAGGAAAGTACCTGTTATGACATTATCTTCTTGCACAGCCTCTTTCGCGTCCATTCTAAAGACTCTCGCATTGGTCTTCTTGGCCTCTTCAGGCTTCTTGTTGTATTTAGGGCAGTTGGTCTTAATGTGCCCCTTTTCATTGCAACGGTAGCACGTTGCGTCTTTCATCTTCTTGCAATCCAAGGTTTTGTGATCCGTGGACTTGCAAATACCACAAGCATAGGTTTTTGACTGAGTCTGTGAGTTCGACTCAAGTCTGCACTTTCCAAAGTGCTGCTTCTTGCAAATTTTGCATTTGGGCTTCTCACCAGACTGATGCCCATCTCTCCTCGACTCAGATCCTTTCTTGTTGTCACCGTTCCCACGGTGCTTCTTGTTCGACCTTCGTGAACCATCATCTTCACGTTTTCTCTTCTCAGACTCCTTATTCCTCAGCGATCTCTGCCTGACCGCATCCAGAGTGAGGGATAAGGAAATGTCAGCTACGGATCTAAAAGTAGCTGGCCGAGAAGCCTTAACGCTTGCCTTGATTTCCGGGGCTAAACCACCGATAAAACGAGCTATTCGCTTTGGTTCCTGGGTTACCAGATATGGAACCAACCGGGACATCGTGTTGAAGCTTGTTAGGTAAGCTTGACAGTCGAGGTTTGTCATCACGAATGATAGAAAATCAGACTCTATCTTCTCTACCTCATGTTGAGGGCAGTAATTTTCCCTGATACGGGCAACAAATTGATCCCAAGACATGTTGTACAGTGGGATTTTCCCGGTGGCTTGAATCAGAGATCTCCACCATGCTAAAGCTTCACCCTTAAAAGACTGCGACACAAACTTGACCACGTCTCTCTCAGCGCATCCGCTGATGTCTACAACCGTATCCATCTCATCCAGCCACGTCATACAGTCAATGGCTCCCTTCTCCCCAGTGAAATCCCGGGGTTTGCAGGAAACGAAATATTTATAAGAGCAACCCTTGTCACGGGGTCCCTGGTTTAGTATAACCTGCTGAGTTGGAGCACTGTGGTTCGAGGAGCGTCGATCATCATCTTTCTTCGAGTCGTCCTTCTTGGACGGTGGCTTTGAAGGCTGTGTAGATAGGGTCCTACTACGAGTCCCACTATACTCTTCGTACTGCCTTTCCAAAGCCTGTGTAACTGCGCCGTCTAATATGGCTTTCAATTCAGCACCCGTTAAATTTATTCGGGCGTTCTCGTTATTCTCCACTGGATGACTATTACCCTCGTCCGAGTTAGCCATACTAATTGAACTGTTGCAGAAAACAAGGACAATAGTTTATTTGGGAGTTTATTATGGAATTGCCCCTTAGGGAAATTCATTAACCATGGTAAACAGAGACCATATTTGGTTAATTTATTAATCAAATTTATTTAGGATTTCTTTAATAATTTATCCTAACTATAAAACAATAACAGTTTTATTTGTGGCACAAAAGGCCTAGTCAGATGGACAATTTAGTTTATAAGTTATGATTTCAGAGAATCAAAACATGAAGGTATACTGGCACCATAGGCCTAGTCACAAGGATATTTATAAATTATATGCTAGGATTTCAGAGAATCAAAGCATTTGAGGTTTGAACCTAGTTCATTACCTTTATCTGACAGGGAGTCATAGCTACCACTGTCTTTTGGCTCATATAGAAATCAGCAGGGCCCGTAGGCACTATATTACCACGTATGGTAAAGGTATAATCATCTTAATTGATGATTTACCCCATGATTCAGAGATCATTTAATTGGGTTTGGAATCTTTGAAAGATCCTTATATATTAATAACGTGTGTGATTTCAAATGAATCACATCTGCCAGGAGTGTTAACATGTTTTCAGATGTTAACAGGGATACGAATCTTTTAAACAGGTCTTACCATCTTGGCCTGGCCTTATAATGACCCATAGGCTAGGTTTCACACTTTAAGATTCTTATTTAAAAATTTACATAGGCAGATATTTATTTAAAAGGAATAAATTTTTAATTTATTTATTTCATATTTAATTTATTTATGCACATAATGGCAAACATGAAATTTATAAAACAAACATTCCATTAATTTATAGATATTACACGCTGCCCTAAACGGGTCTTTTCAAATAACAAATTTACCCACGCAGGGGTTAAAACAAGTACTTACCCTCGCAGGGGCTTAATAACACACATACCCACGCAGGGGCTTAATAATAAACATGATAGTCCACGCAGGGACTTACATAAATAAAATACCCTCGTAGGGGTTTACAGAAAGATAGACCCATGCAGAGGTCAAAATAAACAACATACTTACCCACGTAGGGGTTTATACAAGAAGATATGCCCACACAGGGGCTCAACAACAGTTGGAAGGATTCAATGATCCTTCTTGTTCTTCCCTTTGATCAAGCTTGCCAATCCTTGGAAGAAGCTCTGTCTCTCCCTACGGTCACGGTGGAAACCTCGCTCTACTTCATCCAACCTTTGTAGGATTTCCTCCCTTTCTGGGGGAGAAAACCGTGGCGGCTGCGATTGTGTCCAGATAATAGGTCGAGGAGGTATCTGGTATCCCTGAGTCGGGTAACCTACTCCCCATGGAGCTCCGTATGGTCCCTCCGGATGAAGAGTGTTATAATTAGCCGCTACCATGTAAGGATCGGCCTCCGCATAACCATAGTTGTGGTGAGTCGGTGGTTCAAATGGGTTGTATGCCATGGAACCCGTATATGCTGGAATTGGGTTATCAAAACCCATAGCCCGTGACTGTTGAACAGCTGGTTGTGAAGGTCCACCCATTTGTGGGTCCTCCTGATGTGGCGGATAGTGGCTACCACTGGATTGACGTGGGGAACTGAAATGGAAATCCCCTGCTCGTGACGACATGCGCACACCGGTTCTCCTTCGCCTTGGCGGTTGCGGAGGTGCCGGCTACACTGGCGGCGGTGGAGGCGGTGGCGTGACTGCCACGAATCTGGAATCCACAGAGGGATCCTGTTATTGCTGCTGCTGCTGCTGAGGCGATGAATGGTGAGGAGGTGTATAGTACCATTCATGCCTGGTGAACATCACCTGAAAGTTATCCGGACTAACATAGGGTGATCCGTGGAACGAAGATCCGTCCGAAATCTCGATCAGGTGGTTGGGTGTACCACTGGCGGGTTCGACGGGATCCATGTCCTCGTCCATATCCTCCGCGTTGTCTCCAGAGAAGTGGTCCTCCGGGCCCAATGGGTTGAAACCCACTGGTTCTTGTATATAATTAGCCGGGTTAAACCGGCCCCGAAACACTGGTGTAGGGTCACCAAAAGAGTTGTGCGATAGAGATCGCTGCAACGGTATATATGAAGGTTGAGGGTTGTTGGGCTCATTTTCAAAGTATGGCCCATAGGAGTTATGCGCTGGGGGCGTTGAGCTGTGTGAGACCGATCGTCTGGCTGGTTCAAACAAGTTCCTCCTGTTCTGCAGAGGGTCATCACTTTCGGTAGTAGACGGAGCTCGCACATGTGATGGTCCTGCCTCGTTGTCATTAGGGGCGGTGATTGGCCCCTTTCCTCGTCCTCTCCTTCTGAAGAATCTTGGCGGCATTTTGTTAATCCTGTCAATATGGAATGAGATAACAAAACAAAAATATATGCAAAATAAAGGACAACACAAACAAAGTGTAATTTGTCCTATGTTATATGTCTAGACTCGAAAGTTTAGAATTGTGTAATTGTGTAACTGAGATTAAACACAAAAGGCTAGTGTTTAATTCACTCAGTGTTGGCTCTGATACCAACCTGTCACACCCCGATTTCCACGTGTCACCGGTGGGCCCGGTGGGGAGTATCGTGACGTGGTTGGCAACATAATAGTCAAACAACACAATATTTAATATGCACAGCGGAAGCAATTTAAAAGATATCATACAACCGAATTTAATATTGTAATATCATATGTCACAATATTCGGAAGTTTATCCACAGAAGGATCGAAATTAAAATATGAAACAATAGTTCAACAGACTTCAGGCATCTTAAGCTTGCGAGACTTCTAATGATGCTAAGGAGAAATCCCAGCCAATTACGCATAGTACCTGCATTTAATCTTTTTGGGAAAATACGTCAGTTTACACTGGTAAATACAATCAACTGACTCATTTTGGAAAATGATTGAAAATTGGTTTGGATGCACGTGGCATAAACATTTTATTTAACATGGGAGAATTATTTAAATATATAATCTTGTGAACGAATTACATGTTCCTTGTGCGTTCAGTAGCCCGGATCTTGTCCGGGTTAAAGATCAATAGACACACCACAATATTCTTTTATGCACTGACGGGTGTACGCCTACACCCCGCGCTTAAGTCGTGGCCATTTTGTAAAATGATTCCAAGGATATCCGGGACATGGTCATTAACCCCCCAAAGGCTTTAAGTAACAAGACTGTTTAAACGAGCCGATCAAATTATTCAATTACCCACACACCGGTGGAGGATTTGATGCCCGATCAAGCGGTATGCTATATACCGTAACCCAAGCCCGTATAAGGAAAATAAGTTAAAAGTGTTTACCTGAGCAATGTATAAATCACAATAAGCAAACGCACGTAGCTTTTACTGGTTCTCCTAATCTGGAACGGAGGTTTATAATAACCTATTAGAATCCTAACGGGTCTTTAATTAAGCTTAAGCTTTGACCGGTTAGTTTCAAGGATACGGTTCATACGCACAATTAAGCGGAGACCGGATAGAATGTGATTTGGACCCGACAAGTTTGAAGACTTGCTTAATAGGGGTTTATTATTCACATTCTGGATTTTGAGATAAAACCGTTAAGGTTTGACCCGTTTAGGCTAGTTTATGTAAACTAGTTACATAAACCGAACCGAACACGTAATAAGCGTAACGAGTATTCATGAGAGCTATTTACAGGTTTCCTAAGTTAACATGCTTCATATATGTTGTGACATCAGTAAGATATCATTTATTATGCCCGAAACGAGTTTAAACACAAACTATGCCCCGTAGGGGTAGTTTGGTCATTTACAAGGTTATAAAAGAGTTTAAGTGTTCAACTGAGTTACAGGTCTGATGTAATCAGCAAACATACTCAAATTAATGAGTTATAACAGTAGGTTAAGGTATATATGTGAAATTTAGTAATTATAACCAAACTATGCCCCGTAGGGGTATTTTGGTAATTTCACATAAGCCGAAAAGCTCAAAACTGAAGTCTCAGTTTATCAACCTTTGCTTACTGCTAAAACATTATAATTTGCCTCAAATATCAGTAGGTATCACCCTTGTATGTTTAAAATACTCCTAGTACATACTATGCGCTAAAACGCTTAATAAGGCGATTAAAAGCCATTTTCGGGTTTGATACTTAAATCTGATATTTTTATATTTCCAGAAGGCTTAAAATAATTTATTTATCATATGTGATCAGTAGCAAAAGGTTTGGAGTCGTTTAGATATGTAAAACTCATTTTATGGCCCGTTAGGGCAAAACCGACAATTACCGGATTAAGCCTACGACTATAAGTTATGCTCAGCCTAAAATTAATTAAAAATCTTTAAAAATCCCAAAATAATATATTACATCAGTGGGTAAAGGGTTTGATATTAAAAAGTATGTTTAAGTAGGCTATACGCTAAATACGCCGTTTAATTAACATAAATCTTTAATTTTACGCTAACGAGCATAACTCTTAATCTACACCTCAAACTGATGTCAAATTTTGCATACAAGTTTATATATCAGTAACTAAGGTTTCTACACTTTTACATTTTCAAAAATCACGTTTTAAGGTGAAAAGGGCATAATGGTCAACATATGAGCAATTAACGGAATCATGCATATTAATTGGATAACTAATGATCCGTGGTGTATAATCACAGAGGGTTATACTAGCATGTAACCTGGTCCAAATAAAGCTCTAAGGTATTTTTAAAACATACCATAACGGGTCAGAACTGAAAGTCAAAGTATAAGTCAAACTATGCGACTTTCGGTTCCGAACCGGGTCTAAACTGGAATTTGTCGGGTTGAACAAGTTTAGACATGTCCTTACACTAATCACCAAGTTATATTAATGATCAAACAGGTTATAAGTGTGCTACATTGCTAATCATGCATAAATCGCATTTTAAACGTTTTGTTGACTTTTTATTAGTAAGTTTTACCCGACATTTGACCTAGTTAGAGTGGGAATCAGGAGGAACCCTTTTGAGGTTTTATTACCCACATAATTTCCTACTTAAAGGTTCTTTTGATTCGACTAATCACTGGACCATTAGTGATTAATCTTAAAGTCAACCGTTAATTACGACGGTTTGACTTTTAAGCTAATACTAAGCTAAAACTTAATTAAGAAAGGTTAAGCCAACTTACAAAGGTCCTATGCACGAAATGTGAACACTTGAGAGCAGACTTGAGCTCCAGAAATGATCAGATTGCTTGAATGAAGGTGTGAAGACCAATGTTGCATATCATGGGCTTTATATAGTGAAATTTTCACCACAATTTGTTGACACATGGTTCTACTAGTGCCCACAACTGATCAACACTTGTTACTAGTGCTTAGGGGGTGTCTAGGGGTCAAGAGAAATGTGGAAAATCGGATAAAATCGATCAGATTGCACTTCAACAGGAAAAACCCAAAGAATTCGGAGCTGGGCACTCCTCGCGTGACGCCACCCCCCCTCGATTTGCGCTAGGCCTAGTCTGATCAGAACTTTTGATTTTTGCGATTTGATCCTTGGCTCTTCAAAATTCGATTAGGCACTTGTTTCTTGCATTATGAACCCTCAATATTGATCTATAAAGGCTTTAAAACATATACCCACTTTGTTAAGTCCCCGGGTAACTTTATTGTTACCCGAAAAGTCCTAACTTTCAACGTTTACGTTTTAACCCTTCGCATGCGAATTTGATCATAACTTTCTCATACGATAACAAAACTTTACGAAATTTAAATCGTGTATTCTAGTGAGCATAATTAACCGTTACAAAGCTTCGGGTTTGTCAGAAGGTCACTCAGAGGTATAACTTAAACATGTTGACACATTTAGCCCCTGTAGTTTCTAATCTCTCACTTTTAGCTTCGTATGATCCATGATTTATTCGTTTGACGTTATAAACATCATGTAGGGTTAATGTACATTATATTTATTCACTGTTGACACTTCGAATACGTATATTCACATACTTTCCATGTTTGTCAACTTTAGTCCTTCTATAATATTCTTTCACACGTTTTAACATATGACACGTGTCTACACATTATAGGACGTGAATTTTCGAGGTGTTACAATTTGTGTGGAAATCGTTCAGATCTAAGTTGTTCTTGGTGGATTGAGGCCAAAACATGAAGTTCTCAAGAACACCATGATGACATCATCCTAGAACACCTTAAATCTAGTGATTTCACGGTTAAAAGTTAAGCTTCAAAAGATAGAAAGGTGTAGGAGTGCGTGTGGATTAAGAAAGTACAAGATTTAGGTTGAAAACTTTCAAGATTTGAGAGAATTGGAGAAAAGAAGCTTGAGTGCGGCTGGTTCGAACAGAGAGATGTCACTTACCAAAAGTAGTAACAAGTGGGGTATTTATAGGGTTTCCCAAAGTGGAAAGGGCTGGTCGATCGAGTGGCAGCCGAATCGAATGGCTGGCCGATCGATCGGCTAGTTACTTGGTCGATTAGCCACTTGGTTCGAGTGTTCGGTGCGACGAGTTTTGCCGTTTTGATTGCGATTGCGAGCGTTGCGACGCGATAGAGTTTCCTATATCAACATACAATCATCCTTATTTCGTATTCGTTTAGCGTTTGCGATTCGATTGCGATTGAGTTCGATTGCGTTTCGATTAATCACCACACATAACATAATTAAACATGCACAAGTAACACATAAGGCACACACACACATAAAACCATATCCAAAACGCGTAATTCGAATTGCGAGTGCGATTGCGTTAGCGATAGAGCAATAGAACATGCGATAAATATCGAATAAACCTCGATTATTAATAAGTACTCCACATAATACAACTAACGTAAAACAAAAAATAGACTACCTACGAGTCAAAGAAGTCAAAACAGGAATTGAGTAAGGAGCGACAGATCGCAATTAGCAATCTTGTCTTCCTTTGACTTCAATCTTGACTTTGACTTTCGAAACACGGGGTGTTACAGCCTCCCCCTGTAGAGGGAATTTCGTCCCGAAATTAGGCCGAAGCCATAACAAACAACTGCGGGTACTTCGCCTTCATGTCGCTTTCGAGTTTCCAAGTGAACTCTGCGCCTCGTTTGCCTTCCCATCGGACTTTCACAATAGGAATGCGCGAGCGTCTAAGCTGCTTGGTTTAGCGGTCCATGATTTCGACAGGCTTCTCCACGAAGTGTAGTGTTTCGTTTATTTGGAGATCATCAAGAGGTACAATTAAATCATGTTCAGCTAGGCACTTTTGGAGGTTCGAAACATGGAAAGTTGGGTGGACGTTATTAAGCTCCTCCGGTAGTTCGAGTCTGTAGGCGACTTTTCCGATCCTTTCCAGAATCTTAAAAGGTCCAACATATCGAGGCGCTAGCTTCCCTTTCTTGCCGAATCTGACCACACCCTTCCAAGGGGATACCTTTAGGAGTACGTAGTCGCCAACGTCAAATACAAGGGGCTTGCGTCGTCTATCGGCGTAACTTTTCTGGCGACTCCGAGCTTTCAACATATTATCTCGAATTTGGAGAACTTTGTCAGTCGTTTCTTGCAATAGCTCATGAGCGGTTAATTGCGAGTGCCCGATCTCGTGCCATACAATAGGTGATCGACATTTTCTTCCGTTTAAAGCCTCAAACGGTGCCATTTGAATGCTGGAATGATAACTGTTGTTATACGAGAATTCGACTAACGGTAGGTAAGCGTCCCAATTACCACCGAAATCTATGACACACGAACGAAGCATGTCTTCAAGAGTACGGATCGTTCTCTCAGTCTGACAGTCGGTTTAAGGGTGGAATGCGGTACTTAGATTAAACGTAGTACAAAGAGCCGCTTGAAACATTTCCCACAGTCGCGAGGTAAATCGAGCATCACGGTCAGAGATGATGTCGCGAGGCGTCCCATGTCGATAAATGATCTCATTGGTGTAGATTCGGGCTAATCGTTCTACCTTGTAGTCTTCCCGTATTGGCAGGAAATGAGCTGATGAGGTCAAACGGTCAACAACAACCCAGATGCTGTTGTGACCTGATGGCGTGCGCGGGAGTTTCGTTATGAAGTCCATAGCTATACTCTCCCACTTCCATATAGGGATCGGGGGTTGTTCAAGTAAGCCAGAGGGTCTTTGGTGTTCAGCCTTGACTTTTGAGCAAGTCAGGCATTTCCCAACGTAGGAAGCGATATCCCTTTTCATGCTCGGCCACCAGTACTTGTAGCGAAGGTCCTGGTAAATTTTATCAGCACAGGGATGAATAGAATACCGAGATTTGTGGGCTTCGTCCATCAATATCTGTCGTAAATTGGTCCGCTTAGGGATCCATATTCGGTCTAGAAAGTGGAATATCCCATTCGATTTATTCACAAGCTGGGCTCCATCGTGGTAGATTATTTCCTTCTTCAAGGTGCGCTCATTAAAACAAGCATGCTGGGCTTCGCGGATGAGGGTTTCGAGATCGTATTGGGCTTGGGTATTACGAATGCTGAGCAGATAACTCCGTCTGCTGAGTGCATCGGCTACGACATTTGCTTTGCCAGGATGATAACGAATCTCACAGTTGTAATCGTTGAGAAGTTCTACCCATCATCGTTGACGCATATTAAGTTCCTTCTGGTCAAAGATATGTTGTAGGCTCCTATGATCGGTGAAGATCATACACTTGGTACGATACAGGTAGTGTCGCCAAATCTTTAACGCAAAAACAACTGCGCCTAGCTCGAGATCAAGGGTTGTATAGTTCTTCTCGTGGATTTTGAGCTGACGAGATGCGTAAGCAATGACCTTGTCCCGTTGCATGAGGACACAACCAAGACCAAGGTTTGAGGCATCACAGTAGACAATGAAGTCGTCGTTTCCGTCGGGCAAAGTGAGAACAGGAGCATTGCAGACCATGTGCTTGAGGGTTTGGAAAGCAGACTCTTGTTCAGTTCCCCAAACAAAAGACTTGTCTTTATGTGTGAGAGCGGTAAGCGGCACAACGATCTTTGAGAATCCTTCGATGAATCGGCGATAATGGCCTGCTAGTCCGAGAAAAGAACGGACTTCAGACGGGTTCTTAGGTGTAATCCAACTCTTAACTGCTTCAATCTTCGCCGGATCGACGTGAATACGTTGACTATTGAAAATATGACCGAGGAATTGAACCTCCTCCAGCCAAAATTCGCACTTGGAGAACTTGGCATAGAGTCGATTTCCTTGGAGTAGCTCGAGAACCAAACGTAGATGTTGCGCGTGTTCGGCTTTCGACTTGGAATAGATCAAGACATCATCGATGAACACGATGACGAAGCGGTCGAGATTAGGTTTACACACGCGATTCATCAGATCCTTGAAAACCGCGGGTGCGTTGGTTAAACCAAAAGGCATAACAACGAACTCATAGTGGCCGTATCGAGTGCGAAAAGCGGTTTTGTGTATATCTTCCTCTTGAATGCATAACTGATGATAGCCTGAGCGTAGATCGATCTTGGAGAAACACGTGGCACCTTATAGCTGATTAAACAAATCGTCGATGCGGGGCAGGGGATAGCGATTCTTGATTGTCAACTTATTCAACTCCCGATAGTCGATGCACATCTGAAACGACCCATCCTTCTTTTTTACTAAAAGGACTGGTGCGCCCCATGGAGAGGTGCTCGGGCGAATGAAGCCTTTATCAAGTAGTTCCTGAAGTTGAGTCGAGAGTTCGCGCATTTCGGATGGAGCGAGTCGGTAAGGAGCTTTGGCAACAGGGTTTGATCCAGGAATGAGGTCGATACGAAAGTAGATATCACGACTTGGCGGTAGTCCGGGAAGATCATCAGGAAATACATTCGGAAATTCGAGCACAACAGGAACATCGTTCACACCAGGATTACCTTTCTTTTCCTTCTCCGCTACTACAATGTTTGCCAAGAAAGCTCTGTATTCCTTGCGGAGATACTTGCTAGCTTGGACACATGACATGAGCTTGAGGCCCTTCGAAGTAGTTTCGCCATAAACACACAATACATCACCATTCGTGAGCGAGAATCGGATCATCTTATCGAAGTACACAACTTCGGCATGGTTTTTGCGAAGAAAGTCCATGCCTACTATGATGTCAAAACTTCCAAGTTGCATCGGGATTAGGTCGATTGGGAAGATGTGATTGTTGAGCTCAAGAGTACAATCACAAAGAACAGAATTTACGATGACAGTTCTTCCGGTGGCGACTTCGACATCGAACGTCGAGGGGAATTGAGAGCGCTTACGACTAAGGAGCTTCTCGAATTCAAATGACACAAAGCAGTTATCGGCTCCCATATCAAAGAAACACGAAGCATAAATACCATTCACAAGGAACGTACCATTAACCACGTTGTTGTCAGCCTGGGCTTGGCGTGCATTGATGTTGAAGGTTCTGGCGTGGGCGGCTTGTTGTTGTTGAGGCTCTTGCTGCTGCTGCTGGGGCTCTTGTTTCACAACCCTGTTCGGGCACATGTTCGCGAAATGGTTGGGATCACCACACGCGACGCAGACTCTAGCGTTGATCGCGGGTGCCTGAGCCGCTTGTTGGCCTTGAGGAGCAGGAAGTAGAGCTTGATGGGCAGTGGCTTGAGCTGTGGCTTGGCGTGGACCAGTATGGCAGTTAGCACTGAAGCGGCCGTACATATTGCAGTGTACGCATAAACGGCAGGCGATACCCACTGGGTGATGATAAGTACATGTTGGGCAGGCAGGGTGGGGACCAGTGTATGCACGCTTTGCAGGCGGTGCATAGATAACTGGAGCTGGTCGATGCTGAGATTGCTGCTGGGCCGGCACGGCTTGAAGTGGAGCAGCAGTGGTAGTGACAGCACAGTTCTTGTTGCTAGAGCTATTGTTGTTCTTCTTTTTGCGGTGTGAGGACTTTGATGATTGAGCGGCGGTGGTTTCCGTGGTTGGTGCAGGGTAGCTTGATGCAGGTTCTTCGAAGCTTTATCCCAAAAACCAACTTTTACTCGCTTGTCGTTGATTTCAGCGGCAAGAAAGTAAGTCTCTTCGATTGTTGCTGGCTTGGCGGCATGCACAAACTCTGCAACACAGTCTGGCAGAGCTCGAATGTACTTCTTGATTGTCATCTTGGGTGTCTTCACTTGATTGGGACAGATGATACTGAGCTGCTTAAAGCGAGCAGTCAGAGCTGCGTTCTCTCCATCCTTCTGCTTGATATGCCAGAATTCGTACTCTAGCTTTTGGCGTTCATGGGGAGGGCAGAATTCATCCATCATAATGGCCTTCAGCTCTTCCCACGTCAGCTCATAGGCTGCGTCATTTCCGCGTTTGTTTCTCTCGGCCGTCCACCAGTCTAGTGTGCGGGACTGGAAGACGCCGGTAGCGTTTAGAGTATGGAGATTTTCAGGACATCCACTCTGGCGCAGAGGGACTTCGACGGAATCAAACCATTGAAACATAGCCGTTGGGCCATCCTCGCCAGTAAATTCCTTTGGACCATAGGCTTTGAACTGCTTGAAGCTGAAAGCAGTCTTGGGAGTAGCTTTAGGAGCTTCGGTTCTAGACTCCTCGGAGGATTTGCTCACATTCTCGTATATTTCACTCACGATCTGAGGAACCACTTTTGGTACTTGCTTAGCGACGAGAGCAGCAAGGCGTTTGTGTCTCTGTTCTTGGCGAGTGATTCGTGGGTGACGGGGTCCAGATGATGGTCCAGTTGACATTGTCTGGAACAGACATCGTCTTGGGTCTCAGACATAGTATAATCGATTCTCACCTCATACGTATAATACTACTAAAGCTCAGGAACACAGTGAAACATGTATCACATAAACACATAGGCACATAATCATAGATTCACATAAAGACAGAAGCACATAAGCACGTAAGGCACAGAATCACAGAAGCACATAATCTCAAGAGACAATCAGAATACAGAAACCTATTATTCAGGGTTCGCGAGCGTTCGAGTATAGCGATCGCGATTAACATATAGAGTAGTATAGCATAAGCGAATATCATAGCAATCAACATGGCGTAAAGTCATTCCTCATGTAGTAGCGATTTGTCAGCGTTTTGAGGTAGATAAGTAGTGCGAGTAGTGTGTGTCGATCAAGCGATAGCGAAAATCGAATAAATCTCCAAAAATTAAAACATATAACAGGTAAATACACACATAACACATAAAATCGACGAGTATCAGAGTCAGCAGTTGCGGGCTCAGAATCGAAACACATAAAAATCGAGAATAGATTGTCTCAGGCTCGATAAACATTGACTACCCAAAGTGATTCGACTATTCACAAGGACTTGTTGTACACACTTTGACCTTCAGGACTGTGCTTTTGCCTCGAATCTGGGCGATCGGCACGAATCCTTCCAGTCATATCGTGACTTCAAGTCGTTGGAGTCCGTCGAGACTTTGGTGAGAGTTTTGTAAAACCAAGTAAAGGTCGGAACAAGTCGTCAAGGTTAGGGTTTCACCCCTGACTTAACAACTTCGTTCCTGTTTTGATAAAATAAAAGAGGATTATGCGTCAAAGTATGGATTTCACTCCTTGTAACACCTCGAAAATTCACGTCCTATAATATGTTGACGAATCACATGTCATGCCACATACAGATGTGCATATAGACGCGAGCTTAAAATTTGTTGAAAAACCTTTGTCGATTGAAGATCGACAGGTAAGGAAGCTTCGAAGGAAGCATATACCTTTTGTAAAGGTCAAATGGGATGCCCGTAGAGGTCCCGAATACACGTGGGAGGTTGAATCCACGATGAAAGAAAAGTACCCTTACTTATTTCAGTAAATCTCGGGTCGAGATTTATTTTAAGGGGGTGAGGATGTAACACCTCGGAAATTCACGTCCTATAATATGTTGACACGTGTCATAAAGTTAAACGTGTGAAAGAAATATTATGGAAGGACTAAAGTTGACAAACATGGAAAGTATGTAAATATACGTATTCTAAGTGCCAACTGTGAATAAATATGATGTACATTAACCCTACACGATGCTCATACCTCCAAACGAATAAATCATGGATCATACGAAGCTAAAAGTGAGTGATTTCAAACTACAGGGACCAAATGCGTCAACATGTTTAAATTATTCATCTGAGTGACCTTTTGACAAACCCGAAGCTTTGTAAATATTAATCATGCTCACGAGAATGCACCATAAAAATTTCATAAAGTTTCGTTAACGTATGAGAAAGTTATGATCAAATTCGTGTGCGAAGCGTTAAAGCGTAAACGTCGAAAGTTAGGACTTTGCGGGTGAAAATAAAGTTACCCGGGGACTTGGCAAAGTGGGTATATGTTTTAAGGCCTTAGTAGATCGATTGTGGGGGTTTAAAGTGCAAGAAATCAGTACCTATTCGGGTTTTGAAGAGCCAAGGACTGAATCGCAAACAAAAAACATGTTGCTGATCTGCCTGTCGCTCGCGCCACGCGAGGGGCCCCTCGCGCCACGCGAGGGGTGCCAAGAACCGTGAAAAATGGCTGCTGTTCCCTATGGCCTATTATGCGCGACCTTTACCCGTTTTTCCACTTCTCCTGGCCCCTAAAACAACCCCTAAGCTCCTAGGACACCTGTTGATCAATTGTGGGCACTCATAGACTTATTTGTCAATCAAATGTGGTGTGTGAAACCACTATATAAACCCATTCAAGTTCACAACTTTTCCTCACACCTTCTCCTGCATTTGTGGATCATTTCTGGAGCTATCAAGCAGCCTCAAGTGATCAATCTCGTGCATAGGACTCTTGTAAGTCTGCTAGTTCCTGTTTAGTTGAGTTTAGCTTGTTTAATTAGCTAAAAGTCAAACCGTCATAATTACGGTTTGACTTCGAGATTAGTCAATAATGGCTCAGTCATATCTCGAATTAAAAATAGTTATGAGTTGGTATTTATGTGGGTAATAAAACCTTAAAAGGGTTTCCCCTGATCACCACTCTAAGCAGGTCTAATGTCGGGTCAAACTTTTAATTAAAAAGTCAACATAATGCTTAAAATGTCATTTATGCATAATTAGCTATCTAGAACATGTATAACCTGTTTGATCATTGTTGTAACTTAGTAATTAGTGTAAGAACATGTCCAAACATGTTCAACCCGACTATTTCCTGTTTAGACCCGGTTCGGAACCGAAAGTCGCATAGTTTGACTTTCACTTTGACTTTCAGTTCTGACCCGTTTAGGCATATTTTAGAAATGCCTCAGAGCTTTAATTGGACTAGGTTACATGTTAGAACAACCCTCTGTGATTATACACCTCAGTTCATTAGTTATCCAATTAATATGCATGTTTCCGTTAATTGCTCATATGTTGACCGTTATGCACTTATTACCTTAAAACGTGAATTATGAACATGTAAAAGTGTAGAAACCTTTGTTACTGATACATAGACTTGTATGCAAAGTTTGACATCAGTTTGACTTGTAGATTAAGAGTTATGCTCATTATCGCAAAACTAATGCTTTATGTTAATAAAATGGCGTAATTAACGTATAGCCTAGTTAAACATACTTTTTGATATCAAATCTTTTACCCACTGATGTAATATATTATTTTGGGATTTTTAAAGATTTTTAATTAATTTTAGGCTGAGCATAACTCATAGTCGTAGGCTTAATTCGGTAATTGTCGGTTTTGCCCTTACGGGCCATAAAATGAGTTTTACACATCTAAACGACTCTAAACCTTTTGCTACTGATTAGTTATGATAAATAAAGTATTTTAAGCCTTCTGGAAATATAAAAATATCAGATTTAAGTATCAAACCCGGTAATGGCCTTTAATCGCCTTAATTAGCGTTTTTAACGCATAGTATGTTTTAAAATCATATTTGACATACCCGGGTTGATACCTAATGATGTAAGAGACAAATTATAATATTTTAACAGTAAGCAAAGGTTGATAAACTCAGACTTCAGTTTTGAGCTTTTCGGCTTATGTGAAATTACCAAAATACCCCTACGGGGCCTAGTTTGGTTAAAAATGATAAGTTTCACATACATGCTTTAACCTACTGATGTAACTTAGCAAATTAAGTATATTTGCTGATTTCATCAGACCTGTAACTCAGATTATCACTTAAACCCTTTTATAAACTTTTAAATGACCAAACTACCCCTACGGGGCCTAGTTTGTGTTTATACACATTTCGGGCATAACGAAAGACTCCTTACTGATGTCACAACATATTTGAGACATAATTAAGTTAGGAAACCTGTATATAGCTCTCATGACTACCCGTCACGCTTATTACGCGTACGGTTCGGTTTATGTAACAAGTTTACATAAATTAGCCGAAACGGGTCAAACCTTAACAGTTTTATCTCAAAATCCAGAATGTGAATAATAAACCCATATTAAACAAGTCTCCAAACTTGTCGGGTCTGAATCACATTCTATCCGGTCTTCGCTTAATCGTGCGTACGAGCCGTATCTTGAAACTAGCCGGTCTAAGCTTAAGCTTAATAAAAGACCCGTTAGAATTCTAATAGGTTATATTAAACCTTCGTTCCAGATTAGGAGAAACAGTAAAAGCTACGTGCATTCTGCTAATTGTGACTTATACTTGCATCAGGTAAATACTTTTAACTTATTTTCCCTATACGGGCTTGGGTTACGGTACATAGCGTACCGCATGATCGGGCATCAAATCTCCACGCTTAGTGGGTAGTTGAATAATTTGACCGGCTCATTTAAACAATTTTGTTTACTTTACAGCCTTTGGGGGCTTAATGACCATGTCCCGGATATCCCTGGCATCATCTTACGAGATGGCCACGACCTGAGCACGGGGTGTAGGCGTACTCCCGTGTATAACTCACTTAAAGTGGTGTGTCTATTGATCTTTAACCCGGATTTGATTCGGGCTACTGAACGCATAAGTAACATGTAATTCGTTCACAAGATTAAAATATTAAATAATTCTCCCAAGTTAAATAAAATGATTTATGCCACGTGCATCCAAACCAATTTTCAATCATTTTTTCAAAATGAGTCAGTTGAATGTATTTACCAGTGTAAACTGACGTATTTTCCCAAAAAGACTGAATGCAGGTACTAAACGAAATTTGGCTGGATTGTCTCCTAAGCATCAATAAAAGTCTCGCAAGCTTAGGATGCCAGAAGTCTGTTGAACCATAAATGTTATTTTGTTTCGATCTGTTCTGTGGATAAACACCGGATATTGTGACTTTGATTACAATAAATAAATTCGGTTGTATCTTATTTTAAATTGCTTCCGCTGTGCATTATTATATTGTGTTGTTTGACTATTACGTTGCCAACCACGTCACGATACTCCCCCACCGGGCCCACCGGTGACACGTGGAAATCGGGGTGTGACAGGTTGGTATCAGAGCCAACTCTGAGTGAATTAAACACTAGCCTTCTGTGTTTAATCTCAGTTACACAATTGCACATATCTAAACCTTCGAGTCTAAACTATTAATCTAGGACAAATTCCACCTTATTCGGGTTTTGTTTTGTCCTTTAAATTTTATATTTTTGTTATTGTTATCTCATGCTATATTAACAGGAATAACGAGGATGCCTCCTAGATTCTTCCGAACACGAGGACGTGGAAAGGGGCCAGTCACCGCCCCCAACGATCATGAAGCTGGACCTTCACGAAGGCGAGCTCCATCCAACACCGAGAGTGACGACCCTCGGGAAAACCGAAGAAACCAGTATGAGCCGGCCAGACGGTCGGTTTCGCATACTTCAACACCTCCTGCTCTCAATCCTTATGAACCCAATAACCCTCAACCGTCCTACATACCACTTCAGAGATCCCTATCTCATCATTCATATGGAGACCCTACACCTGCTTTTCGGGGACAGTTTAAGCCAGTTGGGTTCATACCAGAGCCCGTGGGTTTTAACCCACTGGTTCCAGAGGACCACTTTTCGGGAGATCACGCCGACGATATGGACGAGGATACGGACCCCGTCATGCCGGCGAGTGGTACTCCAAACCATCCGATCGAAATCTCCGACGGATCGTCCTTCCACGGATCACCCTACGGTGGTCCAGACAGTTTCCAAGCCCTGTTCGATCAACACCAGTGGTATTATACACCATCGCACCACTCGTCGTCTCATGGGCAGCATCAGCAGCAGCAAGAGCCACAACCACAGCCGCATCATCAAGATTCATCCGAGGATCACCGGTTTGTGGCAGTTACGCCACCACCTCCACCGCCACCAGTTCAACCAGCACCTCCTCAACCGCCAAGGCGTAGGAGAACCGGTGCACGCATGTCGGTACGACCGGGGGGCTTCAATTTCAGTTCCCCACAACAGTCAAGTGCTAGTCACTACCCGCCATACTAGGAGGACCCACAAATGGGTGGACCCTCCAACCCTGCTGTACTACAACCACCGCCGATGGGGTTTGAAAACCCAATTCCGGCATATACGGGTGGCATGGCTTACAACCCGTTTGAACCCCCAACGCATCACGACTATGGGTACGCGGAGGCTGATCCATACATGGTAGCAGCGAACTACAACACCCAAGGACCCTATGGGGACCCATGGGGGGTGAGTTACCCGACTCAGGGATACTCGATACCTTCTAGACCCATCATCCGGGCTCAATCGCAGCCACCACGGTTTTCTCCCCCAGAAAGGGAGGAAATTCTTCATAGGTTGCAGCAAGTTGAACGGGAAGCTCACGAGGATCGTAGGGAAAGACAGACGTTCTTCCAAGGGTTGGTTAGTTTGATCAAGGGAAAGAACAAGAGGGATCGTTGAATCCTTCCACAGTGATTTTCTCCTGTATTTATTGTTTGAACCTCTTCGTGGGTGTATTTGGTATGTTGCTTTGAGCCCCTACGTGGGCATGCTTATTGTTTGAACCCCTACGTGGGTGTATTGTTAGTGTGAGTCCCTACGTGGACATGTATGATATTTAGCCCCTGCGTGGGCATGTGTGTTATTTAACCCCTACGTGGGTAAGTTGGTAATTTGAAAGACCCGTTTAGGGCAAGTGTGTAATGCTTTGAATAAATTAATGGAATGTTATTTCTATGAATTTCATGATTGCCTTTTTGTGCATAAATAATTACAAATGAAATAAATAAATTAAAATCATTTTTTTTAAATTAATCTGCCTAAGTAATTAATTAATTAAGGATCTTAAAGTGTGAAACCTAGCTTCGTGTCAATTATAAGACCGGGCCAAAATGGTAAGACCTGTTTAAAAAGATTCAAATCCCTGTTAACATCTTAAAACATGTTATCACTCCTAGCAGAAGTGATTCGTTACAATCACATGTCATTTTATATGTATAAGGATTCTTTAGAAGATTCCAAACCCAATTATGTGATCCCTGAATCATGGGTTAAGATCATCAATTAAGATGATCATATTTTTACCATACGTGGTAATATGATGCCTACGGGCCCCGCTCACTTTTATATGAGCCAAAAGACAGAGGTAGCTATGACCTCCTGTCTGATAAGGGTAATGAACTAGGTTCAAACCTTAAAAGTCTTGATTCTCTGAAATCATAGCTTATAATTTAAATTGTCCATGTGACCAAACCTTATGTACTAATATATATTGTTATTGTTTGTGTTTAGGATAAATTTTAATTAAAATCCTAAATTAACGCGATTAATAAGTTAACCAAATATGGTCTCTGTTTACCATGGTTAACGAATTACCCTAAGAAGTACTTCCATAATAAACTCCCAAATAAAATATTGTCCTTGTTTTCAGCAACAGTTCAATTCAAATGGCTGACTCAAATGAAATAAATAGCCATCCTGTGGAGCCAAATGAGAACGCCCAGATTACGTTAACGGGTGCTGAACTAAAAGCAATCATCGACGGCGCTATCACACAGGCTTTGGATAGACAGTATGAGGAATACAGTGGTACTCGAAGTAGGACCCACTCTGCATCACATTCAAAGCCCAGGACACATTCTGAGGCTCATAACAAGCCTCCTCCCAAAAAGAATGGACCCAAGAAAGACGGTGATGACCGTCAGTCCACCAACAATCAAAGTGTCCCATCTCAGCATATAGTACTGCATCAGGGACCCCGTAACAAGGTTTCACTTATAAGTACTTCGTGTCTTGTAAACCCAGGGATTTTACTGGGGAAAAAGGGGCCGTCGACTGTATGACTTGGCTGGACGAAATGGACATGGTGGTGGATATCAGCGGGTGCGCTGAAAGGGATATAGTTAAGTTTGTGTCACAATCCTTCAAGGGTGAAGCATTGGCATGGTGGAGATCTCTAATGGAGGCCTCCGGAAAGATCCCGTTGTATAGCATGTCGTGGGATCAATTCATTGCCCTGATCAAGGAAAACTTCTGCCCTCAGCATGAGGTGGAGAAGATAGAATCTGACTTTCTATCCTTGGTGATGAGGAACCTCGACTGTCAAGCTTATCTGACAAGCTTCAATACACTGTCCCGGTTGGTTCCCTACCTGGTAACCCCGGAGCAAAAAAGAATCGCTCGCTTTTTTGGTGGTTTAGAACCCGAGATCAAGTCCAGTGTAAAAGCTTCTCGGCCAGTTACCTTCAAGTCTGTAACTGACCTTTCCTTATCCCTCACTCTGGATGCGGTCCGGTAGAGATCGCAGAGGAATAAGGCGGCCGAGAAGAGGAAGAGTGAAGATGATGGTTCGCGAAGGTCGAATAAGAAACACCGTGGGAACGGTGATAACAAAAAGGGATCTGAGTCGAGGAAGGATGGGCATAAGTCTGATGAGAAGCCCAGGTGTAAAATTTGCAAGAAGCAGCACTATGGAAAGTGCAGACTGGAGTCAAGCTCTCAGACTCAGTCAAAATCATTTGCTTGTGGAATTTGCAAGTCCACGGACCATAAAACCCAAGATTGCAAAAAGATAAAAGACGCAACGTGCTACCGTTGCAATGAGAAGGGGCACATCAAGACCAACTGCCCAAAATACAACAAGAAGCCTGAGGAGGCTAAGAAGACTAATGCCAGAGTCTTCAGAATGGACGCGAAAGAAGCGGTGCAGGACGATAATGTCATAACAGGTACTTTCCTTGTAAATGATGTCTTTGCAAGAGTACTTTTTGATTCAGGCGCAGATAAGTCTTTCGTAGATCATAAGTTTTGTAAATTGTTGAATTTACCTGTCAAAACCTTAAACGCAAACTATGAGGTAGAGTTAGCAGATGGTACCATAGAAACCGTCTCTACTGTGTTAGATGGATGTGTTATATCCATTAAGAACCATTCTTTCCCTCTGTCTCTACTTCCGTTTAAGTTAGCCGGTTTTGACATAGTTCTGGGTATGGACTGGTTATCTCATAACCAGGCCCAAATCGTCTGTAACATGAAGCAAGTAGTGATAAAGACTTCGTCTAGTGAGTCACTTACCATTCGGGGAGATACCCAGTATGGACTACCTGAGCACGTGACTATGCTCAAGGCTTCCAAGTGTTTGAAGAAGGGGTGTGTCATCTACATGGCACAGGTGATTATTGATGAGCCCAAACCGAAGTTAGAAGACATCCCTGTCATTTCTGAATACCCAGAAGTGTTTCCTGAAGATCTACCTGGTTTGCCACCAGATAGACAAGTTGAATTCAGGATAGATATCATCCCCGGAACGGCACCAGTTGCTAGGGCACCATACAGATTGGCACCCACAGAAATGAAGGAGTTGCGGACGCAGCTAGATGAATTGCTGGCTAAGGGTTTCATTCGACCTAGTTCATCTCCTTGGGGAGCGCCAATCCTGTTTGTCAAGAAGAAGGATGGGTCGATGCGTCTGTGCATCGACTATCGCGAGCTTAATAAAGTCACGATCAAGAATAGATATCCATTGCCCAGGATCGACGATTTGTTCGATCAGCTTCAAGGGCCAAGTTACTTCTCAAAGATTGATCTGAGGTCAGGCTACCATCAGTTGAAGGTTAAGGATGAAGACGTTCACAAGACTGCATTTAGGACTCGTTATGGTCACTACGAGTTCCTAGTGATGCATTTTGGGCTCACTAATGCACCAGCCGCGTTCATGGATCTCATGAATCGCGTCTGCAAGCCTTACTTAGATAAATTTTTTATCGTCTTCATCGATGACATCCTTATTTATTCTAAGAATCAAGCTGACCACGAGAAACACCTTCGTTGTATTCTCAAACTTCTACGTCAGGAGAAGCTATATGCCAAATTCTCTAAGTGTGAATTTTGGCTACGAGAAGTCCAATTTCTTGGACACGTGGTTAGTGAGCGTGGTATCCAGGTGGATCCCGCTAAAGTTGAAGCTGTTATGAATTGGCAAGAGCCAAAGACGCCTACGGATATTCGTAGTTTCCTGGGATTGGCAGGATATTACAGGCGTTTCATTGAAAACTTTTCAAGGATTGCTGCACCCCTAACCTCCTTAACTAAGAAGAAGGTTAAGTTTATTTGGGGCCCTAAGCAGCAAGAATCCTTTGATATTCTGAAGCAAAAGTTGAGCAACGCCCCGGTACTGACACTGCCAGATGGAATTGAAGACTTTGTGGTTTAATGTGATGCTTCGCACACTGGCATGGGGTGTGTGCTTATGCAGAAAGGCAAGGTGATTGCCTACGCATCAAGACAACTGAAAGTGCATGAAAAGAATTACACCACCCATGACTTGGAGTTGGGTGCCGTTGTATTCGCACTAAAGCTTTGGAGGCACTATCTTTATGGTATCAAATGTGTGATTTATTCTGATCACAAGAGCCTCCAACATCTGTTTAATCAGAAGGAATTAAACATGAGGCAACACCGTTGGATGGAAACCTTGAATGACTATGATTGTGAAATCAAGTATCATCCCAGCAAAGCGAATGTAGTCGCTGACGCCTTGAGCAGAAAGGAAAGGGTTAAACCCATTCGAATCAATGCCAAGCGCATGGAAATAAAGAACAGTTTGATAGAAAGGGTGTTAGCTGCACAGAAGGAAGCTGTGTTGGAAGCTAACTATCCTAATGAAAAGTTAGGAGTAACTGAGGAGCAGTTAACTCTTAGCAAGGACGGAATTCTGCGATTAAATGGACGAATATGGGTTCCAATTTTTGGAGGACTTCGTGATGTAATCCTCCAAGAAGCCCACAGTTCCAAATACTCCGTTCATCCTGGAGCTGATAAGATGTACCAGGATTTGAAGGCAAATTATTGGTGGATAGGCTTGAAAAATTCTGTAGCTGCCCATGTAACAAAATGCTTGACATGTGCGCAAGTCAAAGCCGAGCATCAGAAACCATCAGGTTTGCTACAACAGCCTGAACTTCCTACGTGGAAGTGGGAAATTGTAACTATGGATTTTATTACCAAGTTACCCAAGACGAGGAAAGGAAATGATACGATATGGGTTATAGTTGACCGACTGACTAAGTCAGCTCATTTCTTACCCATCAAGGAGACTTATAGCTCCGATATGCTAGCCCAGTTATACGTTGATAAGATTGTATCCCTACACGGCATACCTGTAGCTATTATCTCTGACCGGGATACTAGGTACACGTCAATCTTTTGGAAGAGTTTCCAACAATCTTTGGGCACACGTTTGAACTTTAGTACGACTTACCATCCTCAGACTGACTGTCAGAGTGAGCGTACTATTCAAACGTTGGAAGACATGCTACGCGCATGTGCGATCGATTTGGGAGGTAGCTGGGATAAGAACCTACCATTGATCGAATTCTCCTACAACAATAGCTACCATACCAGCATAAAGGCTGCGCCTTTTGAGGCATTATACGGTAGAAAGTGTAGATCGCCAGTTTGTTGGGCGGAAGTTGGAGAAGTCCAGTTATCAGGACCAGAGATCGTGTTCGAAACGACGGACAAGATTGTCCAGATTCGTAACAACCTCCAAGCTGCCCGGAATAGGCAGAAGAGTTATGCTGATCCAAATCGCAAGGATTTTCACTTCGAAGTAGGTGACAAAGTCCTACTTAAAGTATCACCCTGGAAAGGAGTGATGCGATTTGGTAAGAAAGGCAAACTAAGCCCGAGATACATAGGAACTTTCGAGGTTATCGAACGTGTCAGGTCAGTTGCCTATAAGTTGAACTTACCAGAAGAGCTCAGTGGAATTCACAATGTGTTCCACATCTGCAATCTAAAGAAGTGTTCCGCTGACGAATCACATGTCATGCCACATACAGATGTGCATATAGACGCGAGCTTAAAATTTGTTGAAAAACCTTTGTCGATTGAAGATCGACAGGTAAGGAAGCTTCGAAGGAAGCATATACCTTTTGTAAAGGTCAAATGGGATGCCCGTAGAGGTCCCGAATACACGTGGGAGGTTGAATCCACGATGAAAGAAAAGTACCCTTACTTATTTCAGTAAATCTCGGGTCGAGATTTATTTTAAGGGGGTGAGGATGTAACACCTCGGAAATTCACGTCCTATAATATGTTGACACGTGTCATAAAGTTAAACGTGTGAAAGAAATATTATGGAAGGACTAAAGTTGACAAACATGGAAAGTATGTAAATATACGTATTCTAAGTGCCAACTGTGAATAAATATGATGTACATTAACCCTACACGATGCTCATACCTCCAAACGAATAAATCATGGATCATACGAAGCTAAAAGTGAGTGATTTCAAACTACAGGGACCAAATGCGTCAACATGTTTAAATTATACATCTGAGTGACCTTTTGACAAACCCGAAGCTTTGTAAATATTAATCATGCTCACGAGAATGCACCATAAAAATTTCATAAAGTTTCGTTAACGTATGAGAAAGTTATGATCAAATTCGTGTGCGAAGCGTTAAAGCGTAAACGTCGAAAGTTAGGACTTTGCGGGTGAAAATAAAGTTACCCGGGGACTTGGCAAAGTGGGTATATGTTTTAAGGCCTTAGTAGATCGATTGTGGGGGTTTAAAGTGCAAGAAATCAGTACCTATTCGGGTTTTGAAGAGCCAAGGACTGAATCGCAAACAAAAAACATGTTGCTGATCTGCCTGTCGCTCGCGCCACGCGAGGGGCCCCTCGCGCCACGCGAGGGGTGCCAAGAACCGTGAAAAATGGCTGCTGTTCCCTATGGCCTATTATGCGCGACCTTTACCCGTTTTTCCACTTCTCCTGGCCCCTAAAACAACCCCTAAGCTCCTAGGACACCTGTTGATCAATTGTGGGCACTCATAGACTTATTTGTCAATCAAATGTGGTGTGTGAAACCACTATATAAACCCATTCAAGTTCACAACTTTTCCTCACACCTTCTCCTGCATTTGTGGATCATTTCTGGAGCTATCAAGCAGCCTCAAGTGATCAATCTCGTGCATAGGACTCTTGTAAGTCTGCTAGTTCCTGTTTAGTTGAGTTTAGCTTGTTTAATTAGCTAAAAGTCAAACCGTCATAATTACGGTTTGACTTCGAGATTAGTCAATAATGGCTCAGTCATATCTCGAATTAAAAATAGTTATGAGTTGGTATTTATGTGGGTAATAAAACCTTAAAAGGGTTTCCCCTGATCACCACTCTAAGCAGGTCTAATGTCGGGTCAAACTTTTAATTAAAAAGTCAACATAATGCTTAAAATGTCATTTATGCATAATTAGCTATCTAGAACATGTATAACCTGTTTGATCATTGTTGTAACTTAGTAATTAGTGTAAGAACATGTCCAAACATGTTCAACCCGACTATTTCCTGTTTAGACCCGGTTCGGAACCGAAAGTCGCATAGTTTGACTTTCACTTTGACTTTCAGTTCTGACCCGTTTAGGCATATTTTAGAAATGCCTCAGAGCTTTAATTGGACTAGGTTACATGTTAGAACAACCCTCTGTGATTATACACCTCAGTTCATTAGTTATCCAATTAATATGCATGTTTCCGTTAATTGCTCATATGTTGACCGTTATGCCCTTATTACCTTAAAACGTGAATTATGAACATGTAAAAGTGTAGAAACCTTTGTTACTGATACATAGACTTGTATGAAAAGTTTGACATCAGTTTGACTTGTAGATTAAGAGTTATGCTCATTATCGCAAAACTAATGCTTTATGTTAATAAAATGGCGTAATTAACGTATAGCCTAGTTAAACATACTTTTTGATATCAAATATTTTACCCACTGATGTAATATATTATTTTGGGATTTTTAAAGATTTTTAATTAATTTTAGGCTGAGCATAACTCATAGTCGTAGGCTTAATTCGGTAATTGTCGGTTTTGCCCTTACGGGCCATAAAATGAGTTTTACACATCTAAACGACTCTAAACCTTTTGCTACTGATTAGTTATGATAAATAAAGTATTTTAAGCCTTCTGGAAATATAAAAATATCAGATTTAAGTATCAAACCCGGTAATGGCCTTTAATCGCCTTAATTAGCGTTTTTAACGCATAGTATGTTTTAAAATCATATTTGACATACCCGGGTTGATACCTAATGATGTAAGAGACAAATTATAATATTTTAACAGTAAGCAAAGGTTGATAAACTCAGACTTCAGTTTTGAGCTTTTCGGCTTATGTGAAATTACCAAAATACCCCTACGGGGCCTAGTTTGGTTAAAAATGATAAGTTTCACATACATGCTTTAACCTACTGATGTAACTTAGCAAATTAAGTATATTTTCTGATTTCATCAGACCTGTAACTCAGATTATCACTTAAACCCTTTTATAAACTTTTAAATGACCAAACTACCCCTACGGGGCCTAGTTTGTGTTTATACACATTTCGGGCATAACGAAAGACTCCTTACTGATGTCACAACATATTTGAGACATAATTAAGTTAGGAAACCTGTATATAGCTCTCATGACTACCCGTCACGCTTATTACGCGTACGGTTCGGTTTATGTAACAAGTTTACATAAATTAGCCGAAACGGGTCAAACCTTAACAGTTTTATCTCAAAATCCAGAATGTGAATAATAAACCCATATTAAACAAGTCTCCAAACTTGTCGGGTCTGAATCACATTCTATCCGGTCTTCGCTTAATCGTGCGTACGAGCCGTATCTTGAAACTAGCCGGTCTAAGCTTAAGCTTAATAAAAGACCCGTTAGAATTCTAATAGGTTATATTAAACCTTCGTTCCAGATTAGGAGAAACAGTAAAAGCTACGTGCATTCTGCTAATTGTGACTTATACTTGCATCAGGTAAATACTTTTAACTTATTTTCCCTATACGGGCTTGGGTTACGGTACATAGCGTACCGCTTGATCGGGCATCAAATCTCCACGCTTAGTGGGTAGTTGAATAATTTGACCGGCTCATTTAAACAGTTTTGTTTACTTTACAGCCTTTGGGGGCTTAATGACCATGTCCCGGATATCCCTGGCATCATCTTACGAGATGGCCACGACCTGAGCACGGGGTGTAGGCGTACTCCCGTGTATAACTCACTTAAAGTGGTGTGTCTATTGATCTTTAACCCGGATTTGATTCGGGCTACTGAACGCATAAGTAACATGTAATTCGTTCACAAGATTAAAATATTAAATAATTCTCCCAAGTTAAATAAAATGATTTATGCCACGTGCATCCAAACCAATTTTCAATCATTTTTCCAAAATGAGTCAGTTGAATGTATTTACCAGTGTAAACTGACGTATTTTCCCAAAAAGACTGAATGCAGGTACTAAACGAAATTTGGCTGGATTGTCTCCTAAGCATCAATAAAAGTCTCGCAAGCTTAGGATGCCAGAAGTCTGTTGAACCATAAATGTTATTTTGTTTCGATATGTTCTGTGGATAAACACCGGATATTGTGACTTTGATTACAATAAATAAATTCGGTTGTATCTTATTTTAAATTGCTTCCGCTGTGCATTATTATATTGTGTTGTTTGACTATTACGTTGCCAACCACGTCACGATACTCCCCCACCGGGCCCACCGGTGACACGTGGAAATCGGGGTGTGACACTCCTGATTCAACGCAAATTCTTGTGTTTATAGATGAAAATGTGGGGCAAACAAGCAATTTAGTCGAGAGTTTGCGGTTTTCACACCTAATCTCGGCCTAATCGCTCGTTTATTTTCGAAAACTAATGTGCAGTGATAGTGTAGCGTAGGCAAGAATAGCGAGAAATAGCAGTAAGCTCGTACATATTCCCTACAGGATATGCACAAGTCGGTCTATTGGTTCCTAACTATAGACTAGGTCATTTCTAAGACATCGACCTGGACTAGGTCGAGTCTTGCCTAATTCCCTATAGTTATGGTTCTGATACCAATATGTCACACCCCAACCGATGGCGGAAACATCGGGGCGTGGCACTGAGCGAAATAGATTGTCCAGAAGTTTCCATAACAACTGTAATTACCAATTATTTAAAGCAACATGTCCCATACCATGTCATAAAAGATAACATGATTATTACAGGCAAGATCTAGTCAAATTGTTCTGTTCCGACAACTCGGATTTTTATTACAGACAATTGTTTATTGTTCTAGGTCTTTCCTAGCCTCGATTTCACAGCAAGCTAAGCAAATAAGCATCCTAAGCACCTGTCACATATGTTAAAGTAAAAGTCAATACACATAGTGTAAAGGTGAGCATACAAGTTTAATAGATATAATAGAGTTCAAAATCATTACGTATAACCAGCACGTACACAGTGTAAAATGAGGCATGTTAGTTATCGACATGAACCTATCGATACCAATGACTGCGAATTGACTACCCAAGGCAGTTCGTAATACACACTCACCACTGTGAGCCATGTAACAAATGTCACACCCCCAAAATCCACCATGCGGAGTATCACCGCTTGGAGGCGTGACATGACCAGGATCGAGCCACCAATCATATTGAACAACACAATTAAGTAAATAAAACCAAACATAATACGATTGGTGACCAAAGCTAGTTAACCTTGTTTGGTTTAAACAGCGGAAGCATAAACGTGAGTTCAAAAGCATAAGTCCATAGTTCATAAGTTAAAGTTTCAAAACGCTAGTTTAGTAAGTTCATAAGGATTTAAACATTAAGCACGGAACATAACAGTCCGTACACCACAACGACTCCTTCCCCGTGCAAGCTCCAAGCATTTAGCGACCTGTAAGGCATGTAACAACGAGTCAACAACAAAGTTGAGTGAGTTCACGTTTGGTTGTTTAGTTTTAAGTTGTTTCTGAAAACGTGGTTTGACTTTCGTTGGCTTATTTGCCGTGGGGGTTACCCCGTAGTTGAAAGTATGTTTAACCATTTCCCTTTTTCTTTACCCAATCCATAACCATGATCAGTGGGGATTTTCCCCGTTTGAACTACTAGACGGAATGATATCGACTGCTACGCAAATAAGTTGTGCCCTATATCAGTGTCTATCATCACTGACAGTCTGCCATAGTCCATTAGTACACGCCCGTCCGACTGGCACGGTGTGAGGTTTGTTAAACCTAATAGCGCTATTAACTAATGACCCGCTCGCCATTGGCCTCGGCGATTAAGTCGATATGAAGAGGGACTTATTGATAGAGTTTTGTCTAGCTAGTTTTAAGGTTGTTGTCCTGCACCAGGAGGACGAACGTACGTATTCTGCACCAGGAGAATTCGTAGGATTAATAATGGCATCCACTCTATGGAGGATGGCCGTACATATCCTACCCAAGGAGGATATGTAGATTTAGTTTTAAATTCTTTAACCCATTCCCAAACCACCGGGAATCCCATGCCTTAGAAAGTGTGTGAACTCACCTCGGTTTGCTCGGTTAGATTCTCAATATAGCTAACAGTCAAGGTCGGTCAATCACGTCCTAGTATGATTTACCAGTTAGTCATTTAGTGGCTTTCAAATAGAACACAAAGTTCCTACACGTATCTATCACATAACATGCATCACTGTAACGGTTTATGCCCATCTATGTTTCCCGTCCATTCCCCACTCAAAATCAAACATACGATAATGCACATAACATATATAACATGTCAAATCATTCACAGATAGCATACTCGACATTTAGACACGCAAATCACTACTTATGTCGTTTCAGCTTTTATACTCGAAACTGGGCTGTTTTCGGGGATTTTAATAAAATAGTTAACATGTTCCAAAAATTCCCAAATTTTTACAGAATGTCTTAAACGTTCCATATTTTATTGTGTAAAAATATCGGGGTCCGGTTCATCACCAATATTTTATAAAAATTCATATTCGGGACTGAACTCAGATTTATGTATTTCTGACCACAGTCCACGAAACAATTTATTAAAAATTCATCGTAAGTCCGATTTGCGAAATTCCAGTGGGGTAATTACAAATACTTCAGTTATCATCTACAGTAAAATTTTCATGGTCCGATTCATCACAAAACTCAGGTTATGACTGAAAGTACGACACCCATTTATTGCTGTCAAAATTCAGCTTAAGTAGCTGTTACAAATTAACACTTTAAAAATAGTAAACGGAGTCCAAAAATTACGATTCCGGTGCCATTAGAACCGTATTTCATAATAACATATTTTAGATTCAAAATATCGATTTTTCGTTGAGGTTAAGACCTGTTTACAGCCAACAGAAGTGGGCTGTAAAAGTTAGACAGATTCTGATTCTTTTGTGTTTAACCTTCTAAATCGTGTTCGATTGATTCCGTTAACAAGTTTAGTGACCACAACAATCATCAATCATCAATATTAACTAACAAATCACCAGATAATCACAACTATGCAGGATTTATAAGATTTACACACATATCTTTTCTTTATCCAACATATACATCTTCATTACAAGACTTTTAGTTTGTGATCTTATATGTTAGTGATTTTCAACCGACGAAACCCTTATTAACCACTAAAAGCAAGATCAAGAGGGTGATTTAGAACACTTACTACTAGCACAAGGCTAGGGGAGAAACAAAACGAAAACAAGGTGGATAAAAGCAATATAGAGAGGTCCTTGAGCTTCTGAACACACCGCGCTTCATTGTATGATCCCTTGCACCTTTGTGTATGTAGAAAATGGTTGAACAAGACTTTGATGATGGTGATATGGTGGTGGAAATGATGGCAGCCGAGTATCAAAGAGAAGAGGGAGAGAGTTGCAAATTTTCTTAAGTGTTGAATGAGGTGGAGTGGTGAACTCTTGGTCTTATTTAATAACCAAATATGTGTATTGTCCAACAAATAAAGTGTCCACTAGATATAGGACAAACAAGATTAGAATAATCAAAATTGATGGATGGTGTCCCCTATGGGGAACCATTCGGTTATAAAGGGTGGGGTTTGGTTTGATTCCAACTAGTTTAGTTAAGTACTAGTTAGGTTAATTAGGTGTTTAAATAGATTATTAGTGTATTATGTGTTATAACGGGTGTTAGGGTATTCGGGTACCCTAACTGGCTCAGAAAAGGAAAAACAATGTTATAGACAATATTTTTATGTTCCGGGTTAAGTCCGGGTGTTCGGTTTGACACTGTTCCGTTAAAGTGCTTAGTCAATCCGTAAACCGTCCTACTTATATATTTTTGCAATGTTTTTACTTTCTAACACTTAGGAAAATGTAACGGACTATTTAGTGACCTATCTGTACATTATTAGCATATTAACAAATACGTGTGAGCATAACACAGATATCAGAAAGCAGTTAAGTAATTCCACACAGTCGTCAGACACTTTAATTATCATTAATAATTTGTACGGAATACATGGGATTTTGAGGGTTATCACATTCTCCCCCTGTTAAGAGAATTTCGTCCCGAAATTTAGCGCATGGTTACTGAGGAAGCTAGTTAAGTTGCGTTGTTTTCCAGATTTTCCTGGGGTGTCACATCATCCCCCCGTTGATTTGGAATTTCGTCCCGAAATTCTGCGGTAGCTTCAGCCTCAGTAGTGGTTGCGTTTTTCTTAAACAGTTGGGGATACTTGAGTTTCATTTGGTCTTCTCGTTCCCAGGTATACTCTGGGCCACGACGAGCATTCCAACGAACTCGAACGAGAGGTATTCTTGTGTGCTTAAGAATCTTAACATCTCGATCAGTAATCTCTACTGGTTACTCGACGAACCGCAGCTGGTCGTCGATTGTGAGTTCCTTGAGAGGAACTATGAAGGTCTCATCTGACAGACACTTCTTCAGATTTGATACGTGGAATACGTTGTGAACTCCGCTGAGTTCTTCAGGTAGATCCAACCTGTAGGCGACTTGGCCAATTTTCTCAATGACCTTGAACGGTCCGATATAACGCGGATTGAGTTTGCCTCGTTTGCCAAAGCGGACTACACCTTTCCAAGGTGAGAGTTTGAGTAGCGCTCGATCCCCAACCTGGAGCTCGAGTGGTTTTCTTCCCTTATCAGCATAACTTTTCTGACGGTCACGAGCTGCCGCCATTCGCTGTCGTATCTGAGCAATTTTCTCGGTGGTATCTACCACATGTTCTGGGCCAGTGATTTGGCTGTCACCAACTTCTGCCCAACATAGAGGCGATCGGCATTTGCGTCCGTACAATGCCTCAAACGGAGCGGCTTGGATGCTGGTGTGGTAGCTGTTGTTATATGAGAACTCCACTAGCGGGAGGTGCTTTTCCCAGCCGTTACCAAAATCGATTACACATGCCCTAAGCATGTCTTCAAGGGTTTGGATGGTGCGTTCAGATTGCCCATCCGTCTGCGGGTGATAAGCGGTGCTCATATCTAAACGTGAGCCAAAGGACTTGTGCATTGCTTGCCACAGTTCAGAAGTAAAACGTGCGTCACGATCAGATATAATAGAGGTTGGCACTCCGTGCCTTGATACTACTTCCTTTAGATAAATGTCTGAAAGAGTAGAAAACTTATCCGTTTCTTTTATGGCCAGAAAATGTGCAGACTTGGTCAGTCGATCTACGATCACCCAAATGGTATCGTTTCCGCGTTGAGATCTAGGCAGGCCAGTAACGAAATCCATGGAAATTTGCTCCCATTTCCATTTCGGGATCTCCGGTTGTTGAA
The DNA here is from genome assembly GCA_030545235.1 of Helianthus tuberosus. NCBI lineage: Eukaryota > Viridiplantae > Streptophyta > Magnoliopsida > Asterales > Asteraceae > Helianthus > Helianthus tuberosus. The sequence continues at coordinate 4,175,000 of CM060436.1, read as the reverse complement.
GTAGGCCTGATGGTTTCTGATATTCAGACTTGACTCTCGCACAAGTCAAGCACTTACTGACGTAGGTTGCTATGTGGGCTTTCATGCCAGGCCACCAATACGTAGTCTTGAGGTCGTGGTACATCTTGTCTGAACCAGGGTGTACAGAATAACGAGACTTATGTGCTTCATCCATCACAAGCTCGCGTAAGTTGCCATAAAATGGAACCCAGATGCGTCCGTTAACATAGTAGGCACCGTCTCCCTTTTGTTCTAGCCGCTGCCTCGATCCTCGTAGGGACTCAGCCCTGATGTTTTCTGCTTTCAATGCTTCGACCTGGGCATCTCGAATCTGAGCAGGAAGGTTAAACTGGATGGTAAGCTGTAATGCTCGCACACGCTTAGGTAAAGTATCATTTCGACTGAGGGCGTCAGCCACAACATTGGCTTTGCCCGGATGATACTTGATAGCGCATTCGTAATCATTCAAGAGTTCGACCCATCGGCGTTGTCGCATGTTTAACTCTTTTTGCTTGAAGATATGCTCGAGACTCCTGTGGTCGGTGTAAATGGTGCACTTTGTACCGTACAGGTAATGTCTCCATATCTTAAGTGCGAATACAACTGCTCCCAGCTCCAGATCGTGAGTAGTGTAGTTTCTTTCGTGAACTTTAAGTTGGCGCGATGCGTAGGCAATGACCCTGTCACGTTGCATCAATACGCAACCAAGTCCTTGGATGGAAGCATCGCAGTAAACCACAAAATCTTCTATGCCTTCAGGCAATGAGAGGATAGGCGCGCTACAAAGTCTATCCTTTAGATGTTGAAACGCGGACTCCTGTGCATCACCCCAACGATAGATGATGCCCTTCTGAGTCAGTGAAGTGAGAGGTTGCGCAATCTTGGAGAAATCTCTTATAAACCTTCTGTAATATCCGGCCAAACCCAAGAATTGGCGGATTTCTGTTGGTGTGCGGGGTGCGGGCCAGTTCTTGATCGATTCAACCTTAGATGGATCCACATGAATTCCATCCTTGTTTACCACGTGGCCTAGAAAGTGGACTTCGCGAAGCCAGAAATCACATTTCGAAAACTTGGCATACAACTGTTCTTTTCGAAGAAGTTCCAGCATAAGTCGTAGATGCTGCTCGTGTTCCTCCTGACTCTTAGAATAGATCAGGATATCATCGATGAACACAATAACGAACTTATCCAGGTAAGGCTTGCACACTCGGTTCATGAGATCCATGAAGACTGCCGGTGCATTCGTCAGCCCGAATGGCATAACCAGAAACTCGTAATGGCCGTAACGAGTTCTGAATGCTGTTTTGGAGACGTCCTCATCTCGGACTCTCAGCTGATGGTATCCCGATCTCAAATCAATCTTGGAGTAATAGCTCGACCCTTGCAACTGGTCAAACAAGTCGTCAATACGTGGAAGAGGATAACGATTCTTCACAGTCACCTTGTTAAGTTCGCGATAGTCAATACACATCCTGAAGGTACCGTCTTTCTTTTTCACGAACAAGACTGGAGCTCCCCAGGGTGAAGAGCTCGGACGTATAAAACCCTTTTCCAAGAGTTCTTGTAGTTGTGTGGACAGTTCTTCGAGTTCTGATGGGGCTAGACGATATGGTGCTCGAGCTACTGGTGCTGCTCCAGGAGCTAGCTCGATTTGAAACTCAACTTGGCGATGAGGAGGAAGACCAGGTAATTCCTCAGGAAATACCTCGGGAAATTCGCGCACAATAGGGATGTCTTCAATTCTCTTCTCTTCCGTGGATGTGTCAGTAACGAGTGCTAAAATGGCCGTGTGGCCCTTTCGCAAACACTTCTGGGCCTTAAGGAAAGAGATGATGCCTTCGACAGCACCACTCTTGTCGCCATGAATCACGAGGGGTTCTTTATCAGAACGAGGAATGCGGATGATTTTCTCCTTGCAAACAATCTCCGCTTGATGATGAGATAACCAATCCATCCCAATAACAACATCGAAACTACCAAGTGTGATAGGAACAAGATCGATGGGGAAAGTCTGACCAGCTAAGACGAGGTTACAACCTTTAACTACGTGTGTGGCTTCAAGACTTTTACCGTTAGCTAGTTCTACCGTGTGTTTGGTGTTCAGGAGTGTTGGGGTGCGCTTAAGAATTTGGCTAACTTTCACGGACACATAACTAGTATCGGCACCCGAATCGAATAAAACAGTAACGAAGAAGTCGTCAAGAAGAAACTTACCCATCACAACGTTGGGATCGTTCCTTGCTTCTCCCTGACCAATCACGAACACACGACCCCTTGCCCCGTTGCCATTGTTGTCTCCCCCATTTCCGCCTCCATTGTTGTTCCCATTGTGGTTCCCATTTCCTTGGTTATTGTTCTGGTTTTGGTTTAGCTGGGGGCAGTTCCTCTTAAAGTGGCCTTCAGCGCCACACTGAAAGCATCCTTTATTTCCCTGCTGATGCTGTTGCTGGTGGTTCTGTGGGGCTTGTTGTTGTTGTTGGCGATTCTGATTCGCAGGACGTGGGCTCCTGCAATCTTTGGCTTCATGTCCCAGCCTGTGACATCTCTGACATCGACCTTTGTTGCACTGCCCGCTGTGATGCTTGTTGCACCGGTTGCACTTGGGGTGGTTTCCTCGGTATCCACCCTGTCCTTGATTACCAGAAGATTGCTGACCGGGACTCTGGTAGTCATCACTCTTTCGCTGTTGAGACTGAACTGAAGTAGACCCCCTTCCGGAGTTCCCATCCCATTTTCGCTTGTTGTCGGTAGGTGCATCAGAAGTAGCTGTGGCACTGATACGTTTGGGTAGCCTGTTTTGCTCCACCGCCTGGTCGGTGAGACGATGAGCCAACTTGATAATTTGCTGAATGGTACCCAGGTTGGCTGAAGTTACGTGACTTTGAATCGCTGGTGCAAGGCCCTTGAGGTAAAGCTCAATACGTTTGATGGGAGGGTCCACCATAGTTGGGCACAGGATGGCCAGTTCATTCGACCTCTTGGTATACGCCTCAATCTCAGATCCTGTCATCTTCAGATTGTAAAATTCCACTTCTAGCTTGTGGATGTCATCCCGACTACAGTACTCCTCTTTGATCAGCTCTTTGAAACCATTCCAGGGCGTGACATTAGCAACTGCCAGTCCTAGTAGTTGAACCTGTGCCTTCCACCAGGTTAACGCAGCTCCTTCAAGTGTTCCGGTAGCATATTTCACCCTACGGTCTTCGGGGCATTCGCACATCTCGAAAACTGTCTCAAGCTTTTCAAACCAGTGAAGAAGGCCCACTGCTCCTTCGGTGCCACTGAAAGTGGTAGGTCGGCAGTCCATGAACGTCTTGAACGTGCACACAGGAGGTTGAGCATGTTGGCCTGTTTGCGCGAGAATAAAAGATAAGGTTAAGCACGAGGGTTGGTTTGAGAAGGTAGGATCTAAACGTCCTAAGGTGAGTTGGTATGGCAGGTTATACCTCCTGCAGGGTTAGCTGCGAGTGCCTCAGCGACTCGTTCGTTGATCAAAGCCGTCAACTGGGCTTGAGTGAGGTAGATACGTCCTTCGCGTCCGCTCATGATCTTCATAATGAAGCAACGTAAGTGAGGAAAGTGTCGCGAAAGTGTGTAAGTGTGTGGGACGACATTAGAGAGTAAGCACACAAGGTTCAAATAGCAATTATCACGTTATCTAATGCACAGTGAGAACTATCTAACCGACAATATAACATAATCATACCACATATGGTGTCGAGTCTTGCACGTGGAGCGAAGCGTCGTTGTGGATCGTTGAGCACTGTACAGGTTATAGTCTGGTTTTAATGAAAACTTTTCCCTTATTAAAACCAAGTTCTCTATAACCAATGGCTCTGATACCAATCTGTCACACCCCCAAAATCCACCATGCGGAGTATCACCGCTTGGAGGCGTGACATGACCAGGATCGAGCCACCAATCATATTGAACAACACAATTAAGTAAATAAAACCAAACATAATACGATTGGTGACCAAAGCTAGTTAACCTTGTTTGGTTTAAACAGCGGAAGCATAAACGTGAGTTCAAAAGCATAAGTCCATAGTTCATAAGTTAAAGTTTCAAAACGCTAGTTTAGTAAGTTCATAAGGATTTAAACATTAAGCACGGAACATAACAGTCCGTACACCACAACGACTCCTTCCCCGTGCAAGCTCCAAGCATTTAGCGACCTGTAAGGCATGTAACAACGAGTCAACAACAAAGTTGAGTGAGTTCACGTTTGGTTGTTTAGTTTTAAGTTGTTTCTGAAAACGTGGTTTGACTTTCGTTGGCTTATTTGCCGTGGGGGTTACCCCGTAGTTGAAAGTATGTTTAACCATTTCCCTTTTTCTTTACCCAATCCATAACCATGATCAGTGGGGATTTTCCCCGTTTGAACTACTAGACGGAATGATATCGACTGCTACGCAAATAAGTTGTGCCCTATATCAGTGTCTATCATCACTGACAGTCTGCCATAGTCCATTAGTACACGCCCGTCCGACTGGCACGGTGTGAGGTTTGTTAAACCTAATAGCGCTATTAACTAATGACCCGCTCGCCATTGGCCTCGGCGATTAAGTCGATATGAAGAGGGACTTATTGATAGAGTTTTGTCTAGCTAGTTTTAAGGTTGTTGTCCTGCACCAGGAGGACGAACGTACGTATTCTGCACCAGGAGAATTCGTAGGATTAATAATGGCATCCACTCTATGGAGGATGGCCGTACATATCCTACCCAAGGAGGATATGTAGATTTAGTTTTAAATTCTTTAACCCATTCCCAAACCACCGGGAATCCCATGCCTTAGAAAGTGTGTGAACTCACCTCGGTTTGCTCGGTTAGATTCTCAATATAGCTAACAGTCAAGGTCGGTCAATCACGTCCTAGTATGATTTACCAGTTAGTCATTTAGTGGCTTTCAAATAGAACACAAAGTTCCTACACGTATCTATCACATAACATGCATCACTGTAACGGTTTATGCCCATCTATGTTTCCCGTCCATTCCCCACTCAAAATCAAACATACGATAATGCACATAACATATATAACATGTCAAATCATTCACAGATAGCATACTCGACATTTAGACACGCAAATCACTACTTATGTCGTTTCAGCTTTTATACTCGAAACTGGGCTGTTTTCGGGGATTTTAATAAAATAGTTAACATGTTCCAAAAATTCCCAAATTTTTACAGAATGTCTTAAACGTTCCATATTTTATTGTGTAAAAATATCGGGGTCCGGTTCATCACCAATATTTTATAAAAATTCATATTCGGGACTGAACTCAGATTTATGTATTTCTGACCACAGTCCACGAAACAATTTATTAAAAATTCATCGTAAGTCCGATTTGCGAAATTCCAGTGGGGTAATTACAAATACTTCAGTTATCATCTACAGTAAAATTTTCATGGTCCGATTCATCACAAAACTCAGGTTATGACTGAAAGTACGACACCCATTTATTGCTGTCAAAATTCAGCTTAAGTAGCTGTTACAAATTAACACTTTAAAAATAGTAAACGGAGTCCAAAAATTACGATTCCGGTGCCATTAGAACCGTATTTCATAATAACATATTTTAGATTCAAAATATCGATTTTTCGTTGAGGTTAAGACCTGTTTACAGCCAACAGAAGTGGGCTGTAAAAGTTAGACAGATTCTGATTCTTTTGTGTTTAACCTTCTAAATCGTGTTCGATTGATTCCGTTAACAAGTTTAGTGACCACAACAATCATCAATCATCAATATTAACTAACAAATCACCAGATAATCACAACTATGCAGGATTTATAAGATTTACACACATATCTTTTCTTTATCCAACATATACATCTTCATTACAAGACTTTTAGTTTGTGATCTTATATGTTAGTGATTTTCAACCGACGAAACCCTTATTAACCACTAAAAGCAAGATCAAGAGGGTGATTTAGAACACTTACTACTAGCACAAGGCTAGGGGAGAAACAAAACGAAAACAAGGTGGATAAAAGCAATATAGAGAGGTCCTTGAGCTTCCGAACACACCACGCTTCATTGTATGATCCCTTGCACCTTTGTGTATGTAGAAAATGGTTGAACAAGACTTTGATGATGGTGATATGGTGGTGGAAATGATGGCAGCCGAGTATCAAAGAGAAGAGGGAGAGAGTTGCAAATTTTCTTAAGTGTTGAATGAGGTGGAGTGGTGAACTCTTGGTCTTATTTAATAACCAAATATGTGTATTGTCCAACAAATAAAGTGTCCACTAGATATAGGACAAACAAGATTAGAATAATCAAAATTGATGGATGGTGTCCCCTATGGGGAACCATTCGGTTATAAAGGGTGGGGTTTGGTTTGATTCCAACTAGTTTAGTTAAGTACTAGTTAGGTTAATTAGGTGTTTAAATAGATTATTAGTGTATTATGTGTTATAACGGGTGTTAGGGTATTCGGGTACCCTAACTGGCTCAGAAAAGGAAAAACAATGTTATAGACAATATTTTTATGTTCCGGGTTAAGTCCGGGTGTTCGGTTTGACACTGTTCCGTTAAAGTGCTTAGTCAATCCGTAAACCGTCCTACTTATATATTTTTGCAATGTTTTTACTTTCTAACACTTAGGAAAATGTAACGGACTATTTAGTGACCTATCTGTACATTATTAGCATATTAACAAATACGTGTGAGCATAACACAGATATCAGAAAGCAGTTAAGTAATTCCACACAGTCGTCAGACACTTTAATTATCATTAATAATTTGTACGGAATACATGGGATTTTGAGGGTTGTCACAACAAATTATCCTTAACAACTCCTGAGTGAACAGGTGCTGAGTCCAAACAAATAGTACTACTGTTGCAAAGGCAGGTAGACAACATTCCATGTGTAAACATAACAAACAAGCATTCATTAAGTCACGTATAACATGCGGTAATTGGTTAGCGATTAAAGTATTGCGTAGTGTGTTCTATGTGATTTAGAATAAGTAACGTATGTAACACCCAAAGGTGCATAAAGCAAAAAGGGATCAAGTATACTCACAGCGATTGGTGGATTGAAGGGAGCGCTAGAGAGTAGGGTTAGCCTGATCAGAACGATATCATAATGATAAGTGACGCGTAAAATGATGCAGGTTGTAAGTGGGTCGGACAACAGTTCCACCGGAGAGTAGTCCGATAGAATAGCCGGTCGTTCGGGTGACAGTCCGCTCGGATGGTCATCCGATCGGGTGACCTTTCGAGTGGATTGTTACTTCCTTTGGGGAGGATGTGTTTGTGTATGATGGCTTGTCTTTTGAAGTTTTTGTTGTAGCATTTTGAAATCAGAGAAGTACCTCTACCTTTCAAGTCGGTCGATCGGACGGTAGTCCGATCGGACAGCAATTCGATTGGCGAGTCTCCTCAATTGAGAACAAATTCACAGCAGGACGGTCTCTCGATCGGATGGCAATCCGATCGGGTGGCAACCCTTGTGCTTTGAACCTGTTGGAAATAGTTTAAGCATAGAAGTCTGATCATTACATGGTCGAGTGGTAGTCCGATCGGGTGGTAATTCGATCGGGCAGCACTTCGTTCAATGTTCATCCCTCAAAGTTTGGAAATAGAAGTTGAGTGTGGGGCCAGGGTGCAAGTCGATCGAGTGACAACTCGATCGGGTGACAATCGGATCGGACAGCAGTCCGATCGTGTTGCACTCCGTTCTGGTGTCCCGGTCGTCTTCTTCCTTGGTCATTTTTATAATTTGTCGATTTATCGAGATGTTTTGATAACGTGTTAAGCAACAGAAACCTCGTCAATACTTGGTACTCCTGATCAGACATGAATCACCCAAATCCGACCAGTTAACTGTTCGAGACGGTGTTCCATGTTTAACCCGAAATCGGTAATCTCGTGGATAGAATCCAGATCTAGAACCAACACATCAACAAGCAAGAGTAGAAGGTTAGAGCAAGCTCCGATTCTATCGGTTTTGTGTGCATTGAGTGTAAAAGAGTTGAAAGAAAGTTGGAAACCATCTTTCAATCCTTTTTTCACCTTGATTATGTTCAGATCCATGAAAGATCCTTGTTTATTTGTGTGGAAATCATTCAGATCTAAGTTGTTCTTGGTGGATTGAGGCCAAAACATGAAGTTCTCAAGAACACCATGATGACATCATCCTAGAACACCTCAAATCTAGTGATTTCACGGTTAAAAGTTAAGATTCAAAAGATAGAAAGGAGTAGGAGTACGTGTGGATTAAGAAAGTACAAGATTTAGGTTGAAAACTTAAAAGATTTGAGAGAAATCGGAGAAAAGAAGCTTGAGTGAGGCTGGTTCGAACAGAGAGATGTCACTTACCAAAAGTAGTAACAAGTGGGGTATTTATAGGGTTTCCCAAAGTGGAAAGGGCTGGTCGATCGAGCGGCAACTCGATCGAACGGCTGGTCACTTGGTCGATTAGCCACTTGGTTCGAGTGTTCGGTGCGACGAGTTTTGCCGTTTCGATTGCGATTGCGAGCGTTGCGACACGATAGAGTTTCCTATTCAAATTACTTTTAATATATCAACATAAAATCATCCTTATTTCGTAATCGTTTAGCGTTTGCGATTCGATTGCGATTAAGTTTCGATTGCGTTTCGATTAATCACCACACATATCATAATTAAACATGCACAAGTAACACATAAGGCACACACACACATAAAACCATATCTAAAACGCGTAATTCGAATTGCGAGTGCGATAGCGATAGAGCGATAGAACATGCGATAAATATCGAATAAACCTCGATTATTAATAAGTACTCCACATAATACAACTAACGTAGAACATAAAATAGACTACCTACGAGTCAAAGAAGTAAATACAGGAATTGAGCAAGGAGCGACAGATCACAATTAGCATTCTTGTCTTCCTTTGACTTCAATCTTGACTTTGACTTTGACTTTCGAAACACGGGGTGTTACAGGGGGGGTGTTTAACCTTTTTACGGGTGTGAGTGAGAAAGTAGTGGGGCCCCTTTTCACATCCACCCATCAAAGTAACCAATTCAGTATTTAAAAATATAATTATCCGTAGGAATAATGACCATGGGTAATCTCATTTGAGACGGATATTACAGAAGAATCATCGACAACTTATGAAAAGTCTTTTAAGGTTTATAGAATACTGATGAATCCTATACCAACGAAGTTGGCCATAGAATCATTTAAATATTGCTGACACGATAAATCGTCTCCAATTATTTATTTAAGGGTTAATGGATTTAAACACCCCCAACTATTGCCATTTGGCCAATGCCACTCTCAACTTTCACTTTGTCTCAGACCACTCTCAACTTAACACATCGATTGTCATGGCACCCCCTCGTTAAATATTCACTAACCAGGTTAGTAAAATGAGCATATGTGGCAATTTTATCTGATGTGGCATGTCCTACGTGCCATACATGAGCTTATGTGGAACATCAATGATTCGATGAAGTTTATAATCCCCAAAATACATAACACTTCACTCAAACCAAGATAATTACATATCAGAAGCTCTCAAGTTCATCAATGGCGATCAAACCCTAATCTGATCAAGGTATGTTTTCTGTCATATATTTCTGGTATTGTTCACTGATTGCACTGATACCCAATCCACGAGATGAAGTTTAATATTTCAATCCAAAAATTCTGCCCCGTTTTAAGTGTTTTAACCCCTGATCACTGATACCCTGTCCGATTGATCTGGAGCCCCATAACACATGTCAAGGCTCTGCCCGACTAAGTTCGTTGGGGTTCTGTCTCGTGACGTAGGGATAAAGTTGAATTGGGTTATTATATTTAACGCGAGTGCATTATATATTTTATTAAATAAGCTCATGAGTTATACCCAAGATTATACCAGAATGCTTTCTACTTGAACCCTAAAGTTACAAAGTGAGTCTATTCTCTTTTCTCACAGTTTGTGAGTCATTATCCTTTTTTATCATTTTTTTTTATACATTTATATTTAAAAATGCTTTGCAAAAACCATGATTATTATAGACTTATATTTACCCACAAAAACTTATATTTATTATATTTTTTTTGGTAAACATAAGTTTTCATAACATTATGCTCTAGTCAAAACAACTTTAATATATATAAAATTTCCACATGACTTTGTAATGATATTAACACCTAAAGTCGCTTAAACTTCTGTAATACTTGAAAGATATTTAATGGGGTGTTAATATAAATTAACATAGACTTTAATTTGTATTTAGTTAATCTATTTACAGCTTATCCTATGGGTCATGATAAAAAGAAACTTATATATAAGAGATTGTACCATTTAATTAATGGTATCCCAGTACGAGTATATCTTTAATTACACCATATTAGGGATGTTCACGATCCGATTCGATCCGATCGAGGGTCTGCTCATGCTCGGATTGAATTACAACCGATCCGATCCGAGCGGATCAAATTTGTAAAACCGATCGCAAAAGTGATGCTCATGCTCGGATTGAATTTGAATCGAACCGATCCGATCCGATCGATTAAGTGTTGAACCAGTAAGAGGTCTGAACCATTAAGATCCTTATTAAGAGGTAAACAAACAACCCCTTAGTCATCAAGATGTGTTTTCTAACAAAATAAACTTTGAGGTACTATTTACTTATTGTAACATCTCACTTTATTTTTTATTAGGTTCGAGAGTTATGTATTGTCTGGTTTATAACATTTTACTTTGTTTTATTTATTTATTATTAGTATAGAAACTTACGTATTGCCTGATGTTGGTTAATCAGCAGAAAAAAGAAAAGGAATATTTTAGTAAAAAATATTAAATATACAGGAGATAAGCTGTATATTATGATTTAGTATTATTATTTCATTGGAGTGTAAAACGGGATAATGGAATCCTTTATTAAAACACATGTATAAAAAATATATATGTTCTACATGTATTGAATAAATCCTTTTAACGAAACAGTTGATTAAAATAAATATTTTTTTTATTTTAATATGTGATTATCAGTTATCCTTGTCCTTATCATCAAAATATAAAAACAATTAAAACTACCAATTAAATAAAATCTTTATCTTTATAAATATTTAAAACGCTAATATTTTTTTTAGATTTTAATAATTAATATATGATTATAATAATTAATATATTATTATTAGTTATCTTTGTCTTTATCATTAAAATATCTTCTACAAATTTTAAATTTAATATTATCGATAATTGAATTTCCATAATAAATATTTAGAAAAATAATTAAGAATGCCTTATAGAACGCCATTTGTCCCTAACATGGTTTCTTTTATTATATAGTATAGATTAAGTTGGGTTGAATGTTATTTGGGCTTTTAGTTTTTTTGGGGCTATTATATTTTTTTGGGTTTTTATCTATAAAATCTATAATATAAATATATATATTAATAAAAATAATTCGAGCGAAACCGAGCGATCGACGAGCGAGCGGAGCTATGCTCATGCTCGGATTGAATTTGAATCGAACCGATCCGATCGGCTCATTTACAAAGTGAGCGGGAATCGAACGAGCATTTTTCGAGCATTTTTCGAGCGATCGTCGAGCAGTTTGGACAGCCCTACACCATATATGTAATTTAGGTATTTAATATATTGAACTTGTAAACTTCTAGTCGAAATATATTAAATAAAAATATCATATTTATTTAATTAATATATTGTATTTAATAAAGTTATAGTTACTAGTTTGACAGAAAATGATATATTTCATTTTCTGGGCTAATTGGTTTTGTGCCATAGAAAATATATTTGACAAAGTAATGTCATGGGACACAATTAAATTCAGAATCACTAGTTGAGAGAATGATCAACAGTGATATGACCAGAAATATGACCATAGTCACTAGTTGAGAGAACGATCAACAGTGATACGACCAAAGGCACTAGTTGAGAGAATGATCAACAGTGTTATGACCCCAGTCACTAGTTGAAAGAATGATCAATAGTGATTTGACCACGTCACGGGAATCGCCTAGTGACAGATATATTTAAATAATAATAAGATATGCGATATATCTGTTAATTGATAAACTTCACTATTGGACGAAAGTTAGTCAATGAGTGATATGACCACCGTCACATCGGAACTGCCACCGTGTGACAAATACTGATTGAGTTTTTGGAAACAAATATAAAAACCCTTTATGCTGTAAAGTATAACAATATATTTTTATAAAAAAATGGAATGAACTCGCCAGTATTTATTACTGATAAAATATTTTCAAAACGTGTTTCAGGTAAATTAGCTGTAAAGATAATAGAAGCCAGCTATGGAGCACTGAAGGCTTAAATAATGTGGCTATAAATACCTGAATAAAAGAAGAAATTTATGTTTTATTTATTTGAGTTTATCCCTATAAAAACAATTGAATGAAATATGAGTTTTAGCTCATTTGTTTAATATTAAAAGTTTGGTGTTTTATAAACTCTGAAATTATTTCCTAACTACGATCCTGATGAAAATTTTTTCCACTGCGTAATTAATAAACACCGATACCATCTGACTGGCTCGCGGCTCCCGCTCCCAGGGTGGGGTCGGGGGATGTGACAGTTATACCAAGCCTCTTTCTTTATCTCTTTCATTAAATGTAGGAGGAGGACAATATTGTAAACTCGCAGATGTCAGTCTTGCAATTTTTTCCATAGCGTAGTAGCACCAACGTCCATATTTAGTATATAATATAATATATGTCTCATTATTTTCGTTGATTATAATTGTTTTGGTAAAAAATTACCGAAGTAATTAAGTGATCAAATTAGTTTTGTGAGGTAGTGTGCTAGCTGTGTTTGTAGAAAATATGTTGATTTAGTTGTTTGCAAAAACAGTTTTCAGGATATATCTCAGGATACCGGGCTATACCAACAATCAAACAATGAGCAGAAATGTAAATATGGAGACGAGACGTATGAGGAAAGCCCTTGATCAATTTAGATCTCCGGCATAAAACCTCAGGAGCTGACAATCGTCGGCTGCCTTGTTCTTCTTATTACTTCAAGATTCAGAATACAGTGCAGGATATTGTATGGATCAGCTAAGTATTACAATAAATTTCAAGTGTGAGTGTTGGTGAATGTGATTACGAGGGATCGTAGCTGTTAAGAGAGTAAGAGAGTGAGTGGAGTTGTGTCTCTATTGAGCCGTACAGCTCCTATTTATAATAAACAGAAATAACTAACTATCCTATAATCTTGGGGAACTTCGAATATTTCCTTTTGACCGTTACAGTCCTCTTCTTCTGGCTTCCAACGTCTTTCTTCGAACTGCCACGTCCGAGTCTTCAGGAAGACCAAGCCTTGTGAACGTTACAAGCTCGCAGTCATAACCTGCACATGATCAATTTGTAGCTATCAGGATACTACCAATATCCTGATCCGGTATCCTGGTCATAATAAAAAACAACAAAGTCAGAATATAATCCAAGATATGAGTTCAAAAAACCAACCATAACAATAATATATATATAGGGGAGGGTTCATTGGGGAACACTAAAAAAGTGGGGAACGGGGGAACACTTTTAAAAATTATACTTAACATGTTAAAAAAATATTTTTCTAATTTTTTTTCGACGCTTTTTCTTATAAATACAAGTAGAAACATTTTTGATAAAAAAAATCAAAAACTAAAAATATAAAAAAATGTTTACAAAACAGTTATATCTTATAGAATTAACTTAACATGTTAAAAATAATTTTTTTTAAAAACTTTTTCAGCGCTTTTCTTTATAAAAAGGAGGAGAAACTAGTCAAGTAAAAAATAATTTTTCTAAAAAAAAAAATTTTTAGCCTTTTTTTAATTATTTTTTTTAATATTTTTAGTTTTTGAATTTTTTATTAAAAATGCTTCTACAAGTATATATAAGGAGAAGCGCCGAAAAAGATGTTTAAAAAATTAATTTTTAAGATGTTAAGTTAAATTTTTAAGAGTGTTCCCCGGTACCCCACTTTTTTAGTGTTCCCCAATGAACCTCACACTATATATATATATATATGGTCAAGTTATTTTACAAATGCTCCTAATTGTAAGAAGTGTAAGAAGGATTTATAGAGTGACAAGTGTCCAATAACCTAAAATTAAACCCACTACATCACCACCCAAAACCTAAAAACCCACCCCCACCCCACCACCACCCAAAAACCTACATCCCCCACTCCCCCCCCCCCCCCCACAACCCAAAAACCTAAACCCTCCCTACCCCACTCCCCCCGGCAAAAAAAAAAAAAAACACAAAAACAAACTATACCTCACAAAAAAACCTACCCCCACCCACCCTCACCCTCCAAAAAGCTAAAAAAACCTAACCCCCCACCCCCAAAAAACCTAAAAAGACCAACCCCCACCCCCAAAAACCTAAAAAAAATCTAAAAAAAACTGAACACCCACCGACACACAAAAACCTAAACCCCCACCACCTCGGCAAAAAAAAAAAAATTGGGGGGGGGGGGGGATGGGGGAGGGGGTGGGTGGGGGTTTAGGTTTTTGGGTGGTGATGGATGTTTAATTTTTTTTTTTTTTGTAGTGGGTTTTTTTAGGAGCCTTTGTACCCTTCTTACAATTAGGATCCTTTGTATTTGATCCTTATCCTATATATATATATATATAGGTAGAGGATCTTGTAAAAAGTGCTGAAAGTGTGAGAAGTGTATTATAATACTATATATAATACTATATAACAAATTATAACACTATAGGTTGTCTGATAGCATGTCTATGATAGATGTATAGTGTTATATTTGTTATATAATGATATATAGTGTTACATAATGTTATATGGTATTATATGGTGTTACATATTGTTATACGGTGTTTATATGGTGTTATATATTATTATATATAGTGTTATAATACACTTCTCACACTTTAGGTCATTTTTACACTATCCTTACCCTATATATATTATTTTAATTGATGGATTAATAAAAGTAATAGGTTATAGATGAGTTTGGGGCTAAGTACCTCTATATTGAGATAGATTGCCCATAACTTGTGGGAATGGATAAATGAAAATAATCCTTGGAATACACAAATTATTTGGTATAGAATATGAAATCTTCACTCTTTCTCCAACGTCCTACACCACACCATGTACTTTTTTTTTTGTTAAATATTATTTTGTTTGTGTATAGTGCAACTACAAAGGAACAACCCATGTGAGTTCAAAAACTAAAGAAACCTGCTGGATGGACATAATTTTGCCACGTGTTATAATTTTTTCAGAATAATTCTGATATGTAACAACTTTTGTCAAGAGAAAGAAAGTTAATATGTTACACATTTTTCACTCATTTACATATATGTAATATCACATGTCATAATTTTTTTGTTTTTAACAAATTTTGCAGGTTTTACGAAGTGTAAAATGTTCGAACTTAAGTTTTACTAGGTTTCAATGTGTAGTGTATGTAAAAACATGTTACATGTCACTGTGTTAGTCTATAAAGTTTAAAAACAAAAAGTTGTTACAGTTGTTTTTGTACGTTTGTAAGATGTTATGAAAAATTAACTTTTTTTAACATCCAATCTCAGCCATACAACTTTTAGATGGATGGTGGAGATTGAGTTTCTTAAATTTATAAGAGTATTCTTATTATCCTTTCCCTATATATATGTTTGTGGGGTAAGGGATAATTATCATTTTTAAAATAATAACTAAAGTTTTTAATGACTGTTAATGTAAGAGACGTAATACGATTGAAAAAGTTAACATAAAGGATGATAGGGTGAAAATATAAAATATAAAACATGCAATTTTATATATAAAACATGCAATCTTATATAAACGTAAATAATATTTTCTGTAATTTAGTTACCCACATGTATTTATTTTAGATTATTTTATGAATCTTTTTATATAAATAAACAATAACTTGGTAAAATTAATGTCTCTTAGAAGGTAGATCTTAGGTTCAAATCTAGGTACGAAAGTAATTTAAAATTTTTGTTGTAAACTGTAAAATAGAAAATAAACAAAAACTTATAAATTGCTTCTTTAAAGAAAAACTAAAAGTAATACTAAAAAACGATGATCGTCCTTCTACGTGTGCCGGCCTGGTTTTGGGCTGATTTTGTTTGTAATGAAGTTCACTTTAAAAAACAATTATTTTTGACTTCTAGATAGAAAATTATTTTCCCGCCATATGTGAGTGTGCGTGTGTATATATATATATATATATATATGGGAGGGTTATCTTGAGAACACTCAATTTTGTGAGAACATTAGGAACAATTTTCATCCATAGATCATCCTAAATTAAGGGCTAAGATTAGATGGGCTAAATTAAGGGTTAAATTAAAACATAAAGGGTATTATTGTCAAAACATAAAACACAAAACCCACAATCAAATTCCCTCCGCAAATCCCCAAACGATACAACGAGCATTTCTATCTTCTCCTTCAAGAAATTGAAAACCATCCATCTCCCTCAGCAAATCATCGACAACAGAAGCATGAATGTTCGCATCCATTAACACCGTTCGCAGCCGTAAGCATCACAGCATCACCGTTCTTCATGTACGTTACTGTTTATGCTGTTGTATTCATTACAATATTAAAAATCGATACAGATTCATAGCATAATTTCACCGTCTAATCGATTGAACTTGTCCTCGTGCTTCAATTTGTTCAATCGGTTCGATTCGGTCAGCTTTAATACGAAATATCGGATTATACGCCTGTATTTTTCTCTGTTGAGCTGTAAGTGTTTCAAAATTGTTGTGTATTTCTGTTGTTCTACTGTTCTACATGTAACTGATATACATCATTATTACTCACATAGATATTACAATTTTAGGTTTAGGTAATGGAGTACTTGAGGTTTAGCTCTGTATTTTGATAAATTATTTAACAACTTGTTGAAACTACTCATATATAGTGTTACTGATTGATATAATGTCATATGGAATTTTGTAGTCCATTCGATTAAATTTGTATTTGAGCTTCAGTCGGTTTGATTCGAATAATTCTTTTACGAATTTTCAGATCATACACCTGTAGTTTCCGCTGTTGAGTTGTGACGGTTTTGTAATAGTTGTGGTTTCGTAATACTCGGTTAGATTTGACGATATTTGACTATAAAATCATGTCTAATTGATGTTATAGATCCAAATCGTGAAATCGATGTTGTTACTAGTTGTCCAGTTCATATTAGCTTTAGCATAACTAGTAATATTAAGCTATTTTATCACTTTTTGTATTAACTGCAATGAACTGATATAGCCATTTATCAGTTATTTTACTTCAATTGCTATGAATTCTTATAGATTTGACGTTATTTGTCTGTATATGCATGTCAAATTATAAGTTTATGACCTGGATTGGATATGAGATTCAGTTTTTCGTTAATGTGCAAAACCTAACATCAGATAATGTGATAATCTGTAAGGTATTGACTATTTCTAGTTTTTTATATAAATATAGTTCAAATACTCTCGCATTAAATGCATAGTTGTCAAATGCACAAGGCGCAAAATGTGAGCCTTGGGCCAAGGCACAAGACACTTAAAAAGCGAGGGGCCGGAGATAAGCAAGATACATGTTTTTAACTGATTCCTATTGTTTTAACAGAAGAAAAAAGGAAAATAGATGGTGACAAAAGTTGCTGAAAAACAGACAAATAAACTCGAGCTTGCCACATGTGGAAGTTTGTAATATAAAAAAAATATATAATAAAGTTTACACATGTCTATATAAGATATTTACACATGTCTAAGAAATCTGTTTACACATGTGTATATCATCTTGGTTAGCATTGAATTAAAGTGATAAATCAATTTACACATGTTTACACATGTGTAAATCATCTTGGTTAACATTGAATTAGAGTGATCAATCAATTTACACATGTTTACACATGTGTAAATAAGATGTTTACACATGTGTAATTAATCTGTTTACACATGTGTAAATAAGTTGTTTACACATGTGTAAATCATCTTGGTTAGCATTAAATTAGAGTGATCAATCAATTTACACATGTTTACACGTGTGTAAGTATGTAGATCATCTTGGTTAGCATTAACTTAAAGTGATCAATCAATTTACACATGTGTAAATCATCTTGGTTAGCATTAAATTAGAGTGATCAATCAATTTACACATGTGTAAATAAGTTGTTTACACATAGAAATCTGTTTACACATGTGTAAATCATCTTGGTTAGCATTGAATTAGAGTGATCAATCAATTTACACATGTGTAAATAAGATGTTTAGACATGTGTAAGTGATCTGTTTACACATGTGTAAATCATCCTGGTTAGCATTAAATTAGAGTGATCAATCAATTTACACATGTTTACACGTGTGTAAGTATGTAAATCATCTTGGTTATCATTAAATTAAAATGATTAATCAGTTTACACATGTGTAAATAAGATATGTCTTAATCATCTTGGTTAGCATTGAATTAGAGTGATCAATCAATTTACACATGTTTACACATGTGTAAATAATATGTTAAAAATATGTGTAAGTAATATGTTTACACATGTGTAAATCATCTTGGTTAGTAATGAATTTGAGTGATTAGTCAATATACACATGTGTAAGTAATCTAAGTTAATGATTAGTGATTAAGATGTTTACACAAACTGCTACTAATGCATACTACTTAACAATGTGGTTTAAAATAGTTTTGCGTATAGTTTGAAAAGGAATCATTAAACAGTTTGACTTTTTAGGAGTCAACCCTATTTTGAAACACACCATTTATGTCTTCAACATTGCTATTAATTGTTTATGTCATTTGAAAAGAGTAGACTTTGGATTCGCCGTGCTAGCGAAAGCCAAACTCGGATACCAGCCCAATTGTGCTACTTTTAATACCCTTATTAGGGGACTATGTGTTAACGATAAGTTGCATCAAGCGATCAAGTTGTTTGATCGGATGGGATTGAACCTAGTGTAGTAACTTACGGGACGTTGATTAATGGTCTTTGTAAATTGGGAGATATTTGTTCAGCTGTTGTTTTGCTTCAGAAGATGGAAACGTCTACTTGTCCACAGGGGATTATCCAGTACAGCTGCGTTATAGACAACCTTTGCAAGCGTAAACGATTTGTTGAAGCGTTGAAGCTTTTTACAGAAATGAAAAGGAAATGTGTCGCCTAATGTTGTGACGTATACTTGTTTGATTCATGGTTTGTGTAGTATACACTCGTGGGATGAAGCACTTGAGTTATTGAGTGAAACTTGAGTTATCACCATACCCTAACCTTGCCTGAAGCTTAAAATCGTCGACGTTGTCTCCAATCACTAGCAGATTCAAGCAACCATGATTCAAAATACATCACGGGCAGTCATGACACTCCCCTAATCTCTGGTGAATGCATTCGATTTTTCGATTTTATACATTACCCTGCAACTAAAGAGAATAATTTTATGTAGGAAATTATGCCATATTTGTAGTTCTGATACTATATAAAATATTATGAACTCTTGATTCGTGTAACTATTCCTGAATTTTCAAATTGATCCCTTGCCTGTTGCTTGCCCTAACATCAATTTCGAGGGTGTTTGGTATTGCTTATTGCATTTGATATAAGAACAAACTGTTTTGAGTGTGTTTGGGATTGCTTTGTTTCTTAAAAAAAATAAAACAAATAAACAATTTTAGTATGCACTCCTAAGCACACCTGAATCTTTAGAGCTTGATTTGTATATGGGAGCCCTATGGCCCATTTTACGCTTCCAGCCCCTTAATAAATCTTGTTTTCGATTCCTGGTTTGATGAGTTTAGACCTAGGCAGTTAAGGCTCAAGACGCAAAAGCTAAGCATGTCAGCTAGGCGCAAGACTCTTTAAAGACCCACATCCATTCCAGGCCATTTTTAGTTGTTTTAGATTTGTTTTCAGCTAGTTTAGCATGTTATTGGCTTGTTTAGGTTGATTTTTGACTTGTTCAATGCGCCTTTGCGCCATGTTGAAGGTGGTTTTGCAACTTTGCTGCACCTTACCTTGGTTTAGGACCCAAATTCAGAGTCACTGCTGGTGATTTTACAGTTTTTGTGGGTCTCGATAAGTGAATACTCGAGACTACTGGTCATGTTCGCTTGATCTAAGAAGTAAAGAAGATGAAACCCACAAACAAAAAATATAGAATGAACAAACACAGGTTAAAGATGAGATTTTAATAATTCGTGCGCGTTTTAATGGTATCCTCGATCATAATCTTCTACGATAAGCTCATTTTACACATAAAAATCAGGTAATCATGTGTTTTTTTTTCATGCAGCTAATAGCCGAAGATTTAGTGGCTGATGGGTTTCTTTTATTGTGGGTCTAATGAAGATCAGATTGCTGGTGTAGTAACTCCTGCAGACTATGGTATGAAGAGGGGGTTGCTATACGTGATACGTAAACAATAATGATGTAGTTTTCATGTAGTAGCGTTATGTTGAGAAGGGGCATAACCAAGAAAAAATGTATTTATTACATATTGGTATATCATTTGTAGTATAACATGCAAACTCAGTTGTCAAAATCTTTATTCAATGGATATGAAGTCGTTTATAAGTTGCCTCGTATCACCAATTACATTATGTAAGTGTGTATTTTATATATGTGTAAAATGTCTTAATATCCACTAGATGTTAACATTGTCTTCAAATTTTTAATGTGTTGTGTATATAGATAATTTCCACGCCCATAAAATAGTGTGGTGTGTTATATATGTCTTAATTAACTACTCCAAATCATCAACATACTAAAGTCTAAAATAACAAATTAATATAAAGAATCCTACACATATTTTGTACAAAACCCAGCTTCAACAACTAAACAAGCACAATAAAAACTGTTCCCGGTGTGTAAAAAAGGTATTACACCATAATATGTAACTGATGAACACATCAATAATATCATCAACTTCTGAAAAAGATAAACAAAGAACCAAAAAATAAAATATCCACCAGTCACAGGCAAATCTGTAAAAAACACCATACGAAACAAGAAAGACGATTATTATTAGTTTATTACTAGCTAGATCGCGACTCGGCTCGCCTGGCTTCATCTGGATTCGAAGGGAACAACTCCACATAATATGACCCGATCATGAACCTATCTTTACACAACACTTGCTTTTCCACCTCAGTTTTTTCAAACGTCATATACGCCTCTCCTGACACCTTCCCATCCGGCCTGCAAGCAATGTGCACTTTCTCCTCTACAACTTTATAATCTTTAAAAAACTCAACAATTTCATCTTTCGTCATGTTAAATGGGAGCCCTTGTAACTTCAGTATCTCCGCGTACTCCGTTTGATCCTTGCCTTTCTCTTTTATAGACCAAGATCGTGACTAACTTCTGCAGTAACCTTTATCGTAAAAGGCTTAGCATCATTATTAACAGAGAACATAGAACAATAATTACACATGTGTAAATCTGAACATGATGGAATGTAAGCAATTAGTAGTTACACATGTGTAAATCTGAACACGATGGGATACAAGAAATTACTATTACACATCTCCTGTGTCAAGATGTTAAATAGCCCACATTACCCTTAATTGTTTGTCTTTGTAAAGAAATGAGTAAGTAATTACACAGGTGTAAAACAAAATAGGAAATGAACACTGATATTACATTAAAAGAAGCAACAACTACACAAATGCTTCATCCAGATCATCAAATTGTTACTCGTGATTGAAAACAGTTATGCAATTCAACTCGCTATTCCTCACATAAGATTCAAGATAAACCATGACTTCAATTCACCAAATAAAAATAAATTAGGGCAAATTATGAGCACCATATCAGCTGAAATCATGGAATATGTGCAACAAAACTGAGAATTGAAATCGAAGAACACGTGTAACAACATCGACAAATTGAAATCATGGAACATATGACCCAAAATCGACAATCGTTAAAGATCAGAAGTGAATGACGATAGAGAAATTGATACCTGCAAATTAGTTCACGAAATCGTTGAAGATAACTTAGAAATCGTTGAAGATGGTGATGGATTCTGAATCGACTGAAGATTTTTTAGCAGAGTAATCATTGAGTAATTCAAAGGTGATTGAAGATTGCCGTAATCATCGTACGCTAATTTCATCAAAAGAAGCTTTGATAATTTTGAGTACCGGCAATGGAAAAGGGAATTGGTATAATTACTAATTTAACCTTTTTATTAAAAATAAGGAAATATAAATGAGTGGCTGAGAATTGTTCTCGTGGTTCTCACAAAAAATGAGTGTTCTCATTTAAACTCTCCCATATATATATATATATATATATATATATATAGGGGAGAGTTATCTTGAGAACGCTAAATATTGCGAGAACCGTGAGAACGAATGAAAAAACCAATCAAAACCAATTTTTTTAATACAAATCTCATTGTAATTAAGATACAACATCAAGAAAAGAATTTACAACATTAAATAATTCATTTTTCTTTCAAAATCACTCTTTTTAGTTTTTTTTACACATGTGTAAACATAACAGATTTACACATGTGTAAATGGCAAACTTACACATGTGTAAATTTTCTTTATTTACGAATTTGCGTAAATTTAAACGTGTAAATTTAATTTCTAACATTGTATTCGAATAATAATGATAAGTGTAAAAATATTTTTTGAATTTGAATTGTTTTTGACCAAGTTCTCGTGGTTTTTTCATTTGTTCTCACGGTTCTCGCGATATTTAGCGTTCTCATTTAAACCCTCCCCTATATATATATATATATATATATATATATTTGAATAGTATTAATCATATTTTTGAATTGAAATAAATTTGTAACGTCAAATCATAATTTTGTTTATTTCCTGTACATATAAAATTTTATAAATCAAACTTATAAATCGAATTAAGTTCCTTTTTATCCACACAACATAAGGTTCTCGTATCGTTTGTGTACATGTGTCTACATATTCATAGTATGTACGTGTATAAAAAGATATTGACAAACCCTAAAGGCCCCTACTACTCAACAATCATCTCTTCATGGCACCCCACATTAGCAATCATTGCGACTTCTTCCTATTATAGGAGAGAAGGTTTGAAAATGCATAACCAATCAACCAGCTAAAGATCGACACATCATCCGTAACGATGACATGGTGTTCCACATCACATCACACATGCCTTTATATACATTCCTATTGGTGAATAGAGTGGCGGCCTTCATGGGTACGTAATTTTATTTTATAATATAACCATTCATGTTGTTTCTTATGAACAGTATTAGAATTGGACAAATTTTAGATACTATTTAAGATAATGCCATGACCCTTCATTTACCATCACAAAGGCACCACTTGCTTGTCTGCCTAAGAGTAATCATCATTAGTTTAGTATGACCAACTTCTCCAAATTAAAAGGAAGAGAGACAAAAAAAAAGGGAGGAATAGAAAGAGAGAGAATGAGAGATAGAGTTAGAGATGAGGGAAAGTGGAAAGGGAGGAGCCGACAATGGTTGGGCTATGTAAAGATAAGAGAAAACAAAAGAGCTGCTGTTATTGAATAGAAAATTAAGTTTGGGATATTAAAATCCAAATAACCAAAAATTGAAATTGAAGGCACTCAAAGAGGTTTCTGAAACTGGAAAATAAAAAATCCAAATAAGTTAAACATAATTAAATAGGTTCAAATAATAAAATAATAATGTTATTCTACATATATTAAATATAAAACAAACTCTTTTAACGTATACAAATTTTAATTTTTGCTATCTATGTATAATATCTTCATGTGTTACCTTACTCCATTGGCACATATGATTTGCTACATGATAAAAAGATCGCTAGATGCATACAATAACAAAAACGTCCTGAGTTTCAATTGTCAGTATAGTTAGTTATGAAAACAATTATATTGTTATTTTGCACATGCTTAACTCCCTATCCTATCTAAATGGGCGGTGATTTTTTCTTCTAGGAAAATAGATGAAAAAAGGTATATATTTTTAATTTTTATTTTTAGTTGAACACATCTATGCGTATGGTAGGTACTATTAGAATCATTATTGATATTAGTTTTTATTGTTTTCAATTGATGGAAATACGTGCCAACATCATTTAATTTGGTCATATAATGATTCAATTATTTTCAGGTTTTCTTTTTCAGTTGTTATATCGAGTGACGGTACCATATCGATAACGTAATAGTCCAAACCGATACCAACCAAATGTCCGCCGCAACGCGCGGAGGAATCCACTAGTTCAATAATATATAATGAACAAAACATCTAGATTAAACATTTTAAAAATATTGTCTAAAAGTGGTGAGGGCACAACTAGAAAACTGTTACTATTCTCACGTTAATTTCTGTAAGTCTTTGTCTGATGGACCGGACCCATAAGCTGAGCTTTGACCAAAGCTTGGCGCTTCAAGGTAATACTTAGCGCTTTGGCCAAAGCTCGGCGCTTCAGGGTAATACTTAGCGCTTTGGCCAAAGCTCGGCGTTTGAGTGGTTTTTTTTTTTATTTTAATTCAAAAATGCACCTATACTAGTCGAATTTTGACGTATTTTGTTATTACACGTCATTTTTTGAAGTATATGGTCTATACGGCACATTTCGGATAAGTTTGCTTACGTGTGTTGCCGTATTCCATGATTGGTCGTACGGGTCGTGTCGTGTCGGTGACATTCGGTGTTCGGGTTGGCATGACACATGATAGAAGCGCATCTTTTGAACAATAACAATCATAAACACGACCCGTACGGCCAAAATACGTCATAATACGATCAATAATACGCCATAATAATCAATCTACACACTAATACGACACTTACAGATAATAAACGTCACGATACCGGATGTCACCGACATGACCCGAACGGCCATAATACGCGATAGTACGGAACAATAGTGACAACACACGTCATAATACGACATTTAATGACAAAATACGTCAAATACTGATCCGGTAGGACACGTATAGATACAAAACGACACGTTGGACTACAAGTGAAATCGAAACAGAATCACATGAAATCATGGAATACGACAACACACGTAACCGAACTTATCCGGAACGTGCTGTATAGACCATATACTTAATAAAATGACGTGTAATAAGAAAACATGTCAATATTCGACAAGTATAGGTACGTTTTTGAATTAAAATCAAATTTAAAAAATCATAAAACCATCCAAAGCCGAGCTTTGGCCAAAGCGCTGAGTATTACCCTGAAGCGCCGAGCTTTGCCCAAAGCTCAGCATATAGGTCCGGTCAACCAGACAATTATATTTATTTTTATTATAAAATTTTTATATTTTTTAATTTTCTTACACAATTCCTACAATTTTTTTCTTCCTACACAGTTCAACGGAATTTAATCGTCTTTCCTACACCGTTCCTATGAATATATATTTTCCTACGCAATTCCATAAGAATATATTCTTTTTTCCTACGCATTTCCTATGAAATTAGTTTCTTTTCCTACACAATTCCAACAGAATGTATTCTTTTTTCTTACGCATTTTCTACAAAATTATATTTTTTTTCCTACACAATTCTAACGGAATGTGACTAAACTTGTTTCGTGTTTTTCCTACACATTTCCTGCAGGATACACACTACTACAAAATGGAACATTAAACGGGGTGATTTGGGCTTTAAGACAGGGTTTCTAACGTCGTCTTAAAAAGGCGCGTCTTAAAATGAGGTTTTATTAGACGGGATTCAAACTAGACCCCGTCTTAAACAAGTGGTGAGGGCCAGGGGCTAATATAGTGATTCAAATTAGTGGAATATTTAAGATAAAGAGTAGATTAAATTAGTATGTGTTATTTTTCAATCTAAAAATTTAAACAAATTAGAGGATAGATAATTAAACTGAACATACGGCCTTACGCCTAGGGCATACGGCATGCAAGCAGGATTGGGTGCGAGATATAGCGGTACCTATTGTAACACTACCCCTCCTTTTCGGGGGGAAAGGACTGCTAGGTCGAGGGTTGCTTGCCGAGCCTCTTGAATTGATTTCTCCATTTATCAAAGTTAATTTATTCTCTTATATTTTTATAATATTTGATTTAAAACTTAATTTGACATGTCTATAATATCGCATGCTCGTTAGCTTAAAAACAACTAAGTACGTTGTTTTAGTTAAAAATAATTTTATCAACATTCCGATATAAATTTTAATGAAATCCGATTTGTATTCAAAATAGAACTATTTTTGGTCTCATAAACGTCGTTGGCATGTGTTTAGATCAATATTCTAGAGAACATTGGAATCGAAAACCAAGTTGTATTCAAAATAAATTTTACCCAAAATGGGTGTATATATTTTTATTTATATTATGTAATGTTTGATCGTGTTATTTTTAATTATTATGTAATGTTGTATTTTTTTACGTTTATATTTTACAGAATGTTTTGCTATAAGGGAGAAGGTGCACCATTCGGGTACCCCTTCCGGTTAAGTACCCGCATCGGTAAATTGCTGCTACCCATTCAGGTAGGGTGTTTGGCTTGGTTTCACGAGTATGCATACCTGCTTAGGGTAGTTGTGGTGAGTGTGTGATTGGTAGATAGAGTAAAGAGGTGGAGCCTTTGGTTCTAAGGGTGAAGGGAGTGGGCGGCAAAGTGGGTCGGCAAACCTGTTTGCCCAGCGGTAACACCGCCGCCAAGGGGTGTTTACCGATCGGTTTTGATATCAACCGGCAAAGGTTCACCGAAGCGGCAAATGTGATGTTTGTGACCCTTGGACTTCTCAACGGCTATATAGCCTTTTAAAACAAATGTCTCCGAGGAAGAAGCCGACCAAACACCGTCATCACCATCAGCGAAGCCGACCAAGCACCGGCAAACCCACTTCCACCATTTTTTTCCGGCGGATGTGATTTTCTGGCGGCTGGAACCGGTGGTGGTGGAGGTGATCGTGATGGAGCTGGAACAGGTGGTGGTGGAGGTGATCGTGATGGAGCTGGAACCGGTGGTGGTGGAGGTGATCGTGATTTTCCGGCGGCTGGAAACGAAAATTTCCGGTAGACTTCCGGAAGACAGAAACTTGCAGCGGGCATGTCTTAAAAAAATAAAAAATAAAAAAAAATAGTTTACCAATTCCAAAGTGTTTAACCATTGCCAACACTTTTCAGCAAAGTTTAAACTTTTTCTCCTCTCTGACGTGGCACTCTCTGATTGGTCCATTTTAAAGTTTGTCACTTTCACCTGTTTAACCACTCCCTTCACCCTAAAGTAGATGAAAGGAATGTTGCAAGTGATTTAGTGATATTAGAGTAGTTGTGAGTAAAAATAAGATGGCAGTGTATGATTATTGAGTAGGGCTGTAAACGAACCGAACGTTCAGCGAACAGTTCGTGAACCGTTCGGCGGGAAGTTCGTTTATGTTCGTTCGGTAAGCTTAACGAACGAACATGAACAAAAGATTTCGTTCGATAAGCTTAACGAACGAACACGAACAAATGTCTCGTTCGTTCGACTGCGTTCGTGAACGTTCGGTAATATGTTCATTTATGTTCGTTCGTGTTCGTTCGTTTATGTCCGTTCGTGTTCAGTTTTTTATGTTTATTTTTCTAAAAGTTTTTAATGTTTTATTAATTTTTTACTACCCCCCATATGTATTATTTCCCTCTCTCTGGCCTCTCTCTCTCTTTGATACCACACTTCTTCATTCAGCCTATCTCCAATCAATTCAACCAAATATCATCCATCCCTTCAATCTTTAAATGGTTATATTTAACTACTTTCTTTGTGTACAATGTTTAAGATTAACTGTGCTTTTTTTAATTTTCAAAATTAAAGTTCATTTGTGTTCGTGGTTAGTGTTCACGAACTGTTCGCGAACAACCAAAATTCCTTAACGAACGAACACGAACACAAACTTCTGTTCGTCATGTGTTCGCGAACAGTTCACGAACATCTAAATTTCCTTAACAAACGAACATGAACATAGCCTTGTTCGTGTTCGTTCGGTTCGTTTACAGCCCTATTATTGAGTTCTATACTAGATGAAAGGAGTGCCCATTCCTTAAGAAAAAAGAGTATGTAAAATAAATAGAACTAAATAAAGAAAAAAAAAAGGAAAGATTGAAAGCATGTTGAAACATGGAATGTGGATTCAAGGAAAGGACATTACATCAACCTAATTAGCTGTGCTAACATGGATTATCTTATCAATTAACTTACAACAACAACTATATCCCATAAATAACAAAGCTAGTGGTAAGGTCAGGAAATGATAAAACGTAGGCAAATCTTACATCTATCCATATGATGGAGGGATTTTATTAATTAGCTTATGATAAGCTATTTAAGTCTATGTAGTTTATGACACTACAAGATTATTTATGTCCAAAAAAACACAAATTCGTGATGGATATCACTATGTTCCCAAGATTGGCGACCACCACCATTCCGATCGTAAAATTTGTGACCCTTTATATTGGGTTGCAAACCATTGCGACAGTTTTATTTTTGTCGCAAAATGGTTGCGGAAAATTGAAAGAAAAGTATAAAATTGCTTAATCATTTGGCATTTTTTTAAAATCATATTAAAGACATCAAAATGAACTTTACATCAATATCGCAGGTAAGCGAACAACAAGCTGCGCCGCTACCCCTTTCTGAATAGCAAACCCTAGCCTATTAAAGACAAACCCCTGCCCCCCTGTTGATGAGCCATTGTTGTGGACAACATGTTGGACCTTAGTCAGCAAACGGATAGCTTCTGGAGCTAGGGATCCAAAGGTGTCGAAGGCGAAGGGGACAAATGCATGTTGGTTATCAGCACATGCTTTAGCGTGTTTATCCACCTTTTTTGATTCTGCTTTCCTTACAGCTTGTCCTGCTACAAACCCGCTTTCTCTTAAATCAGCTAAGGGGGAGACTCCTGTGAGATCTACACAAGCATGTTTCCCTCCCGCCCAGCCAAAGACGAGCAGGTCCGCTGGTCTCAATGTAGATCTCACTTCCATGGGGTCTGTAAGGAAATTCACAAGGGTCTCCTTCTTGGCAGAAATCCCCGCTCTCCTCAAGATGTCCCCCAAAACATCCCTCACCCAGTCATGCCGGTATTTGAAACCAGGGAGTTCCTTGCAATGAACAACATGCTCCCCATATTTATCCATGCAGGCTTTACAGCAGATTGGGCAGGTTTCGTCTTCTGGATACATAGGAATCATCAGCCGGTATTTGAGGATAGCCCTGTACTCAACAGCCGACATGCATTGCCCCAGCCCCTCGATCGGGATAACAGTAAAAAAGTCTTGCGCATGGGGACCTTTCAAGCACTCAATCACCGCCTTCTGGCGGGGAGACAGATCAAATGTTTCTCCCAGACTCCGAGCGATTTTCTCAAATAGAGCATTCGCCAAAGTTTTTTGTGGCTTTGGGGGGGCGGTGTCCATATTAGAGAAACCGCCAATGTCAAAGTCTGAAAGAGAGACACTTAAATACTCGAGGGCCTGTTGGTAGTCTACGTCAAGCTTAACAACCCCACTGTTCCGAAGGATATGGTTTTGCAATACACACGACTGAGCTCTAGACGCCACAAAAGCATAAACTCCAACATCCCGAGCTGAGAGGAGGCCCAAACCACCCAGACGCATCGGCAAAGATGCCAAACGCCACTGAAGGTCACCAAAGTAGCCCCCCCCCCCCGCAAACAACAATGTCTTCAATAGCCTCTCGGAGACCATCGTCAAAACAGGATACCGCATTTGCCATCAAGTGAGGTTGGCAGGTCCGCAGCCCAAACAGTAACTTGGCTACCCCCATGCATGACCTTAAAAGAAGAAGCTCGCACTGGGGGTCCTGTAAGCAGGGCAAGAGTTTCATAAGGTCAACCGCTGTCGATGCCCGCCGCCCTGCTAATTCCACGATAAAAGCAGAATCTCGGCTAACCGCCCCCCCAAGGAGCTTAACCCCCCTCACAGGTCTACCTATCCCTCTCGGGAAAAGGCCGTCCTGCACCTTGAGACCGTCACACGATGGCCAGTACACTTCCGTTTTCTTAATATTGAGATGGAGCCCAATGGATGGTCCCTCCGTGTTGATGATGTCCAAGGCTTTAGCAACTTCCATTGCATTACCTATGATCGTGCCATCATCCAAATACCAAGCATGAAAGGGCAGGTTACAGTGCTCCTGCACACGGAGAATAAGGGGATGTAAGGCTAGGGCAAAGAGGAGGGCCCCCAAGGGATCTCCATGTTGCACTCCAGTGGTGGCCCCAATACACTCGCTGCCAACATACAACCGAGCGGGTTGGGCGTACAGGAACTGGACCCACCGATAGATAGATGGGCAACGCTGGTGGACCTGTTGGAGGAACGCTGAGCGGTCAACCATGTTGAAAGCATTGGTGAAGTCTACCGTAAGCAAGGCCATGGACCCATCTTCATGAAAGGAGTTAAGGAACTTGTTCGCACTATGAAGCACCGCCTCCGCCCCATTTGGTGTACCAACCCCGAATTGAAAATCCCCCAAATAATGGGCCATGTCCTTCCCAACCTTTTTCATAGCCACTTTAGAGACCAACCTACGCCAGATGCCACCCACGGCGATAGGCCTAATACCATTATCAGGTTTCAATAAGGGGGTGAGGGGGGCTGAGGCCACGAACTCTGCCAACTCCTTAGGGCAAAGCCCCTCAAGCCATAGGTTGACGACTCCAGTAATAGCTGTGAGCAGACCTGAGGAACTTACCGACCCCTCACAACCAATAGCGTCCAACAAGTGTTGGGCTCGCATCCGATCTCTGCCACAAGATGTCCCTCTAGGGAAGGATTGGATACATTTAAGCACGCAATCCTCTGCTGTAATAATAGTGGATTGGACAATGGGGTTGGAAGGCAGTGATGGGGGTGGCATCACCGGGTGTTTATCAATAAGGGCTTTCATGGTTGACTCTCCAAAGGGGGCAACCCCACTAGAACATAAAACTTTGACCGCCGCCGTAAAATGCCCATCCCTGACCTTCCGCAGGCATTGCTTGATATTGGGATCCTTTTTATTGTCTTCGCCCCTTACGGAAACCCTCCTAGGCACCTCAGAGTCCCCCCCCCCACTGCTCAAGAGAGAAGAGACCAGATCTGTAAAACCAGACCCATCTTTCCACAATGCAAGCGCCTGCAAGATGCTGCTGCACTGCAGGGATTTTCTATTTCCTGATCTCCGCTCTTGCCTAGAAGAAGGTCTGACAACCCTCAGTGTACAACACGGCAACAAAAGCAACTGAACCCAATTTTCAACCGAGCCTGGAGACGCCACCACTTTACGTAGGGCACCTGTTAAAACCTGAGCGAAGGCCATTCGACAACTTGGGGGGATGCATTTAACGGTTTGAAAACGGAATGAAAAAACACGCTCGAGAAGGGCAACATCGGTTACCACCCCTTCCGGGGAAAGTACGAGAGGGACGGCAACCACTTGACATGGCTTCCTAATCCCAACAATGAAATCGTCCACGTCTCCCGAGATTTGAGTAAAAGACACCATCTCATCAGCATGTTTGCACCCCCTACTAAGGGCATGCAAAACCATGCACTCCCCACATAACCATTTGTCTCGTGCCCTTAGGACTTCCCCCACATCCAGAAAAAGGTCTAAATCCTTAGCGATAGCCTCCTTCACATAGATCTTCCTGTTTTCAGTCTTAAGGTGGGTGCTTTGCATGTGTTCAAGAAGGCGAAAAAACCCACTAGACCCCGGTTTACCATCCTTGCATTCGTGGAAATGCTTTAGGGGGCAAGCCCTTAACCCACTATCACATGCTGACGCCAGCCCAACAGTCTTGACGTTTCTACCTCTACGCGCGGGGGCCATGCACAAAGTCAAACGCAAACAGAAAAGCAACACAATAAACCGCTAACTCGAGGGGAGTTAGGGGTAAAAGACAAAGAAAGAGAGGGAGCAAAAGAAAAGACCCTCTATAAGCCGGGGGAGGGTAGCAACCCCAAATTGCCCACCCCTCAAAAATGCCCCTCCACAAACGTGTCACCCCATAACAAAATCAAAAAGATATAATCTCTGCACAAACGTGGCACAAACTTGTTAGGACCGGTTTAGACTCCTAAAAGATTGCGAACCGCTATGACCCGGATCAAATTCACACAACCTGGCCCATAACGTACGAACTGAGTACAATTCCAAGCGACCTGGTTCACAAAGACACGACCTGGAACACTTCTAAATCACTTCACACGACTTGAATAACTATCTCAAACGACCTGGAAAGCCTATAACCACTTCATACGACCTGATATGTCCAAACCATGCGAACTGGGATCACTAAATGACCATTTCGTGCGATCTAGTAGTACTTTTCAAACGAACTGGCTGAATTTCAAACGAATTGAACCTTTTAAACGAACTGGCGACCATCAACACTGCCGAAAAAAACTTGTTTCTCGCAACAATCAACACTGCCGACCATGTTCTTCAGCTTCGACCACAAATCTGTTTACCGCCTGCAGAGGATTTCAGATCTGAGGCTTCTAGATCTGAGGATTTCATTCCGTACCGGTTGTTTAGAGGATAATGGATCTGAGGTTTTCAGAGTTTTCCAAGATCTCCACCTTCAGATCTGTGTCACCACCTGGAATGGATGCTCGATCGTCAACAGGCGGTTTGCCGGAAAAGCCTGCAGCAGCGGCACCTTCGATTTGACGCTGAAAAGGGGGACGGGAAAAGTATAAAATGAAAATTGGTATGTACGTGACCGTATAAATGGATTGCGAATTTGAGAAATTAATATTTTGAAGAGTTAATTGCCATTTTTGCCCCTGAAGTTTGGGCACATTTGCCATTTTCGTCCAAAATGACAGTTTGGTACCATTTTGCCCCTCACGTTTGGCCATTTTTGCCATTTTCATCCAAATCTCTAACCTAGTTAAAAATCTCTAACCTAGTTGGACGAAAATGGCAAATGTGCCCAAACCTCAGGGGCGAAAATGGCAATTAACTCTTTTTTTAATTTAATTTTTTATATTTACTCTATAAAATACAATTGTTTAATTTAATTTTTTAAAAAGTTCTCTAACATAATTGTTTATTATATTTTATAGAGTAAATATAAAAAATTAAAGAGTTAACTACCGTTTCGACCCGTACCGTTTCGAGCCGAACCGTTTCGACGCGAACCGTTTCGACCCGTACCGTTTCGACGCGAACCGTTTCGACCCGTACCGTTTCGAGCTGAACCGTTTCGACGCGAACCGTTTCGACGCGAACCGTTTCGACCCGTACCGTTTCGAGCCGAACCGTTTCGACGCGAACCGTTTCGACCCGTACCGTTTCGACGCGAACCGGTTCGGCGGCGAAACGTTTCGCCCCGTACCGTTTCGAGCCGAACCGGTTCGCGTCGAAACGGTACGGGTCGAAACGGTTCGCGTCGAAACGGTACAGGTCGAAACGGTTCGCGTCGAAACGGTTCAGCTCGAAACGGTACGGGTCGAAACGGTTCGCGTCGAAACGGTTCACGTCGAAACGGTACGGGTCGAAACGGTTCGCGTCGAAACGGTTCGGCTCGAAACGGTTCGCGTCGAAACGGTTCGGCTCGAAACGCTACGGGTCGAAACGGTTCGCGTCGATACGGTACGGGTCGAAACGGTTCGCGTCGAAACGGTTCGGCTCGAAACGGTACGGGTCGAAACGGTAATTAACTCTTTAATTTTTTATATTTACTCTATAAAATATAATAAACAATTATGTTATAGAGAACTTTTTAAAAAATTAAATTAAACAATTGTATTTTATAGAGTAAATATAAAAAATTAAATTAAAAAAAGAGTTAATTGCCATTTTCGCCCCTGAGGTTTGGGCACATTTACCATTTTCGTCCAACTAGGTAAGAGATTTTTAACTAGGTTAGAGATTTGGATGAAAATGGCAAAAATGGCCAAACGTGAGGGGCAAAATGGTACCAAACTGTCATTTTGGACGAAAATGGCAAATGTGACCAAACCTCAGGGGCGAAAATGGCAATTAACTCTATTTTGAAACTAAATTTAAAATGTGGGCTGCAAATCGTCAAAAAATTTGCGAAGGTTTCAAATTGCAAAAATTAAAAGAATATAATTAAAAAATTTATCAAATATCAATCGTAAATTTTGTATACGTTTCATTTTGCCATAAAAATGCATAATACCTAGCTTTGTAGTGTACTTTGGCAAACTCTAAAAACACTAGTTAACAATGCGTGTTTTCTCCGGACCTGGTGCCTTGGTGGCTCATGTATGCATTCAACTCTAACCGTTATGGAGGAGGTGATGCATTTCTCTGGTGATTCAGTTGGTTGTTAAAAAAAAAATTGATTGGTTTGGATTTAGGAACACCATAAGATGTCTCTGGTTCTTCTATTGACACCAAGACAAGAGCCATTTGCACATTTCCATAGTTGTCTGTCAAGGACGAAATCCCACCTTATCCATGTGTCATAATCTTGATCTTGTATGTTTCCAATTATTGCCACGAATTCGTTCTTATTACTTTGTATCAATTTCTAACAATTTTGCATTTTCCTCGTTCTTATTACTTTGTATCAATTTCTAACAATCTAAGATTTTGACTATACAATAATTTGAACAAATTATTTCAAAACAAATATCATGCCATAAGCTTATTTCTATCATAACACACACACACACGTGTGTATATATCTATATCAAAAATCAAATAAGGAAGCTTAACTCATATAAAGTTATGAGATGTGTGTAAAGTTCTTATTCAGATATTCGTAGTCATGCTTTAAGAAAAGTTAACTAATTCATTGCCTTTTGTGCTTCACCATAAAAAAGAAAAAATCATGCACAAAAATTAACAACATGATTCACAAACACTTGTTTAGAAGGAATAGACATCATATTCAAAGGTAAACTCGATTTTTTTAACACAGTTAGGAATCCTTCTTAGGCCATGCGTAGCGGGGAGTTATGCAGCGCTATATCGGGCTATAACGTCCCATAGCGCCTCTCAAAACCGCCCCCGGCGTTATGGGGGTTATGAAACATGGTCGTGATATGCATAGCGGCGCCATGGTGGTTTCTCTCTCTCACACACATATATATACATACATATATATATGTATAATTGAAGGGGTAGAACCCCACTACAGACTCAAGTTTTATAACCCTATCATAACTTCCATTTCTTACATATTTATCACGTGTCGTATAAACCCATATCTATGAAGGGTTATAGGACTTGAGTAGTACACATGGTCTTATAATAGCATACACATGGTCTTATAATAACAAACACAACAGAATCACAATCATTTTCTCCTTGTTCACTTCATGGTCAATACTCAATATTCAGAAGATGGTTTAGCTAGGGTGGACTATACGTAGCTGTGTGTACTTTTTTTTAACAGAATTTGTGTGTTGAAAGTACCCCCGATAAGGCTATTCGGTGTGAGGAGCTAAGTCCTTGGAGGATGCCCCTCCACGTCAACGTCACGTCAACATCCAAGGAGGATGCCCCTCCAAGGATGGACCAAAGGAAATGGAGGATGGGCCTATATATGTATATATATGTGTTGTATGTATATGTGTGTGTGAGAAGGGGAGGAACGGCTTGAGCGGCAGCAACAAGACGAAGAGGACGCTGACGCTCCAAGGGAAATGGGAGGATGGAGCGGTGCCGCCCCACGACGGCCCGAGGACGCCCCTATACCGAACAACCTAAAAATGAATATTATTTTTGAAATCAAGAGCCGAGTGGGGCTTGCCAAATGCGTGAGAGGAAGAGGGTAAGTTAAGCATCATCATTTCATTGCTTTATGATATTTAATTGATGCCCCTCCCGCATTGCGGGGCGATAACCGAATAATTCTCAATTAATTAAAAAAACACTAATATAATTTTGCTAGAAAAAAAAACAAAAATGATGATAAGACCGTAATTTTACGGTTGGGCTCAGGGCAAAACTGTAATTTTTCAGGACTAATGAGCCAGTGTTAGGCAGCTAGTTGACACCAAAAAAAATTTAATCGAGTAAACAAATTAAAACAAAAAAACCTTTATAGTTTTGCTAAAAAAAACTAAAACGATGGAAAAAACGTAATTTCTAACTGAGAGCGAAATCATAATTTTAATTCAGGGATAAAATTGTAAATTAAATGGACAAATGAGGGAGTGTCAGGAAGCCGCCGGCAATTTTACACTGGGGGCAAAAATATAATTTACCAGGAAAACAAACAAGAACGATGGCAAAGGCGTAAATTTATTTTTATGTGGGGGTAAAAACATAATTTTGAACTGATGATAAAATCATAATTTTAAAACGGGATAAAATCGTAAATTTGTTGGCAACCACTATTGCCCTTCATGAACTTTGTAGATATTGAATAAACCCTGAAATACCCCCTGGATTTTACAGTTCATTTCATTTCTTTTTTAATATATAGAAGAATTTTGAACTAATGGTGAAATCATAATTTTAAAACGGGATAAAATCGTAAATTTGTTGGCAACCACTATTGCCCCTCAAAGACTTTGTAGATATTGAATAAACCCTGAAATACCCCTGGAGTTTACTGTTCATTTCATTTCTTTTTTAATATATAGAAGAATATATAGAAGAATTTCTTTTTTAATATATAGAAGAATTAATTTCATTACAACTTTACATCTTATGTATCATAGTGGATGATTAAAATGAAAAGAATTTTTTTATAAAAATGAAAATAGTGAGTTTTAAATCAATATATATGCTCAATTTAATACGTGTATTTATTATTATTAAAAGGATATATACGTAATTTTATAACTTTAATTAATTTATTGTATTCCACTAAATTAACCAATTAATTAAACTTGTAACACATTTTTTAAATATATACATTTTAAGACAACCTACTTTATTATAAAGGACAATTTTTGATATGTGTAGAATAAATTTTAATATTTATAGGATATATTTTGAAATATGTAGGATAAAATGTTTTTGCCTAGTTAATGAAAAAGAAAAAATTAATATGAGAAGTTATAAACTATCTAATGGTTACCATTATGCCATTTTTTTTTCCCTTCTCATATTAAGTTTCTTTTCAAATGAACATTCCCCATACATTATGTATGTATAAACATGCGCATACACACACAAAGAGATCTTACGGTGTGTACGAAGCAAAGAGAAAAAAACCAGCGATGACATTTTCATAAATAATTTGATACACTACTAAGGAAAATATTTATACTAGAACAAAATGGAACTAAGGTGATTGTTATTACTCGAAAGTTTTAAAGTAGCGTAATAGTTATTACACTACTTTTAAACTGTAGAGTAATAGTCATGCTAGTGTTGCGCACAATTCACACGTTAAAATCTATTTGATTATCGATTTTTTATTTTCTTTTCATTTTTGCTCTTTACAGCAGATGATAGTTGTAGAAGATGAGAGTTGGAGAAAGTGAATTATAAATTAAAGAGCACAAAAAATGAACCATGGTTAGATTGAAAAGGAAGAAAAAAATGTGAGATGAAGAAAGATTGAGCATAAATTAAAATATAATGTCATACCTGAAAGCTTTGTAATAGAAAGAAGAAAAAGAAAGAAAATATGCGTGATCCATACTTGGATACCTGGAAACTTTGAAGGTTGAAGTTGAAGATGAGAATGGTTGTGCATCAAATAATTATTATACATTAAATAACTTCATAAAAAAAAGTGTATTTCTTTTTTTTCTATTATAATATATATTTTCTTCTTTTTTAATAAGATATGTTTATTTATTGAAAATTCAAATTTCCTTTTAAGTAGTCTTAGTATTTTCTTTACTTTTTATTTTTATTTACTAAAAACCCATTACAGAATTATTATATATACGAGATGTATATGGGTGTCTCCACTCCCCATCCATTCGCCCTTCCGGAGCCCGCTGTTGGGATGGACACACCTTTACAAGGCAGCAAGACTACCTCTAACGTTTCTATTGTAGCAACCAACCCCTTCCATAACGGCGTTGGTTTTTGAATATGCGGGCGGGTCAAAAGTAAAAGACAAAAGGTTTTATTTAAATATCGTGTGGTGGGTAAATGATGTGATGGAAATTGAGAAGGGTAAGAATATTTGTTGGCTAGAAATGAAATAAGGATTTTTAAGGATATAATGTGGTAGATAACATAGCAGGCCCATAAAGGCCTAAGGACATACATAACGTTGGAGATAGTGTATGAAGTAAATCGTCCGATTGAGTTTTTAAGTATATGGAAGGGCATAATATGTGAGTACATGGTAGGGCTAGGTATTATATTTTTCTTTTCACTATTTTTATTTTTAATACCATATTTTATTATGAATGAACTATTTTACTAACAAAGTATTTGTAACTATAATAAGTTATATAGTTTTTTTAAATAATTTGATTGTAAATAAAAAAAGAATCTTAATGAAAATATGTGCACAATGGTGATGATTTGAAAATGTAAAGATTTGTAAAGTTGTTTCTAAGGCTAAGAGTCATAATAAAAATATGTGCACAACGGTGATGATTTGAAAATGTAAAAATTTGTAAAAATGTTTATAAGGCTAAGAGTCATGAGATAACTCCCAGCTTACGTAGAAACTTTTGGGGAGTTATGGGGGCGTGAAACACCGCCTCACGTGGCGTTAAAGGGAGCATTATGAGGCATTTGGTTATGCTACTAACGGGCATGAGAAGGTTTGGTCGTTGGCTCTAATCTTTTTCCACTAATCATAATTTTTCTTTCTTTTTTATTTTTAGTTTATTATATTTATTATTATTTAGCGGGGTGGTGGATAGTTAAAACTTGTGAAATCATTACACACTAAAGGTGGAAAAAAAAATTATTGGGATCTCATAATTACATAACACTTCTATGAGACACTTTATGACGTAGTGGTTAAAAGACAAGGGTGAAAGAAGAAAAGTAAGTGTCTCTAAAACTCCTAAATCAATCCCTAATGGTTATTAGGGACTGATTTTGTCAGTTCCAAGTCAGTCGTAATTGCTTAGTCCTATATACTTTCATTAGTAACTAAAATTCAGTCCCGATTGTATGACACCAATAGAGACTGACATTCAATCTCCTATACGCATAAAATCGGTCCTCAATCTATGTTGTCGTACAACATCATTTCAGTCTCGAATACATTTCATCGGTGACTGAAAATCAGTCCTTGATATTAGGCCTTTCAGGACTAAAAATCAATACTTAAATCTTGTCTATTTTGTCCTAAATACATTTAATTAGCTTCGGGTTCCATGACAATTCAGTCACAAAAAATCAGTCAATAATATAATTCATAACTGGTAAATTAGTTCCATATACTATGTATCTGAGACTGATTGATCAATCCTCATAATTTAGTCCCAAATGATCACTTTTCTTGTAGTGTACTTTTTGAATCCTTATGTTTTAGTGGTTTTAACTAATTGAGTCCAAAATCAAAAAGTTTAACGCCCTGAGTCTTTATCACTCATTTTATAACATTTCGAGTCCAACTTTTTAATACTTGTCCTTTTGATTTTGAAGTGGTTAAACCATTAAAACACAAGGACTCAAAACGTTATAAAATGAACGCTTAAAGACTTATAACATTAAACATTTTTTATTTGTGTAGCCAAGTGGTTAAACCCACTAAAATGAAGGGACTCATAATTTATAAAGTATGTCAAATAAGATGATAAAAATGAATTAGTCATAACACAAGATCTCAGATTTAATTTTGTTAAAACATGTACGGAGAATTTGTGAGCACATGATAAGTTGATTAATGGTTATAAAAAATATGCCATTTTTTACATTTTTTTTAATAGAAAGGGACAATACTGTTATATGACATGCACATGTTGCATATATGCATTATATATATATGTGTCGCGCCCACCACTCACATGATCTAAGTAGTATGTCATCCTTAAGCTAACCATACCATGTATAAAATTGTTCATAATAATAGTAACATGTATTTCACCCCCCGAAGTTGTAAAACTGAGAACAGTTAAGAGAAAAGGGGGACATGAACTCACGGAAGTGCGTCTCCTGTATCGTAACGTCAACTCAAACTTGATCAGCTACCTGGCGACCTACAACGTACTATTGTTTATTAGACGAACGGGTTGTGCCTTGCTTTTGTATTTACGGGTTTGAGTTATGTTACTTTGATATTATTCCAAGTTGTAACTTCTTGATAAAATAATAATAATTATTTTAACTTAAATTTTGTTTTTAGAAATAATAGTTAGGCAACTATTTCGTATCCATACTTCTCAAGTATTTTATATTTGTATTTCCTTCCCAATGATTGGGGTATTTATACATGTACATTTGTAATTCCGAAAAGTATATATTTTTAAGTTCAACTTAGAAAAATATATTTGACACATTTGTCAAAATAATGTAGTCCCAAAATATATATTTTTTCCAAAAATAATATATTTTCATTCCTTGTATCCAAATAATATTTACCCAAAATATATTCGTAAAAGTATTTCCGGGATTATAAAACGTGATGGCATTTTGCTAAGTTACATTATTTGGCCCTAAATAATATAACTAGTTCACAAAATAACAAATAATCACACAAGCGTTTTAGTATAAGGTGGTCATTTTATCAAACATGCGCATAACCACTTTCTAATCAAGGTTATATTTAGTTAGAAGGTGGTCATTTTTATCAAGGTCATATTTAGTTAGAAAAATCATGACCACTTTCTAACATTTTTATCAAGGTCATATTTAGTTAGAAAAATCATTTTATCAAACATGTGCATAACCACTTTCTAAGCGTTTTAGTTCATGAAAAATCATTTTTATCAAGGTCATACTTAGTTAAAAGGTGGTCATTTTATGTAGCACATAACCACTTTCTAATCTTGTTAATTCATATTTCTAAATATTATTTAACAAAATCCATATGGTGATTAATACCCACAATCAGGAAGCATCATAAATTTAACAACATGTTCACTACAACATTCTTTTTACAACATTCTTTTAACAACATTTCACCTTCAAGTAAACTTTTATGTAAAGCTTCATGTTCATATTTTTAGTTCTTGTTCTTTAGTGTTTTGATCATGACCATCATACTACAACTTTTAATTACAAAGACAAGATGAACAAGGGTGTAACAAGGACTTACTACTAGCACAAGGCTAGGGATGATTCTAGTGAAGAAGATGATGAAAAATGGTGATGAAAAAGCAAGAACAAAGTCCTTTGAAGCTCCACAAGTTGCAACTTCCTTGAATCACCTTTTAAGCTTGAATGAAACTCAAAAATGGAGGAAGATGGTGGATTTATGGTGGTGATGGGGGCGGCACAAGTGAGCCGAGAGGAGGAGGGTGGGGAGTGAAGGTGAGAGTGTGATGATGAGAAGTATGGTGGTGATCTTCAAGACCATTCTTATAAGATTGTTTCCATATGTTTTAGCAACCCCAACAAGCAACCAATCCATTATTAAATTAGAGTATAATCTAGAGCA
This sequence comes from Helianthus tuberosus, assembly GCA_030545235.1. Lineage (NCBI taxonomy): Eukaryota > Viridiplantae > Streptophyta > Magnoliopsida > Asterales > Asteraceae > Helianthus > Helianthus tuberosus. Next base: position 4,133,625 of record CM060436.1, on the reverse strand, counting down.
AGATATGAGGCATGGTGTAAATTTTGGGGTGGGTCCATATGGGACCGAATTTGGTTAGGGGGGGGGGGGTTGGTTGTAAGTTTTTGCAACTAAATGATAATCATAAGTTAGTTTCCAAGTATGCACTTACATATGATATTTACTAGAGAAATTAGTGGGTGTTATGGTGTTCGGGGATCAAGACTAGTCAAGAAATAATTAAACAATGTGTTTGACAAAATTTTTGTGTCTCGGGTTATGTCCGGTTGTCCGGTTAGACACTATTCCGTTATAGTGTTTAATTATTCCGTAAAGTGTCTTTTATATATATTTTTGTAACACAATTAATTCCCGGCACTTAGGAAAGCATACAGGACCATTCAGCCATATTTTTGCACCCTACTAGCATGTTACAATGCTGAATTTTATTAATAAATGCAGAATTCTGCACTTAAAGTGTGTTTTAGGCACTTCCCGGCACTTTAACTATGACCTAGTGACGCAGTTTTATGGTCCTTACTTCCCTACACTCCGTACTAGTATAATATCCTGTCCATGGCTCATACTGGCCTCAAAACATTGTCTGTCTATGTGCTGGTATTGTCAGCATGTTTCTGAATCATTCGTTTAGTGTGCTAACTGTGCTTTTTGCATCAAGTATGTCACTAATGTTTGTGTGTAATAAATGGAGTGACAGTATGAGATATGATGCATATGTATGTATGAAATAAAAATCATAAGGCAGTTTAAATTGTCAGTTGTAATCAAGCACAGTCATTAAGCACATAATTAAAATTAATTAATTGTACGGTACCTGTAATTGTGAGGGTTGTCACATTCTCCCCCCGTTAAGAAAATTTCGTCCCGAAATTTTAGGTTCTGCTTCTAGCTGCAGGGGTCTTGGGGAATAAATGTGGGTACTTTTCTTTCATACGATCCTCACATTCCCACGTGAATTCTGGCCCGTGTCGTGCATTCCATCGAACTTTGACGAGTTTGACACTACTCCGGCGTGTCTTGTTAACTTTCCAATCAGTAACCTCAACGGGTTCTTTAGTAAAGTGGTGTGTGTCGTCGATATGAACCTCGTCAGCAGGAATGACTACTGTTTCTTGAGTTGGACTCTTTTTCAAATTTGATACATGGAATGTATCATGAACATCATTAAGTTCAGCAGGTAGGTCCAACTTGTATGCTACCAAACCAACCCTTTTCAGAATTTTGAATGGACCAATGTATCGCGGATTCAACTTTCCACGCTTTCCGAAGCATGCCACACCCTTCCAGGGTGAAACTTTTAACAAAACCATATCTCCCACCTCAAATTCCAGAGGTTTCCTTCTTAGGTCCGCGTAACTCTTTTGTCGATCACGAGCCGCTTTGATGCGCTCTCGGATATGTGCAATCTTGTCCGTCGTTTCCTGGACTAATTCCGGACCAACTAGTTGTCTATCACCCGCATCAGCCCAATAAATCGGTGATCGACTGTAACACCCCGAAAATGCGAATCGTTTATTTTAAATATGAATGCTGATAAATACACAAGTGAACTAGCTAGGATTAAAATAACCTAGTTAGGTAAAAGTCTTTTAGTGACTTATAAATGAGTTAAAAAGCTAAAACATGAAACAAATGATAGTTGAGGGGCCTAAGGGGTGTAAATTGAAACTAATATTATTAAAACAAAAATTAAAACTCAAAACCCACTTAGGGGTGTGGGTGGAGGTCGAACCAGACAAGGGGAAGGAGACCAGGGTTCTTCAAAACCCAAGCTTCCATAAATCTCACAAATTGAGGGTTCAAATCTGATAAAAAAACGAAATCCAAGTTAAGATTAATGATCCCCATTGCAAGGAGATCACAAGGTATGTAAAAATTGACAAAAACTCTCTACTTGAAATTCTCATGAATTTAGAGAACTTGAAATCTGATGATGCATGTGTGATTTATAGATGAATTAGGAAAATTAAAATGTCCAGGAATAAACCCTAGACAAGTACATGTTGAAATTATGCTAAATTCTAGTGAAATCCATGGTCACCATTGTAGGTGATTAGTGGGTTGTGTAGAACTTGATAAACACTAGGAAATTTGGGGTTGTTCTAGTGTAATTTGACATATGTAAAGTTATTTCAGAATTATAAAGGCATATATTTGTGTTAGATAGTTTGATTGATGAAAATTCGGGTTATATGACAAGTTATGAGCTTGTTAATGAATTATTTAAAATTCTGCCCTTAAGGTGTTTGTATAAATGCCTCAAAGAAGACTTAAACCTAAAATTTAAAGTTAAAATGCATAATGAGGATGTTTTGGCAAATTGTGCGATATACGAATTAAAAAGAGTTCTAGGGTATGTTTGGCATGGAGCTTTTAGAAGCTTTTAGAAGCTTTTAGGAGCTTCTAGCTTTAAGCTTTTAAGAAAAAGCTCCTAATCAATAAAAAGTCTTGTTTGGTTGAAGTAGCTTTAAGCTTTTAGGTTAGGAGCTTGAAGCTTTTGGTTGAACGCTACTACTAGTAGCGTTTAGAAGGAGCTACAAGCTTTTAGAGAAAAAATGACTATTTTAACCTCTAAAAATAAGAAACTTTTTAATGCACCAACTTTCTATATTTTTAGTTATGTCCATTTTGGTCATTTTATACAATTTATTAAAAGCTTCAGCTACTCTACCAAACACCAAATATATCTAAAAAGCTACAGCTACTAGCTACCAGCTACAGCTACCAGCTTCCAGCCATCAGCTACCAGCTTCCAGCTTTCAGCTACCAGCCATCAGCTACTTTTGCCAAACATACCCCTAAACGTGATGTGATTGAAATCTATAGGAAAGGACACCGGAACATCGAGTGGACAAGCCAGTGGTGACTTCCGTTTGAAGGGCGTACTTTTACGGTATGTAACTTGATTCGTTACATTGGGTAAACTTTGATAATTGCATAAGTATAGTGTAACACCCCGAAAATTTACGTCCTATAAGGTGTTGACACGTGTCATAAGCTTGAACGTGTGAAAGAATACCCTAGAGGGACTAAAGTTGACAAACTTGAAAAGTATATGAAAATACGAGTTCTAAATGTCAACAGTGAATAAATATGTTGTACATTAACCCTACATGATGCTCATACCTTCAAAAGAATGAATCATGGATCATACGAAGCTAAAAGTGAGAGATTACAAACTACAGGGGTTAAATGTGTCAACATGTTAAAGATATACCTCTGAGTGACCTTTTGACAAACCCGAAGCTTTGTAAATGTAAATTATGCTCACTAGAATGCACGATTAAAATTTCATAAAGTTTCGTTATCGTATGAGAAAGTTATGATCAAATTCGTGTGCGAGGGGTTAAAAACGTCAACGTTGAAATTATGACTTTTCGGGTAACCATAAAGTTACCCAAGGACTTAACAAAGTATGTTTATGTCTTAAGGCCCATAAAAGTCAAGTTAGAGGGCTCGAAGTGCAAGAAAGCATGTAAAGATCAAGTGTAGAAGGATCAGGGACTAAAAGCGTCAAAAAGTGCATAAGTTTGCATTTTCGCGCATAACCTACATTCTGAATACATCTGGTCATCCAAAAATTTATGTAAGCACTAAAATATTTTATTTTAGTGTTCGCCATAAGAAAAATCCATTCGTCGCGTCATTTGGATCGTTTTTGGCACTTATGCGCATTCCGTCGTAATTAAGCGAACATCGCGTTCGTACGACCAAACGAACCATCACCCGGCACATTTTTGAGCATGTTTCATGTCCACAATGTTTAGGTAACATTTTAGGGCCTTAAAGTTGGCTTTACGGGCCTTAGAAGTGTCGAAAAAGGCCTTAAACACGTGCAGGGACTGAAACTGTCATTTTTCAAACTTGTTGTCTGATCAGGACCCTCAGGCGGCCCGCATGAGTTTAAGGGCATCCTGAAGCGGGCCGCATGGCCCCTTCTGACCAGATTAAATGCATCAAACAGCTGGTTTCAGCTGTTTGGCACTCTAAATCTCAATGCCACATGTTGATTTCCTATGGTTAGTGGCAATTTAGGCACCATAACCTTCCGACAAGTGTACGGCCTTGATCGTGCCCTCTTCTCCAAGAAACGATCCTAACGGTGGATCGAAATCTATAAATACCCATCACATTTCACTTCATTTCTCACACTTGATCTGATTTTAAGCCTTCTAAGTTGAAGTTATACTTCATACCTGAAGGTAAATCGGATCGAGAGCTTTCGGGGACCCTTCGTAAGTATTCTTTCGTTCTTTTATTGCTTTACAGGTCCGAAAGTCAATCTTTTCTTGACTTTCAGCATTGACCAGTTTAAGGTCGATGCGAAGTTCGTTTGAACTTCATAACGTGAGCGTGATCACGATGGTTATAGTCCCTAGTGACTATACCTACTGATTTCCACGTTATCTAGGCTCAGTGACGAGCCGTAGTTTCGGCCAGAATACGTATTCTTGCGTATTTTGTAACCAAACTACTTATGGGTATCAAAACCATTTGTTTTGATACCAAACTTGTTTCTAACTTAGTTAAGCATGTTTCAACATGCTTAGCTCGTCACTTTAGTTTAGTGCTTATATAGGGTCGTAAAGGTAAGCGATCTAAACAATCGCTTATACTTTCGAACCCGACCCGTTTGGTCAATCATTAGGATCCGACCAAACACATTAAGTGACCTTATGATCACATTGTTCGAGTAGTTGTATGACAGGTAGTATATATGCCTTAGGTAAATGACCAAAATACCCCTACGGGGCTTAAATTGAGATTAAACTCGTTTTGGGCATAATGGAAGGTATCCTACTGATACCACAACATATTTAAGGCATATTAACTTAGGAAACCTGTTCGTGATCCATTCGGTTACCCGTTACGCTTATTACGCGATCGGTTCGGTTTATGTAACAAGTTTACATAAATTAGCCGAAACGGGTCAAACCTTATCGGTTTTATCTCAAAATCCAGAATGTGTTGAGTTTACCCATATTATACAAGTCTCCAAACTTGTCGGGTCTAAATCACATTCTATTCCGGTCTTCGCTTAATCATGCGTTTGAACCGTAAACCTCTCTTAAAACTAACCGGTCTAAGTTACGACTTAAATAAGACCCGTTAGTAATCTAATAGGTTAATAAAACCTTCGTTCCAGATTGAGAGCCCCAGTAGAAGTACTCGTGCTTGCTGATTAGAATATACGGCTGAGTATAAATTGCATTGCTAGCTCAGGTAAATACTTTTAACTTATTTTCCCTTATACGGGCTTGGGATACGGTATTATAAAAATACCGCTTGGTCGGGTGTAGAAACCTTTTAATCGGAGATGATTAAATTGCATAATCCCGTTTTAATCTGTATTGATTGATTACAAATAACATTGGGGGTTAATGACCGTGTCCTGGATATCCTTGGCTCATTTTAAAAAGTGAATGGCCACGACGTAAGCACAAGGTGTAGGCAAAACACCTCCTGTTGCATATGTATAACGTATACTCACTCGTAAGGGTATCTTCTTGTGAGATTATATTTGTGGTGTGTCGATTAATCTTGTCCGGCTTGTATTGTATAATCACCGGCCCTAAATGTTGGACAACCATGTAAATCGGATACAAGATTTTTATTAATAGAATTGTCCCAATTATAAAAGAATAATTTTGCCTCTGTGCATTTTAATCAATGTGTCAAGATATTTTGTGCCGTTTGCACTCAAATCACTTTTCAAACTCTTTTTCCAAAATGAGTCAGTTAACTGTATTTACCAGTGTAAACTGACGTATTTTCCAAAAAGGTTAAGTGACAGGTACTATGCGTAATTGGCTGGGAGCTCAGGGCGTCACTAGGGAATCTTGCAAGTTCTAGATGCCTAAAGTCTGTTGAACAGTTTTCCTTTTTGATCCGCCTGTGGATCCTTTACCTTCCGTTGTAATACTTTGACATTACTTATATTCGGAATGTAATATATTTATCTTTTGCTTCCGCTGTGCATTATTATATTGTGTTGTTTGACCATGATGTTGCCAACCACGTCACGATACTCCCCCACCGGGCCCACCGGTGACACGTGGAAAAATCGGGGTGTGACAGGTTGGTATCAGAGCCAACATTGAGTGAATTAAACACTAGCTTTTTGTGTTTAATCTCAATGACACAATTGCACATTCCTAAATCTTCCGAGTCTAGACTTAACATAGGAATATTCTCAATCCTAATCCGGAAAAATTTTACTTCCAAATTTTTATTAGATACGTCGTCAAGCGAAGAAGCCGTAATAGGAGTTCTCCACACCCGGAGCCCTGAGATGCTGAGCTTCGTACCGCGGCTAGAATGAAACGAGCATCCAAGGAGAATGCATTCAGAAATAAAATGAAGAAGAAACTCCTTTTACTGAAGATCGTTTCCTTATTAGTCCTTATAAGGACATATTTATCTTTCAGTCCCTTTAAGGACACATTATCCTTTCAAAGACCCGCTTAGGGCAACTCTGTACTTCTATTTTCATATAATGGATTGATTAAATTAAATTTTCAGTCTAAACATGAAATAGGAAATGAATGGAAAATAACATCCCTTAGAAGGGAAGTGCCTACGGGCTATAATTAACGTCCTCTGAGACTAAAGACGGTGATAGCCTACAGCTCCCTGTCAAGAAAAGGTAATGAACTTTGATTCACACCTAAATGCCTCGATCCCAGACGATCATGGCTTATAAATTAAACTTGTCCACGTGACTAAGCCTTTTGTGCTATTACTAAATGCCTCGATCCCAGACGATCATGGCTTATAAATTAAACTTGTCCACGTGACTAGGCCTTTTGTGCCATTACAAATTCATAAATTGCCCTGATTCTCTGAAATCTTGGCTTATAAATTAAACTTGTCTACGCGACTCGGCCATTTGTGCTATTATTAAATTATAAATTAGGATTTATGATAAAAATCATGAATAAAATAAATATCCTTCCTTCCCTGCCAGTAGGCATTTTAAAAAGAATCTTAAAGGTGAAATCTAGCCTATGCGGCCAAGATGGTGAAACCTACTCAAGAGATTCAAATCCTTGTTAACACCTAAGAACGTGTTAGCACTCCTGACAAATGTGATTCGATAAAATCACAACAGTCATCCTTATATTAGATTCTTCCAATTTCCTTGTCTAGTCTATTGATTTAGAAATCATGGCTTGTGTCATCCTATAAGATGATCACATTATAAACATCCAGTAGTGATGAAGTGCCTACGGGCTAAACTTGTTGTCCGAAAAGGCAACGACAGTAGTGGTCTTTGACCTCCTGTCCAAAAATGTTGGACCAGGTCCAAGCATAATAGTCGGTAGGATCCTTACGATCTCGACTAATAGCATCTGAGAAGATGAACATAGTATAACCATCCCTCAGAAGGGAAATGCCCACGGGCTATATCTATTGTCCTAAAAGACAAAAGACAGTTGAAGTCTACAACTCCCTGTCAAGGTAATGAACGTGATTCAAACCTTAATGCCTCGATTCTCTGAAATCATGGCTTATAAAATTTAGAACTGTCCTTGTGACTAGGCCTTTTTGCGCCACTTTAATATCCTTAATGTTTTATAACTAGGATAAATTATAATGGAAAATACTAATTTAATATAACTAACAAGTTAACCAATATGGTTTATATTACCATGGTTGATAAATCGTCAAAGATGATGATTCCATATTAATCTCTGAATAAATCATTGTTAATATTTATGTAGCAATCAAGCTACATGGCTGGATTAAATGAAGATAACAGTCACTTGAAGGAGAGCAATGATACTACCAGAATTAATGTAACTGGAGCAGAACTACAGGCAATAATAGATTATGCTGTTGCTCGAGCACTTGATCGGCAGTATGATGAGTCGAATGATACCCATTCTAAGACTCTATCTGCGGCTAGCTGTAAGCCTCCTCTTAAAACACATGAGTCAAGGGAGGACGATGTTCATGACTTGTCAAATCAAAGGAGTATTCCGGCTAGACAAGTTGTGTTTCATCAAGAGGCACTAGTTAAGACCTGTTCATATAAATATTTTGTCTCCTGCAAGCCCAGAGACTTTACAGGAGAAAAAGGAGCCATCGATTGCATGACATGGCTCGATGAGATGGACGCTGTTGTTGACGTCAGCGGTTGTGCGGAGCAAGATGTTGTGAAATTTGTTTCACAATCATTCAAAGGAGAAGCGTTGGCATGGTGGAGATCACTGCTCCAGGCCACGGGAAAGGTTCTACTCTACAACTTATCTTGGGAGCAATTCGTTGCATTAGTCAAGGAAAACTATTGCCCCCAGCACGAGGTAGAAAAGATAGAATCAGACTTCTTGACTCTGGTCATGGAGAATTTGGATTGTCAGGCATATGTTACAAGTTTCAACACTATGTCCCGCCTAGTTCCTTATTTAGTCACCCCTGAACCTAAACGCATAGCGCGTTTCATTGGAGGCCTAGCACCAGAGATAAAAGGGAATGTTAAAGCGTCTAGGCCAACCACATATAGGTCCGCGGTGGACTTATCCTTATCTCTCACCTTAGATGCAATTAGAATTAAGTCTATTAAGGCTTCTGATGAGGGAAGAAGAGAAAGAGAGGAGGAAAACTCTCAACGATATAACAAGAAGAAGAAGGGAAACTCTGAGCGCGGGAAGAATTCCGAGTTTAGGAAGAACTCGAGTCAATCTGATAACAGACCCAAATGCAGTAACTGCAAAAAGCAACATTTTGGAAAATGTACAATAGACCCACGCGCTAAATTGTGTGGAATTTGCAAGACCAAGGGTCACAAAACCTTAGATTGCAAGGGGTTAAAGAACGCCACATGTTACAATTGTAACGAGGAAGGGCACATCAAAACCAACTGCCCAAAGCTTATAAAGAAGCCGGGAAAGGCTAGGGAAATAAGCGCATGAGTCTTCCGGGTGAACGCCAGGAGATGGTGCAGAACGATAACTATATAACAGGTACATTTCCTTATCAAGCAGTTTATGCAGAAATTTACTTGATACTGACACATGTGATTCAATAATGAATGATCACTGTTGAGAACTGTTGTCTCCGTCTTAGTAGGACTTCGGTCATTTTATACGAAGTAGAAATTGGCCGATGATACTTTAGAAAATGCTCCAACAAACCTTAGATGGATATTTTATATCTAAATAGGAATCACTCCTTTCTGATATTCCTATGGCAAGCTTTCAAGCTACCTAAATTCTTTAATGTAATAAAGACAGATGTGACGTTTTGATCCACTGTCAGAAAAGTGATGGACTAGGTCCAAAATCTTTAATGCCATTAATGGTCTTTTGCGACCTAGGCTAAGTAATATTAAATTATTTTAAATAATGTTCATTAAGAATGTTAGTGCTATAATAGCCTGTATAGGTTATTGACACCATGGCTAGTATATATTAAGGCCATCAGAATAAAAATATAGTAGTTGTTGGATTTCAACTGAGAAATTGTTTTATTGGTGTTAGGAACCAATAGAAAGTAATGGCAAACTCGGATAAGACAACAGTCGATCGCTCCATTGATGGCACGACGCAGACTAATGATGCTGAAATTGTAAACCTTAGAATTTCCAAAGATGTTCTTCAAATTATGATAGACGCAGCCGTTGGAAAAGCTGTGAAGAGAGCTGTGAAAAAGTTAAATGAGAACCATGCTGCTCGGTCCAAATTTTATCTAGGACCACACTTCCTTACTCATAAGAAGGATCTCGTTCATGCCTCTGATGCAAAGGATGAACTAAAAAGGAAAAGGGAGGTAGATAACTCCCAGAGTTCTAAGAAAAAGAACAAACAAAAGTCCGACCAGAAACCAGTATGTGAGACCTGCAAGAAGCGCCATTATGGGAAATGCAGGTTCGAACCAAAATCCAAATCACAGCCCAGGGCTTGTGGGATCTGCAAGTCTAAAGGACATAAAACCATGGATTGCAAGAAGTTGAAGGATGCAACCTGTTATGGTTGCAACGAGAAGGGGCATATCAAGACCAACTGCCCTAGGAAACAGAAGAAGCCGAGTAGGCCAAGATGACAAACGCACGAGTTGTCAGGATGAACGCCCAAGAGATGGGGCAGAATAATAATAGTATAATATGTACCTTTCGTTATCAAACAGTTTATGCAGAAACTTATTTGATATTGGCACATATAAATATATTATGAATGATAAAGGTTGAGAACTGTTGTCTCCACCTGATTAAGACTCCGGTCATTTAATGCCCGGTAGAAAGTGACGATGTTACGTCGAAAATGCTCCAACAAATCCTATATTGATATTAATATCTATTAGAAATCACTCTTTTCTAATATCCTTGTAGCAAACTTTTGGTTGCATACTTAAGGACTCAATATAGTGATAAAAATCGATTGGTTGCCTTAAAAAAAAAATAAAGCCCATATCGTGGGTGATAAGAAGCAATTATTTATCAAGACTCCTTATGAGACAACCCTCGTAATTACACATATCCGTACGATTAACTAAAAAAAAAAAAAAAAAAAAAAAAAAAAAAATGGTGGAACTGGCCGTCCCCGGAATCGAACCTGGGTCTAGGCCGGCCGCACCCTTTCGCGCGCCTAGCCAACCGAGCTAGGTGCTTAGTTTGTGAAAATCTCCATTCTAATTAAATATAAGCACATATAGTTGATATCTCTTTAATCTCTATCGATTCCGAATACCAAATAGTATGACAAAAGCGCTATATGAGGATTGGTGTATCTTAATAAATTCCATAGATTGCTTCCATGCCTGATCAGTATGGAGGTTTAATGCATGGGACCACAAAGATATCTCGATGGTCATACAGTACTAAAGTCAACTAATGGTATTCAAAGGAGATGTCCAGAATGGAATTGTCCAAGTAAATATTCCCGATTAAGGAAATTGTGGACTAGTAACATGAATATGTCATTTATTTGACACAAGCAATTATGGATGAACTGGAGCCCGAGATATGGAAAACTCTCTGTAACCTCCTTGCATCTTGATTATCTTCTCCTAATAATAACCTGTTTACCCCTGAGAGGCAGGTAGAGCTAAGGTTTAAATTCTGTTTAAGGCTGTGTTATTATGAAATCTCCAAAAATGGCTAGTACTATCATTGGAAGAATCGAAACCCTGGTTAATTAGGATTTCTTAATAAAGGGTTCAAATAGCTTAACTCAATATCCTGGAAATCCGGTATAGTTAATTAAGAAAGACGGTTCATCTTGCTTATGCATTGATCACCGAAACCCTATTTACGCAACAATTAAGAATTTCTATTACCTACCCAGGATCGTCGATTGGTTCGACTAGCTGTAAGAATTAGCTATTCTTGGAGAGTAATTAAGCAGTAGTTGGAATAACCATCTCATCATAGAATAAGTTTTCTATAACAATTATTATGTAAGTGATAAGGTTACTCCTTTGGAGACTTAGTATAGATGGAATGTTAAACATCTATTGTTAAATAGAGAATTGGTAAGTCCAATTATCAAGATCTGAAAGTTACCTGGGGGACAACAAATAAGATTATACAAATCCATAATCGATTGTAGGTTGCCAGTATATGGCAAGAAATCGAGGAGTTATGAAAATAGCAAACTTCCTAAGTTCTTGTTAAGGAATATGGTTTAACAAAAGATATCACCCAGGAAGGGTGTATCAAATTTGTGAAATTATCAGGCTAGTTAAGCTCTGAATAAAGGTAAATCATTCGAAGGAAATCGAATGTATCAAGATCAAGTAGCTTGTAAGCTAAAACCTACTTAAGGAGTTTGACGGAGCTCGCAATACATTGCACAATAGTGACTGGAGGATGTGTTCCGCCAATAAGTCAAGGAGCACTATCACAAATTGGTATGCGGATTTACGATGTGATAAACATCCTAAATTGATTAAGGATCGACAGGTAAGAACGCTTCGAAGGAAGAATATACCTTTTGTAAAGGTCAAATGGGATGCCCGAAGAGGTCCCGAATTCACGTGGGAAGTTGAATCCACGATGAAAGAAAAGTACCCTTACTTATTTCAGTAAATCTCGGGTCGAGATTTATTTTAAGGGGGTGAGGATGTAACACCCCGAAAATTTACGTCCTATAAGGTGTTGACACGTGTCATAAGCTTGAACGTGTGAAAGAATACCCTAGAGGGACTAAAGTTGACAAACTTGAAAAGTATATGAAAATACGAGTTCTAAATGTCAACAGTGAATAAATATGTTGTACATTAACCCTACATGATGCTCATACCTTCAAAAGAATGAATCATGGATCATACGAAGCTAAAAGTGAGAGATTACAAACTACAGGGGTTAAATGTGTCAACATGTTAAAGATATACCTCTGAGTGACCTTTTGACAAACCTGAAGCTTTGTAAATGTAAATTATGCTCACTAGAATGCACGATTAAAATTTCATAAAGTTTCGTTATCGTATGAGAAAGTTATGATCAAATTCGTGTGCGAGGGGTTAAAAACGTCAACGTTGAAATTATGACTTTTCGGGTAACCATAAAGTTACCCAAGGACTTAACAAAGTATGTTTATGTCTTAAGGCCCATAAAAGTCAAGTTAGAGGGCTCGAAGTGCAAGAAAGCATGTAAAGATCAAGTGTAGAAGGATCAGGGACTAAAAGCGTCAAAAAGTGCATAAGTTTGCATTTTCGCGCATAACCTACATTCTGAATACATCTGGTCATCCAAAAATTTATGTAAGCACTAAAATATTTTATTTTAGTGTTCGCCATAAGAAAAATCCATTCGTCGCGTCATTTGGATCGTTTTTGGCACTTATGCGCATTCCGTCGTAATTAAGCGAACATCGCGTTCGTACGACCAAACGAACCATCACCCGGCACATTTTTGAGCATGTTTCATGTCCACAATGTTTAGGTAACATTTTAGGGCCTTAAAGTTGGCTTTACGGGCCTTAGAAGTGTCGAAAAAGGCCTTAAACACGTGCAGGGACTGAAACTGTCATTTTTCAAACTTGTTGTCTGATCAGGACCCTCAGGCGGCCCGCATGAGTTTAAGGGCATCCTGAAGCGGGCCGCATGGCCCCTTCTGACCAGATTAAATGCATCAAACAGCTGGTTTCAGCTGTTTGGCACTCCAAATCTCAATGCCACATGTTGATTTCCTATGGTTAGTGGCAATTTAGGCACCATAACCTTCCGACAAGTGTACGACCTTGATCGTGCCCTCTTCTCCAAGAAACGATCCTAACGGTGGATCGAAATCTATAAATACCCATCACATTTCACTTCATTTCTCACACTTGATCTGATTTTAAGCCTTCTAAGTTGAAGTTATACTTCATACCTGAAGGTAAATCGGATCGAGAGCTTTCGGGGACCCTTCGTAAGTATTCTTTCGTTCTTTTATTGCTTTACAGGTCCGAAAGTCAATCTTTTCTTGACTTTCAGCATTGACCAGTTTAAGGTCGATGCGAAGTTCGTTTGAACTTCATAACGTGAGCGTGATCACGATGGTTATAGTCCCTAGTGACTATACCTACTGATTTCCACGTTATCTAGGCTCAGTGACGAGCCGTAGTTTCGGCCAGAATACGTATTCTTGCGTATTTTGTAACCAAACTACTTATGGGTATCAAAACCATTTGTTTTGATACCAAACTTGTTTCTAACTTAGTTAAGCATGTTTCAACATGCTTAGCTCGTCACTTTAGTTTAGTGCTTATATAGGGTCGTAAAGGTAAGCGATCTAAACAATCGCTTATACTTTCGAACCCGACCCGTTTGGTCGATCATTAGGATCCGACCAAACACATTAAGTGACCTTATGATCACATTGTTCGAGTAGTTGTATGACAGGTAGTATATATGCCTTAGGTAAATGACCAAAATACCCCTACGGGGCTTAAATTGAGATTAAACTCGTTTTGGGCATAATGGAAGGTATCCTACTGATACCACAACATATTTAAGGCATATTAACTTAGGAAACCTGTTCGTGATCCATTCGGTTACCCGTTACGCTTATTACGCGATCGGTTCGGTTTATGTAACAAGTTTACATAAATTAGCCGAAACGGGTCAAACCTTATCGGTTTTATCTCAAAATCCAGAATGTGTTGAGTTTACCCATATTATACAAGTCTCCAAACTTTTCGGGTCTAAATCACATTCTATTCCGGTCTTCGCTTAATCATGCGTTTGAACCGTAAACCTCTCTTAAAACTAACCGGTCTAAGTTACGACTTAAATAAGACCCGTTAGTAATCTAATAGGTTAATAAAACCTTCGTTCCAGATTGAGAGCCCCAGTAGAAGTACTCGTGCTTGCTGATTAGAATATACGGCTGAGTATAAATTGCATTGCTAGCTCAGGTAAATACTTTTAACTTATTTTCCCTTATACGGGCTTGGGATACGGTATTATAAAAATACCGCTTGGTCGGGTGTAGAAACCTTTTAATCGGAGATGATTAAATTGCATAATCCCGTTTTAATCTGTATTGATTGATTACAAATAACATTGGGGGTTAATGACCGTGTCCTGGATATCCTTGGCTCATTTTAAAAAGTGAATGGCCACGACGTAAGCACAAGGTGTAGGCAAAACACCTCCTGTTGCATATGTATAACGTATACTCACTCGTAAGGGTATCTTCTTGTGAGATTATATTTGTGGTGTGTCGATTAATCTTGTCTGGCTTGTATTGTATAATCACCGGCCCTAAATGTTGGACAACCATGTAAATCGGATACAAGATTTTTATTAATAGAATTGTCCCAATTATAAAAGATTAATTTTGCCTCTGTGCATTTTAATCAACGTGTCAAGATATTTTGTGCCGTTTGCACTCAAATCACTTTTCAAACTCTTTTTCCAAAATGAGTCAGTTAACTGTATTTACCAGTGTAAACTGACGTATTTTCCAAAAAGGTTAAGTGACAGGTACTATGCGTAATTGGCTGGGAGCTCAGGGCGTCACTAGGGAATCTTGCAAGTTCTAGATGCCTAAAGTCTGTTGAACAGTTTTCCTTTTTGATCCGCCTGTGGATCCTTTACCTTCCGTTGTAATACTTTGACATTACTTATATTCGGAATGTAATATATTTATCTTTTGCTTCCGCTGTGCATTATTATATTGTGTTGTTTGACCATGATGTTGCCAACCACGTCACGATACTCCCCCACCGGGCCCACCGGTGACACGTGGAAAAATCGGGGTGTGACATATAGTGAATTGTTGAATAAAGGTGGTCTTAATTTAAAGCGATAATGTTCGCTATATTGATTGATAAGACCAGGATTGGTTACAACTTGTTGGTAGTCATCATAATGGAGGATTCCGTAGATGAGCCAAACGGGTCGAATAATCGATTAATACGTGGCGAATGCTTCGTGATATAGTAAATTGGTCGTTTGTTATTGTTGATAAATGACACATTAGAATACGAGAATTTAACATGTTGGTTTGTAAGAATGAGAAATCCGAGAGTTTGGTTTGGGCGTTATAATCAAATCAGTCAAAACATAAACTTGCAGTGACTACCGTAAGTTACGGTATCCACCGTAACTTACGGTAGAGATCAAAAGCTTTACGGTGGATTACTACTAATTTACGGTAGAGCCTGGAAATTTTTGTGAATTTTTTCATATTATAGCTAATCGAATCCGTTTTGATCGTAGTTTCGATTATGTAATATTTCTAAGAACTCTAATAGATGTTTTTATGTAAACATTTCAGTTTCTAGGTATTGCAAGAATACGGATGGCGGTCAAGCAAATTTTTGAAGAACCGAATACAACTTTTGAAGCTTCCGCGATTTCATAACCTTGTTAAACAATGTTTCTATTCCTTTTGAATGTAAAACATTTGCTAATCAGGTCACAAATGTTTTAACTAGGCGTTTGTTGACTAGTTTTGATTACTTGGAACTTTGTTTTGGTAACTATGTTTTAAATTAGACACCTTTTATATAAATCGTATGAAATTTTATTAAATTCAAGTAATAATAAGACGGGTGTTACAAGTTGGTAATCAGAGCTTAAGGTTGTCCATAAAGTGTTCGGTTCAAGCTTGATCGATTGTCCGGTAAGAACTAACTTATTATTTTAATAGATTATATCTTAAGTAAGAAATGAGAAGTGAATTGATGTGCATGGGAAGAGTGTGTTAATTCACTTAAACCCGAAAAGTGCACCAAATGTGAACGGTTAAAGCAAGTTAGGAACTTGGCTAAACCGAAACAAATGAAGCAATGTTATAAATGAAATGTTTAACGTTTAAGGTGAACATTTCAGTTTCAAGATGTCGGAAAGAATCGATGATGATCCGGTGCAGACAAGCACCGAACAAATGAAAGAGATAATTGCCGAAGAAGTAGGGAAGGCAATCGAAGGTAGTCTATCCGGGTTTATAGACAAAATTCAAAGCACGGTGTTGTCACTTGTCGAAGAGCGAGTCAAAAGGTTGGAGGATAGTGTCAACCTTATGAAGGAGAAATCGGGAGAACGTAAAGGGTGTTCATACAAAGAATTTATGGCGTGTAAACCGCCAATCTACAACGGGGAGGTTGACCCAATAATTTGCCAAAGATGGTTGGGCGACATTGAAGGGGTGTTTGAAAGGACCCATTGTGATGAAAGCGACTTTGTTGCTTACGGAACGGGCCAGTTGAAAGGTCAAGCCAAAGATTGGTGGGACAACAAAAAGAATGAAATAGGAGCCGAGGCGGCGAGAACCATGACATGGGAAGAGTTTAGGACGCCGTTTCTTAAACATCATAGCCCCAAGGCGGTCATTAATAAAATCAAGGAAGAGTTCATGCAACTTAGGCACAAGAGCGAGACCATAGACAAGATTACGGCGATGTTTATGGATAAGATGAAGTTTAGTAGTGAATTGGTGACGAACGAAGAACAGAAAATATACTACTACTATAACATGTTGAGTGCTGAATATAGGGAGTTTATGACTCCTTCAAAATATGAGACCCTTACCGAGATCATAAACGTTGCTCGGGAACGGGAAATCGAGTTGAAGAAACAAGTTAAAGGGGTGAGCGAAGGGCACATGATGTGAATCCAAGCCCTACAAAGAAAGCTCGAACTGGATAATCGAGAAAGAAGGTGGACGCTAAAGGTGGGTCGCCAAGTTGCAAAGTGTGCGGAAAAGGACACAAGGGAGAATGTCGGTTCAAAGACAAACCATGCCCCATATGTAGTAAGACCGGGCACACGGCGTCGCTATGCCCGGGTAAAGTCTCAGTTTGCTACAAATGTTATCAACCCGGCCACAAAAAGTCCGAATGCCCGGACTTAGTTGGAAAGAGAGACGTTAAAGAATCTCCAACAGAAGCTCCTAAGGCGAAGGCTAGATCCTCCCAACTTACCGCGGCTGAAGCAAAAACAGAACCCGATGTGGTCTCAGGTATATTCACAATTAACTCAATTCCAGCACGTGTATTGTTTGATACGGGTGCGAATAAATCCTTCATTTCGCATGGATTTATTCGACGTCCTTCATTTGTATTGACGAAATTATATGTGCCCTTAGAAGTTGAAATAGGGGACAACAAAAGTTTTATAGTTTGTGATGTTTGTCGAGGCTGCAAATTAAGCATCGACGATGAAGAATATTTGATAGACCTAATCCCGATGTCAATGGGGGAATTTCAAGTAGTCGTTGGGATGGATTGGCTATCTCAACACCACGCAAAGGTCGTGTGTTTTCGTAAGGAGATAAAGCTAACATCTCCGAGCGGGAAACACGTCACTATCTATGGAGAAAAAGGAGGTAACCCCATAATATGCTCGATGTTGAAAGATCACAAGCTTATGAAGCAAGGATGCAAGGCGTTTATGATATACGCGAATGAGCCCGAGAAGGAATCACTAAAGATTGAAGATGTACCAGTAGTACGGAACTACGAAGATGTGTTTCCGGAAGATTTACCGGGGATACCGCCCGAACGGGAAATAGAGTTCGGAATCGAATTGATTCCGGGCGCAAAACACGTAGCTAGAGCACCGTACCGACTCGCGCCATCGGAATTACAAGAGTTAATGTCCCAGTGATGGGCTGGTAAAATTCCATAGCTTAATGGTTTTAATTTCGGTTAATTACACGAAGTTACTTTCTAGAATACACTACTTTGATATGGTTTGTGTTTTGCAGGCACTGACGGGTTTAAGGTGCATTTTAGAGATTTACTGAAGCTTTGGGCGGATGCTAGAGAGAACATAATTGAAGAAAATGCAAAAAGAGGCAAAACTGAGCTGAACTCTGCGCCAGAAATAGTCCAAACTTCATTTTGGCTTATCCTGAGCTAGAAAATGAGTTTCGAGGCTTATAATATATGCATTTGGGGTAGCTCGACGAGACGAATCAAAATATAAGGTTTTGAAAGGCCAGAAATTGACGCATTATCTGCTGCACACTGGCTGATTGGTAAAAACGGGATTTTTTAGAGAAAAAGTCAATTTTGGGAAAAGGGGGAGTTACACTTTTTGTGGAGTTCAAACTTGTTCTTGGAGCCATTACCATAGATTATTCACCCACCATTCCATCATTCATCATCATAATTCGAACACCACTCAACCGTACCAATCATGTATTCATCACTCTCTCAAGCCGGTGATCGCGTCCACCCAATCATGAACGGCTAGTCTCTACGGATTCACCCCGGTGTAGGTAGTTGTATTTTCTAGGGTTTATGCATTTGTTCTTTGATTCGACTTTGTGACAATTTGTATTGATTTTTGAAACCATTGACAATAGTGTTACATTTGTTTCGTATTCGTAAATTGTCGAACGATGTTAAAAGTTATGACTTTACGAAATGGTTATGTGTAGTTGTGCATTGTCGTGGTTAGGTTTTACTTGTGTTGATTACAAAGTGTATTCTTGTCCGTTCTTCGGGACGTTGATAGTTATTAGCACCTAAGTCACGGTACACTAAATCCGCTAATCATATGCATTTGAGTTGAATCTAACACATGTAGGAACCCTAGGACTTACAATTACCGAAACCGGGTGTGATCCGTATTATTAATTCCTGTTTTCAATTAAGTAGTTTAGTTAATAAATTATTGTTTTAAATAATAGTCATTTGTCTGTTCACCCGATTTCTTTTCAAAACAAATAAACACAATAAAATTAGCAAACTTCATAATCACTTTGTACATTGTTTGTAAATAGTCTAACTAATCGAACGGGTCGTGGGATACTGACCACCTGCTCTTCGTGGATACGATGCCCGACTTACCCTAGCTACCTAGGTTTAATTGGGTTTTTGACTGATCGGGACGACACGGTCACGTCAAAATGGCGCCGTTGCCGGGGAGCTAGTGCGCTTAGTATTTCATTGCTTGTTCGATTTTAGTTTAGTTTTTCTTTCTTGTATTTTTGTGATTTTACTTTGGGTGGTCGAGCTTGTTTGTGCAGGTACATGTTTTGCAGGTACCATCTTTCAATATGAATTGGGTAGATGATGATCCGTGTGAGTGTTGCGGAAGCGGAGAGCACTATTTAGAGGATTGCTCTGTTTTCTATGAAAAAGTTCAAGCCAACAAGGAACGGGAAGACTACCTCAGCGGATTGTTTGATTATAGGAGGGCGGATTATGAAGATTTCAATGGTCCATCCTCACATTATCCATACACTAGACCACCTCCACCACCAGAGCAAGATCAGTCATGCTTTTGTTGTGGAAAAGTTCACATACATGAAGATTGTCCAGTGTTTTGGAAAGATCCAGTGTTTTGGAAAGGAAAAATAAAGTCCGGTTACAAGCCACCACCACATTATCAAGGCTATTACTATGAACCCAAATCACCATATTTCTCAAGTTACCGGGATGAGGAGTATGATGATTATTATAATGAATACCCTCAACCGGTATACGAGAAACCACAAGATTCGATGCATTCCAAGCTTGATGCTCTCATGAACATGGTGAAAGAATATCACCAGGATATCAAAGATATGAAGAAAGAGAATGAAGTGAGAGATAAAGCCCATGAAGCATTGGTGGTGCAAGTGGGTCAATTAGCGGAGGAATTAGCCCAACTTAAACGAGACCAAGAGGTTTGGGCTAATGGTACAATAGTAGATGGTGAGGTGGTGGAAGAGGTTATCGATCTTCCCGAGCAAGAAAATAAATGTTTGAACCGAGTGGAAGACATCACACCGCGAGACGAGTCGGATCCGAAAGATGCCCACGTTCATATCCATCCTTCTCCCATACTTATCACTCCAACCAACAAAGTTGGGGATGCGGGTTCGTGTATAAGGATTCGAAGGGTGGCGTTGCAAGACATAGGCCAATTTAGTAAGAAACGATCCCAAAGTAGCTTAATACGCATGCCGCGTAAAATAAAAAGAGAATGGATTCGGCATGCCAAATACCGAGCATATGTTGGAAACTCGGTAGGCAAATGTGCACTTCGACCACCATGAGAGGAAAATCAAGTATAATTGTTGTAGAGTTTGTACTATTATTCGTTTTATTTTATTTTTCTTAGTTAAATGAACTTTGTGGGTGTGTTCCCTATATAACCCTCACGAGACCTCTCGTCCTCCCAGGCTATTGGGGGGTTTAAAAGGGCTTGTTGCATAAGCTAAATGCAACCGTGATTCCTACGAAAGTGAGTTAGGTTTGTTATTGTTGTAAATTATTTTCCACACAAATCGAAGTGAAATAACACATGGCTTGGTAATGTGTTCATAAAAAGGGTAGAACTAGGTAACTAACAAATTTTGATGGTTGTGAGAAGCATGCTTCTACACAAGGATTAGAATTTGTAGGTACAACATGTTCGCGGGACAACCGTTTTTATGAAGAGAAGAGGAAGATGTGAGCATCAAGCGAAAAAAAAAAATCAGGTGCATGCGTTTCCTTTTTACTTCGATTATTAGTTTAATAATAAGTGGATTGTATTTTGTATTTTATTTTTTTCCGGGGTGAAATTTTGGGGGAATTAGCCGTGTCACATCCCTTGTGCGTTTAATACTCTAGTTCTTACACAGTGAGGACAATGTGTACCTTAAGTGTGGGGATGGGGGGAGTAGTAAAAGTTTTAGATTTTGACCCATTCATTTAAATACTACACATTGAGGACAATGTTCACCTCAAGTGTGGGGATGGGGGAAAATTTTAAAAAATTTTCAAAAATGTCTTGTTTCAAAAGCGGTCTTAAAGCACAAGTAACTAAGTCAACGAGGGATGTCACAACCCATTTGGTCTTTTGTCATAATCAAGTTCAAATTAATAGAATGACGCGTATTTAGCGGGTGGTTATTTGGGAATAATTCGCCTAAGAAACTAGTACATTATGCATATCACATATCATACCCTTATACATGAGGTTTTGAGCCACTTTTACATCATAGAATTACATATTTATGTTTCTTTGTTTGAGTGGACCATTAGTCACGTATTGTAGAACTTGCATCTTTTGATACGTTTGAGACCATAGACCGAATACAAGCACGAGAATGATTAAGGCATTAGGTAAACCTTTTCTTTTAAAACCATTTATCTATCCTTACCCAAATAAATCCCCTAGTCGCCCACTTTGAGCCTAATCCTTTCATTTGACAACCCATTTAGCCCATAACCTTAAACCTTTTCTTTTAAACCCGTGTGATGAAAATTCGATTGTATGTCTATTTGTTTGTATAGTTGTGCTTTACATTTTGTAAAAAAAAAAAAAATCGAAAAATTCAGAAAAGTTGTGAAAGAAAAAAGAGAAAAATTGTTGAGAAAAGAACAAAAATATGTGTTTCTAGTTGTTGAATAAAAGGCGAAAATCATTGCCTCATAGTTGATGTTTATAGTTTACTCGTGTTTAGAATAGTTGCGTTGTAATAAAAATCGAATTTTCATCACCTTAGCCACTTTAAATATCCAATTTCCTACTCTTAGCCTAGCCCCGTTACAACCCTTACAAAGACCTTATGACTTGTGCTTAGTGTTCGTGATCAATGGTGGAGAATGATTGAGTTGCAAGCTTATGCGGGTATGTGTTCTAATCGGTTTTGAGTGAATAGTCTTTGAAGTGCTAATACATTATAAATATTAGCCAATTTACAAGCCGGTGTAGGTAGTTGTATTTTCTAGGGTTTATCCATTTGTTCTTTGATTCGACTTTGTGACAATTTGTATTGATTTTTGAAACCATTGACAATAGTGTTACATTTGTTTCGTATTCGTAAATTGTCGAACGATGTTAAAAGTTATGACTTTACGAAATGGTTATGTGTAGTTGTGCATTGTCGTGGTTAGGTTTTACTTGTGTTGATTACAAAGTGTATTCTTGTCCGTTCTTCGGGACGTTGATAGTTATTAGCACCTAAGTCACGGTACACTAAATCCGCTAATCATATGCATTTGAGTTGAATCTAACACATGTAGGAACCCTAGGACTTACAATTACCGAAACCGGGTGTGATCCGTATTATTAATTCCTGTTTTCAATTAAGTAGTTTAGTTAATAAATTATTGTTTTAAATAATAGTCATTTGTCGGTTCACCCGATTTCTTTTCAAAACAAATAAACAAAATAAAATTAGCAAACTTCATAATCACTTTGTACATTGTTTGTAAATAGTCTAACTAATCGAACGGGTCGTGGGATACTGACCACCTGCTCTTCGTGGATACGATACCCGACTTACCCTAGCTACCTAGGTTTAATTGGGTTTTTGACTGATCGGGACGACACGGTCACGTCACCCAGATTCAAGACCTGCTTGACAAAGGATTCATAAGGTCGAGTGTGTCTCCTTGGGGTGCACCGGTACTGTTCGTGAAAAAGAAAGACGGAAGCATACGCATATGTATCGATTACCGGGAGTTAAACAAACTCACGGTAAAGAACCGATACCCGCTTCCGAGGATAGATGATCTATTCGACCAATTACAAGGTGCGAACTGGTTTTCAAAGATTGACCTTCGATCGGGGTATCACCAACTAAAGGTCAAGGAAGAAGATGTGCCGAAGACGGCTTTCTGCACACGATACGGACATTACGAGTTCCTCGTGATGTCATTTGGGCTAACAAATGCACCCGCGGCTTTCATGGACCTCATGAACCGGGTTTGGAAGCCAATGCTAGATAAAGCGGTCATCATGTTTATCGATGATATTTTGGTGTATTCGAAAAGTGAAGCAGAGCATGCGCACCACTTACAAGAGGTGTTAGAGACACTTAGACGAGAAAGGTTGTATGCAAAATTCTCTAAGTGCGCCTTTTGGTTACGAGAGGTGCAATTCCTCGGTCACATCATTAGTGCCGATGGAGTATTGGTAGATTCGTCAAAGATCGAGGCCGTGTCGAAATGGAATCCCCCGAAGAACCCTTTGAAAATTAGAAGCTTCTTAGGGCTTGCGGGATACTATTGGAGATTTATTCAAGATTTCTCCAAGATTGCGTCGCCGCTAACCAAGTTAACCCGGAAGGAGGAGAAGTTCACTTGGCGTGTTGAACAAGAAAGGGCGTTTCAGACGATAAAAGAGAAGCTAACTCAAGCTCCAGTATTAACATTTCCATACGGAGTCGAAGACTTAGTGGTTTACTCGGATGCCTCATTATCGGGGCTCGGTTGCTTTTTGATGCAACGGGCCAAAGTCATAGCTTATGCCTCGAGGCAATTGAAAATACATGAAAAGAAATATCCAACGCATTATATCGAATTAGCTGCGGTGGTGTTTGCGTTAAAAATATGGAGGCACTATTTGTATGGGGTAAAGTGCACCATATTCACCGATCACAAGAGCCTAAAATACTTCTTCGATCAGAAGGAGTTAAACATGCGACAAAGACGATGGTTAGAAACGGTGAAGGATTTCAACTGCGAAATACACTACCATCCTGGAAAAGCGAACGTGGTGGCGGATGCTCTGAGCAGAAAAGCGGACTATGTCCCAATACGAGTAAGATCGATGCAGCTCGTAGTGACCTCGGGTATACTTGAACGTATCCGAGAAGCGCAAGTAGAAGCAGTGAAAGAGGAGAACTGGAAGAAGGAAAGAATAATCGGCCAGTTAAAAGATTTGTCGGATGGAAAGAATGGGTTGAAGACTCGATCCGGAAGAATATGGGTTCCAAATACTTGTGGGGTGAAGATGCTTCTACTTGATGAAGCTCATAAATCCAGATATTCTATTCATCCGGGTGCGACCAAGATGTATAATGATCTGAAACAAAACTATTGATGGCCCGGAATGAAGAGGGATGTGGTGAAATATGTGGAGAAATGCTTGACTTGTTTACAAGTCAAGGCAGAACACCAGAAACCTTATGGGAAACTGCAACCTTTGGAGATCCCGGTTTGGAAATGGGAACATATCACTATGGACCTATTAACCAAACTACCTAAAACGGTTCGGGGATTCGACACCATATGGGTGATTGTGGATAGATTGACGAAGAGTGCACACTTTATTCCTATACGCGAAACATATACTTCGGAAAAGATGTCTGAGGTATATACAAACGAAATAGTGGCACGTCATGGAGTACCGGTATCCATCGTGTCCGATAGGGATACCCGGTTCACTTCAAATTTCTGGCGAGATTTCCAAGAGCAAATGGGAACCAAATTGTTCATCAGCACTGCATACCATCCTCAGACGGAAGGACAGAGTGAAAGAACAATACAATCGTTGGAGGACATGCTACGAGCATGTATAATCGACTTTGGAGGAAGTTGGAATGTTTATCTACCATTGGTCGAGTTTTCTTATAACAACAGCTACCATGCTAGTATTGGGATGGCACCGTACGAAATGCTCTATGGTAGGAAATGCCGAACCCCGGTATGTTGGGGTGAAGTGGGCCCACGTGAACTCGCCCACCAAGATATAGTACGAGCCACTAATGAAAAGATTGATGTGGTTCGGGCACACATGAAAGCGGCTCAAGATAGACAAAAGTCGTATGCTGACAAAAGGAGGAGACCGATCGAATTCTAGGTTGGTGACAAAGTCATGCTTAAAGTATCCCCATGGAAGGGGGTTATCCAGTTTAGAAAAAGAGGAAAATTGAGCCCGGGGTTTATCGGGCCGTTTGCGATCGTAGAACGAGTAGGAAAGGTAGCTTACCGCCTTGAACTACCGGAGGAACTAAGCGGAATTCATAACACATTTCATGTGTCACATCTTCGGAAATGTCTAGCGGATGAGACAATTTATATCCACTACGACGACATCGAGGTGGATGACAGGCTAAACTATGTGGTAAAACCCATTGCGGTGTTGGATCGTAAGGTAAAAACCTTAAGGAATAAAAAGATTGATCAAGTTAAGATCAAGTGGGAGCATAGAAAGGGTTCGGACACTACATGGGAGTCCGAAGAGGAGATGTGACGTCTCTACCCTACATTATTCGGTATGTACTCTGGTTTCGGGGACGAAACCCTTTTAAGGGGGGTGGACTTGTAACACCCCGAAAATGCGAATCGTTTATTTTAAATATGAATGCTGATAAATACACAAGTGAACTAGCTAGGATTAAAATAACCTAGTTAGGTAAAAGTCTTTTAGTGACTTATAAATGAGTTAAAAAGCTAAAACAAGAAACAAATGATAGTTGAGGGGCCTAAGGGGTGTAAATTGAAACTAATATTATTAAAACAAAAATTAAAACTCAAAACCCACTTAGGGGTGTGGGTGGAGGTCGAACCAGACAAGGGGAAGGCGATTTCATAACCTTGTTAAACAATGTTTCTATTCCTTTTGAATGTAAAACATTTGCTAATCAAGTCACAAATGTTTTAACTAGTCGTTTGTTGACTAGTTTTGATTACTTGGAACTTTGTTTTGCTAACTATGTTTTAAATTCGACACCTTTTATATAAATTGTATGAAATTTTATTAAATTCAAGTAATAATAAGACGGGTGTTACATCGACATTTGCGTCCATAGAGAGCTTCGAACGGTGCGGCTTGAATGCTTGCATGGTAACTGTTATTGTATGAAAAATCAACCAATGGTAGGTGAGAGTCCCAACTTCCACCTAAATCCATTACGCAAGCTCGCAACATGTCTTCTAGCGTTTGAATCGTTCGTTCGCTCTGTCCGTCTGTTTGCGGGTGAAAAGCAGTACTCAGATTCAACTGAGAACCAAATGCTTCTTGAAAGGATTGCCAAATCCTTGATACGAATCTTCCATCTCTATCAGAGATGATCGAGAGAGGCACTCCATGTCGTGCAACAATCTCTCTCATGTATATCTCAGCAAGTTTACTCGTGTTGTCTTTTTCCTTGATAGGCAGAAAGTGCGCAGATTTCGTTAGACGGTCTACTATCACCCAAATCATATCGTGGCCCTTGGGCATCCTTGTCAACTTCGTTATGAAGTCCATTGAAATATGTTCCTATTTCGTTAGACGGTCTGCTATCTGTTCTTTCTCATTGGGTGGGCAGAACTTCCTTTCTACCTTGTTTTTAAATTCTTCCCATTCCATATTATAGGTTTGATCACTTCCTCTTGTCTGGAGGATAGTGTTCCACCATTCTAGTGCTGCGTTCTTAAACAGATTAGAAGCAAACAATATTTTATCTTCTTCAGCACACTTGCTTATCCTTAAGACTGCCTCAGTTTTTTCTATCCAGCGTAAGGTTGCAATGGCCCCTTCATTGCCCGAGAATTCCATTGGTTTACAAGACCAGAATTCTTTATAAGAACAACCGTTAGGCACGGGTCTTCTTCTTTTGGGAATAGGCATTTGAAGTATAGGCCCATTGTTCACGCTGTTTTCTGGTTCAATTGGTCGCTTACTGCTATGCTTACTTTTATTATCAGCATCTTTAACAGTTTGAAGTATAAATGGCATTGCATCTATAATTCCTTGTGCTACTATGTGTTGGATAGCACTATTGTCCACTTGGTTTCCATTGTTATTGACACTCGGGTTATCATTAACCACGTTAATGTTACTCTGGTTATCGTTATTCAGATTTCCTTGATTTTCTTCGTCGGCCATCTGAATTTTAAACATTTATCCCATATTAATATCACAAGATAGTAAATAATATAATTGATCACATGACACACAATCTAACAAAAAACGTAGATCATTGCTACTTTACTTTTTTCATATACTTATGCGTCTATTACACACTAGTACAGAAATAAAGATTACAATACCAACAGAAATAAAATAGTAATATGCATCCGTACACACATGTATTATTTTATTTTATTATATTATTATTACTACCGCTTCCTCCATTCTAACATTCATGGATATGGATTTATCCAAAAATCCATATTGCGCTCATCGTATTTCCATACGAGACGCTCTCCCACCTGACGCATCCTCTCACTGTTTTCTAAGATTTCCTCCCCGAAAGTCCTAAGTTCTTGCACGTTTTCTGCACTCATTGGGGGTGCAGGTTCTCGGACTGGGTTTGGAATCTGGGGTACGGTTTCCTGATATGGGGGTGACAGTTCATGAAATTGGTAAGGATCCTCTAATATTTCCCTAATATATTCATCTTGGTAATAGGGATCTAAAGGGTCCATACCTGGATAAGCTTCTATGTTCTGTATGGGTGGATAATCCTGGATAGGGTAACGTTGCACAAAGTCCCTATTATCGTCCCACCAGGGGTCGTAATTCGGGTCTAGTGGGTTTGGTGCAGGTACCCTTGGGATTTCTTCTGGGTTAAAATCGTGCATCTCTACATGGTTCTCCGGATTTTCTATTTCCATGGGTTGTTCTGGGTTTTGTGGTTGTGGGGCTACTAATTGTTCCAGACCTGGGTCAGCAGCAGTTGTAGCTAAGATATGGAAATTAGCTAAGCTTCTATTTAGCATATCTTGAGTATGGGCATCTGTCTCTCGCTTAATAGCTGCTAAAGCCCTTTGCTGTTGCAATTTCCTCATTCTCTTCCTACGAGCAAAAGCTTATTTACTGAACCATCCTCGTTTCTTAGTAGGAAATGGCTCTTCAGATTTAGCTCTAAAAGCAAATATTCCGTCTTCCTGATCAGCAACATACCCCGAGAGGGCAGGCTGTGATGATGTACTTTCACTCTTAGGGGAATCAGATAACTGACGGTTCAGATCTGATGGTCCTTGATCACTCATGCAGAAAACTAACAAATAGTCAAATAACACATAACACATAATTATAGTTATGCATGTATTTCCTTATTTTATTTCCTAACATCAATTCAAAATTTAAGTGTCAGCAGAACACTTCTTTGGCTCAGACCAGAGGCTAGGCTCTGATACCACCTTCTGTCACAACCCCCGATCCCTGCTCCCCGGGAACAGGCGGAAGTGATCACAGAGTTTGGTGGTATCAGTTTGTTTAGTCTCGCAGCGGAAATTTCACCAGGACCGTAGTTAGGAAATGTTTATCAGAGTAAAACCACCATAATTAATATTAATAAACACATGGGTAAAACCCAAGTTTCTTATTACAATACATTTATAGGGACAAACCCTATTTTATTTAATTTAAAACATCGTTTATTAGGTAACTTTTATAGCCACATTTTTCCCAAGCCTTCAGTGCTCTCCAGCTGGCTTTTCACTAATTGGCTGTTCACATTGTGTTACCTGTAACGCGTTTTAAAAACATTTGTCAGTCGGAAATACTGGTGAGTGAATCCCAGTTTAATCAAGAACATTTTATCAATTAAAACAGTATTGAGAGCGATTACATTGTTTATTTCTACACAATTACTCATTCAGTATTTGCCACTCGACCGGATCTATGGCTATGGTCAAATTACCCATTGGCTAACTCGTCGTCCAATGGCAATGCACTGTCATTCAGACTTACTACTACTCGTAGTAAATTTTGTATACAAAACCCCATAATACCGGCAGTAATTGAAGAATTACAAAGACTCAATCACCGCTTAATTTCATAGTAAAACATTTAAGGTTGGGTAAAACATTACCAAAAACATTAACAAAGAGAGGATAAACTCACATTGCTATCTTAGGCTTTTCGTAGGGATTTCCTGGGTATAATCTATAATTTATACAAATGTACATTGGTTAGTATCATAACCCTTTGAAAATATTAATAATACCCTCCCCGAGACGGCATTCCAACAACTACATCGGGCAGAACCACGACAGTTGTTACGGAACCCTAAATCAATCGGGCAACGTAACTATTATGAAACTGGGGTTATAATACTTACAACGGAGCAAAATCTCGCTAATTAGGGGTATAATACCCAAAATATTATGTCTATAACTTCAGAATTCGTGAATGAGATTTGAGAATGAGCGACGGAAACTGAAAACTGATGCCTGCTATTTATAGTTGTGAAATCTGGTCGTGTCGCGGCCCGCGTCAAAGACAGGGGACCCTTACGCGACCCGCGTCAACACCAGTCAACGCTATAGCTTAGCTGAGTCGCCACTAGGCTTGACACGATTACGACACGTGTCGGCTTCTGGTGTGATCGCGTGGTATGAGTCCGCGCGGCCCGCGTCAACTTAGACGAGGTCTTATGCGGCCCGCGTGAACTAAAGGATTCAGCGGAGTCCGTCAACACTCCCATACGGCCCGCGTAAATGTGTGGGGTGGTTTTATGCGGCCCGCCTCAACTCATATTTCAGGTTTTTATTTTATTTTTATAAACTATAACATATATCAAGCTTGATTTTCACATACGGGGTATATTATAAGACATATTAGAATATTTTAAGATATAATAAGGTGTCGGAATTATGATAAGGGTGTTGGTTTTACCGAGGGTTGTTACACGACATGTGTGGCAAATGGTACATGGTCGACAATAGGTAGTGCAAGAACGGGTGCATCAGCAATAGGAACATCGGAAACCGGTGGTACGATGACTGGTGCATCAATGACGTGTGATGCCATGACTGGAAGATCAACGTGGAGGCTCTGGCAGAGGATCAGGCAAAAGCGGAACGACTGGAACATCGATAGGGTCGTGAGCAATGGCATGCTCTGGACCAACTGGAGCGGGCTTAGCTGGTACAAACTCGACCTCAGGCTCCGGGCCAAACTCCTGGGGAACAACAGGTACAGCTGACATCGCCACGTCGAAGTCAACGTCAGGAGAGTAGTGCTGCACGCCCTGGTCATGAAAAGAAGCGGATGCCACAGACTCAAACGAGTCTGGACCAAATGAATCAGAAGGAGCCTCCTCCACAGGAGCCTCAGCAAAAGGAACTGCAGGGTCGTCAACTGGAATATCGTCCTCCATAGGGCCACCATCCTGGTCTCCCTCCGGGGGACCCTCTATGAAAAGGTCGATATCATCATCTGATAACGCATCGAAAGGTAAATCCTCTAAAGGAAAAGCAGCGAGGGGGATAGGAGCAGGGATCAAAACGAGAGGTAGATCCCCATCGACAGGAGCATCAGCTAAAGGCGCAACGTCTGGCAGGGCAAACGGCTGGAAGTCGTCATCATCAGTGCCTGTGGTATCCGACGTATAAACCTCGCTCTCTGATAGTATCTCGTCATCTGATACAATCGCCATGGGGTCCAACGTGTCTGATACTCCAGTATCGGAAGAAGAAGACATAGTGTCTGTAACACAACCACACATATGCACATATATCAACGTATAATCAAATAAACATGTAAGTCACAATAATGCAAGCAAGTAATCATCCTAGTCTTCCCTAGACTATCCCACCCAGTCTCTTAGACTAACTCCCTGGTCTCTAAGACCAACTCCCTGGTCTCTAAGACCAACCTCCCAGTCTCTAAGACTAAATCCCTGGTCTCTAAGACCAACCTCCCAGTCTCTAAGACTAAATTCCTGGTCTCTAAGACCAACCTCCCAGTTTCTAAGACTAAATTCCTGGTCTCTAAGACCAACCTCCCAGTCTCTAAGACTAAATTCCTGGTCTCTAAGACCAACCTCCCAGTCTCTAAGACTAAACCTTCCCAATCTCTAAGATTGAACCCCTCAGTCTCTAAGACTGAACCTCCTCAGTCTCTAAGACTGAACCTCCCCAGCCTCTAAGGCTGAACTCCCTCAGTCTCTAAGACTGAAATATAAATTTTGAAATGTGTACTTGTGCCTTTTTGTTTGTAAAAACGTTTGTGTCCCGGATCTGGACGTTTAGTATATGCAATGTAAAAATGTTTTCATGAGAGCCCTAGTGATCATAGTCTAGACTCGAGAAAGAACCCTAGTTCGCTATGATCGAGGCTCTGATACCAAGCTGTCACACCCTGGCTTTTGCGGAAGCGTGGGTTTATTTGGTGTGACTTCTTAATACCATAGCAACAATCATAACAATGCTATATGAAAGTAAAACACAAGATGTTCATCCATTCATTAAGTTTAATAATACCACGACATCATTGTTCTAAAACGTTGATACCAAATAGAGTTACAGACCATAACATACTTGTTTTAAACGTGTTCATAAGACACCACAAAAGGCTTTAAATAAAACGGGGTTTGGAGACATGTGACCCGTCCAGGAAAGGGTTACACCTCCCAAACCCTACGACCCTGGATGACATCTTTATTAGTACGCAGCTTGACACCTATGCAGAAACCTGCCAGATCCGATCAGTTCCCTGAAATACATGTAGTTTGAAAAATCAACAAAAGTTGAGCGAATTCATGTATATGTGAGTATGTATAAACCTTTATGTATGAAAGTCCCTGGTATGTAGCAATAAGGAAAAGGAGATCACCAATGGGTTGCAAAGCCACTGGTATGTGTGAAATGGTCCGGGAAAACTCAAACCTAGCGGAGTTGTACCGGGCTTCCGGCTGTAAGACACAGTCACCACTATGGGCCGCCCTGGCCTCATGGGTGTGGGCTCGCTACACCCAAATAGATCTATCACTCATGTCCCTCGGTCCTACTACGAGGATTAATGGCTTTAAGTGTCACGCCCACCACTCACATGATCTAAGTAGTATGCCCTCCTTAAGCTAACCATACCATGTATAAAATTGTTCATAATAATAGTAACATGTATTTCACCCCCGAAGTTGTAAAACTGAGAACAATTAAGAGAAAAGGGGGATATGAACTCACGGAAGTGCGTTTCCTGTATCGTAACGTCAACTCAAACTTGATCAGCTACCTGGCGACCTACAACGTACTATTGTTTATTAGACGAACGGGTCGTGCCTTGCTTTTGTATTTACGGGTTTGAGTTATGTTACTTTGATATTATTCCAAGTTGTAACTTCTTGATAAAATAATAATAATTATTTTAACTTAAATTTTGTTTTTAGAAATAATAGTTAGGCAACTATTTCGTATCCATACTTCTCAAGTATTTTATATTTGTATTTCCTTCCCAAGGATGGGGGTATTTATACATGTACATTTGTAATTCCGAAAAGTATATATTTTTAAGTTCAACTTAGAAAAATATATTTGACACATTTGTCAAAATAATGTAGTCCCAAAATATATATTTTTCCAAAAATAATATATTTTCATTCATTGTATCCAAATAATATTTACCCAAAATATATTCGTAAAAGTATTTCCGGGATTATAAAACGTGATGGCATTTTGCTAAGTTACATTATTTGGCCCTAAATAATATAACTAGTTCACAAAATAACAAATAATCACACAAGCGTTTTAGTATAAAAATATATATTTATCCATTTTTATTTAAGAAAATCAACCTCCGATACTTGTATTTTGTTACAAAAATTATGGCGAAATTTATATTCGAAACACGAGTTATAAAATATACTTGTAACATTTGTTTGGAGAAATATTTTTCTAAATGTTGGAATTTTTAGAAAATTTCGCCAGAGTTTCCCCTAAAAACGAAGGTGTCCATGCTATTAAGCATATCATTTTCTTTTCAAAATCAATCAACCATCATTAACAATTAGTCTTTACAAAATTTTTACATTACCAAGAGCTAAAATATATGTGTTACACACTAATCATGAACTTGATATATTTCGAAAACGCGTAGTAACTTGTTAAAGCTTTTAGTGGACTTAGTTACCTTCCAAAGCGTCTTTATTTCTTTAAAAATCATTCTCTTAAAATAATTTAGTGTTTACAACTTGTAAGTAATTTTACAAAAATTAACCCTTTTGAACTCTTCTTGTAAATAAAATATTCTCATACTTGTCTTATTTCTAAAAATGGTGTAAGTGTTTGTAATAGTCATGATTTTCCAAAAACCGCTTCTGTAACTTGGTTTATTTACAAAAATCTTTTGTAACTCTTGGATTTACAAGATCATCAACTCACTTGTTTAATTATATTTCATGAAAAATCATTTTTATCAAGTTCATATTTAGTTAGAAGGTGGTCATTTTATGTAGCACGTAACCACTTTCTAATCTTGTTACTTCATATTTCTAAATATTATTTAACAAGATCCATATGGTGATTAATACCCACAATCAGGAATCATCATAAATCATCATAATCTTGTTAATTCACTACAACATTCTTTTAACAACATTTCACCTTCAAGTAAACTTTTATGTAAAGCTTCATGTTCATATTTTTAGTTCTTGTTCTTTAGTGTTTTGATCATGACCATCATACTACAACTTTTAATTACAAAGACAAGATGAACAAGGGTGTAACAAGGACTTACTACTAGCACAAGGCTAGGGATGATTCTAGTGAAGAAGATGATGAAAAATGGTGATGAAAAAGCAAGAACAAAGTCCTTTAAAGCTCCACAAGTTGCAACTTCCTTGAATCACCTTTTAAGCTTGAATGGAACTCAAAAATGGAGGAAGATGGTGGATTTATGGTGGTGATGGGGGCGGCACAAGTGAGCCGAGAGGAGGAGGGTGGGGAGTGAAGGTGAGAGTGTGATGATGAGAAGTATGGTGGTGATCTTCAAGACAATTCTTATAAGATTGTTTCCATATGTTTTAACAGCCCCAACAAGCAACCAATCCATTATTAAATTAGAGTATAATCTAGAGCAAGATATGAGGCATGGTGTAAATTTTGGGGTGGGTCCATATGGGACCGAATTCGGTTGGGGGGGGGGGGGGGTTGGTTGTAAGTTTTTGCAACTAAATGGTAATCATAAGTTAGTTTCCAAGTATGCACTTACATATGATATTTACTAGAGAAATTAGTGGGTGTTATGGTGTTCGGGGATCAAGACTAGTCAAGAAATAATTAAACAATGTGTTTGACAAAATTTTGGTGTCCCGGGTTATGTCCGGTTGTCCGGTTGGACACTGTTCCGTTAAAGTGTTTAATTATTCCGTAAAGTGTCTTTTATATATATTTTTGTAACACACTTAATTCCCGGCACTTAGGAAAGCATACATGACCATTCAGCCATATTTTTACACCCTACTAGCATGTTACAATGCTGAATTTTATTAATAAATGCAGAATTCTGCACTTAGAGTGTGTTTTAGGCACTTCCCGCAACTTTAACTATCACCTAGTGACGCAGTTTTATGGTCCTTACTTCCCTACACTCCGTACTAGTATAATATCCTGTCCCTGGCTCATACTGGCCTCAAAACATTGTCTGTCTATGTGTTGGTATTGTCAGCATGTTTCTGAATCATCCGTTCAGTGTGCTAACTGTGCTTTGTGCATCAAGTATGTCACTAATGTTTGTGTGTAATAAATGGAGTGACAGTATGAGATATGATGCACATATATGTATGATACAAAAATCATAAGGCAGTTTAAATTGTCAGTTGTAATCAAGCACAGTCATTAAGCACATAATTAACATTAATTAATTGTACGGTACCTGTAATTGTGAGGGTTGTCACATCATGATCCTCAAATTAAATGATGTGAACCAGAAGTTCAAAGAATAATTCATTCACAAAGATTAATGAATTAGTTACCAGACACATAGACACATTTACTGACCTAAATAATTGTGACTAGCTAAGTCACATATACCAACTGCTAATGCTCCAAGTAAGATTAGTGTCCTACAAGGACAACCATATAGTGGTGATGAGTCTATGGGACGCCTGAAGCGTGGTAGACTAGTCAATTCCAAGATTAAAATTCCTCGAAAATTGGAGCAGCTAATGAAGATGGTTAAGTCGAGGTTATAATAAGAGGGTCTCCTAAAGAGGCATTAAACATGATGGTTCAAGAAGAACCTCAGGTACCTGAAAATAAAGAGATCTCGATAAGTTGTATCATGTCTAAGATATGTATCGAATCGAAATAAAAATCGAGGTCGTTATACTTTTGTATATAATATAGCGCTTGAAATAATGAAGTGACGAGGATCAAGATTTAAGATCTGCCTATGAATGAAAACATATAAATGATTGGCCAAAATGGAAAGACACAAATAAGGCAGAGTTGAATTCTCTAATAACATGGAAAGTTTCTGGACCAACAGTCCATACAACTGAAGTTGTAAAATATGTTGGATACAAATGGGTCTTTTATACGAATCATGTGAAAATTAAATAAAGTGATATAAGGAAAAATAGGTGGCACAAGTATTTTCGACCTATGACTGATTATGAGGAGACGTATTCTCCTATGGTGGATGTATTAGCTTTCCAATATTTAATTAGTCTGGTAATATAAAGAGAGAATTGATATATGTCTTATGAAAGTTATGAATCACTGGATACTAAATGTTTACATGAAAGTCCCTCAAGGATTTAATTTATTAAAATTATGTAAAATAAGTTCTTGAGAACGATATGATCGTTGTATACAGATTCATATTTACGTTGAATATAACTGGAACTCCTGATGAGTATCCTAAAGCATTTAAGTGCTTCTAAGATTAAGTGGAAGCATCTTATGGATGTGATTCTTGTGCACCAATAAACATACATAGAAAACCTGTACTTGGTGATTATGGTATCTCAATGTAAAGTGTATAAGCGTGGTACAATATGAATTATACAAATGAAACAAGTGTTCAAGACATTCTTGCATATGATATAGAAATCAATGAGGAGGTTTACGTAACAGAACTCCTAAAGAGTGTATGCACATACATTGTTTTTCAAAGTGGAAAGAAGTAAGTGAATGATTGTAAATGCCTGAAACAATGATTTCAAAACCTCACGAATGTATCTTTATAAACTTAAAAAGATAGTATGGATAAAATAGTTGGATTGAGTATTGTACAACTCATGAGATATTCTTATAAAGTGCAATATGAGTTTGATAATATCATCCATCTTTATCAAAAGTCCTCTCCAAAAAGTTCACTATAATCGCAGTTTACAGTGATGATGTATAGGCACCATCGAGAGAAACTGCCGAGCTTTTAGAGGGAGCATTTTTTAATGACCTTGACACATTGTAATTATTGCTCGACCTGTAGTTCGAGTATATGTGTAATCAATCAAACTATATCTATAAGAGGTTGACACGTTTTACCATGGACAAAGCTTATCCTTTAACTACGTTAAAGGTTGTTCAATTACTTGATATATAAAATGGCTGTTATAGCTTCATATGAAAGAAATTGAAATTTTTGGTCTAGAGGTACCATCTTTAAGTGCAATTGTGCATTAGTATTTCTTGCTATCTATTGATGATTTTATATATCTTTATTGTATTTATCGATTTGATATAGCATGTGTTAAGCGACGAAATATTGAAATGGGAAAACATCTATTTCGATACATCTAAGGTATGTAAGATATGAATTTATATTTTACTAACCTATCAAAACAAGTTTGGTTAGTTTTGTAAATGCAGAGAATGTAACAAATCACAGTTGTGGATCTTATGATATTTATTTAAAAGAAGAGGCACTAGAAGGCTCATATGAAGATATACAACATTGTCAACATAAAGGATTGCACATTAAGGGATCAAGCAGCAAATCATTGACTACAAAAACGTTGAGCAACTTTCAAGAGAAAGGGCACTAGTCACTTGAAGAATACATGTTCAAATGAGGGGGAGTATTATATAAGTTGCACTCTTTTTCCCTTCACTAAGTTTTATCCCATTGGGTTTCCTTAGTAAGGTTTTTAATGAGGCAACATGATCCAGAAGTATCAGGGGGAGACGATACGCGCTGCACTCTTTTTGTCCCACTGGGTTTTCCTGGCAAGGTTTTTAACGAGACAGCATCTCCAAGCGTATCAAGTTGATAACCAAGGGGGAGTGTTATAAATATATTATTAATATTATGGTTATCAATACTAAAAATATATTAGCTTCTTCTCCAAGTTTTCTTCTCCTATATATACTTCCCTTTGTATCTCTTGTATTATAATCTATCAATGAAATATCTCTTTCTCCCTACATCTCTTATTGTTTGCTATTAGGCTTGTTTCACAACAAATACGAATTTTTCATATGGATTGAATTTGCGGCTTCATGTTCTCTCCTTTATAATTGTTTTCTTTTTATATTTTATGTAAAGTTAATCTACACCCATTTGTTGGTAAAAATATCATATAACAAAGCCTGTAACTATTAACACATTGTGCAGAACCTTACATCCTCCTCATACATAACTTTAGTTAATTTTAGAGTTAAATGTCTAGTTGGTTCCTATAGTTTACGAAAACTGTAGAATTGGTTCCAATAGTTCACTAATTACAGAGTTGATCCTAATAGTTGTAATTTTTACACTCGAGTGGTCCTTATCACTAACCTCTATTACATTTCTCAATTAAGTTGATGTCAAATGACCAAATTGTCCTCAACTTTTAAAAAAATAAAAGTAAAAATAAGAAACAAAAGGAGATGGGTCCACCATCTTCTTCTTCACCCCCCCCCTCTCTTTCTC
The DNA here is from genome assembly GCA_030545235.1 of Helianthus tuberosus. Taxonomy (NCBI): domain Eukaryota; kingdom Viridiplantae; phylum Streptophyta; class Magnoliopsida; order Asterales; family Asteraceae; genus Helianthus; species Helianthus tuberosus. The sequence goes on along the minus strand of CM060436.1, from coordinate 4,095,987 downwards.
TCTGAACCACCTGTAGCCAGCATCTTTGGGCCACCACAACCCCCACCTCCGAACACCACTGTGAAGCACCGCGAACACCCACCTCCACCACCACTGAACACCCACATCCACCGTCTCCCCTCCACCACTCCACCGGAGCTCTGTCTCTCTAATCTCCGACCAATCACCATCTCCTTTATCTCCCCTGTTTCAGTTCCCTGCCGATTATTAGTATACACAAATCTATCCAATTATACCCCTCAATCAGATCCCTCAACATCTAGGGTTTCTAAATCACCGATTTCTTTCATATTCGTTACAAGATCGTTAATATTAATCATTTCAATATGAACAATCACGAGAAACAACAATTAGTTGATGATCGAGACGTCGATGATCAGTAAAATTAACTGAAGATTCATCATCGGTGCAGGAGGATGTTACGGATGCAGTTTATGGAGATTCGTCGGCACTACGGAACGGTAATGGAATCAAACTTGCGGATCGTTTAACTGATTTGTTTGTTGGAGACGGAGATAGAGATGACAATTTGTTGATTCATGGAACGGTTATGCAGTGGCTACAAGCGTTTGATATGCAGGTGGTGGGTGGTGGTTTGAGGAGATGGTTGTTGTGACAGAGATGGTGATGGTGGATTGGGCCCTTAGGGAGACGGTGGTTGCAGATGTTGATGCAGAGTTGTGGTGTTTTGGTGTTTTGTGGTTGTGGGTGGCTCTTAAAGGGTGTAGTGAGGAAGAAGAAGGGTGGGATAGGGTGGGCCCACTTATTTTAATTGTTTTTTTTTAATTTTTAGCCTTATGGGTATTATAGTCATTTAACACATACTTAACTGAGAAATTTAACGGAGGTTAGTGATAAGGACTACCCGAGTACAAAAATTACAACTATTAGGACCAACTCTGTAATTAGTGAACCATTGGGACCAAGTATGCAATTTTCATAAACCACAGGGACCAACCAGGCATTTAACTCATAATTTTATGATGGATATGTTAATACACAAACTTTAGTGCCGTTATATGGTGCTGAATAGTGAATATGTATGGACTGATGGTAAATCTTTTATCACGGACTAATATCAAATAAAAAGTTTATTTTGCATAAGTGGGATAAGAAGGAATCTTAACCATTCATATTTCTAATCAATGGTTAAGATGAAAATGTAGGAAAAAAAGTAAGGGTATCTTGGGAAAATCCTATTTATTGACTTGCTCTCTCCACATGCAAAGCACGTGCATATTTCACCCCCCCCCCCCCCCCATTTTTAAACATTCATAATTTTTTATACGACATTATTTATTCATAAAAAGCTCACCATAAAATCGAGCTTTTTTTATCTTAATTTTACATATTGCTATATAAAATATGACAACTAAAAAAAACCCACAAAAATATCTTGTATTTGTATGTTGTAAAGCATTTTTTGTGCTGAATTTTTGTACTACATTGTGTGCTAAATTTTTTGTGCTAAATTTTTTTTGTCTTAATTTTTTTTCTGAATTTTTTTGTGCTGGATCTTTTGTACTGGATTTTTTTGTGTTGAATTTTTTGTAATAGATTTTTTTGTGCTATATTTTTTTACTAGATTTTTTTATGCTATATTTTTTGTACTGAATTTTTTGTGCTAGATTTTTTGTACTGGTTTTTTTTGTTGTGTTTTCCAGAAAACAAAAAGAGTGTCGCATGTCATTTTCACACTCCTACTTATAAGGATCAAAATGTTTTGGTACCAAAATATCTTTCCTTCCTATTTATAAGGAGTGTCATATGTCATAGTCATAATCTTTCTTAGACTATTTAGGTAAAATCCACGTTTTAGTGGATATTTCCCCCTTTTATCACTCTATACATATCCAACACCATATAATACATATATTTTATATACATACAAAACCAATGTTAGGGAATAGTGCTAGGTTGATGTCTGGCACTCCCCCATTGGTCGTGGTATATTACGCTAAAACCCCCAGTTTATAATTACGAATTTACTCCCTGTTTAAAGTTTTAATTTTGTCCTTGGTTAAAAATTACAGTATTGCCATCGTTTTAGCTTTTGGCAAATTACGATTTATCCAAGCCCCAAATTACAATTTTGGACCTAGTTAAAAATTACAGTATTGTCATCGTTTTAGTTTTTTTTAAAGATATGTGGGGGAATAGTGTCAAGTTGCTGCACGGCACTCCCCCATTAGCCTGGGTATGTTACGATTTTAACCCCAATTCAAAATTACGAAGTTACCCCCATTCAAAATTACAAATTTGCCCCAATTAAAATTACGATTTTCCCCTTGTTTCAAACTTACAGTCTTGCCATCACTTTAGCTTTTGGGAAATTATGATTATACCCCAGTCAAAAATTATAATTTTTCTCTCAGTTCAAAACTACAACATTGTCATCATTTTAGCTTTTGACTCGATTTAATTTTTTATTCATGTTAAGCAGCTGCCTAACACTCGCTAATTAGTCATGACAAATTACGGTTTTGCCCTGAGCTCAAAATTACGGTCTTGTCATGGTTTTAGTTTTTTTTTCTAGCAAAACTATGATAGTGTTTTTTTAATTGGTTGAGAAATATTCAGCTAAGGCGAAATGAAAATTTAAGGCCTTTTTTTTCCTTCTTTGATTGTCATAACCTATACTCATTTATCCATGTTTGGAACCAAACAAAAATCTAGCACAACTATTACAAAGAGTGGTTTGCTTGTATAAGAAATCAAATAAATCTAAAACAATAATTTGTATTAATATTAATAGTTAGCATATTAATTTTTTTTAGTAGGACCAAGACTGAGTTACTTGTACTATAGGTCTGGCTCTGCCATACTTTATAGTTGGACTAGGTTCAAACATATGATGTAGCGCAAATTAGCCCAACTTTTTCTTTCGAAAACATCCTTGTGAATCAGTTTATGAAGTCAATTACATACAATAATTAGGCTATGTGTAGTTAACACATGTTAACTACTTTGAAACATTTGAGGTTGAATCTTATACGAAGGTCGTGTTAATGTTTAGACCTCTCATACGTAGGATCCACCCTGAAGACTCAGTCTAATTTCAAAAGAGTAGTCATGTTACAGATATAATTGCTTTTTTAGCTCTAAGCTCAATAATTTTTTGCTTGGAAGCAAAAATGTTTTCCTTAATAATCTTTATATTAAGAATTTTTATTTTATGACTTAACATAATATTTCCTTTAATTTGATTTATTCTCATAAGCTCAAATTGTATATCAGCCTCTTCATAGGTGATTTGTTGATCAAGATATTGTAAATAATCTAAAATTGGTTTTGAAGACATTATTCTCCAATAACTTCTTTTAAAATTCTACCATATCCATCTATTCGTTCTGACATAGAGCGGAGGTACTTCAGATTTTTTTACAAATTCAACTAAAGGGTTCATTAAGTCCTTTAGGGGTTTTGTGGTCTGGTTAAGACTCATTGGTTGAAAGGATTCTTTTGAATTTAATCGATCGATTAAATGAAAAAGATGCACAGTACTTTGAAAATAATATTCTAAAGATGCATAGTTCTTTTAATATAATATTCTAAAGATGCACAATATTTTGAATATGAAATTCAAAAGATGCACAGTATTTTGAATATAAAATTCAAATGAATTATTCGTTCGATTAAAATAATCAATCGATAATTCGAATATGAATTCTAAATTATTAGTCGACAAACGTAGACTAATATAAACAATTTTGAAAGTGTTTAATTGTGGAATCAATCCTCTGAATTTACAAAATTCGTTATCTTTTATAGTCATTTTTTGACTAAAATTTTTAGATTGAAAAATCATTTGTTTCGATAGTTGTTAATCGATTTCTTTTTATGTTTGTTTATAAACATCATTTTTTGATTTTATCAAAATCTTAGTTTTGTGTTGGAATAAAATTCTTTTTTAAGATTTTAAGGAGAGATATGAAATATCAATCTTGAAGTCTTTTAACAGTTTGAAATAAAATCTATACCTTTTCCTTCTTGTATTTTCTTCTTGAAAAATTTCTAATTCTTCTGCAAGGGACCAATCCAACCCTTATTTCCCTAACGGCCTCCTGCCTCAGCGGTACTTCAACGGGCTCCAGGACTCCAGGTTTTGCAGAATAAAAACATTCATGATAGAAGATAAAAGATAGAGGTTTACAAAGGAGTTTTTTATTTTATAACTGTTCTCCCGGAGGAGAACTTCTTGATATTTACATAACCCCCTTAAAGGAGTTACTACTCCATACTAGAACATATAACTAGAAATTAAAAATTGATCGAATGATCAATGTTGAAAAGAAAAGTTGGTGGTTAAGGGATATGGGATGCCAGGGGTTTCGAGATCTCTTTTCCTAATGAGGTATTGCTCCTTATATAGACGGAGATTTCCTCTTTCAAGACCTACCAATAATTTCATTGAATTATTAAAGATGTCTTTACAGCTGTAGCCGCTTGTCTTCTTTTGAATGACGTAAGTGCTTACGTTTTTCATAGAATTACTGTGAAGGACCCCTCACTGCTGGTAGTGGACAAAGCATCTGCTTTTGGTGTAGTGTCCCTATCAACTTTAGTGCTTTTACATAATGCGCACTGATGGTCTTTGTCGACCTTTTGGAGCCTTTCACAAAGCATCTTCTTTGTGGTAGGACCTGCTAAGATCTGATTTTTTAAGATCTTGTCTTCAAGAGCTTGGATTGCGCGTTGATCTTCTTGACAGAGCGTCTTCCCTGTAGTGTTGGTGATCAGGCAATTTGCGTTGGCATAATTGACCTTGATTTTGCTTTTTGAATTAAGCTTTTGAGTCTTTTGGATTATGGAAATAATCTTTTCAACTTTGTAGGCATAGATTCCCATGCTGATGAAGTCGTCTTCTTCGTTTATGACTTTAGACGGTTGAACTTCTCTTTTTGCCGCTATGCCTAGTTCAATGTAATGATAGGCTGGAAGGACTTTTCCATCTACCCAGTCTGGAATGTTGGATGTGACTTGGATGTAAATATTAGCATTCTTAGCAATTTTTTGGATGAATTTTCCAACTGCTTTTCTTAATCCCTTAGGAAATGACCTTAACTCCTTAAGATCCTTGCTGGGATAAATGGTCTTGACTAACCCTGCACAAAAAGCTTGGTAAGTGAAGACTGTATCTGCATCAGGACAGATTACGAAAAGACTTCTGGACTTTTTATCGTCTGAATAAATCTTTTCTGCTTCATAATCCTTTATGGAGAGAGCTCTTGCTTTAGACCATAGGATTCTGAAATCTGGGAAGCTTATTCCTTCTAAAATCTCTGAAGATAGATCTTTGGATGGAGCTTCTTCTTTTTCTTTTGTGAAGAACACCTGTCTTCTTTGACCAGTGTGATTCTGGACTTTGGGCACTAATATTGGTGCTTTGAAGATTATCTTCTTGCCTCCGAAGTTAGCTTGGTACTTATCTGCCTCTTGTTGAGCTTGAAAAAGTGACCTGTACTTCTTGTGGACGAAAGATGTCTTTTTATTAGATTGGATACAATATTCCAATCATCATAGATTCCTGCCTTTGGACCTTCAAATATCACGTAGAACTTTGAATCATCCTTTGCTGGCATTCTTGTCTTGTCCGCATAACTAGGCCGAAGACTAGTTTCTCCAACTTTTTCCAAGTTGTCAGGAGTCAACGGATTTGACTTCTTAGCTTCAGAGTCGTTTGCATCTGAGCTGCTGGAAGAAGATGAACCTTCTCTTTCCATTTTTCGTAAATGGACAACTTCCGACAATGTAGACCCAGGGGTCAATCGGATGTTAGCCTTCTTTGAATGAAGGTCTTGCCTGGCTTGTGAGGCCTCTGGCATGCTTTTTCCCAAAGCATCAGGGATCAACGGATTTGTTGAGTCTTTACCAGTCGCTGTTTGCACTGGACTAGATTCTGTTTTTAGCTTTTCAGCATCCTGGACATAATTTCCAGTTAAGATCATAGTCGTGTAGACACTGATCTGATCTATGATGGATCTTAATTCTATTTCTAGAATTTTTTTCTTTTAGGCGTAAAGCCTTTAACTCTTTCATTTTTTTCAAAAAAATGCCTTTCTTTTTGTAAATGTAAATGAAAGTGATGAATTTTTTGAATGAAGGATGCCTTCTATTTATAGTAGCAAGAATGACAGTGACATTTTTGCTTAAGATTTCTGAAAATCTCGTGTCAAGCTATCAGTTAACACATTTTTGGCCCCCTTACCGTGTCTGTCATTTGACAAGACGACCCTGTTTATTATTTCCAAAAATATCTTTGTTTTCAGAAAATAAATAATTTTTGAACAAACAAATTTCAGAAATTCGTTTTGTTTATCTTTATTCCCCCAACTAAAAGAGTGGTTGGACTTCATTCTGAGTCTTCCGTAGAAGAATCGGATAATATTTCTAATGCATATACTTGTGTATAGTCATCAAAAATATTTTCATAAGGAAAATATCCTTCAGTTTCCGCTTTCTAAATATTTTTTAATTTTTTCGGAAACTTTTGTCTGTTGGGACATTCGTTTGCATAGTGTCCTTCTTCAGAACATATCCAGCAACGACATTTTTTCTTTCCTTGAGGACAAACCTTAGGTTTTTCTTTTGAAAAGTATTTTCCAGGAGAAAACTTTCTTTTCTTGGTTTTCCAAAAATGTTTTTTAGTTTTTGTTTTATATTTATTTTTATATTTCTTTTTGAAATAATTTTCATCTTTTACTGGTTCACAACCAAAAGTTAATTGTGGTAACTCAGTAAGTTTTTTGCAACAGCTTTTGTTAAAACGTTTTAGCTGTTTTTGTTTATCAGAAAAATCACAGTAAATTGCAATTTCTTCTTTGACAATTCTTGTTGCAAATCCAAGAGAATGCATCGTGAACTGATTCTTTTCTTTGTTCCATCGTTCTTTGGTTTTTTCTCCAACGATGGGAATCTTCATTAAGTAAGCCTCAATCCAAGAGTGGAATTCACCTGTACTTAATTTGTATAGATTTGTTTCATAAAGACAAGTAAAATCGTCTAACAAACAAATATCACAAATTTGTGCTTTTGCAAGATTTTGTCTTGCTTTTTCTAGCAATTTTTGATTTTCATGGTCTTTATGTTATAAGGTCAAGACCTAAAAACATCATGTATATTGCATTTATGATTTGATCAAAAAGATCAAAACCATGTAAATTTTCATCCCAAGTTGTTCCTTTGATGAAATTTTGTATAATTCCTGCAGACTTATGTTCTAATAATAATAACAAAGCCTTAGCATTAGAAAATTCATCTGAATTAGTCTGAATGATTAGACTGATTTCAGTGTTCCATTTATCAATTACCTCTTTTCTTTTGTCGAGGTTAAAGATACAATCAATCTTAATAGTATTAATAGTAGTTGCACTACCATTGTCATTACTATTATGATCAGGTATACCTTTATGATACGGCATGGAAAATTTCGTATTCTTTTTTCTATACCTGTTACCTTTCCTAGTAGAGGCATGGTAAGTTTTTTTGTCTCGGAGACATTTCAATATCTGAAGAACTTTCTTCAGTATCGGGTTCTTCTTTCTTTACCGGAAAGGTTCTTGGTTCTTCATTCTTCAAAACAAAGACCTGTTCTTCTTTATTTTCAGAAAAATATCTTTCGTTTAAGATTTTATTTTCAGAAAACTTTTGTTCACATTCTTTATCATCTAAAGAAATGAGACTAACAATTTCTATTATTTGTTCAACTGGAAGGGTATCCAATTGTTCATCTAAAATTTGTTCCAATTTTTTAGTGATGGAACTCATTTTATCCGAAAGATAAAATAATCTTGTTATCTTTTAATCTTTGAATTTCTTTTTCCATAAAAGAATTTTTTCTTTTTAAATCATCATTTTTTTTTCTTTTTGCCTTTCGGGCATAAGAGTTTTTGAATCCATTTTTTCATCAATTTTGTCTGAAACATCTTTGATGATTTTTGCGGCAGTTGCCTCAAGATTTTCGTTGGTAGAAAGACATAGAGTATCCAACTTTTTTATTAAATCTTTAACAAGTTACTCTAATTTCAAAAGAGTAGTCATGTTACAGATATAATTGCTTTTTTAGCTCTAAGCTCAATAATTTTTTGCTTGGAAGCAAAAATGTTTTCCTTAATAATCTTTATATTAAGAATTTTTATTTTATGACTTAACATAATATTTCCTTTAATTTGATTTATTCTCATAAGCTCAAATTGTATATCAGCCTCTTCATAGGTGATTTGTTGATCAAGATATTGTAAATAATCTAAAATTGGTTTTGAAGACATTATTCTCCAATAACTTCTTTTAAAATTCAACCATATCCATCTATTCGTTCTGACATAGAACGAATTAGTTGTTCAGTATTACTTGAATCTCCTATTTGTAAAGAGTTTCCAGCATAGCTGTGTCTGGGTTTTGATACTAAAACCTGTTTATTTCGTGCAATATCAATTGCCCAATTTTCTTGTAATTGTGATGGCTCAGCGAATTTGCTGCCTTCAACAATTCCAATTTCAGAAAATATATCTTCAAGAGTTATATTTTCATTTTCTTTATACTCGATTGAATGAGTACTGTTGGTTAAAGCATAAGAGATTAAATAATTAATCGTAAATACCTTATTACCTGCTTCCATAAGATCAGTTCTTTCGCACTGGTGTATGAAACTTAAAGTTTTATCGAAATCTTTTGAATCTCGATGTAAAGCAAATTTAGGATAGACAGTAAACAAAAATTTACCATAAGCTAAATTTCCTTGAATTGCTCCAAGAAGAGCATCTTGCCTATTGATAATTCTATTATCAACGAGTGTCATTTTTATAGGAAAATTAATTCCATCTCTGAACTGTGCTTTTAGGAGGATTTTAACCGCTCCTATGTGTACCATATTGAGAGACTTTCTCAACTCTGGTTTAATATGCAAAAGTTTTTTTGCTATTTCACCCTTTGTTAAGAGTGACAAATAAACTTCACCTAGGGGTGTAAACGAGCCGGGCCGAGCCCGAGCTCGACTAGGCTCGAGCTCGGCTCGTTATGTTTTTATGAAGCTCGAGCTCGAGCTCGGCTCGGTTCGAGCCTACTTCTTTGAGCTCGAGTTCGGCTCGCGAGTAAAACCCAAAGCTCGAACTCGGCTCGACTCGGCTCGAATTATTTTGAGAACAAACTTAAACGAGCTAAAATCTCGGTTCGAGTTCACTTCAACATCGCTTAAACGAGCCAAAGCTCGGCTCATCAATGTTATCATCATTTTTATTATATTATATATAAAAAACTAAAATTTTGCATGGGCTCGTTTAGGCTCGCGAGCCTGAAAGAGCTTTGTATTTGAGGCTCGAGCTCGGGCTCGATTACAAAACGAACTCTATTTCAGGCTCGAGCTCAGGCTCGGGCTCGATAAGGCGCGGCTCGTTCGAGCTTTTAACCGAGCTGATCACGAGTAGCTCTCGAGTCTCTAGGCTTGTTTACACCCCTAACTTCACCTGCTGTATTTTTTATGTCAACTGAAAGTTCTTCAGTGTTAAAACAATAAAATATTTTATTTTCTCTAGAAAAGGCTCTAGAAACTAAACTTTGTAAAGTTTTTGGTTGATTAAAAACCTGTTTAGTGTCAAGCTCAAATTTAAGCTTACTAATTTTTGTTAGTTGATCAGAATTAATCATGTAATCTGATACAAAACCTTTTTCGTTTTCACTAAAGTTTAAAACTTCAGTTACTTCTTGTTCATTTGATTCTTTCGAATCTTCAAACGAAATTTTAAAACTCATTTTTAATTTTTTTTTTCTTTTAAGAAAAATTCTTAAATTTTTATTTTTAAGGAAACAGGAACTAATCCCCTTTTCTTAAAAAAGAGCACATGGCTCTGATACCAGCTTGCGGAGGTACTTCAGAATTTTTTTCAAATTGAACTAAAGGGTTCATTAAGTCCTTTAGGGGTTTTGTAGTCTGGTTAAGACTCATTGGTTGAAAGGAATCTTTTGAATTTAATCGACCGATTAAATGAAAAAGATGCACAATACTTTGAATTTCTTGGTCTGGTTAAGACTCAGTCTTCATCATCCAGCATAATTTCTCGACCTAACCCTCAAGATATACTCAACACACCATTAGACATGTTGAGTGAGTGAATATGGCCTAACATGAGTGGTAAGTGATATTTTAACAAACAATTAACACACTTACTCACTGACCATGTATGCTAATAAGTGATAGCTGATTTTTTAACTGTTTAATATAAAATATTAGTTATTTTTATACAAGCATTATTAATTATATATTAACAACAAATTAATAAAAATTGGTTGGGTATCATCTTCAAAAATACATTGGTTATCATCTTTAAGCACACGCTAAAACTTTGATAACTGTTTATGAGCCTAAAAAATATACTTTATTTTGAAGAAAAAAATTGATTTTCGTTAAAATTTATATGAGAATATATATATGGAAAAATAGTTAACAACATGTATTTTGTTTTTTTTATTTATACCTAATGATCGAGTATAGGTTATTTAATTTAAAAAGAATAAAATTAAATTTTTAATGAAATATTATAATAAAAAATAAAAAAATATTGCGTCTCGAAGTGACTGTGTGAGAAAAAATAAGTTATTTGCGTTACTAGCATGAGGCCACTCACGGGACTCCCGCAGTCCCGCTCACAGACTAATCATGCATGGAACGCATTGTGTTCCATTAAGTGTGAGCTGGCATGTTACGAATGACAGATGAGCAAGAATTCTTTTGAGTTTACACATATGGGCAAGGATTCTTGGAGTTTATGGCATAAATGTAGGGCCGATCAACATGCTAGAAATCTATGACTAGAGGGTAGGGGCAAAGGTTAATGGTGGCCCAGATGTGACTCAGCCTCGCCCATTTTTCAGTCGGTTGTAGTGTTAATTTTATCAAAAATTTTCAAAATATATTTTTGGGATGTTGGCCACTAATAATCTCTACTAGACGTCATTGGTCATTGGCAGACCAACTTTTTTTTTATTCCCTCTGCCAGTCACACCTTTCGACTATTTTTCCTCCACCGATCCTCAGTTCCGAATCACAAACTAACGATTTAGGGCTTTTGATCAGAACGAGTATACGAGTCTATTGATATAAAACTTACCTCGAAACGTGCTCCAAACGACTTGAAATTTGTTAATTGGAAGTTTAAACACCCGAATTAAAGCACCATTTTTGTTGTTTGGAGCACAATTAAAGCACTATTTTGTTGTTTGGAGCACAATTTCAATGTTAGTTTTACATCATTCGACTCGTATACTCGTTCTGATTAAAAGCCCTAAAACGTCAGTTTGTAATTCGAAAAAACTTTAACTCCTTTAAGGTTTTTAACTAAGGACCAGTGGAGGAAAAATTGTTGAAATATGAGACTGTCAGGCAAGGGCGTAGCTTTATGGGGGCGTGAGGGGCGGTCGACACCCCGAACTTTTCGCTCGTTAGTGAAGAGTATTTAGTTTTCGTATAGAAAATTTTTGGGTATATATATTTTTGACCCCCGGTTTTATAAAAAAAATTGGCATATATATTTTCGACGCCCGGTCGGAAATCTCAAGCTTCGTCACTGCTGTCAGAGGGAATAAAAAACTATGGAACTGCCAATGGTCAATGACGTCTAGTAGAAATTATTAAAGGCCAATATCCTTATATTTTTAGTGTAAAATATATGATTTTTAAAAGTTCAGCATTTACCGATTTGTATTTTGAGAGTCTGAGTCCCACCAAGTTTTCGTTAACGTCCGCCGCTATACGATAATTTCCAACACATACAAATCAAAAGGACGGCGGGAATAGTTGTCTTTGGTGGTTGGCCAAAATTGGCGGCCACTTTGTTTTTTTGTTTTTATTCACATGAGAGAGCAATAGCCCTGCTCCCTATTGGTTGAAATGGGCGTCAGAGAGAATAGTGTCAGGCAGCTGTCTGGCACTCACTTATTAGCCCAACAAGGTTACGATTTTATCCCCTCTTAAAATTACGATTTTGCCATCAGTATAAAATTATGTTTTTGCCCCCACTTAAAAATAAATTTGCGCTTTTACTCCTAGCTAAAAATTTTGATTTTGCCCTCGGTTAAAAATTACAATTTTGCCCCGTTTAAATTTACACTTTTGCCATTAGTTTTTTTTTTCCTTAAAATTTACGATTTTACCATCAGTTCAAAATTATGTTTTTACTCCCACTTAAAAATAAATTTGCGTTTTTCCTCTCAGCTAAAAATTTCGATTTTGCCCTCGGTTAAAAATAAGATTTTGCTCCGTTCAAATTTACACTTTTACCAATAGTTTTTTTCCTTAAAATTACGATTTTGCCATCAGTTTAAAATTATGTTTTTACCCCCCCCCCCCCCCCCCCCACTTAAAAATAAATGTACTCTTTTGCTCCCAGCTAAAAATTTCAATTTTGCCCTAGGTTAAAAATTACGATTTTGCCCTGTTTAAATTTAGAGTTTTGTCATTAGTTTTTTTTATCACAGCCAAGTTACGATTTTCCCTCAACTTAAATTTACATTTTCTCCATCGTTTTTGTTTGTTTTCCTGGTTCAATTACAATTTTGCCCCCAATGTAAAATTGCAGTCATGCCGGCAGGTGCCTGACACTCCCCCATTGGTCCTTTTAATTTACGATTTCATCCCTGAATTAAAATTATCATCTCGCCCTCGGTTCAAAATTACGTTTTTCCCATCGTTTTATTTTTTTAGCAAAACTATAAAAGTTTTTTGTTTTAATTGGTTTACTCCATTTAATTTGTTTTTTCGTGTCAAAGAGCTGCCTAACACTCGCTCATTAGTTATGAAAAATTACAGTTTTGCCCTGAGCCGAAAATTACGGTCTTATCATCGTTTTAGTTTTTTTTCCTAGCAAAATTATAGTTGTGTTTTTTAATTGATTGAGAATTATTCGGCAATCGCCCCGCAACGCAGGCGGGGCATCAACCGTAAACAAATCACCACAAATCAAGTTACACATCTCGGTGGGTCCTAACGCCATGTCATTCATGATTATTAAGTTGGACCCCACACGAGTCGTTTCGAATTGTATCCTACTACCAATTACATCATCCAAATAATTTTTTTTTGTGTTTTATAAATAATTGGATATGATATGACCTCTCTAGGACTCTTTAACCCCATGATTATACATCGCTTTGTCCTAACTTTAATTTTCTGCCATTCTTTTTGTCTTGATATATTTAGTATTATGATATTTATGACAAGCTTAGTTCTCAATCATTCAATATTTATGATAGAAAAATTTATGACGATCTTTACGTTATAGAATAATTAAGCATAAGGATTTAGTAAGAAATGTCATGTGTATTACGTTATAGAATAATTAAGCATAAGGATTTAGTAAAAATTGTCATGTGTATAGTTGATCTTTTAGAACAAGTGCTTTTCTTAACTTGGAAGATCAACACTATTCGAATTTAAGATTTCACAATTTAATATATATAAGGTCTGTTTGGTTTGGGGTAATGAAATACACGAATGAATGGAATAAACAAGGTAATAGAATGGACAAAGGAATTCAATGGATCATTACCATTTCATAGTCTTGTTTGTTTACCATATGAGAATAGAATGAATCGTTATCTTGAGTTGTTTGGTAGACACGGCAGGACAAGACAAATGAATAAAATTTGTGATGAGTGGCGGTTGTGGGCGGTGGTTAGCGGTGGTGGTGGCGGGCGGCGACAGCAACATCGATGGGTGGTAGTTGTGGGTGGTGGTAGTGTCAGAAGTCAGTGGTGGCGGTAGTGTCAGAAGTCGGTGGTGGCGGCAGTGGGTGGCAAAGGCGGGTAGCGACGACGGTGATCGGGTGGCAGCGGCGGCAAGGGTGGGTGATGGTGGTAGTGGTCGGTTGCTGGTAGCGACATTGGTCGGTGACGACATGGGGAGATGTTGGTTGGTGGCGGAGGGTGGCAGCGGTGGTAAGTGGCGATGGCGGTCTTGGTTGGCTGCGGAGGCGAGTGGCGGTGACGGTGGTGGTCAATGGCGATGGCAGGTGGTGACGACGACTGGTGCCGGTGGTGGTGAGTTGTTGTGGTGGTGGGTGGTGGCGGTGGTGGAAGGTGGTGACGGTGGCTGGTGATGGTGATGGTAGGCGGTCGGGAAAAACATTTGGTATCGGGTGGTATCGGTACCGAATTTCCCATACTTAATTATTTTTTTTACCTCTTTGGTACCCACTTTTGGCGTTTTGGATACCAATACTTTTGGTTCGTTAACGGTTTTGTACGGTACCAATATTTTGTCAAATTTACCTTCAAATACCGGTATCATATTGGTACCGTATCGTACCAAACATTTTTGGTACCGATACCCGTATTAGGCGATTTTCGGTACCGATACCTATAGGCATGGCAAAAATACCCGAGCCCCGACGGGTATACCGGAAACTCAAAGTATTTGGGACGGGTATACCCGATACCCAACGGGTATTTGGTCGGTATGGATATGGAAAAAATTTATTTCATAGGTATGGGACAAGTATAGGATTAGATGATAATCAACACGTTTACCCGAAACTATATTCACGTTTACCTAAAATTTATGCTCGAAAACTTTTATGTTTTATATGTATTTCCCTTTTAAGTATTGTCTAGTTATGTCTAACTCTTGCAGCTTTATTTTTGAAATATATACTTTGATGATTCTATTTATATTTATATGCTATGTAGTACAAAATTATTTTTAAGATTAATATTAATATATTTAAATTTTTAAATATATCAAATATTATTTTTAAGATTAAAATCTTACATTATTTTTATAGTTGATGGTTGTGCATAACTATTGAGATTTTCGCGTTATGCGGCGAGAATTCGGTCGGTATCGATTCAACTTGTTACGCTTAGAGCAACCGAAAAAGAAGTCTAATAAAAAAGCCGTGGCATGCCTAAAATGCTATCGACATGTAATTACACTAATCGGCATCATAAAAGCAAATATCAATACTGATCTTGCTTGGTGAGAATCAGTTCATTTTGGTTTGTCATGGTAGTGGCACGGTACTAGCACTCGTATCAACTATATTTGATCCGTTGGAGCACATCGCAATGGTATACTAAAAAATTTACATCCATTTATATTATATTGTTAGTATGACAAAAAAGGGTATACGTCATCAATTTATATAAACGAAAAACTAAATCATAATATCACTTTGATGAGATGTATGTTTGTGCTTTGATCACTTGTACTTCGCAAAGATAACTTTGAATGTTTATGAATAATTATGTTATATTATTCGAATGTTTACCCAGAAATTTATAAAACATCGTACCTAAAAGTTAATACAAAAATTGATTAAAAAAAACCTATCGCTAGGCTTTCAAATAATTTGAAAAAAAAAATGAAAATGAGCTTATATCATATACTTTAAACTATATGTTTTTTTATGATCAAGAGATTTGTAATTATAAAATTCAAAAGATAAAGAAACTTAAGAAAAGAAACCGGGTATAACTAAAATCACATGGACCAAATTAGATTAAGCTCCTGTCCAACCACTTGTAAAAAGTGCTTTGTATTTTATATTATATAAATTATATGTTATACTACATGGAGTAAACGTTGGTTTGTGGTGTGGTGTCCTCTGCACGTCGGGCACACTACTCCGCAACGGCAAGGAGGGCGGCGTAGAGTTATAGGCAGAGGGTTTTCCACCAGTGTGGAAAGTTTTGAGGCGGCGATGTGGCATGACCTCATTGGGTGTGGTTGTGGACTCTAGCCGTTGCCCTAAACGACTATTTAAAAAAATTACTTTTCGAAAATTTTAGTTCTCTTATAAAGAAAAACTCATTTTCCATTTTTTACCTTCAAAATCTCTCAACTTTCATCTCATTTATCACAAAATTCTTCAAAATGACATTGAATCCATGGAACGAAGAAGTTGACGTTGCATTATATGAATCTTGGAAAACAACAATTACCGACAACACGCCTCTCATTCCAGCGCATCCGTTTTGGCAACGAGTTTTCCAACAATTTTGTATGCATAGGGGTGAGCCACCCGAACCATGGACGCACTTTGTTCATGTTTCTGGATTATTCGTATGACTAGTTCGAGATTTGAGATGCTTGTCAACGCTGTGGACAAAGACGATGGTGAGCTCACTGAAGACAACATCATCCAAGTCACCCTCGTCGACTACAGGCACATGCATGGACGTGACTTCAAACTCGTTACGGCGTGACAAATAATAAGAGTCTTTGGTTAAGTATGTTTTGGTTAACGTTTAATTTTATTATGCAATGTTTCTTTTTAGTTTCGTTTTTTTAAGTTATGTAATGTTTTTATTTTTATATTATGTAACTAGCTTACAAACCCGTGTATTACACGGGTTGAATGACGAATAAATGTAAATTATAAACTTGTATATAATTCTTATTAATGAAATGACTTATTAGATAAAATAGTAAAAGAAAAGTTATATTTTCAGCTATTCAAAATAATTTTCTAACTTTTCACTTCTCTCTTAAGATACTACAATCCATCTTATTATATGACTTAAAAGAAGTAACACTAAAAAAAATAAAAAAATAATGATCATAAAATTGTAAGTATTTTTGAAAATAATTATAAATTATGAGGTTATCGTAAATGACTTGTAATTAAATTCTATTATTTATATTAATGATATAACAAATACTATTTTTGGATATATGGATTATGAGATGAGATATGAAAATCATCATATTATAGAAAATATTACATATTAGATAAAATCATACTATGAATAAAGTATACGTTTAAAAAATAGCGCTAATCTCTAACTATATTAATTAATTAATATTATACTATATTATATTGTTATTTGATACATTTATATTAGTTATAGATAATTATTAATTAAATTTGAATTTTTATCTCTAACTATACTAATTAATATTATATTATTTTTTGTGTATAAAAGTTAATATGTAATATTATTATTAAAAGTCATTAATAACAAAAAAAGTGTAAATTATAAACTTGTATATAATCTATATTATCTTCTATACTATATAATAAAAGAAACCAACTTTGGGACACATGTTATTCATTGGAGCCATCTATTTTTTAGTTTTCTCATCTCTATCTCCTACTTAATTATAGATAATTAATATTAATTAAAAGATAATTATAAAATTAAATTTAAACAATTCGTATAGGATATAATATAATCTTTTGAAATATTTATTAGATTTCAAATTTATTTTTCTTGACATTAATAAAGACATACACTAAATATAAATTAATATAATGTAAAGAGTTAAATGTCATTTTAGTCCTGTGGTTGGACTATTTTGTCAATTTAGTCCAAATGTTTTATAATACACATGGTTTATAAAGATATAATAAGATAGGGAATGTTCATTTGAGAAGAAAATTAAATTAAGAAGAAAAAGAACAAAGAGTATAAATGTAAAACATTAAATATTTTTTCTTTCAACTCATTTTTTATTATCTTTGACTAATTAATTAGTCATAAACACTATCCTCCTCCACACTTAAATTTTTTGCTTACACACATCAAAATTTATCCTACACGTTTTGAAATTTATCATACACCATTGAAATTTATCCTACACAACTCGTAATTTATCCTACAGACCTCATAATTTATGCTACACTTTAAATTATATATTTTTTCTTTTTTTGAAAAAATATGTTTTCTTGAAAATAAGTTACAAATTTAATTTAGTTAGTTATTAAAAAGGAAGACTAACAATTAATGATCCATCTAAGTTTACCAATATACCCTTACACTAATATTAAATACAAAAACTAAATAAAGTAAAATGAAGCATTCTTATTGGTTGAAATTTCTTCTTTTTTATTCTTACAAAAAATTTATTCTCATTTGGACTCTCCACTAATAAGATATAACTTTTTATTGACTGTTATATAAAATTACATGTGCTCAACTCATACATTATATGAGATTCTTAAAAATGTAACTTTTTTCATTATTTAATGTATATAATAAGATATAACTTTTTATTGATTGCTATATAAAATTACATGTGCTCAACCCATACACTACATGAGATTCTTAAAAATGTAACTTTTATCTTTATTTAATATATAAAATTAAATTTACTTAACCCGTACAATACACATGGTTCTTAAAGATATAACTTTTTATTGTTTAATATATAAGTTACATTTATTCAACCCATGTAATAAATGAGATTTTTAAAGATATATTTTTTTTTGTTATTTGGTATATAAAATTACATTTATTCAACTTGTGTAATAAACGAGGTTTTCAAAATATATTTTTTATTATCTGATATATAAAATTACATTTATTCAACTCGTGTATTACACGGTGTTCTAACCTAGTATTATATTATATTATTACATACATTTATATTAGTTATAGATAATTATTAATTAAATTTGATTTATATGTTTATCTCTAACTATACTAATTAATATTATACTATATATTAAATTATATTTTGTGTATAAAAAACAATACGTAATATTATTATTAAAAGTGATGAGGCACCAGGTAGTGACACGTGTATAAAATTATTTTCATTTATTAGTATATTATATTATATTGTGTTGTGTTGATACATATATATTAGTTATAGATAATTATTAATTAAATTTGAAATTTTAGTATAGACGATATTATATTATATTATATTATATTATATTAGTTATAGATAATTATTAATTAAAGAGTTAATTACATAGTTAGTCCTTGTGGTTTACACAAAATAACATACTTAGGTATTAATAGTTTAAAATCATCTTCTAGGGTATTAACTTTTCATTTTGTAACATTTGAAGGTATTAACTTCTAGGGTATTAACATAGTTAGTCCCTGTAGTTTGCACAAAATATATAACGTATTTAGGTACTAATAGAATGTGATTTTAAACCTACAAATAACATTAGTACCTCCAAATGTTACAAAGTGAAAAGTTAGTACCCTAGAATGTGATTGTAAACTATTAGTACTTAAGTATGTTACTTTGTGCAAACCACAGGGACTAACTATGTAATTAACTCTTAATTAACTTTGAATTTATACGTTTATCTCTAACTATACTAATTAATATTATACTATATATTATATTATATTATATTTTGTGTATAAAAATTAATATATAATATTATTATTAAAAGTGAGGAGGCACGAGAGAGTGACATGTGTATAAAAAGATTTTCATTTATTAGTATAGGAAGATGTTTTTTCATTAATGTTATTTGTTTAATTATTATTAATGACTAATTTTATTAAACTTATAGATTTTATATAACTTTTAAATATAAAATAATGATAATAATAGTAATAGAAATAATAATAATAATAATAATAATAAGTTTATGTCACGTGTCAAATAACGCCACTCTTTCATGCCCCCCCCCCCCCTCCATCCCACTCCTCCCTTTTTTGCACCACGCCACTCTTTAGATACCGGTTTTCATTTTTATGGTTTCCTTCGATTTATCACGTAAACAGATGTTCCTTTTAAAATAACTTGTGTTCTTTAACATGTTCGATTTGTGAACTTTACACGAGTCGATATTCTTAGGGGCATGTTATAATCTTATTTCTTTTTGTTACATGATGCAACTTTTGTGCTATTAAACATAATATCATTGTAAATAAGCTTTTTTTTTTTTTTTGTAATTAATATATGTTTCCTACTGGATCTCACAAGTCAATTCCACTGGTTTAGATAAATGACCAAGTAGTGAAAGGCATCTTGTCTGATTTTTTTTTTTGAACAGCAACAACGAAACATTTTATTCATCAAGGCCAAAAAACCGGCACATAGCAAGATGCTATGCAGCCAATACAATCATTCTCAGGACATACAATCAAGAAGCAAGATCTACAACAAACACTAGTCCGAATCAAGACACTTATCAAGGCCCTTTACCCCTAAAAACGAAAATTTTTCCACTCTTCCCAAGTTATTCCGGGTATCTTTGATCTTAGTTTTAACTAGTCAAAAGCTTCTTCCTTAATCTCTTCCATAAGCTTTGACGGTTTCGCACTAGAATCATTGAAAACTTTGTTGTTTCTATTCTTCCATAATATCCATGTGGCTAAGAGGTGGATGGCATAAATGATTTTTTCTTTCTTCTTGGGCCATTCATGTTTCTCCAGTAGTCTTGTTTTCAAGCTCTCATTATGATTCCTCCTAGGAATATACATCCAAGACCATAATAGAAGCCATACCTCTTTAGCAAACGGACACTGAATGATGATATGATCTGCTGATTCTGGAGCAGCCCCGCAGACTTTGCAAGCCACCGATCCAACCTGCAACCCTCTTCTCGCCAGCGCAACCTTTGTTGGGATTCTACCTTCAGCCGCCCTCCAAACGAAAAGGTTAACTTTCGCTGTCGCGATTTTTCTCCATTCGAAACCACACGGGTCCATGTTGACGTCAATAATCCCGGCAATCTCTTTTCTGATATCTTTCACCGAAAACCCAGTTGCCATGTTTTCTTTCCATCTCCACATATCATCGTTTCGCCCCACTGTTTGTTGAATTAAAAGTGCACTTAAAGCTTCCCATTCTTCCTTCTCTTCAAAACTGGTTGGTAGCCTACACCATTTCCAATCCCATAGCACACTCCCCTGATTCATTTTATAATTTTGCTGCACCAGATTCTTCTTATTTTTCGCTAAGCCATACATGAGTGGGAACTCATCCTTCAGCGGTCCGCTGATGGCCCATGTGTCTAACCAAAATAATGTTTTGTTTCCGGAACCGACTTTGCTTCTAAGACTCTTGCTTACATCGATGCCAGCCTTTGAGAAATCTGCTTCCACACCGACTATAGTTTTCCAAACCCCAGTTAATGATTTTTTTACTGGAACATTTTTTGCAACTCTCCTGTTACGATGTATCGCTTCGATTACCTTGACCCAAAGTTGCTCCGGTTCTTCTTTTAGTCTTCATCTCTATTTCATCATTAGAGCCAAGTTCATTTCTCTTATACCCCCTATACCAAGCCCGGCATCTTGTCTGATAGAACCTTCTGCATATGATGAAAAACCAACCAAAAATATTTTTTGAAAGCATATTAAATTGAATATCGGATAGATGTATTCTAAAGTCCTCAGTGTGTATATTCATGTGTTTCAGAGAGGAGTTTATGTGTGTGTTTAGAGTGTAAGGAGTGGTTAAACATTTGAGAGTGTCAAATTAAAAAATCAACCAATGAGAGTATGTCATGTCAAAGTGGTAAACTATGCTCAAAAGTGTTGGCAATGTTTACATACTTGGTGAAGTGGTAAACTATTTAAAAAAAAAGGTGTGATTGGTTGAGATTTGAATGGACCCCACCCCACACTACCCTCTCTCTCTCTCTCATGCACTCCCTCTCTCTCCTACAATCATCTTCCCCGAATCGGCGAGCCTTCCCCGCGTGACCAAACAAACCACTTCGGCAAAGGGTTGGAGGCGGTGTTTGCCGCACGACAATGGGGTTTGCCGAACCCTTTGCCGAGCCCACTCCAGACACCCTTAGGTGTTTTGCCGATTGTGTGTAGGTAGAGTGTTTTTGGCATCGTTTCCCATCGAGGTTCACGACTTCACGGTGTTCAATTATGATTTCGATCAATCATTAATGGTTGAATAGTATGTGACCCACCAATTCGACATGCCCCATTTGTAGAGCAAGAATAAATTTATATTTGTTCTATAACAGGAACTAAAAGCTTAACCGTTATTATAGCTAGAATAACTACACACTAGTTATCATTCTTGCATGAATGTGTATATATATATATAGGAGAATGATTCGTTAGAAACCACTCTTTATTGCGAGAACCGCGATAATCAATGTGAACACAACAAAAAATACCTAAAAATAGCTAAAAAACACACAATTTTTTTTAATATTTTTTACTTAAAAATCGCTTTATTTCTTTATTAAAAAATTTGATTTTTTTTGCTACTAAAAGTAGCGATTTTTACATAAAAAATATATAAAAAAAATTGTGCGTTTTTTAGATTTTCTAGGTTTTTTGGGGGTTTAGTTTTTAGCGTTTAGCTTGGGTGAGGGGTTAGTTTTTTTTTTTTTTTTTTTTGGGGGGGGGGGTTAGGTTTTTTTAGGTTATTTTGTTGTGTTCACGTTGGTTCTCGCGGTTTTCGCAATAAAGGTGGTTCTCAAATGAACCCTACCCTACCATATATATAGGGTCAGGATTTAGGGAAAACGGTGAAAAGTGTGAGAACGGTGAGAACGCTTATGGATCGTCCGATCAAAACAATCTATGGACTAGATCGGTGCGGTGACATTTTCGTAAATAACATCAATTTTATTACATGGACGCGCTTCATTAAGGGTAAAAAGGGTAAACCATCCCGCCATTGAGATATAAAACGCCAAGTAAATATAAAACGCCAATTTTATTACTACGTAGTTTTTTCTGTGTTTTACTTAAGGTCTTAGACTACAAAACGGCATAAACGTAAAACGCCTTAATATATAAACGCCAAGCCTTACAGCTTAACAGATAAAGCTGAGCAAAACCGGATAATTGTTAATTGCATTTATTGTTATAATAATATCTCGCCTAAACTACGCGCCAAAAACATGCTATAAATAGAAACGTCTCAGCACCTTCCGTTGATTACACCAAAAAAACACAAACACAATGTTTCCTAAAATACCACTCACTGTAAAACGCAAATAGTTAGAGAAATCAACGATGACAAACATCATTTCTTGGATACTCAGTAATGTTCTGCATGAAGTTTCGCTGAATGGTTTGTTATGTGAGGGGAGTAAGATTTTGCTGCATGAGATGGACAAATTTCAAGAAAAAGAGACTGATGACATCGATATGTCATTTTGTCTTCTTTGTTCTTGAAGAAGGTTTGGATGGGGAGAAGAGACCGATCCCAGTGTAAATGCTACTGTGGCCTCCATGATGATAATGAAGACGACGGGAAAATAGCATCCACCCACACGTCGTCGATCTATGTCTCTGAAGAAACACTAGATAAATGGTCGGAACCGAAGTATCTAGGGGGTTTGAATCCGCATAAAAGGGTTAGCTCTCTCTCGGTTGATTCAGTTGCAGCTGAACTTCTTCTCTGGTGATTCTACAAAAAAGAACACCGTTAGCCTCGCCAAGGGGAGAAGAGGGTTCTCTCCTTGACCCGACTCCGGTGTGAGAATAAGTTTTGGTAATGGAGAAGAGAAAGTATTTGAGAAGTGAGTGTGATCTGAGTTTATACCTGAACAGTTCTCATATTTATAACTGGGAGTTTTGGGAGGGAAAACCTGTTATTGAAAAGATGACGGAAGATGCTAACGCCGTAGCGGTTCTATTTTCTTCCGTTAAGTTCTTTGATCCTACGTTAAGTAATCTCGATCTGATGTGAATGCACACGGATCGTGATTTGATCTATGGCTGGGGGGTTGTCACGTGGAAAGTGATTAAGTGGAGATTACTCTCCAATTGCATGCCTTCGTTGTGATTCCAGGGTTGCTTGTGGTGATGACACGTGTCCAGACGGTTATAACCGTCTGGGTGGTGCACGATTGTATTTCTTTCTAGAAGATTACTACTGTAATCTAGTGTGACACCTTGTTGTGTGGACACAGACGAATAAATCCCAAGTCTGGGTAAAATAATATCCAAGTCTGGATATTTAGGCGGAGGTGTTGAACAAGGGATTTTGATCCTTTGTTAAATGGGAGAAGGCGCAAGGATTTATGTTTTCCTTTGGGCGCGCGACTATAAATTACTGATTGCTTTCTTCCTTTTGTAAGACCAATGCGCGGCCGCGCAGGGTTTAAAAGGTTGAAAGGCCAGTTTGTGGTATGGTCTCAAATCCTTTTTATGAGGTTTTTGGGACCTTACCCCTTCAAGTCCCCCCAGTCTAGTGTTGTACTTATGCAAATAAGTGGAGCACTGGACTTATGAGAGAGAAATGAAAAGATAAGAAAGCTTCTATAAGAAGATTTGAATTTGTTGAGTTTGTAAAGATTTTTTATGAAAAATCTTTGACTTGAAGCTAGTGCAGTAAATTGATTTTGACAACCTGTCATTGTCAGTTGTTTTTTACTGTCCGTGTTGTACACGCGCGCGTGTAAACGCGTGTATATTCTGACATCTTCTTTTTCTGTTGCTGTGACGGTTACCAATGCTATTTATTGCGATGGGTATATAACGTTTGGGTATCCTCCTCTGTGCAATCATTGCTTTGTTTGAAAACTTTTCCCCCTTCCGTGTTCCTGAGAAAATTTTCCATTATTCTTCCTCTTATGTCAACCGGAGAACGTCAAGAGGATCTTGTTGAAGATATGTCGACCGAACTTCCACCATTGAAGTGGCCTAGGGCGTCTTTTGAGGGTTTGATTCAGAATCTCAAATTTCCGGAGAATTGGGGTGCTTTGTATCCTGAAGAGGGGCAAACGGCCGCAGATGCTCCGGCCGGGTATATTACCCTCTTTTGGGATTTTTTCTGTGACGGTAACTTTCGCTTGCCTGTTACCAGATTTTTTCTTGAAATTCTTGGATTTTATAATCTGCACATCTCCCAACTTCACCCTATTGGTATGGTTAGGGTTCGACATTTCGAATTCGTATGTCGGACGATGCATGTGGAGCCAACCGTTCCCCGATTTAGGGTTTTTTATCAGATGCATTGTACCCAAGGATTTTATTCATTCGTTCAGAGGGCTTCTACAAAGAAGATTTTACATCAACCCCCAAAATCTTTTCATGATTGGAAGCAAAAATTCTTCTTTATCAAAGCTGGAGTAATTCCTGTGAGGATGGTTCTTAGGGGGAAATAAGATATTCCGATCGAAACCCTTCAGACTCCGATTGATGAAAACTGGTATCAGGATTTGAAGGATGTGCCCAATATTGCATTGCCGGAGAAAGCTCTTGTCGGAGCTGGCATGAGTTTAAATTGGAAGATGGAGCGTGATGACAAACCCGTATACACGGAGGATGGTCATAGTAAGTTTGGGGCTTTTCTTCTTTCCAAAAAAATTTTTTTTTTTTTGACCTGCTCTCTCTTCAAATGTAGTTGTTTCTCTATATGTTGTTGCCTTCAAGAGGGAAGGCGGAAGAATGGGTACTATCAAGAAGAAGCCTGAAGAGGAGCTCTGGTATCATCGTATCGTGAGAAATTTTGTTCTTCCGCGGGATGCGGACCTATCTGTTCAACCGGCAGCTGGTGCTGGTGAGTTTATATATGTTTTTCCTTTCTTTTTTGCTTTGAGTAATTTTTTGTCTTGCGCTTTCGTAGGTGAATTGTTGAATTTGGGCGTAGGACCTGAGAAGAAAAAACGCGCGACTACGTCCACTTCCGTGCCGAAGAGAAGTGAGACTGTTAAGACTCAACCTTTAAAGGCGAAAAATGTTGGAGAGAAGAAAGGTACGCGCCGTTCTTCTATCTCCAGGTGTGATTATGTGGTGGTTTCTGACTCTTTGGAGGGTCTTACTCCTGTAGTGATTATGCGGGAACCGAAGCCTGAACCGAAAGATTCTGCTGATATTCCTCCTTCTAACCCGAATGAGCCTATTGATCTGGATTACAGTCCCGAACATTTGGTTCATAGGAAGGTTGGTAAAAGAAAGCAAGCTGATGGTGATGCGGAGGGTTAACCTCCCAAGAAAGTGCAGAGGAAGAAAATTACCAGAAAAGGAAACCTTGATGCTTTTGTTTCAGAATCTGTTCCTGGTAAGTATTGTTTTTCTTTGTTTTCTTTAAGCGGATAGGATTCTTACAGACTTTTGTTTGTCCAGAAGTTCCTGTTTCCCCTGTTCCTGTAGAAGTACCATCTGTGATTGATAAAGAACTTCCCCCTACTCCGCCGCGCGCTACCGTTGCAGACCCGTTAGAGTCTTCAGAGATAGCTGGGGAAGGTGTTGAGAAAACTATTGAGGCTGAGGAGCCTGTTGGTGCTAATACAGAGACTGAACAGATTGTTGAACCGGGTGTGGTAAATGATGCTGATAATCCACCGACACCGGAAAAGGAAACTGCTGAAAAAATTCAGTCTTCTCCCCCTAGACCTTCTGAAATTATACCTGAGCATACTGAGAAGGCCACAACTGAGGAGACAGGTTCATCTGCTGGTGTTGAGAAGCAATCTCCAATTCGTCCAGAAGAAAATCTGGGAGATTATTATTACCGGACTTATACGGAGAAAGATGCTTCTGATCCTCATGTCCCTGTTTGGAATGTGAAAAAGGGAGATACCTTCTCGGATTGGCGTGTATGCCAAGATTGGTTGCAGGGGATACTTCCGCCTGGCGAGATTAAGTTTCAGGAAAATCAGCCTTATGAACAGACCTATCAGTCTTATCTTGTAGAAACTGCTTCTCATGTTTCTACTACTTACCGCATAGTGCGTGAGTGGTATAGCATGCATAAAGAGCGGGCATTTTTTGTAGCATCACAAAGGAAGTTTGCTAAAGATGAAAAACATGTGGCTCAGTTGAAGGCTAAATTAGAGGCTGAACAAGCTAAGTTTGAAGCTGAGCGCAAGACTGAGGAATGGTCTGTTGCTGGTTGGAAAAGAAAAGCTGAAGCTGAAGCTGCGCTTTTATCTGAGGAACGCAAAAATTGGAGGAGAATTTGTGAGAAAGATAATGCTGAGAAGGAAAACCTCCGCAATATCATAAATAACCTCAAGGCTGAGGTTGAAAATCTAAAGAATCAAGAGGTGGAGGTAGAAAGATTGAAGAAAGAAAAAGCTGATATGGAAGCTATGTTGGTGGAGGCGCGCTCTCATAGGGAACGAAGTGAGCAACGGGAGGTACAAGCTTTAGCCACTCTTGCCGTTAGAGATAAAGAATTAGAGGAACTTACCGCTTTGGTTTCTGACCAGGAACAATTGAAGAAGGATCTGGAGCTTGCGCATTCTGAGAATACTGAAACTTCCCGCCGTTTGACTGAGGTTGAAGAGAAATTGGAGAATTCAGAAATGGCAAAAAACCAAACTATAATAAAATTACTTGGACGAGTACTATTATAATAAATCTAAAAAAAGAATAAAACAATGTACAAGAGAATACAACAAAGTGCCATCTTTACCTAAACGCCATTGTAAATACAAAACGCCATAATTACAGCCGTAAAAGATGGGACGTGTTACGGCCACAAACAGATGAAACTGAAACAAAACACAGTAACTACAAACAGTAAAATGAAGCGACGGAAACATAATTACTAACATTTATTATATTAAAAGCCAATACATGGGGAATTGAATTTAATTATCTTTTCAAAACGCCATAACTAGCTGCCACTTTATAGGATTGCATCATACGTGCGCGGGAAAAAAATCATTAAAAAAAGTAGAACGTGAGAACACAACTTAACACGCCAAACATTCTCTAAAACGCCACATATTGTCTAAAACGCCAAAAACTTAAAAAAATGGCGAAGGTTATTGCATGGATGTTTGAAAGGTCGGAGAGACAATTTATCCTAAAGTTCTCTGATAGGAGAAGGGTGAAGGTCAGAACAATCAAAGCCATACTTAGTATGGATGAAGGGGTTCAGAGAGATATTCTGGACCTTGGGGTTCCAATGGCCAACGATTGTGAAAGAACTCAAACAGTAATAAGAAGATTGGAGAGAAAATTTCAATCAGAAGAAGATGATGATAATAATGATGATATTGACAATACTCCTCTACCAACAGTTAGCAGTTGGATCGTGCATGAAGAAGCAGGAACAGTTGAAGTGACTTATCGATACGGGGTGAAATACTCAATGCAGATGGAGGAAATGTTGAAGACAGAGAGACTATATCTCCTTGAACAACTCTGTGATTTAGCACCTTCGAACAATGCAAGATCCAGGGTTGCAAGGATATTCAAGTATAGGCTGCGGCAAAGAAGAGACGAGATGATGGCGTTATACGTCAATCTAAAATATGATGATGATGAATCTGAAGAAACTGAGGAACAAAGCGATGGGTACACCTCTCATGTAATTCCATCCACAGAAGACTAGTAGTTTATTTTGATTTCGTATTATTGTAATCTTATAAACTATTAATCAATGGTAATGAATTACTAACAATGCCACGAACGCCAAAAAATGACCCGGGAAATGCCATAACGCAAAAAAAATATCGATTTGTTACAAAAGCAATTAATTCAACGAGACAGATAAAAAACAGTAATACGCCAAGTAAATAATGAATCTTATTAACGCCAAATATACCTTAGACACCAAAAATGAAGCAGCATGTGACACACAAAATTGGGAAAAAAGAATATTGAAAAGACAAAAAAGCCCCTCTCACCCTGATTATATCATGCGCCACGTGTTGCATCAGGAAGCGTTCTCACTGTTCTCACATTTTAGGGCGTTTTCTCATGAACCCATACCTATATATATATATATATAGATAGATACACACACATATATATGGATGGGTTAAAATGAAAAGCTCATCCAGTTGCGAGAACTGCGAGAATCACTTATCAATCATTGATATTGGGTGATGGATGTTGAGATTAAAAGATAATAGAAAACATTTTAAAATCTTTTTTTTTTCTTATTATGGTTTTAATATTTTAATGTTAAAATGGTAGTTTAGTAAAAAAAATTGTCTTATTGTATTAATTGTTTTTTATTAAAATAAGATTTTTTATTGAAAAACATTTTTAAAATCAGTTTTTTTTACGAGTTTAAACTTTTTTACAAAAACAAATTTTTTTACGGTTATACAAATCAGATTTTTTGCAAAAAAAAAAAACGTATTTTTTACGAGTTTAAACTTTTTTTACAACCCAGCTTTAAAAGACCTTTTTATGGTTTTAAAAAACATTTTTTAATGTTTTAAAACGTTTTTTACGATCCGGTTTTAAAACATTTTTTTACGGTTTCAAAACATTTTTTACGGTTTTACAAAAAAACAATTATTTTTACAAAAACAATTTTTTTACGGGTTTAAACATTTTTACAAAAAAAGAGAATTTACGCCGAAACAAATTTTTTTTTACAAAAACTTTTCTTCAAAATCTTTTTTACAAATTTTTTTACAATTTTTTTTACGCCGCCCCGACCCTGATTTCGGGTTTACGAAATTTGAGAATCTTTACAAACGAACTCACCCAAAAATCGCGACTCAGTAGGTGTCTCAGATAACTTGAACTTATCATCATCGACTGAAAAAAATATATATAAAAACCAACAACAAAAATGAAAACAAATGTGTGGATCTTGAAAAAAAACAGGGTTTGGCTCAAAATTTTCA
The DNA here is from genome assembly GCA_030545235.1 of Helianthus tuberosus. Lineage (NCBI taxonomy): Eukaryota > Viridiplantae > Streptophyta > Magnoliopsida > Asterales > Asteraceae > Helianthus > Helianthus tuberosus. Next base: position 4,066,777 of record CM060436.1, on the reverse strand, counting down.
ATAATCATGGCTACAAAAGTGGGGTTGCAGGTTCATAAACCTACCCTCCACCATCCTTGCCGCGCCATTGTCATCAATTGTCGGAAAAATTGTTTCGAACTATCACTGCCAACTCAACCCCAATATCAAAATCACAAATCAATCCAGGATCTAATATAAGCGACTCATTTTATGCAAAAAGAAACATTACACAGAATCAAGATAAAAAACAAAACCGGAGTCTCATTATACAGAATCAAGATAAAAAAACATTATACAGAGTCAATATCAAAGAAACATCAATATAGAATCAACTCATTTTCAGATGGAAGGACAACAAAACACCTACCACAAAACACCCCTTCAACTAACCCGTCCCTAACCCCACCACCACAACCGCCATTCACCCACCGTCGCCGTCAAACCCACCACCTCAACCCGCCCTTCACCCACCGTTCAACACCACACCGCCGCAAAATCAAACACCGAAAATTGATCTGATGAGAGATGAGAGAGAGATAGCAGATTTGATGAGAGATGAGAGAGAGAGAGAGAGAACATCATCTACGACATAATCGGAAAACGGCTGGGGGTAAGAAACATCACCGGATCCACCGTCGGCGGGCGCGTTTGTCTCTTTCTCATTCTGCATTTTTCTCTCTCCTCGATTTCTCTCATTCTCTTTCTATTTCTATGTCATTGCAGCCGTATGCCGCCACCACCATGGTGGCTGGCCGTCTAATCGCGTGCAAACATGGGGGGTTTGTGGTGGATTTAAGGTGAAGAAGGAAGGTAGGGGTATGGTGTGAGTGTCACGTCGGAGCAAAGAACGGCGGACATAGTCACCGGAATCCAGCTCCGGCCGCCTGACAGGAAACGAGAGGGGGACAGAAAGGGGTGTCGGCTGCTCAGGGTATTACGGTTTGAAAGAAATGAGAAAGAGAGTTTTGGTTTTGAAGAGTTGAGAGAGAGCAAATTGATTTTAAATGTGTGATAGAGAGAGAAAGAGTGAAAGACTTTAAAGAAAGATAGAGATAGAGAGGGATTTGACATATATAAAAAAAACATCAATACAGAATCAACTCACTTTCAGATGGAAGGACAACAAAACACCCACCACAAAACACCCATTCAACCAACCCGCCCCTAACCCCACCACCACAACCGCCATTCACCCACCGTCGCCGTCAAACCCACCACCACAACCCGCCCTTCACCCACCGTTCACCACCACACCGCCGCAAAATCAAACACCGAAAATTGAACTGATGAGAGATGAGAGAGAGAGATAGCAGATTTGATGAGAGAAGAGAGAGAGAGAGAGAACATCATCTACGACATCATCGGAAAACGGTTGGGGGGTAAGAAACATCACCGGACCCGCCGCCGGCGGGCGGCGTCTGTCTCTCTCTCATTCTGCATTTTTCTCTCTCCTCGATTTCTCTCGTTCTATTTCTATTTCAATGTCATTGCAGCCGTATGCCGCCACCACCATGGTGGTTGGCCGTTTAATCGCGTGCAAACATGGGGGTTTGTGGTGGATTTAAGGTGAAGAAGGAGGGTAGTGGTGTGGTGTGAGTGTCACGTCGAAGCAAAGAACGGCGGACATAGTCACCGGAGTCCAGCTCCGGCCGCCGGACAGGAAACGAGATGGGGAGAGAAAGGGGTGTCGGCTGCTCAGGGTATTACGGTTTGAAAGAAATGAGAAAGAGAGTTTTGGTTTTGAAGAGTTGAGAGAGAGAGCAAACAGATTTTAAATGTGTGATAGAGAGAGAAAGAGTGAAAGACTCTAAAGAAAGATAGAGACATAGAGGGATTTGACATATAGAGTAAATTACTAAATTGCCCTTTCGGTTTTAAAATAATACTGCTTACGTGTCATTATCTGATTGATAGAGAGTGGATCTCACGGTTCTCGCAACTGGGGATGATTTTCATTTGAACCGATCCATATATATATAAGCAAAAACTCATTTTATTGTGAAAACTTGAAAACTAACTAAAAAAACCTAAAAAAGCAAAACTTTTTTTACAATTTTTTATAAATTTTCGCTACTTTTTATATATAAAAAAATTTCAAAAAAAAGTACTTCACATGTGCAATAATACGGAAAAGCCTAAACCACCTACCCACCCCCACCCCCACTGACCCCCCCCCCCCCTCCCAAAAAAAAAAAAAAAAAAAAAACTAAACCCCCCCACCCCCATCCCCCAAAAACCTAAATTCACCCTCCCACCAAAAACCTAAACCCCCCCACCCACCCCCTCACACCAAAAAAAAAAAAAAAAACTAAAACTAAACCCTAAACATAACCCCCCCCCCCAAAAAAAAAAAAAAAAAAAAAACCTAAACCCCCTATCCGCACCCTCCAAAAACAAAATTATCGAAAATGATATCTATTGATTTTTGCTCTATTTTCCCGTATTTCTGACATAATGTTCTCTATAAAATGCAACCTATATTTGTCTTATATGTTTATTGAGAATTTATATTTCATTCGTTAACATTTGATGACTTTGCAATACAACTAAAAAAAACAATCGAAAACGTATGTAAAAAAAGTTTTAACAATGTGCGTAAAAAAGTTTTGACAACGTGGGTAAAAAAGTTTTGACAACATACGTAAACATTTACACGAACGGCGTATGAGAACACCACTATGTAAGAAAATAAATAAAAAAAATGTCTCTGATCGCCGACCCAAGTTACTCTAAACGTCACACGTAAATCTAATTTTCAAACATATGTAAAAACGAAAGCTGTAAAATAGTTTTTACGTATGTTTGAAAAATGTTTTTACGTAAATTGTCGAATGTAAAAAAAATTTGTGCACGGTGTTGAATGAAAAAAAAAGTTTTTTACGCCACTGATTGTCGGTCCGAGCTACTCTAAACGTCACGAGTAAATCTATTTTACAAATGTATGTAAAAAAACGGAAGGCGTAAAATAGTTTTTACGTACGTTTGAAAAAAAGTTTTTACGTAAGTTGTCGAATGTAAAAAAGAATTTTGCGCACAGTGTCGAATGAAAAAACAATTTTTTTACGCCTCTGATCGTCGGTCCGATCACCTCTAAACGTCACACGTAAATCTATTTTTCAAACGTATGTAAAAATGGCACACATAAATGTTTAGTTTTTACATAAGTTTGAAAATCTGTTTCTCGTACGTTGTCGAATGTAAAAAAAATTCGCGCACGTTGTCGAATGTAAAAATGTTTTTTTTGTATTACACACGATAAAAAATGTTTTTTTACGCCCCTGATCACCGGCCCGAGCTCCTCTAAACGTTTGTGGAATGTAAACGCTCTGTTTTTTTCTTTAATTTTCGTAGGTGTTGGGTTTTACGTTTAAATGATGAGGATAACGAATAAAAATGAAGATCAAGATCAGAGATTGAAGATGTTTTATTATTATACATGTAGTGTAATTTTTTTTTTGTATAAAAATCATATGTTATAATTAATTCTTTTTTTAAATAGATAAACGTAATTAATGTTGACATGAAAAGTGATGTAGTTTATGCATTAGATTGTCAGTTTGACAAGTTGACATGAATAGTAAACAAGTCAAATTTTCTAAAATACTCTTTTTTTACGATTTATTCTTTTCTAATCAATAAAATCACTACAAGACAAATCAAAATTAAACAATTCAATCTCAACCACTCATACATAAGAGATCTAGGTGGATAATGGTTTCTACGGTTCTCGCTTCTAAAGGTGGTTCCTATTTTACCCTATCACTATATATATATATATATAGGGGACCGCTAAAATGAAAACCAGCTCCAGTTGTAAGAACCATGAGAACTTTTTGATCTGGGGCGAGTTGGACCAAAATTTTTTCCATAAACGTAGATGCGTGTATTATAAACACATTTGTAAAAAAAAATCAAAAAAAAAAAAAATATCGTGTGTGTAGTTTTGAGGACCACAAGTTTGTGTTTACGGGTATCGTAAATTTTATTACGGTACCCGTAAACACAAACTTGTGGTGCTCAAAACTACACACACGACATTTTTTTTATTTTTTTACAATGTATTTATAATACACGCATCTACGTTTATGAAAAAAAAATTTGGTCCAACTCGCCCCGTACGGTGTAGTTCTCGTGGTTCTTACAACTGGAGGTGGTTTTCATTTTAGCGGTCCCCTATATATATATATATAATGGAGAGGGTGGGGTTCGGTTACAAAGTCCATATTTTCTACAAAGTGACAAGACACCACAATTTCAGCCATAAAACACACTCAAAACCCACAAATAACAGAGTGAAGATCCCTAAAACATAATATGCAAACCCTAACAGACCATAAAAACTTCAAACACACCATCGTAGAACTATGAATATAAAACACAACATGATAATTGATGTGTGTAAAATGCAACATATAAATTACATCAAATAAGGCATAAAACTAACCCTTTTTAAGTACTAATATTGGAAAAAGAGTGTTTTTGTCTTCCTTTTGTATTTTCAGGATTAAATGAGCTCAAAAACGCAAAAGAAGCAAAAAGACAGCTAAATCCAACATAAATACAAGAAAAGGAACATTAGTGGACTGCCCGACCCCTCAACGGCACCTTCCAAAGCAAAATAGAGAAGTCAGAAGACTGAACACGCCCCGTGCTCAGCCAGCACGGGGCCGTGCCCAAGAAGCAGCAGAAAAGACAAACCTATAGAAGCTTCTATTGCCCACCACGGGCGTGCCCAGCGGACACGGGGGCGTGTCGAAAGTACAGCAGGCGCATTTATTGTAATTACGAATTACAATTAATGAGGAGAGAGAGTGTCAGACAGGCACGGGGCCGTGCCCAACGGACACGGGGCCGTGCCCAGCTCTCTGTTCAGCCTATAAATAGGAGTGCTTGGATTCATTTCAACTCATCCCTTGGCACACCACCTCTCTCACACTTCATCCACCACCCACCACCATCACAACACCATCATCCACCACCATCATCCATTGTCCATCATAGAGTGTGTGAGTCGTCTCGGGATCCAAGATTGATCGTAAGAGTTCTTGACAATCAAGGCCATGTTTGCCTAAGTCTCTTACATCACTTGGTGAAGACAAAGTGTCTAGTATAATACTTTTTATTTCTAATCTTTTACACTTTTTATTTGGTTTTGTATTAATGACTTTAATAACTAGTTACTTATGTTGAAGGTGATCTTTCCTTATCATTTGTCCGTGGTGTCTTGGCATTATTTTACTGTCTATATAAAATAAAGGATTTTCACCATTCATATCTCCACGGTCTATATGGAGGTATGTTGGCTACCTGGTCGGGGGTTAAGGGAACGGTTTGGTAAAGGTCTTGCCATTGTTCGGCGTTTAGAGGTCCTGCAATGGACCTGGGTCAAATTTAGTAGGACCTCCTTCAATAATTCACGGTATTGGATGGCGGGGGTCCAAACTCTTTGATCCCCTCATAAGTTAACTACTATTAATACTATAACCCGGCTATTTAGGACTGTATCCCTGCTGACTCAGACTACTTAGCCGAGGGTAACGTCACCGCCAAAAGCGGGGCCTACCACAATACTGCATTAATAACTTAATTCATTATCTTCCAATAATCCACCCTTTTAGGATTGTATCCTTGCTGACTCAAACTACTGGGGTGAGGGTAACGTCACCTTCAAAAGAGGGGCCTACTACAATAACTAAGATAATCTCTTAATTATGTGCAAAAGTGAGGAAATAATCAAAGGTTATACTAGATACGAGTCGGAACCAAGTGATTCATCTTGTCTATATGTTTTTATTTTATTTTCAGCATTTTAGTTAGTTTTTATCTTTTCTTAGTTTAAAACATTTTTCTAAACTTTTATTTTGATTAGACGTTGAGGATAAACCGGTACTAAAAGCTCTTGTGTCCTTGGACGACCTCGGTATCTTACCAACGCTATACTACACTCAACGATGGGTGCACTTGCCCATATGTGTGTTTAGTGTTAGTAAAATATCGTGTTTTATAAATTTAAAACTTGGCTAAAATAAGTGTTAAAAAGGGCTTAAAATATACACCTAATATATATAACACTTCACACGCATCAAGTTTTTGGCGCCGTTGCCGGGGACACAAGGATTTTAAGAAAGTTAGGAATCAACGGCCTAATCATCTTTTATTTTTCTTTTTAATTTTTTTTTGGATTTTCTTAGTTTTTCAGCTTCTGCAGAGCTCAGCACGGGCCGTGCCCGCTGAACACGCCCCCGTGCTCAATCATTGGAACTGGCAATCCTGTTTTACGTCAGACAGTAAGCTGAACACGGGGCCGTGCCCACTCAACACGCCCCCGTGCCCAAGTTTCAGTTACTGAAAACAGAATCGTAAGATCCCAGCGGTTGGTAATTTCTGACATAAACATGAGTGATAGTAATTGTTTTTACTTTCGGCACTCTTATGGTACGTGGTGTCAATTATGTGGTGGCAAACATGAAGAAGTAGAATGCTACTTTCTAAATTATAGGCCCCACTACATGGACCCACCGACTTCTTACAACCTTAAGAGGGGCGAAAGTAAAAATAAGCACTATTTCTCCCTCGAATGCGCCCAGCCAGATATTCTAGGGGAAATGCTCCTTGATGAGTTATTTCAACTAGAAAAGCTAATTCTGAATTGGTTAAAAGAGCTTAGGAAGGATTTTATTAATCCACCCCAAGACGATGACCATGACGAAATGCTGGAACCGCATTCCAACAACCTCGTTGCTCCCGAAAATGCCTTAGTACCTAGCAAAGACTTGGACGATAGTCGTCCCTGTGTCGATTGTGCCGTGAAGGACTCTCCATCAACTTCGTTCGGTGCATACATAGACCTGAGCGATTCGGCATACACCTTCTTTAACGAGAGCCCGGGAAAGGGTTGGACTTGTCCACCTAGAATGAAAATAGGAATTACCCTCACCGATAACCTCTTGCGTTCTCGCCTTAGTCTAGGACAATTAAGGTATCTTAGGCACTTTGGGGTTGTTCCAACCAGTAAGGAACCACCCGATTTCAACGAGACCCTTAGAAGTAGCAAAACTCCATAAAACAGCCTCCAGACATGGGGCCGTGTCCAGGTCAACACGCCCCCGTGCTCACCAAAAAGATTCTCTGCTGATTTGGTCAGAATACGGACAAAATGTGTCAGGATTTTCTCTGCACACGGGGCCGTGTCCACTGGACACGGAGCCGTGCCCAGTGCGCTGTCGTTTTCTTTAAATGCAGCCTGATCCCGGCTCATTTTTGACCACTTCAGTTGACAGAGATTCCTGGGATTTTCACTCATACCATCCTAGGTAAGTGCTAAAAGAAGGTTCCAAAGGAACCTCTTGTCCCTTCCACTTTTACTCATTTCCTCCTCTTTCAAAACTTTTTCAAAATTTCCTCCATGGAAGCTTGGAAATCCCTTGATTCCAACCCTCTATATGAAGTTTGTAAGATTATTTGCTAAGGATTCTTGTTTAAAGTTAGTTGTATAACTTTATTTTAAATTATCTAAGCCTAAAAACTAGCTAAAAATCATGAGAATAATTTAAAACTCCAAGACTCCTTAGCATAAAATCCTGCAGACAAATGGACACGGGGTCGTGCTCAGCGAGCACGAGGCCGTGTCCGGGGCTCTGTTTTGTAAAAATTTAGCTTTCTTCGGTTTCCTACACAGAAAATGGCAAGCAGAACAAACGGATCATCTTCAAGAAGTAACCGACAAGGGAGGAGATCTTCAACAGCAGAAGACTCTCTTGTAAACTATGTTTACGCTCTAAGGGAGGCTATTGATGAAATGACGGGAGTGGAGGAAGCATTGGTCGACCGTATCAACCATCTTACAGTAGGGCTGGAGGGCTGTCTCCATGAAGTAAACCTCTTGCACCAGAGGTTGAACCTTCTCGCCTCCCCGCCTTTGGTACCTATAATAACCCAAAGGGCGTGGAACATGGTACCCGAAGTTGTCATTCCAGCCGAATGGTACGCCATGCACCAAGAGCCTCCGCGAAGAGTGGTGCAAGGAGTCCCGGTGAATGTTCCCCCTCAACCACCAGCAGCGGAGGAAAATGAAGCCGCATTCTTCCTTCCTAGGGAGATCGAAGGATGGCTTTAAACAACGTTTAGGGAAGAATTCATTCGGCTAAAAGTCCTACTATATCGGGAAACTATTCTCGAAATTTTCTTAAAATAGTAGAACTCCTTATGATAACCTCGTGTACCTGCTGACCTATTTAGTTAAGTTTTAATTTTATCTTAATTTAGGACTATGTAAGTTCTCTCTATGATGAAATGAAATGATGGTTTTAAGGTTTGGATGGTTTGTAATGAATAAAACACACTCATGGTGGTAAAGGATGAAAAGGGGAACGAGAAAAATGACCCCATGCACAAGAACAAGGAAACCCGACAATTCTCTCCATTTCAGAAGGTTCAACACGGGTCGTGCCCAACCAACACGGCCCCGTGCTGAACCACCTGCAGAAAACGCCCAGTTCAGGTAACTGGACACGGGCCGTGTTCACCCAACACGCCCCCGTGTCCAGACTTCTGTTTCTCTTGTTTTAATTTTGTTACTGGCACTTGAACACGGGGCCGTGCCTGGACAACACGGGGCCGTGTTCAGCGCCCAGTAACAGAAAATTTTTGCTTTTTACACCATTTTACACATCTAATCAACCTAAAAATTTATTTTTGGGACACATTGAGGACAATGTGTAATTTAAGTGTGGGGGGGATGCTAAAGCCTTGAATTTTGCAAGTCCTAAATACAAGCCTTACACAAAACTCTATTGGAACCACTAATCACCCCAAAATTTTTCAAAAATTTCATTTTTTCTTACTTGTCTAGGTTTAATTCGGGAAATTCAAGTTCTCAAAAAGGTTATATTTTTATAAATTTACAACCAATAGCGTAGTGATAAAAAGAACCAACATAAGAAAATTATGAAAAGGCATGGCAAACTTAGTTAAAATTTGATTATATATACTTGATCACATAAAAACCCATTCCCATAAAAGTGAGTTTTGAGCCTTTATTGAGCACAATTACATATCATTAAAACTAAATGCTCATTTTTCGTTTCTTGTGTGAATAGCCGCTTGGTTCTTACGACTCTAGAACTTGCCATGACGATACATTCCCGGTCCTTATCAACTTAAACCCGAGTAAGTAAATGATGGAGGCATTAGGACTAACCCCTTTTTATTTCTACACCATTATTTTTCTTTTTCTTTTACCACCTACCCAAAAATCCCCCTAGTTAGCCCCTTTGAGCCTAAACCTTTTCATTTCATCACCCAAACCAAAAACCCTTTTACCCACCAAAACCTTTTTCATTTTTAACCCTTTGTTTTAGTAACAAGTTCGGTTTTTCGTGAAAAAAAAATGTGTTGATGATGAAGCAAAAAGAAAATAAACAAACAAGTTCATCAAAAATAACTTTGTTTGAATAAAAGCTTCATCAAAATAAAAAGTTGCAAAAATAGAAAGACCTACGAAAACCGACACTTGTTACGTTTTTCGCCCTTTTTCTACTAACCACTAACCCAACCACCTACCTTTAACCCAAGCCTAACCCTTAACCCACAAAGTCCTCTTGATATCTACAAAGGTATAAAAGTTAAAAAGGAGGAGGATTGATTGCTTGGCAAGCCTATGGTAGGAGTAAGTTCCATGCCGCTCTCGAGTGATTCACTAAAAATACACCTTCGGCCGAGTGTGAGTGATTTCTCCCGTAAGGTATGTGAACTTGTATATAAAATGGAATTTTAAAAAGGCATGTTATGCCCAAATAAGTAATTTCTCCTATGAAAAGTTCTAAATAAATCATTACGAATAGGAGTGTAAATAAATAAAAATAAAACCCAAAAAGATCTTGGATATCCCGACACTCTACGACAAGCTCAAAACCTTCTCTTCTACCCATTCCATTTGGGAGTGTAAGCCACATATTAAAGAGTTTTGCTTGAGGACAAGCAAAAGTTCAAGTGTGGGGGTATTTGATGTGTGTAAAATGCAACATATAAATTACATCAAATAAGGCATAAAACTAACCCTTTTTAAGTACTAATATTGGAAAAAGAGTGTTTTTGTCTTCCTTGTGTATTTTCAGGATTAAATGAGCTCAAAAACGCAAAAGAAGCAAAAAGACAGCTAAATCCAACATAAATACAAGAAAAGGAACATTAGTGGACTGCCCGACCCCTCAACGGCACCTTCCAAAGCAAAATAGAGAAGTCAGAAGATTGAACACGCCCCGTGCTCAGCCAGCACGGGGCCGTGCCCAAGAAGCAGCAGAAAAGACAAACCTATAGAAGCTTCTATTGCCCACCACGGGCGTGCCCAGCGGACACGGGGGCGTGTCGAAAGTACAGCAGGCGCATTTATTGTAATTACGAATTACAATTAATGAGGAGAGAGAGTGTCAGACAGGCACGGGGCCGTGCCCAACGGACACGGGGCCGTGCCCAGCTCTCTGTTCAGCCTATAAATAGGAGTGCTTGGATTCATTTCAACTCATCCCTTGGCACACCACCTCTCTCACACTTCATCCACCACCCACCACCATCACAACACCATCATCCACCACCATCATCCATTGTCCATCATAGAGTGTGTGAGTCGTCTCGGGATCCAAGATTGATCGTAAGAGTTCTTGACAATCAAGGCCATGTTTGCCTAAGTCTCTTACATCACTTGGTGAAGACAAAGTGTCTAGTATAATACTTTTTATTTCTAATCTTTTACACTTTTTATTTGGTTTTGTATTAATGACTTTAATAACTAGTTACTTATGTTGAAGGTGATCTTTCCTTATCATTTGTCCGTGGTGTCTTGGCATTATTTTACTGTCTATATAAAATAAAGGATTTTCACCATTCATATCTCCACGGTCTATATGGAGGTATGTTGGCTACCTGGTCGGGGGTTAAGGGAACGGTTTGGTAAAGGTCTTGCCATTGTTCAGCGTTTAGAGGTCCTGCAATGGACCTGGGTTAAATTTAGTAGGACCTCCTTCAATACTTCACGGTATTGGATGGCGGGGGTCCAAACTCTTTGATCCCCTCATAAGTTAACTACTATTAATACTATAACCCGGCTATTTAGGACTGTATCCCTGCTGACTCAGACTACTTAGCCGAGGGTAACGTCACCGCCAAAAGCGGGGCCTACCACAATACTGCATTAATAACTTAATTCATTATCTTCCAATAATCCACCCTTTTAGGATTGTATCCTTGCTGACTCAAACTACTGGGGTGAGGGTAACGTCACCTTCAAAAGAGGGGCCTACTACAATAACTAAGATAATCTCTTAATTATGTGCAAAAGTGCGGAAATAATCAAAGGTTATACTAGATACGAGTCGGAACCAAGTGATTCATCTTGTCTATCTGTTTTTATTTTATTTTTATTTTCAGCATTTTAGTTAGTTTTTATCTTTTCTTAGTTTAAAACATTTTTCTAAACTTTTATTTTGATTAGACGTTGAGGATAAACCGGTACTAAAAGCTCTTGTATCCTTGGACGACCTCGGTATCTTACCAACGCTATACTACACTCAACGATGGGTGCACTTGCCCATATGTGTGTTTAGTGTTAGTAAAATATCGTGTTTTATAAATTTAAAACTTGGCTAAAATAAGTGTTAAAAAGGGCTTAAAATATACACCTAATATATATAACACTTCACACACATCAATAATCAACATAAAACACACTGATGTTAGTCATTCGAAAATCAAAGCCTTATCATCCAACACACAACTCAAAACCTACAAATATGGCGTTTTAGTAATCTTCACTTTGTTATTTGTGGGTTTTGAGTGTGTTTTATCGTTGAAATTGTGGTGTTTTATGACTTTGTACACTTTGTAGGAAAAATGGACTTTGTAGCCAACTCCCACCCTAGGGGAGTGTTATCTTGAGAACGCTAAATATTGCGAGAACCGTGAGAACAAATGAGAAAACCAATCAAAACCAATTTTTTTAATACAAACCTCAATGTGATTAAAATACAACATTAAAAAAAGAATTTACAATATCAAATAATTCATTTGTACTTTCAAAATCACTCTTATTAAAATTTTTACACGTGTAAATTTTCAATATTTACGAATACATGTAAATTTAAAAGTGTAAATTTAACTTTTAAAATTGTATTCGAATAATAATGATAAGTATAGAAAAAAATCGAATTTGAATTGTTTTTGACCAAATTCTCGTGATTTTTCCATTCGTTCTCATAATTATCACAATATTTAGCGTTCTCATTTAAACATTCTCTCTCTCTCTCTCTCTATATATATATATATATATATAGAGAGAGAGAGAGAGTGAAAGGGATAGAGAAAAAGAGAGAAAGGGGATAAAGGATCATGTAAAACGTGGCAAATGTTTCAGAAGTGTAGAAAGGAACATGGTGATGACACATGGCATTAATTAAATATTGAGATTAAGGGTATTTGAGTAATTTCATGGAAAATTCAATTAATTTCAAAAGACTAATTAAAAGGTAAAATCTCATGTAACCGCTTTAGGTGTAATTTTAGGAGATAAAATTTATTTTTTTACGTGATATATTTATAATCAATAACTGATCTCCATCATCTTTATCAGCATTATGTGTGGCGTTTTACACCTACAATTCCATTCAATTCCATTAGATCTTCTTCATATGGTGTTTTAAACATGCATTCATGGTGTTTTACACCTGCATTCCAGTAGGTGTTCTTCGTTTGGTGTTTTACACCTTCATTATAGTAGTTTTCCTTTGTATGTTCTTCGTATGGTGTTTTACACCTGCATTCATGGTGTTTATTTTTATCCCTAGTTATAAAAGATTATTTGTGCCTTGTGCATTTAAATGAATTTTCTTAAAACATTTTCAAATAGTGTCAGTTAATTGTATTTACCAGTGTAAACTGACGTATTTTTCAAAAGGTTAAGTGCAGGTAATAAGCGAAATAGGCTGGCTACTCCTGAGTGAATAAATAAAGAGTCTTGCAAGCTTTGTCACTTAAAAATCTGCAGAACAACTTTTCCTTTGTTTTGATCCGCCTGTGGATCCTTTTACATTTCGTTTGTAATACTTATGTTACTTTCGTTTCGGTTTGTAATATATTTTACTTTAGACTTCCGTTGTGCATTGAACTGTGATTATTTGACTATGACGATATCAACTACGTCACGATACTCCCCACCGGTAATACGTGGAAATATCGGGGTATGACAGCTTCCATTGCAATCGTGAATAGAAATGGGGATAACGGGTCGCCTTGTCTTAAACCCCTCTTGTATTGAAACTCTCCAGTTGGGGTTCCATTAACTAACACAGAAGCTTTACCAGAAAACAGTATACCCATAACCCAGGTTTTCCATTTGGAGGGAAAACCCATGTTTGTGAGAACCGAGATCAAGAACTTCCAGCTTAAGGTATCGTATGCTTTCTCTATATCCGCTTTGAACATAAATATTTGTTTCTTTTGTTTTTTTGCCAATGACACTACCTCATTTAAAATCAAGGGACCATCTACAATATTCCGATCAGCAACAAATGCAGATTGTTCATGTTAGATAATACTATTAAGAACCTTTTTCAATCGATTGGCGAGAACCTTAGATATAATTTTATTAAGGACACCAATAAGAGAGATGGGTCTAAAGTCCGATAATGTAACTGGATCTTTTACCTTCGGAAGCAACGAGATAAAGGCAGCACTACACGTTTCTGAATTGAGCCGTGGATATAGAACTGCTACATCATATCCATCACATTTCCTTCAAGCTCAGACCAGAACTTTTTGACGACTGCAAAGGTGATCCCATCAGGACCCAGTGCTTTATCCGACCCACAATCCCATACTGCTATCTTTACTTCCTCTCGTGTGAATTTTCCTACCAATTGATTTTCCTCTTCTTCTGAATTTTTCGAGAACCCGTTGGGTGGCATTCTAGGCCTTGATTCAACCGGTTCCAAGAATTTTTTTCTCATGTTATCTTGAATATGTTTTAAAATAACTAATGGATTGGTGATCCAATGTGACACCTGTGCCTCTGCGACCATCAAACAAATACCAAATCAATGAAATATTGTGTTTCATACTTGGGATTTGTGTAAATATGTGTATCATGTGAACATATCAATTCATGTCCGATTTCAAGCTTTAAATCGCTTTCTAGAAGGTTATACGCAAACTGGTGCGTAAACGCAGTCAGTTTAACGCGACAAACACTCCGGAATAGTGATATAGGTTTAACATACCTTAAACAACCTTCACATAACTTAGAAATAAGTTTTGGATGGTTTGGTGTGTTGAAATCAGGTTTGTTCGATCGCAGGGACTAATTGTGTCAAACTTCGAAACTATACCGATTTGTATAGAAACGAACATTTCCGAAACTTGATCATAAGTTAAACATGCCCTAAATATACTTTACATAGCTTAGAAATAGGCTTTGAGGTGTTTTGGTGCGCAAAAATAAACTTATTGATCAACAGGGACTAAAAGCGTCAAAAGTGCCCAAATGACCAGCTTCATTGTATCTAGTCCAATTTTGATGTTTTGATGGTTTTTAACCCCTAGTTTTGCATTCTATGGGCTAAAATTTGATGGTATTTCATGTCCCCTTGTATTGCAATACTATGTGCCCACATGGAGGGTCAAGATCAAGGCACGAAATGCGAGAAACGATCCTAACGGTTCTCCGAAATCTATAAATACCCAAGCTCTCATTCCATACTCCTCACACCTTGCTCTGATTTTATGCTCTAAGTTGAAGCTTTATGCTTCATACCTGAGTATTTAGATTAAGTTCTTCCTAGCTTGAACCCTTTGTAAGTTTCTTTCATGCTTTTATGCGTATTTAAGCACGAAAGTCAAACTATGTTTGACTTTCTGCTTTGACCAGGTTATGGTCAACATAAAGTTCGTTTGAACTTTGCAACGTGATCGTAATCACGATGGTTATAGTCCCTTGTGACTATACCTACTGATTACCACGTTGATTAGGTATAGTGACAAGTCATAGTTTCAGTCAAAATGCGTATCAAAACCTTTTGTTTTGATATCAAAGTTGTTTTCTAACTTCGTTAAACATGTTTTAACATGTTTAACTCGTCACTTTTAGTTTAGTGCATATATAGGGACGTAAGATAAGCGGTCTAAACAACCGCTTAGACTTTCGAACCCGGCCCGTTTGGTGGTTCATTAGGATCCGGCCAAACATATTTTGTGATCATATTTGTATAGGGAATAACCTTCCGAGGTTATACCGTATGGTCACTTCATTTAGTTAGTTGTATGATCGGTAGTTTATATGCCTTAGGAAAATGACCAAAATGCCCTTTTTACGCATAAATTCATTTTAAGCATATGTAACCTAAATTTTGACATCTAAACTGATTAGGCAACATTATTAGACATGTTAAGGCATATAATACTTGACATAGGACTAGTTAGACGGTCCGAACGCGTTTTACGCGAACGACGCGTTAAAGTGGCGTAAGCTACCTTAACGAGTCGTAAGCACTTAGGTTAGGTTTCGTTTTAGTATGTAGGCTTTGTTAAACCATGTCATTTGAGTTCCAATACTCATTTGGTTTACGAAACCTCATCCTATCCGATCTTTCGATTTAGGTCCGGTTTATTAACATAGTTGCCTATATTAGGTACCGTTTGATTTCCGTGATCCCTCTAGCTTTGCTTGGTTGTTAGTCAAGACTTCTAAGCATCCTCAAGTGAGTACATAGTCCCCTCTTTTACTGTTTTTAAACTGTTTTGGGGTGAAACACACGTGCCTACTTGTTACTTTCGTGTTTTCATGCTTTTATATCATATACTTGTTATGTTCACTAGTACGTATATAGTACATGATTTCATTATGTTTTGCTATGTATGTTCTCTTAGCATGCTAGCACATTGATTTTTATATATTACATTTTGTTGCATATGTTCTTCCAGCATATGGACACATTGTTTTACATTTTGAACTGTTTGAACCATTGAAATTGTTTGATTTATGTGAACCGTTTGAATCTGATTGATTATGTGAAACTTTTGTAACCGTTTGATTTATGTGAACCGTTTGTAACCGTTTGATTTATGTGAACCGTTTGTAACTGTTTGATTTATGTGAACCGTTAGAATCTGTTTGAACCGTTGGGTTAGAGAAGTGATTAGGTAACGGGGCGGGTGTAATGTGTTAAAAGCATAGTGGATACGCCGATGGTACTTCCTATATATAAGTGCTTTTAACACATTATATATCATTGCGTTATCTAGATCACTTGGGCAAGGTTATCAAAACAAAGTTATATTACAAGGTTTTTCTAATGATATAAACCATACGAGTTTTATTAGAGTTTTTACGAGATGTTTTACAATTTGATTTAATAAAATAAATGTTTTGGGTTAAGAATCATGGCTATGAGATTTTATAATGTATAACCAACTTGATTTGAGTTGGTTAGTTATGTCGCAATACTATACTTTTCAAAACAACGTTTTTAATTAAGTATTGCAACATGTAAACTAGCCATGGATCTGACACTTACATAAAACCTATGTACTCGCTGGCATTTTTATGCTGACGTATTTTCGCATGTGGTTCAGGTTCCATAGTTGGTGATATTTGATGATGATATCGATGCATGCTCACATAGGAACGGACGAGGCCTTAGTGACTTAATAACAATGAAAGTCTATTGGATCATGTTTTGTTTCTGATTTTCACTATAATGTAATACATTTAATTTAATAAAACAGAACTTCAACCCATGTATTATGAAACAATGATTCTGTTACAACACTCCCCGACGTTTCTGCCACGATTTGTTGTTTTTCGTGGTCGGAGTGTGACATAAAAGTTGGTATCAGAGCTCATGGTTATAGGGAATTATGTTATTAGTAATGCTTTGACCTAGTCAATAACCTTCCTTGGACCCTAACGCGAGTTTACTTGCGTTTAGTCATAAAACAATACCGTCGCCTATCTTTAGGTGACAACCACAATGAGAACATAAATTTCGAATCTGCTTTGAAAACTAGTCACCTGTTCTAGGATGATTTATTATAAGGTTTTGAACCTTCAAAGTTTTCAAAATCTCGTCAAAGTTTGGGTCTAAATAATGTGAACACGTGCAAATTGGAAGGGTGGGTGCCTATACCCTGAGTCTTTTGTCTAAGGCTAGAGTGTTCGTACAAATTCGCAGTATCGGACCAGTCACTCTTACCTGGGAACTCTTGGGGTGAGTGTCCACTTATAGGCAAGCATGTCTTCGCGATACATTATGAAGACCTATTTACTTTGATTCAGCTTTTGTGTGTCGTTTGTTTTCTCCGTGGTTGCTCACAATGATCAAGTCGTCCCCAACCAACCAGCTCAACCCCCTGCTAGGAAGCCATACAACGGAACTGCACCCTTGTGCAACCAATGTAGCCTTCATCATCATGCTAGTGTGAAGTGCCGCAAATGTCAAATCTGTGGACTTATTGGTCATACAGCAAGAGTTTGCCCAACTGTATCTGCCCAAATCAAGCTGGCAACAATCCTGCTCAAGCTCGTTTTCTACCAGGTTCTTGCTTCAACTGTGGCGAGATGGGCCATTTCCGAAGAAATTTCCCAAAGCTTGCTAATGCGAATCCAGCGCAGGGATGAGCATCTGACCGATTGGAAGACAATGTTGTTTAGAAATTAATCAAGCCTTAAGTATTATTTTCTTTTGTTGTCATGGTTTGTGAAACAGATGTTGTTTATAAATAAATCTTTTATTTACATTGCATTGTATTTATGTGGTTGCATGTATAAACAACATATCCCCTACAATACCGATAATCTAGGAACCGTATTCCTTGAAGAACAGACTACCCCCAAAATTCTTCCATTTTATGATCTCTTGCGTTTTCCACGAAAATCGTAAGTACCAGTTTTCTCCAAGGAAACAAAGTACAAGACGCAAGTTACAACTCTAGACGAATACCCAAAGTACCACTATAAATCCTTAATAGGGTACCTAAGGGTATTTCCTAAGTCCTTAATTGTTGTGTACCTTAATTCGAAGGTTACGTTCCTTGTAAACGAAATTGAATTTTTGGAAGGTCATCCTATCTTTTCAGATAGATTCTTGAAGACGTTGAAGTCCATCGACTGGGTTCCTGGTATACCGTGAATACCCATGTTCAAATCGACATCAAGTTAATAACAATCAATAGCAAGATAATAACAAATTAATAACCAAGAAAACAATTATGTGCTTATGTGTTTATGTGTTGACCCAATCAAAGTTGTCTCAAGCTTGTTCAAATTCTATCCCTTTCACATTATAAAACAAACTGTGCAAACTGTGCAAGAAATTACGTAATTAAGGATGCATACATAATTATGGAATTTAGTGCACAGAAACCACATCAAGTTTTGTCATGTGTCTAGAGTTAATTATATTCATTTCCATTTCTGACGAAGCACCCGTTGAAAATGACTCCGTCCGTTCATTTTCGTTTCTGAAGAATGTCTGTTGAGGGAAATGAATATCATTTTGAATTAATTCTATTCATTTCCATTTCCGATGAAGCACCCGTTGAAAATGACTCCGTCCGTTCATTTTCGTTTCTGAAGAAAGTCCGCGTGGGAAATGAATATGTTGTTCCTTCATTTCCATTTCTGATGAAGCACCCATTGAAAATGACTTCGTCCGTCCATTTTCGTTTCTGAAGAATGTCCGTTGAGGAAATGAATATTCATTTTTCCTTCATTTCCATTCCTGAAGAATACCCGTCGAAGAAAATGATTATCCGTTCATTTTCATTTTTGTTTCTGAAGAATGTCCGTTGAGGAAATGAATATCCTTTTGATTATTCCTTAATTTCCATTTCTGAAGAATACTCGTCGAAGAAAATGATTATCCGTTCATTTTCATTTTTGTTTTTGAAGAACGTCCGTTGAGGAAATGAATATCCTTTTGGTTATTCCTTCATTTTCATTTCTGAAGAATGCCCGTTGAGGAAAATAACTCCGTCTGTTCATTTTCACTTCTGAAGAATGTCCATTGAAGGAAATGACAGGATTATGCCTTGCATATCTTTGATGGTTATTTAACACAAAGTCACAGACAGGCTCCTATGAATAAATTTCGGGAGGAAATTTCCTAAAGTAAGGGAGACTGTGACACATGTGCCTCTGCGACCATCAAAAAAATACCAAATCAATGAAATATTGTGTTTCATACTTGGGATTTGTGTAAATATGTGTATCATGTGCACATATCAATTCATGTCCGATTTCAAGCTTTAAATCGCTTTCTGGAAGGTTATACGCAAACTGGTGCGTAAACGCAGTCAGTTTAACGCGAAAAACACTCTGGAATAGTGACATAGGTTTAACATACTTTAAATAACTTTCACATAACTTAGAAATAAGTTTTGGATGGTTTGGTGTGTTGAAATCAGGTTTGTTCGATCGCAGGGACTAATTGTGTCAAACTGCGAAACTATACCGATTTGTATAGAAACGAACATTTCCGGAACTTGATCATAAGTTAAACATGCCCTAAATATACTTTACATAGCTTAGAAATAGGCTTTGAGGTGTTTTGGTGCGTAAAAATAAACTTATTGATCAACAGGGACTAAAAGCGTCAAAAGTGCCCAAATGACCAGATTCATTGTATCTAGTCCAATTTTGATGTTTTGGTGGTTTTTAATCCCTAGTTTTGCATTCTATGGGCTAAAATTTGATGGTATTTCATGTCCCCTTGTATTGCAATACTATGTGCCCACATGGAGGGTCAAGATCAAGGCACGAAATGCGAGAAAAGATCCTAACGGTTCTCCGAACTCTATAAATACCCAAACTCTCATTCCATTTTCCTCACACCTTGATCTGATTTTATGCTCTAAGTTGAAGCTTTATGCTTCATACCTGAGTATTTAGATCAAGTTCTTCCTAGCTTGGACCCTTTGTAAGTTTCTTTCATGCTTTTATGCGTTTTTAAGCACGAAAGTGAAACTGTGTTTGACTTTCTGCTTTGACCAGGTTATCGTCAACAAAAAGTTCGTTTGAACTTTGCAACGTGAGCGTAATCATGATGGTTATAGTCCCTTGTGACTATACCTACTGATTATCACGTTGATTAGGTGTAGTGACGAGTCATAGTTTCGGTCCAAATGCGTATTCATGCGTATTTTGCAACCAAACTATTCTTAGGTATCAAAACCTTTTGTTTTGATATCAAACTTGTTTTCTAACTTCGTTAAACATGTTTTAACATGTTTAACTCGTCACTTTTAGTTTAGTGCTTATATAGGGACGTAAGATAAGCGGTCTAAACAACCGCTTAGACTTTCGAACCCGACCCGTTTGGTGGTTCATTAGGATCCGACCAAACATATTTTGTGATCCTAGTTATATGGGGAATAACCTTCCGAGGTTATACCTTATGGTCACTTCGTTTAGTTAGTTGTATGATAGGTAGTTTATATGCCTTAGGAAAATGACCAAAATGCCTTTTTTACGCATAAATTCATTTTAAGCATATGTAACCTAAATTTTGACATCTAAACTGATTAGGCAACATTATTAGACATGTTAAGGCATATAATACTTGTCATAGGACTAGTTAGACGGTACGAACACGTTTTACGTGAACGACGCGTTAAAGTGGCGTAAGCTACCTTAACGAGTCGTAATGGGTCGTAAGCACTTAGGTTGGGTTTTATTTTAGTATGTAGGCTTTGTTAAACCATTTCACATGAGTTCCAATACTCATTTGGTTTACGAAACCTCATCCTATCCGATCTTCCGATTTAGGTCCGGTTTATTAACATAGTTACCTATATTAGGTACCGTTTGATTTCCGTGATCCCTCTAGCTTTGCTTGGTTGTTATTCAAGACTTCTAAGCATCCTCGAGTGAGTACATAGTCCCCTCTTTTACTGTTTTCAAACTGTTTTGGGGTGAAACACATGTGCCTACTTGTTACTTTCGTGTTTTCATGCTTTTATATCATATACTTGTTATGTTCAGTAGTACGTATATAGTACATGATTTCATTATGTTTTGCTATGAATGTTCTCTTAGCATGCTAGCACATTGATTTTTATATATTACATTTTGTTGCATATGTTCTTCCAGCATATGGACACATTGTTTTACATTTTGAACTGTTTGAACCGTTGAAATTGTTTGATTTATGTGAACCATCTGAATCTGATTGATTATGTGAACCGTTTGTTACTGTTTGATTTATGTGAACCATTTGTAACCGTTTGATTTATGTGAACCGTTTGTAACTGTTTGATTTATGTGAACCGTTTGAATCTGTTTGAACCGTTGGGTTAGGGAAGTGATTAGGTAACGGGGCGGGTGTAATGTGTTAAAAGCATGGTGGATACGCCGCTAGTACTTCCTATATATAAGTGCTTTTAACACATTATATATCGTTGCATTATCTAGATCACTTGGGCAAGGCTATCAAAACAGAGTTATATTACAAGGTTTTTCTAATGATATAAACCATACGAGTTTTATTAACGAGTTTTTACGAGATGTTTTACAATTTGATTTAATAAAATAAATGTTTTGGGTTAAGAATCATGGCTACGAGATTTTATAAAGTATAACCAACTTGATTTGAGTTGGTTAGTTATGTAGCAATACTATACTTTTTAAAACAACGTTTTTAATTAAGTATTGCAACATGTAAACTAGATATGGATCTGACACTCACATAAAACCTAAGTACTCGCTGGCATTTTTATGCTGACGTATTTTCGCATGTGTTTCAGGTTCCATAGTTGGTGATATTTGATGATGATATTGATGCATGCTCACATAGGAACGGACGAGGCCTTAGTGACTTAATAACAATGAAAGTCTATTGGTTCATGTTTTGTTTCTGATTTTCAATGTAATGTAATACATTTAATTTAATAAAACAGAACTTCAATGTATGTGTTATGAAACAATGATTCTGTTACAACACTCCCCGACGTTTCCGCCACGATTTGTTGTTTTTCGTGGTCGGGGTGTGACATCCAAGACCCGTCAATCCACAACCCATTTAGTTTATTTCTCGCCAAGTTATAATTAAAATCGTATGAAAATACCTGGAATTCTCATCTCCATCCATTATCTATCTTGTTCTTGCCTTTTGTTGGTAATCTTTGGCTTTCCTCTTGAACCAATCTCTTACCTTACCCTTATAACCTCTCCATAAATCGATATCATTATCCTCCAAACCACGTTCTTTAGCCACAAAATCCAGTCTTTTTACTTGATTGATCGCTTCAGTAAATTCTTTTTCTTCGGCCTCTTTGCATTATTTTCTCCATTTTTTTAGTTCATCTTTAATCCCCTTTAATTTGCGACCAAGCAGCTGATCCTTGAACCTTTCATTACCATGACAGCCTAAACCCTTTTTCACCACCTCTTCTACACCAGGAATGTCCAGCCAACTGTTAAAGAATCTGAATGGGGTAGGTCCAAAGTCTGTATTTCCGGTAACTAATATAAGTGGGCTGTGGTCCGAAATTGTTCTTTCAAGAGCTCTTAATGAAGCGTTTGGCCACTTTGACATGAAATCACTGTTAACCAAGGCCCTATCAATTTTGCTCATTTTCTTCCCATCCCCAGACAGAAACGTGAACCTTCTCCTTGACATAGGATATTCTAGTAGACCCGCTGAGCCAATAAAATTATTAAAATGGAGAGCATTGTTACTATCGAAGTTTGAGTTCCATCTATCCTCCAGGACTCGAACCTCATTGAAGTCTCCAATAAGTAAACACAATCCTTGTAACTCATTAAGAATAGATAATAAACTATTCCACAGTCGTATTCTTTCCATACTTGTACTCGGTGCATAGACATTAATCACAGAAATCTCTATTCCTGCCCCAGTTAATTCACCTTTAACCATGATAAAATTTATGTCCACGATTTCCATATTTTTTTGAACAAACCCGGGTTTCAAATCGAGACTATGCCACCTGATCTGCACAATGCATCAACTTTTATATACTCCATAGACGATCCATCCCAAAACTTCCGAATTCTTGCTTCCGTCAAGTTACACATTTGAATTTCTTGAAGTGCTAAGAAACTAATATTATTTTCTTTTATAAGGCTCCTGACTAGCGATGCCTTTCCTGGACCACCTGCCCCTTTGACGTTAAGTGACGCCCAATTCATTTGACTCCAGCATCCACCTGTTCATCGTTAATAGCTTTCTCAACTTGGTTGATACTTCTGGCAAAATCCACTCCTAGTATTGCCCCGATTTCTTTCGTACTCTTTACTTCTTCCGCTGCTTCATCGACATTCTCTAGTGTTAGATTGCTCACTGGGTTTGTATCAGGTACAAGAGTCGTATCTGAGCTTGCATCTTCCTCCCAATCTGATTCGAAGTCATCTTCCAAAGAACATCCTCTACCGTCCCACTCTTCTTCAACCTCTCGAACCTTTTTTTCCTTTCGTCTTATTTTTTCTCAGCTTAAGTTTCACTCTGGTGACTTTTTTCCTAGGGTTCAATCTTGATTCGTCTGACAGCTCAACATTTAGATCGATACCCCTGTTTTTTCTAACTTGGTTATTGGGTTTTAATTCATTACTTTTTAAATCCCCTAGTAGGCTTCTTTTTCTCTTCTTATGGGCTTTGCCTTCTTTCCCCTTATTGCTTCCTTGGGCCGGCCCAACTGTAGGCCCCTCAAATTCGTTGGATTGCATATCCGATTCTATCATGTGCACCCCCATGTTTTCTCTTGATTCATTACAATCAATATTGGGATCTTCATCATTATTTAAATTCTTGGTCAACTCTGCCTCAGACATAATTACTACTACATCTTCGATATTCCCCTTTTTTTTCTCCAAAGATTCCTTTTCCCCATGCGACTCTTGGGATTTCTCCCTGTTCTCCACCGGTTCAGATTCCCTATGCGTCTCTTGTGCTGGCCCCCTATCCCTTGCCGGAGAATTTACCGGTATGTTCTGTATTGCTGGATCAACAGGTTTTTCCGGTGGCTCCTTATCATGGTTCGCCGACGTTTCAGGTACTTGATTTACGATATTCCTGGTAATATAACTTGGAGCCCATTCCTCATCCATCTCAGAGATCCATACATCAAAAGTGGCTTGTTTCCACGTAACACAATTTTTTTCTTCAACTCTTTTACCATCGTTAACCACGATGCCGACCCTATCCATTGCAAGATTGAGATCCCAGACATCGGCCGTAGAGCCGCTGACCACCTTCCCAAACCTTCCCGAAATCTCGTTCATGACTGAGCTACACCATAACTGCAACGGCACGCCTTTGATAGACAACCAGGCCAACCTTTGGTATGGTATTTTTTGACCCTCCCAAACATTCAGATCCTCCAGTTCCTTTCCCCACACCATTCTTGCACCCTTCAAAAAATCTAGCATGATACTTTCTTCTTCAAACGTGGCAATAAAACCCAGCCCCCATGTGAACCTTAAGAACCCACCCTGACTTCTCACCTGAGTTCTTAGGGTACGAGCGTTCTTCATTCCTAATTTTTTTTAAATCTACCCACAAATGATTTCCGTTTCCATGTCTTCATCGTGTCCGCTTCATGTTGAAAGCTCAGCACCAATCCATTCCCCAATGTGTTATTCTTCTTGTTTCCCAATAAAATATCTTTCCAGCTGCCTTGTCCACCCCCATAGTTGCCTTGTCCATCCCCATAGCCGTAATTTTCTTGTGTCTGACCTGCCACTGTGTGTTGTCTTTGATGCTGTTGTCTCTGGTATTCCCCATCATACTCTGTACCCTTATTCCTCCATATCTTGCCTTTCTCGCTTTTCATCTTTCTGATGTCTTTATTGTATTTTGCCACATTTGCTTTTAATCTAGCATTTTGTAAGTCAACCATGTTAATTGCTTTCACCAGCTTATCTGCGTCCTTGACGTAGGCATATCTCAGGAAACCAAATCTCCTACCAAGTGTATCTTTCTTTTTGGCTATGTAAGAATCAACCAACCAACCAAGGTTTCTGCACTCTGTCCATAATTCCGCATCCGTCATCCATGTTGGTATATTTGTAACGTAGAAGGTAGTAGCATCTTCCTTCCTTGGTTTTCCGTCCCCCGAATTCTTATTTTCCTCCATCTGTGGTAGTTCACCTTCTTCTAATCCCTCCGTTGACATCTAGTAACAGGATCGGTGAAAACCAAAACCCAGAAGGTGAATGGAAGAGATGAGACAATGAAATAGGGTGAAAGGCAAGGTCAAAACCACAACCAAGATGGGAGTAGATGTATATGCCTCGCACACTATTCCCTAGATCACCCCTTCGTCGAACCACTGGCGATTTGATTTCCGACACAGGTAGATACTAATCCTAAAAGGTCAGTCCCAGCAAGTGAATGGAGGAAGACGAGAAAACACAAGATAGGATGAAAGGTAGGGTTTTAAAAACACTTCCAGAATATGAAAGTGGCAACCTCGCACACTATCCCGGTTAAACGTTTCTTCGTCGAGCCACCGGCGACCAACCAAAGAAATGGTGGAATACCCCCGACGGCGAATGGAAGGGAAGAGAACCAAGTTAGAGGGAAAGGTCCAGCCAGACTGTAATGGCGACCTTGCTCGCTAACTCAGCAAACCCCACTTCGTCAAGCCTCCGGCAGGATCCGAACTACGACGACATTTTGTCTATTAGAGAGAAAAAAACCATTTCGGGTTTACTGTTGTGAACCCCAATTATATAATTATATTATGGTAGCCCTCTAACTTATAAAATATAGATAGTGGCCTCACACAAATCAAGGGAAATAGAGACAATTTTAATTCGGTCACTGATGTTCTACTCTGCTCAACTGGCTGGTTATTTCCTTATTACTCGTTTTTGCTCCATTTAACATAAATAAAAACTATACAAAAATTATACACTTTACACTAGACAAATATGTGTATTTTACCACACATCAATATCCCCACACTAAACCTTTTTCGTCCCTGAAAAATACTTATGCTAACGGATTCAGAACTAGGATCACCATTTCAAAAACTTTAGATTTCTTATTTAAAAGACTCCAAATGTTTAACCACGATTACCGGTATAATTTTCCGCTTAAACCCAACCACCAACTCATCAGGCCTCTTCTTTCATGTAATTATTAGGTTCAAGTTATCATTTCATATAAGGGTTTCACACTCAAGGTTTAAAGATCCACCTAATCCCATCTCAGGCTTATCAGGAAAGGATTAAAAATCTACCATCCTATATAAATAACCTTTATGTAGTTTAAAATTAAAATTTGGATGGAATGATGAATGATGATGAGCTTTAACATTTTTTTCTTTTACTTCCACCTACCTGGTATACCCCACCCGAGTCACCATCCCAGCGGTTAATACCATAGGCTTCCGTTTGTATTATTACAATAGCTCGTATGAATGGACGATGGAATTTTTTTCCAGCGCCACCCGAATCCGGATTTAGTTTCCTAAAAAGGATAAGGTGTGCCAATTTAATTTAAAATACTTATAGGTTATTTACTTATAATGGCTCTTTTTATACCCTCAACGGTTTCCGTTTTTTATATCCCCTACGATGAGTACCCACAAGACTTCATGATTTAGAATTAAGGTAATGTTTAAAACAATCTAGGGAACCCTCTAAATCGGTTGGGCCTACCAATACATCCCGGAAAATAATTCTTTCGTCAGATTGATTTCACATGTAACCAAGCAATCCCAATTTTTCTATCATTTTCCATTATTTGCAAAATGTATTTTTAGTAACATTTTCTATTTATTTAATTTTTTAAAACTTTCTATTTTTTATGACTCAAACTAACCAAAAAAGCAGTTACCCATCCCCACACTTGAGATTTACATTGTCCCAATGCAGAGACGGAAACTAAAAATAAAAAAAATAAAAATAAAAATAAAAATACAAAGAGAGTTGGAAAAGACTTAGCTGGTTAGGACAAAAGTCAGTGCTAGCTGTAAGTGTCTTGAATCCAACGAACGTTGTATAGCATTTCCTTCGCGATGGTTGCCTAGTCAGCTTGGGTTACATCAATATGGAAGCTACGAAATCACCCGAATGGAGATTGAGTACGGGTGGTAGAATCCAAACCTGCACAATCACAGCAAAACAAAACCCAAAGCAATATCGTCTCTAAAAAAAACTATTACTTAGACTCAAAGTACAAAAACTAAAAACCGAAAATCTACCAAAAACAAAACGAAAAATAAGATTTAAACCAAACTATACAAACTCTACAAAGCCTCCCCATACTTGAACTTATTCAGAAGGTTTCTCTTTGACTTGGACCCGGTCTAGCCCGTTTAATTCCACCCGGTTCTCATAAAACATTAAACATTTAATGATGGAATTGTAAAATATTTTAAACATTTGAAACAGGTCAGACCACCAAAACTTAAACTTAACTGGCATGAGCCTGATGCGTGACATGTAACAAGAAGACTGGTCTCGCTTTAGTGGCTCCTTCCTCTTCGATTTTGCTGACCCTCTTCTATCCCCCTCCCCATTCCAAAGTGATCTTCTCATTTCCTTCTCCCGTGGTTTTGAACTTTTACTCGCATTCATTATCAGTACCACGGGCCAGCTGTGGTGTTCTTCCTCTTCCACCACCACTTCTTCTTGTTTGATATCTATCATTGAGCTTCCTTCAAGTAAAGCTTCTAAGTAAGCAAGGTCCCCCTCCGGATCAAACTCCTCTACCTCTTCATCTACCGGCAGCCCATCTAGTTCTTCCCTAAATTCATTTTCCCAGGACATCTGAACTTCACTAGGTGTCTGCTCAACTTCTTTTTCCTCTTCTCCTTTTCTTTCTATCTCTTCTTCTTTATTACTCTCCACGTCTCCCAATAGCGTCTCCTCATCAGTAAGCTTGGGACCACTATCGACTTGACATTTATGCTTAGAACTTTAACCCACTCATCATCGTAGCCCCATAGTATACCCTGTGTAACCGGAGGTGGGACTCAAACGTCCATTAATGTCTCCAATCGTTGGGTTTCATAGAAACTGGACCTAAATATGCTTTTGTGACCCCGCATATTTTGTTGCTCCCGCTCTCGGTTTCCCCAACGCATTTCTTCACACGTTGGATCCATTTGCTGACTGATGATATTCTTTATCATTTGGTCTAGTAGCCCGATCATTCGATCAAGTATGTCGACCATTTTAGGAAACCTTGGATCCCCGTACTCTTGAAATTCTATCATCTTATGCACGAAAGTCAGACATATTGCCATGAACGTAAGCATGTGGGGATGGCACTTGATAGTATTACCTGCCATTAAAAGAGTAGAAAAAGCAGAACAAGGTAGAGAGAATAAAAAGAGAACTATATAGAAAACAAAAAAATTACACAAATATACATGTAGCACAGATTTAGCAGATTAAGTTTAATCGAGGCTTGTAACGCAGTCACCAAGAGTCCCCGACAACGGCGCCAAAAACTTGATGTGCTAAAAGTGGTCTAATTAAATTAACTAAAATCAAACCCTAAACTAGACTCTCTAAGTTTTAAATTTATAACTAAGACTCTCTAAACCTAGACCACACAAACGACAAGTGTACCGGTCAATGTAGTATAGCCTAAGTAAGTCCGAGTGTCGAACCCACGAGACTCTATTGACTATGTTAACAAGACTCGATCTAACTTATCTAACCTAACTGAATTACTTGTTTTTATTGATTTAGGGAGGGGGTTCTAACAAACTACTAAATTAACGAAAGATGAAGGGGACACAAACTAAGACTGAGGACGAATTCAGATTATGGGGAACACACTACCTAGGTTAGAATCCTACACATGTTTGACGCGTTCTACTGGTTATAGAACTAATGTGGAACCGGGATCTTAAGATAGTAATCGTAAAGGATAACCGAACAGAATGTCACACCCCAACCGATGGCGGAAACATCGAAGTGAGACGAAGATAGATTGCTCATTGCACACAACACTAAAAGTGACAATATAATTAACATAAACTGATTTCATTTCATTTCAAAAGTCGGATTACAATACAAGATATTCAACTACAACATAATTCAATACAACAAAACAAGTAGGACATAGCATAGTACAAAATTGATACGACAATTAAAATCTACAATTTCTAGATGTGTACGTATCTAAGGCCTCGTCACTACGCCCATTTTAACATCAGCATCATCCTGCAATATGTTAGAAAGTATAGATCAACACACAAGGCATTGGCGAGTATACAAGTTTTTGATACATAGCATAAGTAAATAAGTTTAAATGAATCCATATGGCAAACTAGTTATTCGAGATAAACAATAAAATGGCATGTGAACAAACAAGTCAACCTAAAGTTGTTTAGGAAACTTGCGACGTCGTTTGCGGGTACTCAACTCTTCAAAAAATTCAACGTGATCAGGACTTTCTTTAATTTTTTCAAGTAACAATTTATTTATTTTTACCCTTTCAAAACTTTCCCAACTTTCACCCTTAGAATATTTTATTTTAGTTAAATTTTTTGGTGCAAGTAAGGCCATAAGGAATGGAACCTTTACATTCTCATTATCACCATCCGAAAACTTTTTATTTGAACCAATTTTAGACTTTATAAAACTTCCAATTTCCTGATCACGTTCACTCTCATCCTCGGATTCAGTCACATCCTCTACCATACCCTCAACATGTTGTGGTGACTGAGTTTCAACAGTAGAAGTTTTAGAAAGTGAAGGAGTACTTACCTCATCTATGTGGACACTCGTGTGAGAAGAATTGTGAGATGTATTTTCCTGAAAATCACTAAGAAGCTGATATTGATTTCTTCTGATAATAGCCACTTCTTCAGCTAATTGTCCAACCTGCTGTGACAATGCCTTAACCTCCTTATCTCTGACCTCGTTACCTTCCTGAATATCCTTCAATAACTCCATAATCATATCAAATTTTTCATTGATGGAGTTATCATCCGACTCATGCTGACCCGATTGCCTATTCTCTTGAGTCTGCCAGTTGCTGTCATAGTTATTTTGATCTCCTTAATAGCTCGAATAATTGCAAGATCCTTGCTTTATCTGTTTCAACAGTAACATCATCTCATTATTCGAACCTTCAGCTGGACCACTCGATATTCTATAACTATTTTGTTGAACATTATTAAACCTTTGCTAACTCAAATTGACCCGATTATGACCTCTTTGAATAAACTGCTGCGGTGGAGGCACAAAGTCATTATACTCTTCACATCCAAACTGGTCTTAATACCCATTCTCTTCATCTACATCATATCAGGCATATTGGTTTTGAGTCGGTAATTGTCTGTTTTGAAAGCTCATTTGCTGATGCACTAGTTGGCTGTGTTGTGAGAATTCAACATCCTCAAATTCATTAAACCCGGGCTGATAAGCTCGATCCATGATTCGAAATCTACACAAGCACAAACAATACAACCGAGCGTAATATCGAACTAACAAAAATGAAATAAAATAAAACAAAACGAACAATATTTTTGGGGTTTTTATATTTTATGAGAAAGCAAGAACAACTAACTAGCTAACTAACTAACTAACACTAAGCGCACTAATTCCCCGGCAACGGCGCCATTTTGATGACTGTCGTAAGAGTCATGCAAAAACCTAATTAAACTAAATAGATAGCGTAAGTAGGGCATCGTATCCATGGGGAATATGTGGTTAGTGTTTAGCTAAATTATTTAATTAACTACTACTAATATAGAATTGGGGGTTTTTAATTGATTTAAAGGATATCTTTAAACTAACTACGAGAAAAGATATCAGATTTATAAAACGTAACTTCCTCCAAACTTCAGGTTCTAGGTTTCACAAAACTCAGTTTACTCAGTTAATTGGCCATTTCATAGACATGATGCTGGAAAGTTGGTTAATTTAATATGGTAATAAAAAAGCAGGTCTTTGTCATCAGATCTTTTATAACTTAATTAACCCTATTTACTAGCGTGAGTCAACCTACTCCATGTCACTCAACAAGTTACTAGGTTTTGTCATCAACCGAACAAGTTGTAAAGCAAGAACTCAGAACACATGCAAATAGTTCAAATAAACCAACACATCAATGTATTCATACAACGTTTTCAAAGTCAAAAATACATCCAAACCTGAGTATAAACTGAGAAACGTAAAAACCTAACTGAACCGTACGCCTGGAGGAATCCACGAAGAGCCTAGCCACTCATGATAGTCTTCACAGCTACGGCTGTCATCCCGTGTTGATCAAACTGAAGGATATCCGTGGTATAATTTTACTTTTTGTTTCATGAACCCGGTTCATATTATTTATGTGTTTATTTCGTTACAAGGATTAGTCAAAACACTTTTGACAAATAAAAATGCATGTATATATATGTCATTCAAAATAAACTTTAACTAGTTAAAACTATATATACATTTTTAATCAACGGAAGCGTATGCAGTGTTGTAAGAATCGCTAGGCGCTAGTCGGGCGGTGGGGTACCGACTAGCGATTAATCGGGATTAATAGGGATTAATCGGAATTAATCGGTTTGAGATTTTTATATGTAATTTTTAGTTACATATACACACACACATTTTTATATGTAGTTTTTTAAAGTAGACATGTTCTAACCCCTCATTAACCTATTTTTTTAAGTAATTGGAAGGAATTTATATGGTTTGGTCAAAATTTGGCCGGAATCTAGCCAAACTTTGGCCAGAATAGGACCGCCATTGACTGCCTAGCTATTAATCGGCCATTAATCGGTGAACCTCCGATTAGTGATTAATCGGCGACTAATCGGAGACTAGTCGGGATTTTTACAACCATGAGCGTATGTAGCAAAATAACACGAGTATTTTATACCAAGGAGCACCCGCAATGGAACAAGGTCACCAACATGCAAACACGAAATATAAACGCAAACCATAGGGGATTTAGATATACCTTCGGTTAGTAATAAACCGGTCGAGACACCGAGGTTCAACGAACAAGGGCTAGTTAACGAACCACCGAGGCACGACAAAGGGGCGGCGCTAAGCGGCGGCAGTCAACAGCGGCAGCCGCGGCAGTAGGCGGCGGGGCGACGACGGCCTGTCCGGCAGGAGGTGGTGGCCGGTTTGGGTGTGTGAGTTGAGAGAGTTTTTGCAACCTTATGTTCATCATCTCTCAAAACATGACCCTCATTCATATAGACCATTGACAACTTGCATGCTCGCCAAGTGTCAAGACATGCAAAATTGCATGTGTTTTGATTGGCCACAAGTTAGGTGAATACCCGTGTCACCCGGTCCATGTACCCGTCTCTCAGTTAATACCCGCTTATGATCATAAATATAATTATGATTTGTCTCGTATATTGTTCGTAATTGCCAGTTAAACAAGTTAAGTGGATTTTTAGTTCGTTGCCCAAGGTGTAACTCTTACGGGTCAAGACCCGGTCGGCAGCGTTGACTTATCGAACCGGACATAATATCCGACACAAACATCCAAGGTTGCTTGAGAGATGATAAATAAAATATTAAATTCATCCCTTGTTCCGGTACGTGACGGCTGATGAGGATTATATGAAAAGTGATGAAAAGTAATGAGAATTCATGCCCACATTTTTTATAT
The DNA here is from genome assembly GCA_030545235.1 of Helianthus tuberosus. Lineage (NCBI taxonomy): Eukaryota > Viridiplantae > Streptophyta > Magnoliopsida > Asterales > Asteraceae > Helianthus > Helianthus tuberosus. The sequence goes on along the minus strand of CM060436.1, from coordinate 4,034,222 downwards.
GACGCTGATATATCTTCCTTTAATAATGAAAGATTTGAGAGATTATATATATTTTTTTGAAGATTACTTTCATTCACAAATGGCCGACCCAAACCGGGCTAACCAAAAAACAAATAGACAAACTATCGATTACATCTTATCAAAGGAACTCCAATCTACCCAATCTATCTCTTTGTATCTCGACCTATTCGAAAACCAAATAAAACCCATGGCCTTAATTTCGCTAATAATTTTATCAATCCTGTAAGGGATGTTGAAAAAAATACCTGTTAAACACAAAGAACGGCCTGTCGCGTGTCGCTGTGGATGCCGAAGTTTGATTTTTTTTTTCTTTTGCAAGTCATGCATTAATCCGTTAGACCCGCTTTTAACTTGTTTACTCTCGTTAGCCCATTTTAATACCTGTTAAACACAAAGAACGCTAATACACAATAATTATATAACACATATGAATTAACACATTTAACATACTAAGACGCAACATAAACTAGTATAAAACGCGACATATTTTGACCCGACATCAAGACGCGGCTTGAATCGATTTTGGTATATAAAATTGCATTTTATAACCGGTATTGTACTAGATCAATTTCCCATGAATAACGAGAGTCTCGTTATTATATATTTTGTAATATATTTTTATTTAAGGTGAACCTTTTCTTATATATATATACACATATATATTCTGTTTTGTCTTTTGTGTTTGGGTTTTATGCGCCTCAAAGCTATAGATAACGAAAACATGAATCAAATGATTGAAAGATCCAATGATATAATTTCACAAAGACGGTAGAAAGCTGAATTTTGGAGGTTCTCACATAACTTAAAACTTATAGTTTTTAGATCATACACTACACAGTCTCTTAGCTGCAAAATAATTGCCATTTTAAAAAAAAAAATCTACTATATTATTGGGTTTGCTGCAATTGTTGGTAAATCGTTCTTTGTTAACTTAAGGTAACATTCTTAAATTAAGTTTTGTATCTGGATCAAACCACAAATTTTAAGGCGACTAATTGATATCTGGTACTATTTTTTTTTTGGAAATGAGTTCACAACATCGCGAAAGTTTATACAGTTTTCGTCATGTATTCTCAGAAGTAATACGAGCACAATGGTTTTCCTACAATATATTTGGTTGATACCAAAAGAAAAAAAACAAATACATATTCTTTTCAAAAAAGAAAAAAACTCTTCTTACTACTTTTCATATTAAGTTCTAACAATGGTCAAAATTTTCCTACAATATGTTTGGTTGATATCGAAAGAAAACAAAACAAATAATTTTTTTTTTCAAAAAAGACAAAAACTCTTCTTAGTTCTTACTACTTTTCATATTAAGTTCTCACAGTGGTCAAAATAACATGGTATAACTTTTTTTGTAAAATTGTTGAATGTCCGTTAATCAAACTTTGGTCATTTTAAGAGTTAACAAGTTGTCATTATTTTTTTTTACAAGTATGTTACATTTAATACGTGTAAAGGTGACTTTTCAGGTACTTTTTACAAGCCGAAAGACTTTAATATACCAAAATAAACTGAAGGAATTTTTCATGAGAGAAAATAAGGAAGTATAATGATTCATGTAATAGTGATTTTAATGTGTGAGGCGAACAAAGCATCCCATATGCGACACTTGTATTTTAGGTGACAATCTATACATCTGTTAATTTTTTGTTAGTGTTAAATGGACTTTCGCATAGCTCGGACATAACATTAAAATCAAACAATTAGTTCATATATCAAACCTAGATAGCTTGGACGAATTTAGATGCAAGTTAAAAAGAAAAGAACTCAAATAAAAGTTGTGCAATTAGCTTCTAACCTTAAGTGAATTATTCAGAGCATAACGGCTGCACTATTCAATAGTTGATATTTGCATGCACTATAGAAAATTAGATTGTCAATCTCAAACAATTAGAACAATAGCTTGTCATGTGCTAAAAATCGACCACTGAAAAATATTCAATCAAGTGTTGCTTATTACTATTGTTTTATACATTCCATTTTCACAAACCAAACATAGAATGAGGCAAAACTAAGTAACAAATATATAGAACATTGATGAAATAATAAAGATCAATTACAAGGATATAAAGTTAAGACTTGTTACCTAATAGAAAACCTAAACCTAGTTGAGGTAAAGGGAACTTACACAAACAGTGGTAGTCTTGGAAGTGGTCGTGACAGTGGTGGTGGTGGTGGTGTTGTCCTTGTAGTTGTTGTGTTGGTGACGATGACAGATGGACAGAGAGAGGCCCGAAGCTAGAGTGAGTGATAGAGATGAACGATGGTGAAGAGTGGTGTCGTGATGGGTTTTAATTCGAGAAAGATAAGTGGTTTGATTAATAAATATAGGGCTTTTCGGGATGAAGGCTTAGAGTGTTCTAGTGCTTGTGCCTTTTTGTTAGAATATTAAAATTACAAGCAGCATTACCGACAAATAAATTATAATGGTCCTTAATATATGGTTATTACTGTGTGTTAATAATGATTAGTACATTGGTGAGTGTTTATGAGTATCACCATGTGTTAATAAGCTGTGGTTTAGATTATCCATATTAGCGGACCAGATCCTATCTCATTAGGAAACAGTCAATCACCATAACTGCAGGAGATTTGTTAGGAACTCATTAGGAAAGTTGTTTTTATTGTATTCCTATTTATATTGTTCTCCTCATTATTGTAAATCATCGATTGATACCACAGTGTTAATATGGTATCAGAGCCTTAATTTAAACCCCCACCCATTCCAATCCGTTCACCATTTCCGGCGACATCATGACCGGAAAAGACACTTCCTCTTCCTCGGTTACAACTGATAACAAACCTCTCCATCCTGTTTACTCAGTTACCAACATTCAGAATAAAGTCAGAATCCTAGATGGTGAAAAGGTTACCTACACGGCATGGGTGAAACTCTTCAAACTTCACGCAAAAGGCTATGAGGTTTTGAAACACATCGACGGAACCAAGCCGCCAGCCGAGACGGACGACGATTATCAATCATGGGCTAAAATAGACTCTATCGTCTTACAGTGGATCTACGGAACACTTTCGGATGACCTCCTGGTTCGTATCTTGGATGATCAGTCAACCGCTCAACAAGCTTGGAATAAACTCCAGTCTATCTTCCAAAATAACAAGAACTCGCGTGCATCTTCTCTTCTACAGGCCTTCACCAACACAACGTTGGCTTCCTGCTCATCTTTGAATGAGTATTTCCAAAAATTGAAAGATATTGCTGAACAGTTGAAAGACGTCGACCAACCCGTTACCGAATCTCGATTGGTCTTGCAGATGGTTCAAGGTCTTCCACCAAAGTATGATACTACGGCCTCTTTTATCAATCAATCGAACAACTCCTGGGATGATGCTAGAGACATGTAACACCCCAAAACCCGAATGTTTATATTCGTTAAATGTTATGATATGGCACATCAAGAAATAAATAACTAGGTTATTTATCCTAGTTAAAAACATGGTAGAAACAATTAGAGAATGAGAGTTGTGCCAATTATAAATAAGAGAAAGAACATGAGGGACTAAGATTGCCAAAATTGAATATGAGTTTAATTAAAACAAGAATCTCACACACACTGGGTGTGTGTGTGCGTGAGATCGAGCAGGAGGAAGAAAGAATGGGTGTAAACCCTAGTTCACAAGAAAGCTTCAAATTGACAATGAGATTAGTCTCAAATCCGATGCATGAACTCGTTTTCTTGATAATCTAGCCCTAGCAAACATGTGGTAAGTTGTAATTTAAGATTTGATGATATTGTAAGAAGTGGGTTATGATCAATCCACGAAATTGTATGAAATTAAGCATGAATATGTGTTAACATCATCATAGGGAACATGTGTTATGCATAATTTTGACTATTTTGATGTTTAAGGATGTAAACCCACTAGTTGGATGATTAAGATGACATGGGTGTTCATCATGTACAATCCTTGTTCAATATTCATGAATTATGTTGTGTTATGGTGAACTATTGTTAAATGAATCGAAAGAAATATGGTGTTGATATGTTTGATGTTTATGTGTTAATGGTATTTGTTAATAAGTAAGAAGATTTGATGAAATATGAATGAATTAGGAAGATTATGCATAAACTAGTTGTACATAGTGCCTAGGAAGTAGTACGCACACCATGTGTTTGATGAAATGTCTAAATGACAATAATATGTGAAGGTTGTGTTATGATGATGTTGAGTATGCTATATGCTTGTTTGAATCGACTAATGAAATACATATGTGAGATATGAACTTGATATGATCATTCATATGAATAATCATGTATGCTAATAAGGATGTAAATGTAATGACATGAAAGTATAGGAATCATGTCATGATGGATGGGAGCATGGAAGGCTAACGGGACAAGAAGACTCAAGTAAGCGAATGCAAATACGGACGCGTAAGGTAAGTAAATCCCGGACTTACACTTTAGATGTAAAATATATTGTAGTATGATGATTATTGTGATACATGTGAGAAAGTATTAACAATGGCAGTAAATAGGTAAGTTTACGGAAAAAGGAGTCGAAAGTGATAGGAAAGAATAATGATGCTAATTGTTTTCTGTTAAAAATGAAATGGAAGTGCAGGATACTAATAATGGAGAATGAAGGTTAAGTATGGAAGTCAGACGAGAGTGTCCGAATGGATGGACGAATGGACTTATATGAATGAGAATAAGAGATGTTGATGCTTGATTATGCACGTTTTAAAGTATATATATTATGTCACTGGTTGCTAATGAAGTAATTGGTTGTGGTGACTGGAGGTTGTTCAGGTTTATAAATGTTTGCGCATGATGTGTACGCGGTTGAAGATCGAGTCAAGACATGGATTGTACGTGGGTGTGTATGTGGTCATTTAATTCGATATACGTATGATAGTTTTTAATTAATTTATGAAAAGGGATTAATGTATTTAAGTGAAAGAAAGAATATCATGAAAGAAATTTTTAGTATGTATTTTCCGCTGCGTTAAAATTGGTTAAATTTGGTTAAAACGTGTTAGGGCGTTACAAGACATGATCGAAAGAGAACAGCGACGCCAAGCCGCCAGACAGCAACACTCTGCCCTCGCTGCCCCTCGCAACTCCAACACCCCTTCGTCTGTTCCACCCGCCGGCGTCAACGCGACCACCACCGGCGGCCCGGCTCCGCCTCTTTCTGCTCACCCTAATCAGACCTTCGACTACTATCAACCCAGACCATATACACGTGGCCGGGGTCGTGGTCGAAACTCTCGAGGAGGACGTGGCCGTGGAAGAAGCTCATATGGTTACTACCCTCAACAGTGGAATAATGGAGGTTATCCTCAACCAACAAATTATTCCCAGCCGCCACATGGTCAACATTGGTACCCTACCCCACCTCCTTGTCCTCATCCGGCCCAGTCCCCATGGAAAGCCCAATGGTCTCGGCCCACTTCCCCTACACCACCTCAACATGCTGCCCCACCCCCACAAGCTTACTATGGTCACAGTGCACAACCCCCATCAGGGTATGGACTTTCGGCCCAAACTCCACAGACCCCACCCGGTTTTCCCACTACCCCAAGCCCATCCACTGTTGACCCTCTTAATCCTACAGAACTTGGTGCCGCCCTGAGCTCCATGTCCTTCAATCAGCCGGACCCACAATGGTAAATGGATACAGGTGCGTCTTCTCACATTACTTCGGATGTTAATAAAATCCAAACTCCATTATCTAAGTTTACTAATGCTAATATATTTGTTGGTAATGGCCAAACGTTGCCAATCACGGGTACCGGTAGCGGTGTTCACACACACCAACAAAAACCTTTAAACTCAACAATATTCTTTATGCACCAACGGTTGTTAAAAATCTTCTTTCTGTACGAAAATTTACCCGTGATAACCAAGTTTCTGTGGAATTTGACCCTAACGGTTTTACTTTGAAGGATCTCAAGACGGGGCACCACCTTTCACGCCATGAGAGCACCGGCAAACTCTATCATTTCACTTCACCTGTTCAAGCGTTTTTGGCATCCTCGACTTCAACAAATAAGTGGCATGATCGTCTTGGCCACCCGGGGTCGAATATTTTGCATTTTCTTTCTAGTCGTTGTTTAATTGATTGCAATGTGTCATTTAGCTAATAGTAAAAGACTTTCTTTCGTTGTTTTTAATTCATTAACTTATGCACCGTTCGACATCATACATTGCGACCTTTGGACGTCGCCGATTTTAAGCAAAACATCTTACAAATACTACTTGGTTTTAATTGACAATTATTCACACTATGTGTGGGTGTATCCATTAAAGTTTAAATCAGAAGCATTCACAAAAATTGCAAAATTTCACCATTTTGTCAAACCCCAATTTCACAAAAATATTAAATCCATTCAATGTGATTTAGGGGGAGAATTTGATAATCGATCTTTTCATAACTTTTGCTTCCTCCAATGGCCTTGTTATTCGCTTCTCGTGTCCCCAAACGTCGTCTCAAAACGACCGTTCTGAACGCATGATACGGTGACTGAACGACATAATCCGTGCCTTACTCGTTCATGCTCATCTTCCTCCCGTTTACTGGATGGAAGCTCTCCACACAGCCGCCTATCTTCATAACATCACCCCCACTACTCGTCTCAGCCTTAATACATCTACGTTTGCTTTGTACCATTGCCACCCGACTTATGAACATCTTCGGGTGTTCGGGTGTGCTTGCTACCCAAATCTATCTGCCACTCAACCACACAAGCTTCATCCTCGTTCCATCAGGTGCATCTTTCTTGGGTACCCAGAAAACTTTCGTGGTTACCGGTGCCTCGATCCTTCAACTGGCCGTGTCCACATTTCCCGTCACGTTACCTTTGATGAAAACACATTTCCCTTTACCGAACCACCAAACCAGACCACATACCGATTCCTTGATGATGACTCACCTAACCCAACCCACTTCCGTTTTCCCACAGCCTCCCAACCCGTATCCCAACCACCACACCCTCCTACCAGCCAAAACAACCACCCTCCCAACGTCACTACCCAACCCGTTTTACCACAGCCTCCTCACGTCGCTACCCCACCACCGCCACAGTTCCCTCCCATACCGACCACGACCTCACCTCATCCCACCCATTCGGCTCCTATCCCCACCACACATCCACCCGCCAACGTTCACTCCATGACTACTCGGAGGAAGGACGACATCTCCAAACCCAACCCCAAATACTACCTTAACACATCAAATAAACCCACCATATCTCCTATACCCACTTCCTACATCAAAGCCCTTACCGACCCGTATTGGCAACAGGCTATGCTTAACGAATATAATGCATTAATAACTAATGGTACATAGGAGTTGGTTCCGAAACCAGAATCTCATCCTGTCATCCGGTGTATGTGGTTGTTTCGCCACAAGTTCCACTCTGATGGAACTCTAGCACGTTATAAAGCTCGGCTCGTGGTCAACGGTAAATCTCAAACAGTGGGTCTCGATTGCATGGATACATTCAGCCTCGTGGTCAAACCGGCCACTATTAGGACCGTCTTGTCGGTTGCTTTATCAAGAAATTGGCCTATACATCAACTAGACGTCAAAAACGCATTCTTACATGGGGATTTACATGAAACGGTTTTTATGCATCAACCGCCCGACTTTGTTGATCAGTCTAGACCTCACCATGTGTGCCGACTACGTAAATCTTTATACGGGCTGAAGCAAGCGCCAAGATCATGGTTTTACAGATTTGCAAACTTTATTACTTTCAAAGGATTCAAGGGTAGCTTATGTGATAGTTCTCTGTTTGTGTATCGTCACGGCGATAACATGGCTTTTCTCCTTTTATATGTTGACGACATCATTTTAACGGCATCATCTTCTACTTTTCTACAGCATGTCATTCAGCTTCTTTCAGGTGAATTTGCTATGACCGACTTGGGTACTTTACATCACTTTCTCGGCATCTCGGTTACAAGGAATTTGAAAGGCATGTTTCTATCTCAAACACAGTATGCTTGAGACATTCTTCACCGTGCCAACATGACATCATGCAAACCTCGTGCCACTCCAGTGGATACGTCCTCCAAGCTCAGTGCAACTGACGGTCCCCTTTTGCAAGATGGGACTTTATATCGTAGTCTCGCAGGGGCATTACAGTATCTCACCTTCACTCGGCCAGATATATCTTACGTGGTTCAGCAGATCTGCTTATTCATGCATGCCCCTCGGGAACCGCACTTTGTTTTCTTAAAACGGATTCTTTGTTATGTCAAGGGTACAATTGATCACGGCATACACATGGCTATCTCACCGAGCTCTACTCTGACAGCATACTCTGATGCCGATTGGGGCGGATGCCCGAACACTCGACATTCCACCTATGGCTATTGTGTATACTTGGGGCACAACCTTATTTCTTGGTCCTCCAAATGACAGCCGACCTTTTCTAGATCTAGTACCGAAGCCGAATACCGCGGGGTTGCAAATGTCGTTGCCGAGACAAGTTGGCTTCGAAACCTGCTCCTAGAACTTCACATCCCCATACGACAAGCAACCATTGTTTATTGTGACAACGTCTCAGCTGTTTACCTGTCCGAGAACCCGGTACAGCACCAACGGGCCAAGCACGTTGAGCTCGACATTCATTTTGTTAGGGAGAAAGTTCGCCTCGATCACATCCGTGTCCTACACGTTCCTGCAGCTTATCAGTATGCTGATATCTTCACCAAGGGCCTGTCAAGACAGTTATTTCATAGTTTCCGATCCAGTTTGAACGTGTGTCAAGACCCCCGTCCCAACTGAGGGAGAGTATTAGCGGATCAGATCCTATCTCATTAGGAAACAGTCCATCACCATAACTGCAGGAGATTTGTTAGGAACTCATTAGGAAAGTTGTTGTGATTGTATTCCTATGTATATTGTTCTCCTCAATATTGTAAATCATATCGATTGATACCACAGTGTTAATAATCCAAAGTTATATTAAGCCTTAACAAGTCATTTTGTTGTTCTATATTAGATGTGTATGATGATTAGTGCACTTATGACCCTAAATCTCTATTGTCATGTGTTAGTGAATTGGTTTAGGTGACGCAAAGTCATATAAGACCTTAACAAGTTATTTTGGTGTTAAATCACAATATACGTTAATATGTTATGTTTGGTGTTAGATTACCTCGTTTAGCCGATGTATCATTAATGCGTCGACAATTATTGATTGATATTTATACTTTTTTGGAGGTTTTCTTGGGATCCGTTATAGTTGTTGACGGAATGTGTATTCGGAGATATTCAGTTAGTTACAATCAGTTGTCTAGTAACAACTCAACAATTAAGATAATATTTTTTTTATTTTATGGCGTTTTCTTTTAAATAATTGTGAAAAGCACTTGAATGTTAAACAAATACTATGGTAATATGTATAATAAAATAAACTTTCATATTGGTTCATGTTCTTTTCTAAAAGCACTTGAATTTTAAATTATAAATATTTTTTTGAACGAGAAATAATATCACGTGTAAACCCACCCTGCTTGGTGCTATGTCCAAGTTCGATTTCTTGACCGCCATAAGACCGTCCCTCTTGATGCACGGGAACCAGATGGAATTTGTAAACCCTTGCACCCATCAGGTTTTAACCCGGGATTGAAGCCCTGATTCGTGTAACACTTCGCACATTTATACTTTCCCGATTTAGCAAGTATTGTTGTACATTCTATTTTCAGAAACTTGTACTCATGTCGTATTCTATCTTGTTTTATTTTGTAATCCGAGACAACTGATCATAATGAAAACGCAAGTACTTTATTCATATTCATGTTATTCACATTAAACTTGTGTGCATGCTTATACTCACAATCACCATTTTAAAAACTATATTATACATGTTTCATAATTGCACAATATACATTTATGCTCGTTACAAGTAAATCCGGTTAAAACATATAACATAATCAAACTAGAACCTCGAAAGAAAGGGAAAGCCCCTCTCATGCGAATGGGCCTCTCGCACGAATGGGCATGTCGCCCATACTCCCTCTTGTCCAAACTTGCGTGTTGCCCTAATTTCTCCTTAAAGCCTATAAATAGTCACACTGCTCCACTCTTCTCTTTGCTCATTTCGCAAACACACTCCAGAACGCTCTGAACTCTCCCTCTATGATCAGAAGCATTCTTGTATGTTTGTCTTTCATCTTTCTTCATTTCTTAACATATTTCTAGCATTATCATTTGATTTCTTAAACATTTCTTGCAACACTCTTGATTTAAACATATCTCCGTGATGGTTTCCACTAGTTTGCTTAGGTAAACTGATGTTGGAGCATCACCATACGAGATTCAAATCAAGATCTATAAACTTTAACATTTTTACAACTTGTTCATAACTTTCATTTCAATTTCGGTACGATCTTGATGGAATCTGGAAACCATCAGACCCTCAACTTATTCTATAGTTAAGGGTTTGCATTAGGGTTAATTTCCACCAAGTGTTGATCTGTTTCAGACAGATCTAACATACGTTTTTTTGACAAACAGTCACCAGTCGTCCGAGAGGAAACCCCTTTCGTACGACAGGGTGTCCCCTTTCGTACGAAAGGGACAGTTTTCATTTATTTTGTTTTCGATTTCACTTCTATTTTATAACAGTTCATCAATGATGAACCCCAAACAATTTGCTAGTCACAAAGTGAGTTAACCCCGTCCAGTCTCCGACACTTAGTTCACTCTTTCCATGTCGTGTTGGCACACCTGGGTTGTCCTCACTTGGCAGTTTGACCATTTTACTTTCTGCTTTCAATTGATTTAGCAACTACTCTACCGTTTACATTTAAATCAGTTTACGATCACGTTTTACGCATTTTAAAACTATACCAGTCGTCCGAGAGGCCCATTCGTACGAAAGGCCATTGCCCTTTCGCACGAGAGGCCGTTTCGTCCGAAAGGTTCTGTTACCCGTTTTGTTTCGTATTTTCTCGTATTTTGCAATCCGATCCGAACCTTTCTCACATTAGAATACTTACACTTCTATTTACCCATTTTAGGGTGACTTCGGTGTTCCAAACTTCATCAACTCAACTCTCGGTTTTCGTGGATCTCTACGCAAAACTATGAGTATACTCGGTCCCTTTTTCATTTTTAATCACTTTGGCTGCAACATGTACACTTATACAAAAACACGCACCACTATTAAACATGTTTATTAAATCACACTCTATCCACACTTAAACATGAAACTTGTTATACATGTTAAACTCATATGCTTTGTTTACATTCTGTCTATATGCTCATTAACTTTGCAAGCCTACCTTAACAATTATAGTGCTATAGGATTAACGCCTCGCCCATATACTTGTGTGTAGGATCGTTTTACCGACCAAACGAGTCATTCAGAGGTGTTCTACTCAATATGAAAGGCGGAAACAGACATATCAAGTTCGATTCAGTTAGTTATTCACTTTAAATGTCTTTCTGATTGATTTGACAAAGTTTTACAGCGAATAGACACTTCGGCAGCACTTCGGCTCGGGAATACACCTTCGTAATTTCGTACCAAATGATAAGACACTAAGGGTATTTATAGGCTGCTAATTTCGCATGAACTAGTACAAACGAAATCACATTTCACACGAAATATAATTCCGTGCGAAATTACATGTAATTTCGTGTGAAATTACATGATGATTTCATGCGAAATTATACTTCTATAATTTCATGCGAAATTACCCTAACTCCTATTTTTGACAGTTTCCTCGTATAACGTGCCCTGATCTATACAATCTAGTACAAGACTCGATACAAGACGAAGTCGACAGACGTATGCACCAACAGACTCCCCTTTGGATGTTGACGAGTCTTCAGTGTCGAGTCTTCAATGTATTCAGTCTTTATCAGTCTTTTACTCTTCCTGAAGTATCTGACAAAGTAAAACTTCCTCAGTCTTCTCTCTTCTCTTTTCATCAGCAGCAACATATAATCTCCTCTCGGATGCTGATTCTCTTCTTCAATCTTTTTCATGATATGCAGCCTTCACAGATTCAGAATCGCAACCTGGCTCTCTAACACTAAGAATCAGAATCTGGAACCTGTCTATCCTGCACATTCTCTACCTCACAATAAATTTCACAATTTTAACATTTGACAAATTTAAAATTCATTTGCAGTAATTAGTCAATCAATGAATGATTTTACAATGTTAATATCTGATGAACCACTTGTAAGCAAAACATTTATTTTTATTTATTATAAACAAATTCCCCCTCACAAAATGTTCATCATGTTTAGCACTCGAAATTTTGAAAATCAGCTCTTCAACATCAGTTGTCGAAAATCTTTTTGGATTTTTCAAAATTTATGCTAAAACACACTAATTTTTTTATTTAATTTTTGAAATTAAAGAATTGCAGTAAAGAAATATTTACAAACAATATTTTTTCGAGTTTGTGTAAGAGGATCATATTAGTTTTTGAGACAAATCACCAACATCGTTAAGCTTTAAACATTTTAAGTTCTAAACAATTCACTTAGATTGTCAGTATACTGATCCACTTAAATTTTCACACAAAGTTCAACTGTTTCGAGATACGAGATTAATATTTTAAGCACTTAAACTTATACGCGTGTCCCACCTCAGAATATACTCCCGTATCCAGATCCCAATATTCAGTCTTACAGGTGAGTATACCTAGATGATATCTGTAAAGCGTTAAATGCGAGGGCCGTGAGAGCTCAGGCTATTGCTTCCGCAAAATCAGAGAGATGACGGCTTCGACTTTTGGTGGGTTCCCTTTAGAGAATCTTTTCTTCAACAGCACATGATTAGCATTTTGCAATGTTTCATCATTTTTATGCTGAAGGTGGGCTATATTTCAAGCAAGCATAAAGTATTATACGGGGACTAGGCCATTGCTTCCGCAAAATCAAAAGTCCCGGGATAATACCCCAGATATCACTAAGCATAAAGACCTAGTATCTCAGAAAGAGGGATCTTTCAAACAAGATTTCGGGGGTTACCCATATATCCGAGAGATGTTCCCCACGAGATAAGTAAGTTTGAAATTTAGGTTTATATCTCGACACAAACTACTAGATTTGTAAAAACCTACTGGCACATCATTAGTGAGACCGTTTATCACATTTTGACTTTTCAATTCTTTAGCATGCCGTGAAAGTCCACTGATATACTATCATTTCCTCTTTTTACAACAAAACTCATTTTTGATTTTATCATGTTTTTGACTTTTTCAAATTTTCTAATGTTTTTGGATTTTCTGAAATTTCTTACTCCCCCTAAAATTCAAAATCATTTAAAGGAACTTTGAAAACAAACTGTACAGGGTAAAGTGACAACTGTTGTGAATTGCTTCAATTCGCCATCCATTTGGCATAAACAATCAGAACTCCCCCTTACAACAAACTATTTTCCCATTATGATTTCAAAACACTTAAGTTTGTTTTAATCAAATGGTTTTTCCGGAAAATAAGTTTTGTTGATATCACTTGTAGGTTAGGGGATCAATACATCACCTTGTTCTTTCGTCTTTAACCTTTTAAAAAAATATAACATATTTAATACATACCACCGGTAGGAAATCAAGTACAACTTAATGTCCATGATTAAATCAAGTACAACTTAATGTCCATGATTTACCACTTGTAGGTTAAAACCTTTCTCCAACCACTTGAAGATTTTTACAAACATATAAAATTCAAGAAAGATGCCGATACCTGCTTCACACTTACCAACCTGGAAGCTCCGGCAAGTCATACTTTTCACTTATGAAAAACAGACATCCAAGCTTCACCAAACTTGGATGTAATCTCCTCATCTTCACTTGGGGTGTAAGTTGCTTTCTTTGTTTCATAAAACTCTTTTACCCCTTGAACCTTTCCCTCGACCATCTTTCCAAAAATCTTTTTAACATTTCCATTAAAAACTTTTTCGACATCAAATTCTTTCTTCTCAGAATAGAATTGATTCGAAATCTCAACATTTCCAATTTTTCTAAAATTTTCAGCCCTCAATGGTGGAAAATTGACATCATCCATTGGGGGTACTGATGTTTCAATTTTTAGCTCAACTTGTGGCTCCTCTGACTTTGTGGAATCAGATTCATCGCCAGATTTCACATCTGATTTCTTAACAACCCACTTCTGGTTGTCAAGATTCACTCTTCTCTTGTAAAATCTTTTTGAACATTCACCAACTTCATATGTAGAATATTTAAACACTTTGAACTTTTCAGTTGGTGGTTCATTTTTCTCAACAATTTTTCCTTTGAGTTTAGAAACAACTTCCTGTTTGATGTTGGTTGCTTTAGGACAGTTCCAAGCAATATGACCAACTTCTTGACATCTGAAACAGATTCTTGTTTCCTTTCTTTGATAAGCTCCATTCCTCATTCTCTCTTGCTTCTTAGCAAGGAATTCTTTGTTCGATTGCTTCCAGAATGAGCTCTTTTCTTCTTCCACATAACTTGCTCCTGAAACAAATACAGTTTTTTATTTATAAATTTTCTAATTTTTATGATTTTTAGGAGGAATAAAACCAAGTCCTTTCTTTTTGAAATTACCATTATGGTTTGGTCTCTTTTGAAAACCAGAACCAGAATTGTAACCCTTTTTCTTGTTTAATCTTTGTTGAACTCTTGAGGTGTAAGGTTTGGGTTTTTCAGAAAGATTTACATCTTTTATTTCAGAAAAATTAATTTCTGTTAGTTTGAAAACCTTTTTGATCATTTCTGGTTTAACACCTCTTGTTGGAAATTCCTCATCAGAATATAATTTGTCTGAATCATTCAAAGTATATGCCACTTTGATTGGTTCATCATTCAAATTAGATTTTGATAACAGGAATTCTTTTTTGTAAACCCGTTTAACCGACGACTTTTGATTGTCAACTGATGATGTTCTCGAACTTTCAGACTCAGACTTTGACTCCGACTCCTCATCTTTATCCAACACCTGGTCGACCATCTTTTTTATTAACTCAGACTCATGATCAGTGTCAGACGATGTGAATGTGACATCAATGTTTTCTGGTAACTCATCAGTTGTTTCGGATTTTTAACTTTATATTGACAGCCATTTTGACTTGCTCCTCATTTGGTTTTCTAGGAGAATAACCTTCCCAGATCGGAGGCGGACACTTTTTATAACTTGCACTTTGTTTCTTACCAGTATCCTTCTCTTTTGGCTTCTCATCTTGAAAAGCTTCAAAACCTGCAACAGTTGGATAAATTCTGTCAATCAAATAATCAGAACTAGAATAACTCTGTAATAATCGTCTAATTCTTTCATTCTCTATCTTTTCGGTCTCCAACTCTTGCTTCCACTTTGCACTTTCTTCAATGTAAAAGTTAATAGTTTTCTGCTTCGACATCATCACAGCATTTAACATAGTTAATGCATCTTCTCTTTCAGAATTTGTCTTTTGCAAACTAGTTACTGTTCTGTTCAATACATCGTACGATTCCTTCACATAGTTGAGATCAAACAGTAACTTTTCCTTCATCTTATCTTGCTCACTCAACTTCTCGTCCTTTTCTTCACACTGTTTGCAAGATTCCAAACACTGTATACACGGTTTAATCACCTCCACAACCTTTTCAATTTCTACGATCTTTTCAACTTCAACAACTTTCTCAACTTCAACCACTTTCTCACCGACTTTAATTTCTTCATTTTGTTCATTCTTCTTTGTCTCAGCAACATTTTCACATTTCATCTTTCTCTGTTCTTTAGCTGCTCGTCTCTCCTTTAGCTTCTCCAATCTATCTGCAAAATAAAATTGAAAACTTTCAGGAGATAACATAGATTTTCCAATATTAATTTGTGTCTCCTCTTCATCATCACTGTCATCAGATGATGATTGATCAAAGACTGGCTCTTGGATGATTTGTGCAGTGAAAGCTACCACTTTTGAATCAGGTGGAATGTATTTGTCCCAACTGAAACCCTCTGCCACTTTTTCCTCATCTTGATCAATGATACCAAAATAAGCTTTCTTATTTGCTTCTACGATCATTTTTGCATGAGCAATTTGTGGTTCTTTTTGTTTGTACGGTTGATCAGCAACTTGTTGGTATATGGCTTTCCGATAGTAATCATCTTTTCCAAACGGATTTTGTGCTTCACTTGCTTCTTGATTTTTACATTCTCTTTTGAAATGACCTTTCTCCCTGCATCGAAAACAAGTAACTTTAGATTTATCAAAACCCAAAGTAGAAACATTTGCATCTCTAAAATCATCTCTTCCTGTAATCATCTTGAACTTTTCAGCTCTCCTCAACACGCTAGCTAAACACCATTTGATGTCCATAAGCTCCATCTCTTCAGCATCTATCTGATCGTAATCCTCTTTTGTCAGCATAGGATTTCCGATTCTGCCAGCAACCAATCCTTCATAAGATTCTAACATTGTAGCAAGTAATGACATGTGACTTTTAGCAATCTCTTCAGAAAAATTTTGACCATTCTGAAGATGCAACGCGATATTACAATTCAACACTTGACCATTACTGCTGTTTAAACTTTGAAACTGATGACTTGAAGTTAAACTCTTTGGATTAACACTTGGATATGATGAAAATCCACTGCTGCTGTTTGGACTTTGATTTACTGAAACAGATGAATTTTCAGCACTAAAAGCAGTTTGGACTTTCGGACTTGCTTCAACCTCTTGAACACTTCCTTTGTAATACATTTTGACATCTTGTTGGCCACTCGGACTGTTCATTCTAGCAATCTTCTGTTGTTCCATATCTTGACCCTCAATCTTTTCAATGAACTGTGAAATAGTCAACTTGTCATATTCTCCAGTATTCTTCAAAATCATCAAGTATGTACCTCACTCTTTCTGAGGTAATGCATCAGCTAATTTGTCGACCCATTCCTCTTGATCTTTGACAATCTCTAACAAAGACATAGATCACACTAAGTGGCAATATCTTTCAATCAGTTTCTTTGATGATTCACCCGGCAAGCTTGAAAACAAGTCAAATTCTTTCTTAAGCAAAGCTTTCTTGCTCCTGGTCATCTTTTCACTATCCTCAAACTTAATTTTAAGCGCATCCCAAATCGATCGTGAAGTATTGTCGTGCTGAAGCAATATGAAGATGTCTTCTTTTATAGCTTGCTGTAACAAACTGATCATCATCTTTTCGGCTTTGTACATGTCTCGTTCTTTGTATTCAGAAATTGTTTTGATAACTCCCAAATCCGTACGAGGCTTCACATACTTTTTCTCGATGCATTCCCAAGATCTCAAATGGTTGGCTTGAACCCAGTTTTCGAATCGATCTTTCCAACCATAATACTCCTCAATTCCCATGAGTTTCGAGGGTTTTTGTAAAGTTCCAGTTTCGTTTTCCATGTTCATGCTTTGAGCAATGGTAGCCGGAGTAGTCGAAGATGTAGCAAACGCGTTATAGAACTCTTCTTCCATGATTCAGTAACAAGTTTCAAAATCAGACACTTTCAAGCGAAATTAACCCTTCAAGCGAAACAACCTCTCAAGCGAAATAACCTGCAAACTTTCAAACGAAAGAACACTAAAACGAAATCAGGATTATTCAAGCGAAATAATAATTTCGTTCGAACTGTCCAAACGAAATTTAATTTCGTATGAAATTACACACAGTTTCAAACGAAATCACAACTTTGAAACGAATTTGTAATTTCGTATGGAATATCTCAAGCGAAATACTAATTCCGTGCGGAATTAGAAACAATTTCAAACGAAATTAATCTCAAAATGTAATTCCGTACGAAATTATGATGCTATTCCACGCGAAATTATGCTGATGTCATCATTTCGGTCAAACTTTTGTCAAATTGATCAGGTTTTAGCTCGATTTTAGGTCCAATTCTCTCAAGGCTTTGTTAAAACACAATTTCGCATTTAATACGTGAAATTCAAACCATTTTAACCGTGAAATTTTGTTCAATTTTGAAAAGAAGGTGTAGAAGTTATAAAATCTGATGAAATCAAGCTGAATACGGTAGAACTCCTCCTCCTGTGCTCTGATACCACTTGTAGGATCGTTTTACCGACCAAACGAGTCGTTCAGAGGTGTTCTACTCAATATGAAAGGCGGAAACAGACATATCGAGTTCGATTCAGTTAGATATTCACTTTAAATGTCTTTCTGATTTATTTGACAAAGTTTTACAGCGAATAGACACTTCGGCAACACTTCGGCTCCGGAATACACCTTCGTAATTTCGTACCAAATGATAAGACACTAAGGGTATTTATAGGCTGCTAATTTCGCATGAACTAGTACAAATGAAATCACATTTCACACGAAATATAATTCCGTGCGAAATTATACTTCTATAATTTCGTGCGAAATTACCCTAACTCCTATTTTTGACAGTTTCCTCGTATAACGTGCCCTGATCTATACAATCTAGTACAAGACTCGATACAAGACGAAGTCGACAGACGTATGCACCAACATTGTGGTATTGTTAAGTAAAACACATTACGCCCTCTTCGTTTCAACGATGTTGGGTAAACACGATTGCGTTAAACTCTGGTTTGACATATAGTTTACACCCGTACAACATGTTAGTAACTTGTATACATTTATCATGGTGGATATGAGTACAATTAAAGCATTTTCATATTATGCTATGTATTCAAACTTGTATACTCGCCAACATATTTGTTTATCATATTTTAATACATGTTGCGGGTTGATAGGTGACGAACGAAGAAAACAAGTTTAAGGTAGACTTAGATACACCCCTAATGAATAAACAATTGTTTAGAATCCTTGTATTTCTTGCTACGATTTTAGTCATGTTTTGTTTGTTGAACCATGTATGACATGTAGTATCTATGAAATTTTGAGTTAATAATTATTGTTATATTTAGTGTTATGGAGCTATGAGCAATCTTGTGATCATCTCACTCCGATGTTTTCGCCATCTGTTGAGGTGTGACAATTCGTCCCTTCACTCAGACGTCCCTCGAAAATGGCTCAAACAGAAATCAAACCTACGTCTCCATTAGGGAAGGTCTTTTGACCATTGGACCAACATCTCATAACATGTTAAAAATATGTTAATGTGTATAATCAAACTAAAATTTTACTGTTATTATTTTTGTAAGTTTCAAATAATTGAATTATAACATACATATTATCAAAGTCATCTTGCATTTAACCTTTTCTTTTTAATAAATTGAGGTTGTTTAGTCGTTTCGTTTTTCTAATAATATAGCGTAATGCTTTATAAAATTTCGAATATATCTTTTTGACGTGCTTATTTTTATCTGCGTTTCGATAAAAATTTTGTTCAAAATCGAATGGTTCAAATATAATTTTTTTTATGTGACAAACCGAACCGACACCTTTCGAACAAATTTGGTAGCAGTATAGAATATCTTTTTTACATCTTAGACTATAGTGAGTGTCGGTACCATATCAAAGACGGTATCAATTCGGTTAGTCATGATATTAATATGATACCGACCCTGACTATAGCTTATAATGTAAAAAAGATAATCTAAGCCCCTACCAAAGTTGTTCAAAGGGTGTTGGTTCGGTTTGTCACGTTAAAAAACAAAAAAAAAATATTTGACCCGTTCGATTTTAACAAAACTTTTATTAAAGAAAAAGTAAAATTATAAAATCGAAAATTTTAATATGTAAATTTCCTACTTCACGTTGTCATAGTTTCACTTTTAGTATTGAAAATATTTTTATATTAACGTATTAGTTAGACAGCCCGTAATGGGGCGTTTTTTTTTTAATTTCAAAAAAAACGCCGGAACACGCCCCTATACCATTACACCCGGGCGTTTTTTAGCGTGTTTCGAGAAAAAATTGTGCCCAGCGTGGTTTAAAAAACGCCGGAACTCTATTTCTTTGCCCAATTGAACCTTACCATGTGTGTATACTTAGTTTTAATTAAAAAAACAAAAGAAATTAGTCCCTAAAGTTTAAGAAGGAAGAAGAAGAAGGAGGTTCTTGAAGTTTAAGTTGCAGGTTTAAAAAAGGAAAAAGAAGGTTTAAAAAAAAAGATTTTGCATTTCAACCCCTAAAGTTTAAAAAATGAATTTAAACTTCAAAAGTCCTTAAAAAGGATTTTGCATTTCAGTCCCTAAAGTTTTAATTAGATTTTGGCAATGTAATTTTTTTTTTACCTTTTTCTGGTTTTTTTTATTTTTAGTATTGTATTTTTTTTAATTTAATGAAGTATTTTGAGTTTTTAATGAAAAAAAATAATAATTGTGTAATGATTGGAAGGGGCGTTATTGGGCATTATTACCCCTACGGCGCTTTTGCAATAACGTCCAATAATGTCACCATGCTGACTGGACTGACACATGGCAGAAAACGCCCCATAATGGGGGCATTATTGAGCTAACCATTACGCATGTTCTTATAATAAAAAATTAAAAGAGTAATTATGGCACTCCATAGAAGGACACGTATTGATTTCTTGTGACTTTGGTTTTTCTTGAAAGTTCCCCCTCAGAAACAATAACTACCTACATAAGCATAATTATAAACAGTTAGAATATTGATAGATCATCAAGGAATTCTTTGTAGCAAAGGTACCTTTCAGCCTCCAACCCCTTGTATATATAAACACCACCTTTCTTCTTCTTTATAATATAAACTCATGACTACACACTCCCACATTAGAAACACCTAGTAGAAAAGCTTTGATCAATTACCATCAGTCTATAAGCCTTTCATGTTTCCTATATACAAAACATTCAAGCAGTTTTGTTCTCAGTATAGCCTCTAGATGCTTTAATTAATCTTGCTCTTTTGTTCAAATCGGTAGATGGGTTTGAGGGATATTGGAGCCACACTGCCACCAGGGTTTCGGTTTTATCCTAGTGATGATGAGTTGGTTTGCCACTATCTTTATAAGAAGATAGCTAATGAAGATGCCCGTAAGGGAACTTTAATGGAAATTGATCTTCATACTTGTGAGCCATGGCAGCTTCCTGGTGAGTTTAGGGGGTGTTCTTTTTGTTTTTTTAGTTTTTAAGGTGTTCTACCAAAATGATAAGTGTCTTTAAAAGCGTTTGGGTTTCTAGGGAACTCTAAAAATCTGACACCATTTAGTCGCGTGACAAGCGAACTCCTTGAATACGCTCATATGCCAAAACTCGAAAAAAGGAGTCCAATAGAGTCTTTTCCTTTTACTAAGGGGCTACCTAGAATAGAAATCAAAACAAGTTTAAAAAAATTTAGATACACTTATAATTGGTTGTGTTGTGTTTTGATAGAGCAGATAAACACTTTCAAGGGTTTTGGGACTGCTTATTTGATTATTTATCTGTTCTAATTTAGTTTAAAGTAAATTACGATGTTGGACTCTGTTGTTATATCACTTTTATCTTTTTAGCCAAAAAAAAGGATTTTTTTAACATCTAGCCCACAACGTTTGTTTTTCTAACCCTTTTGGCCCCTAACATCTAATGGATGGGGTTAGTGTTACGGGCCAAAAGGGTTAGAAAAAAAAAAAGACATTGAGGGCTCAGATGTTAAAAAAAATTGGGCTAAAAGGGCCAAAATCGTAATTTACTCTTTAGTTTATATCTTTGATTACCCTCACCCTCACCCCCCCCCCCCCCCCCCCCCACACACACACACACAAAAATTAGTTTTTAAGCTGATATACATGGTAGAGAACGAGATTTATAAGGAACTTGTTATTTATTATTATTCTCAATATTATGCATAATAGTAGAAAAAAGTACTCTGGTTTATCTAGAGAGGGGAAGTGTGTGTTCATAAAATCGAAATTGAAGTCTTTGCCTAGAAGAAAATCTCTCTCTTTCACATAACGTACGGTATAATATGTATTCACGTGTGGATATATATTTCAAAAAACTAAATTATTGGGTGAGAACAAACCTATATCATTTATTTTTTTAATTAATGGTTCATATATATTTTTTTTTTAATTTTGAGTTTTTACATGCAAATTCATAAGTTATGCACATAAAAAAACCCTTAAACTATTTTGTTCATAGGTTTCTTTAACATTTAGATGTTTATCTACATATTTGTAGGTAATAAAGCCAAATACATTAAATGGATAAATTTGTTTGTATATATTTATTAAATTTTAAGAGATACGTATAAAGAAAGTATATTCATCAATTTTTCTTATACTTTAAAAGTTTTTTAAGGTTGAAGAAATGAATGATTTGTATTGTTTCTTAATGTTCTTGTATGAAACTATGTTATAATAAAACCCTGATCCGCTATGTGTACACGTATGTACATAGAGATCAGAATTTAAGTTATGAAACAATGCATGTAGATGTATAAAATATAACATATATAAGTACTACATGATTGATTATATTAATTAACAGGAGTATTGAAGTCTTAATTTGGTATAGCCAGCTTCAATTATGTGTTAAAAAAATTTGAATACAGCCATAATTAATAAGGATGACTACTAACTTTCTTGACATGCTCCAAAAGCACTTTTTTAAATATGGAATCAAGAAAGTTGGTTTATTCCTCACCCCAGCCAATATATATCTTTTATAGAATATGCCAAAAAATTACATACACACTACAATATGTATCTATCAACACTCCATTGTTATCAAATGCTATCTTCAAATTTACTGTTAATAAAGACCATTCTGTGTCATATCTTGGATAAGATGGTATATGTTAGTGAGCCATATCTTGCTTTCTTCCAACGGTTCCTTATGAAAAGAGCAACAATTATCGTCGACAATCATACGAAAAAAGTCGAACTTGGACGTGTGTTTGATTGATGTATTTTCTTACAAAAGGAGAATCGATGAGCGTCGTTGTATCAAGACTATTTATTCAGACAGTAAAAGCATCTATCAATATGCATGATTAAATTCAAGTGTGTGTGTATATATATTTATATATATATATATATATATATATATATATATATATGTGTGTGTGTGTGTGTGTGTGTGTGTGTGTGTATTTTTGTGATGCATGTGTGTCGGGTAATTAAAACATATTTCTGTCACATACACATCAATGCTAGCAGGACATATTCTGAAATGGACATTGTACCAACCATCTGCATCATAGTTTTTAGCCTTTCATTTGAATATTTCTCTCCAAGATAGACACCACACTTGAAACACCTGCATATATTCTCTATCATGTTTTTTTTTTTCTAAACTTATGTCCTATTCAAACATTTAATGTGTATATGGTACAGATTTTAATTAATAACTTAAGGTACATGAGTACTTATTAATTTTTGAACTTTTTTGTGTTAATTGAAGAGATGGCAAAACTCAATTCAAGTGAGTGGTATTTCTTCAGCTTTCGCGATCGCAAGTACGCGACTGGATACCGAACTAACAGGGCCACCACATCTGGATATTGGAAGGCCACAGGAAAAGATAGGACTGTTGTTGATCCAGTAACTAGTGCCATAGTAGGGATGAGGAAGACTCTAGTGTTTTACAAGAACCGAGCACCAAATGGAATTAAAACTGGTTGGATTATGCATGAATTTCGCCTGGAAAACCCTAATAATCCGCCCAAGGTATGTTTAACACTCCCGTGGTTCTATTGATAATTTTTGCTTTCAAAATAAGGTTTGCTTGTACCCAAAGCAATGTTTATGGACTTTTAAAAGGCGGGGGTGGCTCGACTATAAAAAACAAGCTGAAGTTACGGATCCATATTTAAGTGGCCCTAAATTCGTAAGGTTTATCTTCATTTAACATTCAAGTTTTGGCAAACAAAGTAAAGAACTAGTATACGTGTTCACGCTTCTCTTTTACTAGCTAAAATTCACTCCAACTCTAATACGTGTGATTATGTGTCTTTTAAAAACATATGATACAAAAAATATGTATCTAACATATTTCCAAGAGTTAGGTTTCTAAATAAAAATAAAAACTACCAAAAAGACCCCGATTTTAGATTACGCTTTAGGTCCAGACTCCAGAAAGGTTTAGCGGGCCCTGTCAAAATGGATACAAGTTAATAAAGAATGTTATCTTTCTTTCATATTTTTTTTCCTGAACTCTAACATAATCTTTAATTTGGTTTAATTAATCAATGAACAGGAAGATTGGGTTTTATGTCGAGTGTTTTACAAGGCAAAGGGAGACAATAGCAATGAACACTTTCCAGAAGACATGTTGATCAACACAGCTCATAATACCACTTCAGCAAATCTTGATCCATCTCCTACCCTCACCCTTACCAACTGTTGCCAGCCACCACCTTGTGTCCACCATCACCACCCATTCACCAACAACATATCCACCACCCTCTCTGATCGAAACGCACCGCTACACATCCACCACCACCACCAAAATTACTTTGGAATATCACCAACACAATGTAACCCTCCAAATGTTCTCCAACAATCTCAAGATTCTACCATGATTGAATCGATGAACGAAATGATAATAAGCTCAAATAATAAGTGTGAAGATCAATACGGTGTCTTTTATGATATGGGTTTCGAAGACTATATCACTTCCCATAATCTACAAGACATAGAATTCGAGGATGACGATAATGACAATGGCATGGTGCTCTACAAGCAGTAATTAGTTATGCAAACTTGCTTCAAGTGTTTATGGTGTAGAAAAATTAAAATAGGAACATTAAATTTCTTCATTTGATTATTTATTGTTTTGTGTTTGAATTAGATTTGAACGAAGTGATTGGTTGGTTGTGTATTAAGAGATTGAATATATGTACATGCATAGGATGATTGTGTTTGTTAATGTTTTTCCTTTCATATTAAAGCATACTTAGCTTTGTGTTCTGTAAGTAATGCGTACGTAAGCATCAAAAGCTTATCCCATGTGTTATCTATTCATTTTTGTTGATTTTCAGACCCATTTAGGATGATCGTGGTATCGGTACTGGCACTGAAAATCGTCAAAACTGGTACCGGTTTCAAAAATGTTAGGCACGGTACGATACCGATACCAGTATTTGAAAGTGAAAATCGGAATTTTACAATTACTGTACCAAACCAAAAATACCAATACTGAAAACGCCAAAAAGTGAATATCGAATCAGTACCGAAAATAATTCGATACCGGTTCGGTACCGATACCAAGTATGAAATGCTCATCCCTACTTAAAATCATGTGGTATTCGGGTAGACTTTCGATCGACCCGTTTAACATTCATCTGTGAATATGAGAATATATAGTAAATTATTAATAGTTTAAACAATCAATTACTCTGAGTCGATTGTTTTTTTTTTAAGTAAATTGTTATTTTGGTCTCTAAGGTTTGACAAAAATTGTCACTTTATTCCGAATAGTTTTTTTCTTGCCATTTTAGTCTAAATAAATTTTTTTCTACAATTTTAGTCCCTGTCTTTTGTCATTTTTCCCATTTGGAAAATTGGTTTTTAATAAACCAACCTTTGCCCCATTGGTAAATAATAATCCTACCTACAGATTTGGTAACTAATAATCCTACGTTTCAATATGTTGGTACTCAATGGACCTCCGTTAGTTTTTTTTAACTGAAGTTAGTTTTTAAGTTTTATTTATTACACAAACAGTCCCTGTAGTTATAATTTACTAGTTTTAAGTTTTATTTATTACACAAACAGTCCCTGTAGTTATAAAAAAAATCATAAAAATAAAAAAAAAATCTAAAAAATTCAAAAAAATCATAAAAATTCTAAAAAAATCTAAAAAAATCTAAAAAAATCATAAAAAATCATAAAAATTCTAAAAAAAATCAAAAAAATTCTAAAAAAATCAAAAAAATCAACCCGGACCGTTTCGACGCGTACCGTTTCGACCCGGACCGTTTCGACCCGGACCGTTTCGAAGCGTACCGTTTCGACCCGGACCGTTTCGACCCGTACCGTTTCGACCCGTACCGTTTCGAACCGTACCGTTTCGACCCGGGTCGTTTCGACGCGTACCGTTTCGACCCGAACCGTTTTCGACCCGGGTCGTTTCGACGCGTACCGTTTCGACCCGAACCGTTTTCGACCCGGACCGTTTCGACGCTTTTTATCCAGCCGGTGGAGTTATCGCGTCGGTTCTTGTAGCCGTTTGCTTGTTTTGGGTCGGCTTGGTTGATAAGGCTTTCAAATCGAAACCACAAAGGCCGTCAACCTCTCCGGTTTCCCTGTGGCTATAGGGCTTTACGGCTACTGTTATTCTGGACACGCTATTTTTCCTAATATTTATACATCTATGGAAAACAGGAAGCAATTTCCTATGGTCTTGTTCGCCAGGTAAACTGTTAACGTACCTGTGCTGACCGTGAAAAAGGTCAACATGCGCATCTATAGTCATTATTGATAATTGATATGCTGTCTGTTGTCTATGCAGTTTTGGAGTATGTGCTGTTCTTTACGCTGCGGTTGCTGTAATGGGATACATGATGTTTGGTGAATCAACAGAATCGCAGTTCACTCTTAACTTGCCGACGGATTTGGTTGTCTCCAAGATCGCTGTGTGGACAACCGTAAGTTAACTACAAATTATGGTAAAATGGTAAATATTACACCTCTATTTTCCAAAACTTTGGTGTATTTATATCCTCCATTTATTCTTTGCAGGTAATCAACCCATTTACCAAATATCCTTTATAATATGAGCTAAAATCTTCATTTATTAGAACTAGGGGTGCAAACGAGTCGAGCGGCTCGCGAGCTGCTTGAGATTGGCTCGAGACAAAGCTCTTAACGAGCCGAGCCTTATCGAGCCCGAGCCGAGCTTGAGCCTAAAACAAAGCTCATTTATTTATCGAGCTCGAGCTCGTGCCTGGCATGTGAAGCTTGTCAGGCTTGTCGAGCCTTATTATAATATTAGTTTTTACTAACAGTTAATAACATTTACCCCTTATTTATAGTTCTCTAGTAAACGAGCCGAGCCCGAACCTAAAAATATGCTTGTTAAGTATACGAGCCCGATCTTCACTTATCAAGCTTGCGAGCCAAACGAGTCTCTTATTTATATTTAATATATTAATTATTAGATAATAAACGAGCTCGAGCTCGGGCTCATCTCGGCTCGTTTGCACCCCTAATTAGAACTAAACTACATTTGAAAGGATCGGGCAATCAGTCAACTGTTTTTCCTTAACTAGACCTACATATGCGTTGACCATATCTCCGGTGGCTATGAGTCTCGAGGAATTGCTACCATCAAATCGTGCGAAGTCTCATTTCTGGTCCATCGTCATTAGAACTGGTTTGGTGCTATCTATTTTGGTTGTAGCACTCACCATTCCCTTCTTTGGTAAGTTCAACCCCACACACACCCATACTAAAAATGCATTTTATTTTCTTGTATAAACTAAAAGGTTTTGATTTTTTTTCTTTTCCAGGTCTTGTCATGTCACTCGTCGGATCTTTACTGACCATGCTAGTGGTATACTTTTTTTTCACAGTAGGGTGTTAAACGGGTCGTGTTCATGTGTAGAACCTGACACGAACCCATACATGACACGTTTGTTCGCAGGTTGACACGAACATGGCCTGCACCCCAGAAAAGTAGTATTTTTATTTATGTTATTCAAATTATCATCTAAAATTACATGTCTATAACATAAAATACAGATGCTAACAAAACAATTATGTTTAAACTATATGGCGCAATTTCTCTTTAACTCTTAGATCTTGACACAATGATTTTAAAAAGTTATAAAATAACCGGTGCTGTGGTGGTGGTGGTGCGGTGGTGGTGGTGGTGGCGGTGCTGTGGTGGTGGTGGTGGCGGTGGCGGTGCTGTGGTGGTGGTGGTGGCGGTGGCGGTGCTGTGGTGGTGGTGGTGGTGGTGGTGGCGGTGCTGTGGTGGGTGGTGGTGGCGGTGGCGGTGGCGGTGGCGGTGGCGGTGCTGTGGTAGTGGTGGTGGTGGTGGCGGTGCGGTGGTGGTGGTGGTGGTGGTGGCGGTGCTGTGGTGGTGGTGGGTCGAAACGGTACGCGTCGAAACGGTCCAGGTCGAAACGGTCCGGGTCGAAACGGTACGCGTCGAAACGGTTCACGTCGAAACGGTACGGGTCGAAACGGTTTTTTATGATTTTTTTGATATTTTTAGAATTTTTTTGATTTTTTTAGAATTTTTATGATTTTTTAATGATTTTTTTTTATTTTTTTAGAATTTTTATGATTTTTTTGAATTTTTTAGATTTTTTTTTTATTTTTATGATTTTTTTTTATAACTACAGGGACTGTTTGTGTAATAAATAAAACTTAAAACTAGTAAATTATAACTACAGGGACTGTTTGTGTAATAAATAAAACTTAAAAACTAACTTCAGTTAAAAAAAACTAACGGAGGTCCATTGAGTACCAACATATTGAAACGTAGGATTATTAGTTACCAAATCTGTAGGTATGATTATTTTTTACCAATGGGGCAAAGGTTGGTTTATTAAAAACCAATTTTCCTTCCCATTTACATCTACCACCACCACCATCTCCTACCACCCACCCCATCACAACCTTCTATCATCGTCACCACATGCCTACACTGTCACCACCCACCCACCCCACAACCATCACCACCCATCATTTTCACCACCACCGGCCACTTTTCCGCCACCCACGTCATCAATCAACACCACCGCCATCATCGTAAACCAGCAACCACCGCCATCATCTTCACTATAAACCGGCATACCATTATCCCCATACCAACGCACCTGCAAAAAGAGAAAGAAAAATGTGGTTTGACCAAAATTCACCTAAGTTAACTAAATTTTTTTAATGGAGTTAGTGGGTTGGATAAAAATGGCAAAAAAATAACAAAAGTCAGGGACTAAAATGACAGGAAAAAAACTATTTAAGCTAAAATGATAAGAAAAAAAGTATTTGGACTAAAGTAACAATTTTGATTAAATCTCAGAGATTACTCTTTTTTTCTTTATTTTTTTCTCTTTCATTATGGTTTTATTTGTTTATCTCTCATTCTTAATTATCAACTTTAATTTTATATATCTTAATGAATAATAATTTTGGAATAATAACTATAACTACTTTATAAGACAATATATATACACATTACCATATCATTGTTTGTATATAATATTTTCTGATTAATGGGCGTAAAATTAAACATTTTTCATTATAAGTACACATAATGAGAATACTTGTATATTAAAAAAATAAGAACATAGGTATTGTAAAGCATAATATATCATTATTTGAAGACAACTTTTGCAACATGGTTTATACACTAATAAATGAGAAAATAAAACATTATAGTCATAGTGGGAGAATGTATGTTACCTATTAACTTTAAAACCTTATGAGCATAATTAAACTTGTATATTTTCCAAATTTCAATTCACCTAATGAGGTGGTGTTTGTTTTTTCAAATGTAAAAGTTCTGCAGTCTGGGAACCACATCTGTAAACATCTGCACGAGAAAAGGAGGACCAAATGTCTGTAGAGTGTAATAAAAAGAGTGTTTGATTGTCTCACCTCTTTTTAAAACCCCACATCTGCAAACAGAGCATTTCAGCCTTCACCACCACCATCCCCCACCTCCCCCACCACCACTTCAGCCTTCATATCTAGTTTGATAAACTGATTATCTCAAAAGATTGAAACTTTTTAGCTTGTATTAGGAATACAATTGTAAATATTACTTCTAAACTCATGTTTTCATCAGCGATATCTGATACAAGTTCTTATTTTCTTTTTCTTTTTTTCCTTTTTAGCATCCATCATAATACAAAAATCAAGATTTACGTATAGGCAAATCAAGAAAACCACAATAGAAAGTAAAACCTAACGAAAACATGTAATAGATTGCAAATTACCGGTGTGGTGGCGGACTGGCGGTGCCGTTTGTAAAAGAAAAGTGAATCTTTATGTGCTATGTTGTTTGGATTATGTATTTAGGGTTTTGAATCTGGGTTTATGAGTATTTGAGGTGGTGGCGGATGAGGTGGAGGTGACAGATGGGAGGAGGAGAGGGGTGGAAGAGATGTCTGTGTTTTGTGTTTTGAGAAAGAATAAGAGGTTGGAAGCGGTTGGAGGAGGTGGGAAGACATTGGACCATATCTACGTGGGGAAGAGGACGCGCAAAGGTTTGAAGACATTTTTTAATGAAATGTCTTCTAAAAAACAAACGGTCTGCAGAGTTAAACGTCTGCGCGTAGTCTGTGCGGCGTAGACATAAGAGGTCAGAAGAGGTTTTCTGAAAAAATAAACACCCCCTGAGAATACATATTAGATGTAATAGAGTCCTCTTTTACTGTATATTAAAACTCATTTATCCAAATTTTATGTTTGCTTGGTCTACGTCAATTTAGATATTAAACCTCATTTTTCTTAAATCCGAGTTATATTCGAAAGGGTAAATTACACTTTTCGTCATTTATGTTTGTATCAGATTGCAATGGATAGCCTTTAACTTCAATAATTACAGTCGCAGTCTTTTTTTTAGAAAAGCCATTACACCATACGTCCTTTGCCCATAACCTGGTTAAAATTTTCAGTTAAATATGGCATGTGCAAGGCACATGAGGGTACTTTTGTAATTTTACTCATTTATCTAAAATAAATTTATAAATAAAACAAATCAAATTGAAAAAAAAAACCCTCTCTCTCTAAATCTGAACCCAAATTTCAAACCCAGATCATAATCACCAAATTACAAAAACTGGTTCGTTAATTGATCAAAACAAACAGATTTTTAACCAGAAAAAAACCCTAAATGAAGCAGCGATGAAAAGATGAAAAGTTAACCTTGTTACGGTAGACAGGTGTTGACGAACGTCAAAGGTTTCTTGAGCGATTGAGGAAAAAATGAGACGATGCAAAAGCAGTAGCATTAAAACTATATTCGCCATTAGCGCACACAACCATCTGCATCTCCATCACCACCACCGTCCCACCACCACCCCAACCCTCCGGCAACCATGAGCACCACCACCAGCTTCGTAACAACCACCTTCAGTCCTTCACCCTATACCTATCTCTCTCTAAAATTGCCATCACCCTCACCACCGCATCACCTCCGTCCTCCACCCACCACCTCCCTAGTTCCACCTACAGTCAACTCATCCAAACCCACCACCACCACCACCAAACCCGGTTCACCCTCTCCTTCAGCAGCCAAAGCCCGTCGGAAATCGATTGTTCGGTCCCACTGGAGCAACAACCCATCAACGAGTAACAGATCTCGATTGACCTTCAGATCTCGATTGAACATCAGATTTACGCCCCTTTATCAGATTTACCTTCAAACTATCATATTTACGCACCTTTATCAGATTTATTCGTCGACGCCCCTTTATCAGATTTCGATTGAACCCACAGTGGTGTGGGTTTGGTTGTGAGTGAGTGAGTGAGAGAGAGAGATAGATAGAAAGAGATGAGGGGTAGAGAGAGAGAGAGAGTGGTGGTGGGTGGTTGATGATGGTGGATTAGTGGTGGGTGTTTGAGTGAGAGAGATGAAGAACAAGGGGTAGTTTTTAATCTCTTTTTTAGTGAATTAGAATGTGAAAAGACAATAATACCCTTATGTGCAGGGCACGTGCCATATTTAACTGAAAGTTTTAACCGAGTTAGGACCAAAGGACGTAAAGTGTAATACTTTTAACAAAAAAATGACTGTGACTGTAATTATTGAAGTTAAAGGGTATCCGTTGCAATATGATAGAAACATAAAGGACGAAAAGTGTAATTTACCCTATTCGAAATTAATCTGTGTTTTTTTATTGGTAGAAGACAAGTACAAAATAACTTGATCTAATGCAACTCACCTAATCATTATATTCATTACGAATTGCCTAATTTGTTTTTCTTATCTAATTCATGTGTTGTTTTCTTTCGTCTATCCCTCCTTTCTCACTCCTCAATTCGAGTAAAGAAAACTACACCGTGTAAGCAACCTTGATGTATGATGAATATGATGTGATAAAGATTTCTGCTAATAATTTGGGTTTCTTTTACTGTTTTCAATTTTTATTAACATCGTTGTTATACAAATTATGTGAAGAATTTTAAAAAGTAAGAATTCAGCAACAGGGAACAAGTTAAAATAGATCTAGTTTAGTACCATCAATCAATATAATCTCACAAAAAGACGTGTGTGAATTATTTCCATAATAAAGTTAAAAATTTAAGATCTAAAAAAGAATTAAAAGATCGATATAAGAGGAACTAGTTGCTTAAATATTTTCAATGGATTGAGTTACGAGTGAGTAGAAAAACTGAATAAGCGAAATAACCGAAAAAATAAAACAAATATTACAAAACCCGCTAGGAAAATGATGGTTTGGTTATGAATGTTTTACTTTGATTGATTATGGTAATATGTATAAGGGGTGGGCTAAATATACCCCCTTTGTTACTTGTCATTCTCTCCCCCCCCCCCCCCCCCCCCCCCCCCCCCCCCCCCTAAAAAATAAGTTTAAAAGTTTTCAAATTTCATCCTTATAAAAATCCTTAATTTTTTTTATGAATGGCTTTATTTTGAAAGAAAAAGGATTCAAAATATTTTCTGTATGGTCGAGTCAGGAATATCATAAAGTACAAAATCAAATCAAGATAAATATATATAAACATTAGTAAACACTCAAAAGTTAATGGCTTTCTTTTCGATAATAGTTTCATTAACCTTAAACTTCAAGTTTTAACAATACTAAACGCCTAAATTTATATTCAAACACAAAATTCGAACGTCATCTAACTCACTGCTAAAAGGGAAAACCATAAAGCAAAATAATTTGTATAAAATGCATAACCATGATTTGGTAATTGTAAGCTACCTGAGTACCTCTTGTGCATTGCATAAAATAAAGGGCCAACACCACGACAAGGCTAGGTTTAACAGCAAATGAAAATAAGTTATCGAAATTGGAAACCATGAAAATGAATACATGTACCTCGAGTACGATATTGTTTGGCCGGTATCAGTTAGGTTTGATACGGTATCGATTCATTGAAATCGAAACTGAAACCATATAAATTAATATTGTTACCGGTACCGATATTGTTCGGGTGGTATCAGGTCGGTTCGTTAGGATAGCAATACTTGTGTTGGAATTTCTAAAAAAAAAACACTTTCCTAAAAAAAGATAAAACAACCTTTAGAAAAAAAAAACGTTTTATAGTAAAGTGTAGACAAAACATTTTAGAAAAAAAAAACATCTAAAAAACTAACAATAAAAGATTACAAAATGACACAAAAAAACAAAAAACAAAACAAAAAGGTTTAAATTGTATTAATTTGAAACTTTAGAGAGGAAGTACGTTTAGTAAAATTTAAGGAAAGAACCAAACCAATAATAAAACAAACCTTTACATTTTTTATTTATAAATATCATGTAATGTGTCGGAACAATTTTGTTATGTTTTTTTATATGTACATATTAAGTTATTCTCATTGACAACTCAAGTCTTGCTAGTATTCATATGTACATATTAAGTTATTCTCATTGACAACTTAAGTCTTGCTACTATTTTATTTAACCTGCTTTATTATTTGAAATTAGCTTCTAAAGTTGACGGTTAATCAACCTTATCTTTTTTTTTTTTTTTCCAGTAATCAAGTTAGCGAGCTCTTTATAACCGAAACAAATCAGCTATGTAAAATAAAGACTAAATTGCATAAATCAGCCTTTATGTTATACCTAAATTTCACTTCACACATTTCACTATTAAATCGGCAAAACTCAACCTTTATTTTCATGTTTTGTAACGTTCTATAACCTTTACAACTAACGTCATCCAAAAACTCAGTTAAGTTACCTCACATGCTTTGCATGTGAGAGTACTATGGCCTTTGATTACATAAAGATTGATTTGTGCAAAAAGATTATTTATAATATAAAAGTTGATTTTTTCAAAAAAAAAACGTTATTATATATATAGTAAAATATTTTTTTTTGGAAAAAACATTATTATTTGTTAATAAAATATATTTATATATAAAAAATTAGTTTTAAATTTATTTTATAAAAATTCTGATTTTAATATTTTTATAAAGTAAATAATAATGACAAGATAAATTACTTTTATATAAAGTATAAATAAAACACAAATTCTTTTAAAATAAAGTTATTGTAATATCCAGAATATTTTTATAATTATATATATTATAATGGACGTTTTAAAACTACTCAAACTAAAAGGTATTTTTTATGTATATGTAAGTATGTGTTTATAAAAACAAAATATTAGACAAATTTATTTCGATAACAGAAACTACTAAATTAATTTGATGTTTAAAAAATCGTTAATAAACTCCAGTAAACAAATTCTAAATATATATAATATATAAATAATACAAATGCAATATTAAAAATATATATATATGCAGTTTAAGACATTCTATTATTTCCTATTGCATTTGTATTAGTATCATTTACATATTATATATTTAGAATTTGTTTGCTGAAGTTTATTAAATATTTTTAAACGTCAAATTAATTTATTAGTTTCTTTTATCGATATAAAATTTTCTAATATTTTGATTTTATAAACACAACTTACATATACATAAAAAATACATTTTAGTTTGAGTAGTTTTAAAACGTCCATTATAATATATATAATTATGAAAATATTTTGGATATTACAATAACTTTATTTTAAAAGAGTTTGTGTTTTAGTTATACTTTATATAAAAAGTAATTTATCATGTCATTATTATTTACTTTATAAAAATATTAAAATCATAGCACATATAATGTATATATGTGTAGGCGCTCAGGGGGCAAAAGTGAAATGGTACTAACTTTAACGTTACTTTACTAATTTCGTGAGAATAACGTTAAAAGCGGCGGATGGTTAATCATGCATCATGTGACGTTGATAGCTGAAAGACACGGGGGTACATGCACCAATCAGTCTCTGTCCTGATTGTTTGAGTGTTATGTGTCTTAGGTCCAAGGCTTGATATAAAACTACAATCGACTAATCGAGCCAGGGTAGAGGTAAGGTTGTCTACATCTACCCTCCTCAGACCCTACCTTAGCTTTGCTATTGGTGGGATTTACTAAGTATGATGATGGTGATGGTGATGATGATGATTTTTTATAAAATAAATTTATATATGTAAATATATATAAATATATAAATATATAATTATTAACAAATAATAATGTTTTTGCAAAAAAAAATATTTTCTATATATATAATTACATTTTGCACAAGTCAACCTTTATGTTATAAATAATCTTTTTGCACAAATCAACTTTTATGTTATAAAAGACCATAGTACCCTCACATGCAAAGCATGTGAGATAACTTAACTGTGTTTTTGGACGACGTTTTGTAAAGGTTATAGAATGTTACAAAACATGAACATAAAGGTTGGGTTTTACCGATTTCATAGTGAAAGGTATGAGTGCAGTTGTATAACATAAAGTTTGATTTATGCAATTTTGTCTAAAATAAAATAAAGTGAACCATGGGCAATAGGATCGGATTAAACCAATAAACGTACCAATTCACTATGTGCATGAATAAATTGGTTTCTTTTTTGTAGTACAATTTGTCGCGTGTTGCGGCGGAAAATTTGGCCGGTGTTGGTTTGGTTCATTATGGTACCAGTACTCGTTACAGTAACCAAAAGAGAAAACCTAAAAACATAAAGTTATGATACGCCCAAAAAGACATCGACACTTATTTTACATAGATCGAAAACTATAATATCAGTATCGGTACGCTACCAGCACTCGTATAGATTAAAGTCGTGATACGCGTTTGTATTTAAGTTTTTTTTCTCGACATTACGATATAAGTTGTATTTGAAAAAAAAGGTGTATCGAAATAACGGTAAAATGACAAACTAAGTTGGTATATTAATATTTACAATGAGTTTTTTTTTTGCACAAAAGTTGTATGATGTAACTCAAAAAATAATGTCATCTTTTACATCCGTCGAAAACCATAAAACGAATATTGATACCGGTATCGATGTTGTTGATCGATACAGACTCAGTTCATCAGTGTACCATTATTTCAAATCCAACTCCGTTATAAATATAATTTATATCGGAATACCGAGAAAAAAATTTAACACAAACACACATTTAGGAAAGGAAAGTCAAGACAAATATTTATTGAAACTAAAAAATTAAAAAGAAAGTTAAAAAGAAATCCATTGTTCATAAATTTGCAAAGGGAAAATTGCAAAAATGGTCATTGATGAAAACCATTTTTAAATTTGGCCACCTCACACGTCCTTGGAGCAGCGCATTACGGATCCAAATGCACGGGATGCGTCAGAGAAATTGAAGTGTCTGAGATGAAGATGGGATGCGTCTGGAAGATGGGATGCGTCTTCTCCGGCAATGACTCAAACTACAACCAAGAATTCGTTCCGTCGAGCTATCTCCAAGAGTTGCAGAGGTGCTTCAACTTGAAGCGTCTGGCTATGTTGATCGGAAATTGCAGGCCATTCATCAACTCGCCGGAAGTGTCGACGGAAATTGCAGACGTTTCCGGTGCCCCGTTCTATCCTAAACCATTCATCACAAAACCCACGTCTCCGACGATGTATCAGTTCCCGTCAGTTGCATACTTGTATTTTAATATGGTTTCCAAGTTGCAGGTCCATGTTGCAGGTCTGCAATTTCCGTCGGTGATGATGCCGGACAAGTTGCAGACTTCCGTCAGACGTCCGGCGAGTTGATGAATAGCATTAAGTTTCATGCGTCTGGGAGACGTCGCCGACAATATCTCATGTGTCTCCATGGTTGTATTCAAATACGCATGCGTCTGTGATGTTTGAATTCAAATTCTCATGCGTCTGGGAGACGTCTCCGGCAATATCTCAAGCGTCTCCGGCCA
Organism: Helianthus tuberosus; assembly: GCA_030545235.1. Classification (NCBI taxonomy): domain Eukaryota; kingdom Viridiplantae; phylum Streptophyta; class Magnoliopsida; order Asterales; family Asteraceae; genus Helianthus; species Helianthus tuberosus. The sequence goes on along the minus strand of CM060436.1, from coordinate 3,997,493 downwards.
CGTGTCCATTTTTATAGGGTTTTAGATACGTCGCTCCAAAGACGCATCTCATACATGATGCCTTGCTCCAAAGACGCATCCCGTGGCTAGTTTTGAAAGTGATTTTGGTCAATGGCTAGTAATCTTCACTTTGTTATTTGTGGGTTTTGAGTGTGTTTTATGGTTGACATTATGGTGTTTTATGACTTTTTACACTTTGTAGGAAAAACGAACTTTGTAGCCAACTCCCACCCAACAAATACATGTCATTTCAAATTTCAAAACATGTACATGTACCAGGTCAACAAACCAATCCCTTATGTATAATCAAAATTGACGGAAACAAGATATTAAGGGTGTTAGGAGTGGTTAAATACTTGAGAGTGGCAAACTAAAAAATCAGCCAATCAGAGTGTGCCACGTCAATCAATGAAAAGTGTTTAAACTTTGGTGAAAAGTGTTGGCAATGGTTTAGACATTTGGTGAAGTGGTAAACTTTTTAAATAAAAAAAAAGGAAAAAGGTGTGATTGGTTGAGATGGCATGGACCCCACCCCCCCCCCCCCCCTCTCTCCCCTTCACTCCCTTTGCCGAATCGGTTATGCTTCACCGAATCAAACCCCATTTCGTCAAACACTCATGCGGCAAAGGGCTTGGCATTGGTTGCCGATTGATGAAAGATCGGTGCCGGGTGGGTTTGCTGCCCCCACTCCGGACACCCTAATACATGTTGCTGATCACGGTTCAAAAAGAAAAAAAAAAACCATCTAAACCTGCTGCTAATACTCGTTCTCAAAATTGATCGCTCATCACTTTCATAATTGATCGAGTACCTTCTTTCCTATGTTAAGACACAAGGTATTGTATGTTAGATTCTTCCTCTGCGTTAATTTTAGTTTGAGAATTGATGATTGTATTTTATATTACTAAACACTTTGATTATACAAATCCACTCTCCTAGCCCAGTTGGTTCCCATGTGGTTGGTTGGGCCGGTTTCCTCCTTGTGAGGTTGCCGGTTCAACTCCCGGCTGTGGCAATTTGGGAGGGGGACGTCCCAATGATGGATCGTTTCCTACCGAGGCATGGTTCAATCCGGAGGGCAACCAGGTTTTACCCAACTGTTATCCCAGCGAGGTTCTCGTGTGGGGGCAGTATGGTTTCCGGGCAAGGTCAATTTGCGCGGCGGGCGGGGCCCGATAGAACATCGCGTCCGCAGGCGGGGCTGACGGGGGATTGTCTTTGGAAAGAACCCGGTGACTACTTGGTCCTGTACATAGAAAGTCACCCTTCACAAAAAAAAAAAAAAAAAAAAAAAAAAAAAAACTTTGATTATTCACATATAAAAATCCCCAAGATCTTAAAAACTCATATTGCTTTATTTTTGGGTTATGCCTGTCTGTGTAACAATCTTCATCTCTTGTCTAATAAAAACACTTAATTTATTTCTTTCCTTTTACTAATTTACATTCTTACACCTTAATCTTTAAAAAACTTATCCGAACCCCTAGCCCAGTTGGTCCCATGTGGTGGGGTTGGGCCGGTTCCTCCTTGGAGGTCACCGGTTCGATCCACGGCTGCGACGTTATGGGGGGAGGACGTCCCAATGATGGATCGTTCCTACCGAGGCATGGTGCGGTCCTGAGGGCAACCCGGTTTTCATCCAGCTGTTACCCCAGCGAGTCTCTCGTGTGGGGGCAGTATGGTTTCCGGGCGAAGGTCAGTCAGAGCGGCAGCCGGGGCCCGATCGAACATCGCGTCTGCGAATGCTGGGCTGACGGGTAACCGTCCTTGACGGGGACCCGGTGACCAATGGTCCATGTACATATTGAAAGTCACCCTTCAAAAAAAAAGTTTTCTTTTGACTGTACTTTTTAGGTTTTCTCTTTCAGTTCTTGTATTGAGTGCCTGTATCGTACCAACGTCAATTAAATTCCCGTCACAACACGCGGGTAATTTTACTAGTATATATTAAAAGGTGTGACCTGATGAATAGTGTCACACCTTTTAATTTTCTCTCCTCAACCTTTAATATTGACTTATACACCCATTGCACTTTACTTAATTTATTTCTTTCTCTTTTCTTTTAATAATTTACATTCTTAGGGTGAGAGGGGCACTCTCCTAAGAGGGGAGTCCCCTCTCTTACGCATAACCAATCCTCGTGTGCCACGTCAACTCCCCTCTTAAACTCCCCTAACACCCTAAATTGATGGCGGCACTCCCCTATTAGGGGACTTGGTTTTTTTTTTTTTTTTTATTTGTTGTAATTATGCATGTTTATAAAAAATATTAATAAAATTTAACAAAAGACATTTCAAAGTAGAAAATAAAAATAAAAATAAAAATTAAATTCAAACTAGAAAATTAAAATTACATTCAAACTAGAAAATAAAAATTACATTAAAACTAGAAAATAATAATTTTAGAAATCGCACGGCCACCCGTACTTGTTAGCGATGTCGCGTTTTCGGGCGAGGATGAACGGCAACATATTTGGCGGAGCATCGTCGTGCGGCTTGATGAATGTTTCCATATCTCGATCGTAATTGTAGTTTTTCATCGTCTCGCGTTGTTCCGATATGAGCTCGAGACGGTTGCTTGCCCCGTCCCTTAGTTTTTTTCTTGCACCGCTCGAACCACCACGAGACGGTTGCTTGCCCCGTCCCTTAGTTTTTTTCTTGGCTTCGCGGGGTTGGTTCTCCATTGCTCGGTTTGAAGTGGGTGTGGTTTGAGAGTATAAAAAATTTGTGAAGTGGGTGTGATTTGAGAGTATAAAAAAAAAGTGGGTGTGGTTTGATGAGAGTGTAAATAATTAGTGGTGGGTGTGGTTATTTATATTTGTATAAAAAGTGAATTTTTTTTTTTTTTTGTTTTATGACCGTTCAAAAGAAAGAGCCGTTCCTAAATATGTGTGCCATTTCAAAGCGGTGAACAAGCGCCGAATCCACCCCCCGAATCGGGTCCCCGCGGTGATGGCGGCGGTGTTCCCGATCGGGGCATGTGGTCACCGAACCCACTCCCCGAGAGTGCCCCGGATACCCTTACACATTAAACTTTAATAAACTTGTCACACAACTTATAAATTTTAATAAGTTTCCTTTTTATGTACTTTTTGGATTTTCTCCTTCAATTGTTATATTGAGTGTCGGTATCATATCGACGTCGAGTGACTTCGCGACACAACGCACGGTAATTTTACTAGTCGGAAATAATTTAGAGTAAAACTAATTATATATTATTTATGAATTTAATAATTAAAAATGTTTAACTGCTAGAAAAGAAAAAGAAATTATTTGAATAATAATAAATTAGTGAATAAATGAATATTAATGTCAATGGAAGAGTGAATTAAATGAATAGGAGGAAAATATATCAAGTTAAGGATCACGTAGGTTGATCGGACCCATCAACCCTCTTTTCATCCCGGATACTAACACACGTGTCCCGTGTCTTTATCCCCCATCCAATTAATCCTTTTAGTGTCAATGGAATAGTGAATTAAATGAATAGGAGGAAAATATATCAAATTAAGGACCCCGTAGGTCGATCGGACACATCAACCCTCCTTTCATCTCAGATACTCACACATGCGTAGAGGTGCACAAACCGGTTAATTTTAATAACCGGTTCGGTTAACCAGTTATACCGGTTAATTTGACTTTTTGACTTTAACCGGTTAATGCTTTAACCGGTTATTACTTTAACCGGTTATTTTTTTAACTGGTCCGGTTAATTACTTTAACCGGTTCGGTTAATTAACCGGTTATTTTCGGTTATTAACAGGTTTTTTTGCCTTTTTTTTGAATTTTTCGGTTAACCAGTCTATCGGTTAAAAAAACGGTTTAAAAAAATCGGTTAATAACCGGTTATTATACTAAACACTTATAACCGGTTACTAACCTACGGTTAAATAACCTATTGAACCGGTTATTCCTAAATCGGTTATTAACCGGTTACGGTTTCGGTTAATAACCGGTTACGGTTAATTAACCGGTTATTTTGTGCACCTCTACACATGCGTCTCACGCCCTTATCCCCCATCCAATTAATTTTTTTAACGATTCTTTACCCCCAAACCACCTATCAACTTGCACATATACTTGATAGGTTGTGTCCAAGCTTCTCATTATAAACCTCCAACTTTAAGATTTAATAGTCTTGAGCAACTTATCTTTTTGCAAACTAAAACATATGGGGTATGGCTTGCTTTTTATCGAGAGAGAAAAATTCAAACTTCGAGTCAGTACACGTATTTAGCTTTGTATTAATACCATGCCAGTTATCACCTCAGGAGAGCTTCCCGGGATAGCAAGTTATTTATATTAATTATTATAGATTAATACATAATAAAAATCATACAAACAAATTGACATATTCACATATTCGCTATAATATAGAAATAGCACGCTTGGTACAATTAAGTATATATGTTTAGTTACAAAAACAAAGAGAACATTATGTATTGAATGATTCGTACTAATGTCGTTTTCCTATTTGTTTGTTCACAAAGTGTAGTAGGTAATCAAATTTATTTTATATTCTATGAAACAAATAAAAATGAAAAAGCTATTGTGTTTTAAGCTCCAGATAGTTTCTAGTTATCAAGTATAGTAACCTGAATTATTATTATTGTTTGTTGCTGCTGTTGTTGTTGTTGTTGTTGTTGCTGCTGCTATGTTGTTGTTGTTAGTATTACTATTACTATTACTATTACTATTGTTATTCTTATTATTTAGAAGTAAAATAATCAGTTTTAGACAATTAGGTTATTAGCAGCTACAACTAAACTATTTTTTGAATATATGATTATTTAGAAGCCAGCATACATGTAAATACCTTCTTCTATAGCTTGTTTAGTTATAACTACTTAAGTCATGCGTAGTGCGGGGTTATATAGCGCTATATTGGGCTATAACACTCCAAGGCGCCCAAGACCACCCCCCCCCCCTATGTGGGGTTATGGAGCATGGCCGTGATACGCATAGCGGCACGAACTTTGGTTTCTCTCTCTCTCTCACATATATATGTATAATTGAAGGGGTATAACCCCACTACACACTCAAGTTATATCACCACCCATCCCCCCCTTTCTTACACATTTGTCATTTGTCGTATAACCCCATATCTATGAGGGTTGTAGGGCTTGGCCACTACACATGCTCTTATCAGACACTATTATTCCACACCAGATAATCGCTTTCAATCACAATGACAGACACTCGCCGATTTATTTATTTAATAGAACAGTTTAAGACATTTTATACATTAGAAATAAACTCTTTATGATTTTTCAACTGTTCAACCCATTTGAGATAAGCACAGCCCAAATGGGTCGAAAATTACCACCTCTAAATTTATATGAATGGTTTGCATAAGCTTTTGAATGATTTCTAAGTCCTCCAAGTACAGCATGCACATATATAAATATCATTACTGTTGCTAAACCAAGAGAGATCCAATGAAGGTGTCTTATGTTTCTCCACTGTGAACAAAATATAAAATCTTAATCAATATTAAACCAATCACAACTCATGTACATATACCTCATAAAACTGTAGGAATTCACTTCATAAATTCTATTAGGTTTCAATCACCTTGAAATGGCCCAAATTACAAAATGAACATCTATGCCTCTTAATGAAGAAAACAAAGTGTACCTTAGATGAATATGACAACTCTGAAATGTCATATATAAACTGAGTTTGATGTCCCCCAAAAAATTAAAAACAATGCGTAGAACATAACTAAGGCATATAACAATTCTGGAATTCGATTGGTATCGGTTTTATTTGTTACAATTCTGGTACAAGGGGTATGATACCGTCACTCGATATATAAACCTAAAGAGAAAACCAAGAAAATAAAGCTGTGATATCCCCAGAATGATATTGAAAGGTGTTTTACATCTATCGCAAACCATAAAAACAAAGACTAGTGTCGGTTCTGAGAATACCTATATTGGCACCGATGTTGTTCGGACGGTGTCCAAATTCTGTTTATCACGGTGATACACACTCAATATTGCAACCGAAAGAAAAAACCCAAATTACAAAGTCGTGAAAGGATATTGACAAATGTTTTACATCGATGGAAGACAACAAAATGAATATCAATATTGGTTCTAGTAATACCATTACTTGTACCGTTGTCAGTATTGGTCTGGTTCTCACAGTACTAGCACTCACTATAGCTAAGAGGTGGATATTCTCTTGGTAATGGTTCGATTCGTTTTGGTACTAGCACTTGGTATAACAACTGAAAGAAAAAAAGTCAAAACATAAAGTCGTGATATGCCCAAGAGGATAGCAACACGCGTTTTACATCGATCGAAAAGCATAAATGGAATGCTTGTACCAGTGCGATGAGGTAAAACCCGCTCAGTTCAAGGACCGAACTAGTTATCTCCATCTACTCGCCTAGTCTCACATCATCACTAGGTGCCACAGAAAATAATGGGGAGAGCAGGAATCGAACTTGAGTCCCTTAGAACAACAAGTCTCTCCCTTACCACTCCACCACCACTTCATTGGCGGATAAGTCTTGTATTAGCATTACAAATTTACAAGATTGTAACAAATTAGTCATTCAATACATAACTCATCTGCAAATGTTACTCTACTTTACTTTATACCAAATAATACAATATACCCCCATTACCCAGATTTGAATATTTGAACCTGAGATCTCTTCTCCAAGAGATAAATTCCTCTACCAAGTCGACTAACCCCACATTAGCATTCAATAAGTAATTCATAACCATCATCATAATACAATTTAGGAAACTTAAGTTCTCATTTGGTTTCTTCAATTTATAACCATTTATATGTTCAAATGTGTATTGAATAGTAATAGTAATTTGGTGTTTAAGCTAGTTGTGAGCACTCCTTATAAAATTACAACTAAGAAAATATTGGTACTTTGCATATAGAGGTGTACTCTCTATTTTTTAAAATAAAAGATTGCCTATAATACATTCTTGTGCAACATGTTCAACCTTTTTTTTTTCTACGAACTAGTATTAGCTATATGTTATGTAGATGGTGAATAACTGAAAATAGTTTAGAATTTAGACTTTAGACAACCGCAGCCCATATTTTTGGACCAAAAGTCAACCCACTAGACTTTCACAGCTGGGCCTTTTCATGTGGGCTTGTCGTATGAAAGTTAATTAATAATATTTTCCTACTTTAAAAGAATATATATTAATTTTGGACCAAGAACCCATCGGAGTATTGGACTTCCACATCTGGGCTTGTAATATAAAAGGACCTTAATAGTTCATACCTTCTTCCTGTCTTCACAAAAAGATTAAAAATATCGGCTATTTTACACAAATCTTCTCATGAAACCAAATACGTTTCAAAAAGTAAACTACACCATCAAATTTGTTATCTTATTTAATTAGGTTTCTTCTAATTTATTGCCTAAAGCAATTAAATGTCTTGATTTTACTTGGAAAAGCAGAAATACAAAACACCGGGTTTATAGTGTGTGGGATCCTGTGGCAAATGCCGCATCCCATGCCACTTGCACAGTTGCACCCGATTTAGGGCATGTAAATTGTGTCAGGACCAACCAAGAACCAGCTTGATTAATGCTTTTTGGTTTGATCCTTGGTTTGTGTAACACTCTAACCCGTTTTCTATATTTTAATAAAAATGCGGATAATTTGGTCCCAAAATTTTTTTTTTACATTTAACATACGAGTCTGAGTTAACTGATAACTCAGACAAATCGACATACGGATTATTATTACAATCGTTTTACATTTTATATTAGTCGCGTTTATAAGTTCAAAAACTTCGACACGCATGATCATGCTTTAATTATCCCGAAGGGATGTTCCCTAGGAAATGGTGGTTCAGGAGTGTTCGGTTCTTCGTGTGCTTGGTCGTCCGTCCGTCCGGTTCTCGCCTTAGTTAAAGCCTGTCATAAACACTAAAAACAGTTAGTGTTAAGTTATACGGTCAAATGATTAGTAATCGAAACATTTGAACGAAAACATTAAGCACACATTTTTTTTTGTGCAGCACCCTTACCCGGACGTGTTAACTGAAACATGTTTTTTTTTTCCAGCACTCTTACCCGGCCGGGTCAGGTTTTCACCCAGCCGTGTCAACTGAAAACGTGTTTTCTTTTCAAATCACTATTTCGGTTCGAAGTTAATTAACCAACACCTTTTTGCATTTCACTAAAAAGACTTACCAAATTACATCAAAAAAAGAAGGTAGACGGGCAAAAAGCTGCGCCACCACCCATTTCTGAATTGTAAACCATAACCTTCCAAAGACAAACCCCTACCCCCTCTGGGGCTGAACAATGGTTGTGGATGACCCGTTTGACCCTGGTCAAGAATTGGATAGCTTCAAGCGTTAGGGAGCCAAATGTGACAACCCGCAATTTCAGGTTAATACTTTAACCTAACCACGGTTAGTTTAGACATACAATCATAGCACTGCATTTAACTAGAGTTAGTTAGATGAGTCTACTTTGGTAATTCATGGAGTTACCGGAACACACACACAAGTTAATTCTCGAACGTTGGTGACTAACTTGTATAATAATTATAAACGAATGGGCTATACGTGCGTGACAAATACGCGAATTATATGATTGAATTGCAAACTGCAAGATATTATGTGTTATTGTGTAAAAGTTACATAATTAGGGGTGCTTTATGGTTAAGTAGGAAACTTTAATAATCTACTGCAACCCTAAGATTACTCATAATCCCATCATACGACAGTTTCCCTAATCATCAGTTTCTCTAATCATTTTTGGTCTGCACAAATCACACACACAATCATCTAGTCTACTGTCCAATCTTTCAATTCATCAAGACCAAACCCCATATTGAATCTAAGGTAATGTTTATATTACACGTTGCTATTATTTTTTCCTGCGATTTCATGCAAACCCTAGACATCCAAACAATCATTTGTGGTTATTTGATATTGTTTGATGAATGTGTGATTGTTTGTATGTGAATGAGTAAACTGTTTATCAGATATTAGGATGAAATTGACATGCTAGAATTATTAAACTGTTGTTTGATTCATAGCATTATTGATTATTGAGATTAGGGTTTTGATTGTACAGTAACTGTTACATTGAAAACTGTGAGTTTTGGTTTTGTTAATCTGGGAATATTGTTAGACCGACTTTGTAAAGTCACAAAGTCCGAAGTTATCATGTTCCGAGTTTATAAAGGAAAAGGGGTTCCGGATTTCTTTAAACCGACTTTATTAAAATGTATACGTGTGTCCGGATTTTAATATAAAAATTTCCGAGTTTAATTAGTCTTGGATGTCCGAGTTGGTTATCTCCAAGTCTTTTTTTCAATATATATCATGATCAAATCAATTATTCTGAATTAAACATGATGTCCGAGTTTCCTTATACAATCCGAATTTATAAAAGAAAAGGAGGGTCCGAGTTTCATTAACACAGTCTAAGTATGTAAGGTGATCAGTTACTCCGAGTTTGTATGATTGGTGAGTTCCGAGTTTGTTATTTAATGAATTGGTAAGTCTGAATGTATGTATACAACTGGTCCGAACTTATGTAGAGATAAGTTCCGAGTTTGTTAAATGATACATTGATTTCCGAATTTATGTTAACATAGGGGGTTCCGAATTTATGTTAACATTAGAGAGTCCGAATTTATGTTAACATTAGGGGGTCCGCATTTATGTAACATTAATGGGACCGGGTTTATGTAAAAGCTATAAAAAATGGAACAAAGTTGTTGATATGTTACAAGTAGGTAATATGTTCTGAGTTTCTTGAGATGTTCCGGGTTTATCATGGTATATATATAGTGTGCTGAATTTACATAATGTTTATACATGTGTTCCAAATTTGTAATGATCCGAGTTATGTGAATATTCTTTGTTTTGAGTTGTATATTGGTCCGAATATATATATGTGCAAGACCGTGTTTAATGATAAACTTTACATCCGGGTTATCACAGAATTGCATTACATGTCACCAACCAACTAGAGAACTTACTGTTACTATCTGTTATCTTGTTAAATTGATTACACAAAACACAAGGTTGTTTGGACTCTAGGGTACTGTGAAACCTTACTCGTACACTTACTTACATGATAGATATTGTACCTTAGGTCGCGTGCAACGGACCTAACACTTAACTAACACGTAGAAGCACGTTAACACATACCGAGCAAACTAAGGTGAGTTCACTACTCTTTTACAAGCATACGTCCCGGGGGGGGGGGGACAAACTATTATTCCTGGGAGAAATACTTTTTGTTAATGTTGTAGTTTAAATTCGCTGTTGCTTAATAAACTCAAACTCTATCACGAAAGTCCCTACTTACTACCGAGCTAGTTGCCTGGGAGGCAACGGGGTATTAGTTGATAACGCTATTAGGTTTGACAAACCTCACACCATGCTGGGAGTCGGGCGTGAACTAAGGACCTTAAACATTTGCATCAATGCTGATAGACATTGATGAGGACACAACAACCATAACAGTCATTTCGGTACCGAGTTTATTACTTTTGGCATGTCTTTAAACTAAACACTTACATGATTTACGTTAAACAAAACTGTGAACTCGCCAACTTTATGTTGACACACTTTTATGCATGCTTGCAGGTCGTTAGATACATCATGCTTTGGAACTTGCAGTCTAGGGAGCCGGGATTGTCATGGGGCGTGCTACTTGATGCAAACGATTAACATTATGCATTTTAAAACGATTTGGGTTTGATTATGTTACACTTGCTTCCGCTAAACACATTTTTTGATAAAATGTTATTTGGAATTACATTATTCACGTTGGACATGACGTTTGCGTTTAATAATATTTACTATTAGTTCGACATGATTAGTGGCTAGATCTTGTTACGTCACATGCCTCGCAGTGAAATCCGCATGTGATATTTTAGGGGCGTGACACCAAATGTATCAAAAAGAAAAAGGTAAAAAAAATCTTTTTGTGTATGTTTTACAAATGGGTGTGCATAGGTCGGTTGAGGTCGGTTTTGGCTTAAAACCATAACCATAATCGGTATGTCGATTAATGGATAACCATAACCATAATTGATCGGTTATGGTGGTTATGGTTAATCGGTTTTGATGGTTATAGTAGGTCGGTTGTGGGTCGTTAACCGTGTATTTAGCCTAGCTTAAAATATGTTAATTTTTTAACATGGAATAAATTGTTATTACATATTTGTATATGTTGGTATATTATATAGTATTAAAAATACATATAATCTATAATATTATCACCGAATATTCAGATAAAGTGATGTGATATATTTCATAAATTCAAACAAACATTCAACCAAAACTGCAAAACGATATAAAATAACCCGTAAACACTAATTTTTTTTAATAAAAAAACATAAAATACTAAAAAAACGATCGACCCGCTATATTCGGTTTTCAAAAAAACCATTAACCGACCCATCGGTTTTTTATTTGATTCGATTTTATCGGTTAATTCAGTTATGATTCGGTTAATTCGGTTTTTTACACACCCCCAGTTTTACATGTTTAAAGAATGTAATGTACTAAATCAAAGAAGATTGACCTTTTTTAGTTCAAACTAGGCATATTCGTTTTCAACGGTATTAATTTTTTTTAAATATTTTCTAATTAGTTATTATAAAAATTATTATTATTATAACCATAAATTATTTTAAAAGTAGAAAAAGATAAGCAATTAAGTTAACTAGGTTTTTTTCAGTCGCGCGTTGCGGCGAAACAGAGAAAATGATAATGTAAAACAAACATTATTTGAAAATGTAGCATGTTGTTTAGAAAGCCAAACCGTTGGAATCGGTTCAGTTTATCATCGTATTATTTTACGATAGTAAATAAATACTTTATTTTTTAATATAAATTCGTTTTTAATAAAACTTATATTAATCGAGGGTAAAAATTAAGCTCAACTACGTACTTAAGTTTTTAGAAAAAAAAAATTAACGCACGTAAGGTATTAATGAAATATCAAATCAATTGATAAACTAAAGATAAATGTAAAAAAAGAAAAAAATATTATTAAAAACAAAATAAATAATAAAGGAAACATGATTTTAGAAAAGGAAAAAATAAAAATACGTTAAAAGCAAAAAGTAAATAGAAAAAAGTTAAAATATGTTAAAAGTTAAATGTAAATATTAACAAAATATATTAATATAATAAAATATTAAAAAACTATATATTATTTTAAAGAGTAAACTGTCATTTTGGTCCCTGTGGTTTGGCTAGTTTTGCCACTTTAGTCCAAATCTCAAACTTATTACATCCAGGGCCCTGTGGTTTGGTTTTTGTTGCCATTTTGGTCCAAATTTCAAATTTGACCAGATTTCCCATTAATGACCTGCTATTTTGTCTTTACCCTCAGGGGCATTTTGGTCATTTTAGATTTATTATCTCTTTATTATATAATAAAACCCCTGATTATCATCATCTTCAACCTCAATACAGACATCTCTCTCTCTCTCTCTCTCTAAAATACCACCACCACACCACCACCACCCCCACCATCGCATCATCCCCACCACCGTCCCACCGCCGCCAACTCTGCTCTCTCTCTCTCAAATGACCTGCCGTTGTTGAACACACTTGCAGCTCTCTCTCCGATCAAAACCCTAAGTTATGGCGTCTCCGGTCACCGGAGATTTCAACTCAATCGTAGCACCATCTGATCATCATCTCACCATAACCGACTTGAATCTACCGAATCCTGCTGAACACAACTTAACTTCCGCTCAATCGGCGAAAACCTCAGACTTTCCTGACGCTTCTGCACCGGTACCGCTAATAATATCTGGTTATATGTTATTAATAAATTTGTTTACCTGTGTTGGTGAATACTGGATCTGGTTGTTTTTTGGCAGGTTAAACGGAAGAAACGGAAGCCCAAGAGATATGAGGGTTCTGAAACTGATTTGAGATTTTGGTTTAATTTTATATCTAGTTTTGGATGTTGTTGTTGTTGCCAATTTAGGAACAGTTAGTTTTATGATTGTTGTTGTTATGATGTTAAATCTAGCTAGTTATGATTTAGTTGAAAGGGTTTAGAATTGTTATAAACTTTTTACCTCGATATCTTCAGATTCAATGAAGTTAATATGCACTGAATGTCTGTTTGTTTGTTTGTTTGTTTGTTTGTTTGTTTGTTTGAAAAAGGGTTGAAGATGATGATGTAATTGGGAAGGGGGTGTGGGTGTGACTGTTGGATGGGACGACGCCGGAGTGGCGGTGGTGAAAAGGGGGAGGAGGTGGCGGTGGTGGTGGTGCTACAGAGAGACAGAAGAGAGAGGGATGGAGGAGGTGGCGGTGGTGGTGGTGCTATAGAGAGAGAGAAGAGAGGGAGAGCTGATTATGCAGATCTGGGTTTTATTGAGAGGGAGGAGGTGGCGGTGGTGGTGGTGCTATAGAGAGACAGAAGAGAGAGAGGGGGAGGAGGTGGCGGTGGTGGTGGTGCTATAGAGAGAGAGAAGAGAGAGAGAGCTGATTATGCAGATCTGGGTTTTATTGTTAAAAAAATGAAATTTAAAAAATGACCAAAATGCCCCTGTGTAACACCTCGAAAAATCACGTCTAATGAAGTGTTGACACGTGTAATAAACCCTAATGAAATCAAACGTTGAATTTAAGGGACTAATTTTTCGAAAAATCGAAAAACTTTGATTATGAAAGAACTGGAAGTATTATCATACCTAAAATAAGTTCTAAATAACCTTTTACGGTTTTATATTCACAATTGAGCCGCTTGTTAATCAAGTGTAGCCATTTATGTGATTAATTGAAAGTTTGCGCAATAAAGGGTTAAAAGCGTCAACATGTTAATTCTTACCTCTGAGTGACCTTTTAACAAACCGAGAGCCTCATGATATTTGATTATACTCTCGAGAATGCCAATCATTGGCAATCCAAGGCTTTTATGCCCAAAAGTGAAGTTACGCGCAACTTTGCAAGTATAAGGGACTAAAAGTGTCAATATGTTTAATTATACCTCTGAATGACCTTTTATCGAGCCCGAAGCATTATAATGTTTAATAATACTTTCAAGAATTCCTAATATGGATTATATGAGGCTTCAATACTATTAAGTGATGACTTACGCAAGTTTGCGCATTAGGGGGACCTAAAGCGTCAAATTGCTAAAGTATGCCGATTCGTATGTTATCGGACCTCCCGGAATATGACCATGAGTTATACATACCCTAATTATCCTTAATATAGCTTAGATATAGGCTTAGAGGTGTTTTGGTGCACTAAAATAAGCTTTTAGGTCATGCAGGGACTAAAAGTGTCAAAAAGCGCACAAGTTTGCGTTTACGCGCATATCTCACATTCTGAATATCCCCGGACACCCAAAAATTTATGTAAACACTAAAATATGTTATTTTAGTGTTTGGCTTGATAAAATTCCATTCGTCGCGTCAATTGGTCCGTTTCTCGCATCCGTCCGTGTTTCGTCGTAATTAACCGAACAACGTGACCGTACGACCAAACGAACCTACATCCGGCATATTTTTGAGCATGTTTCATCTTCCCCTTACTTAGGCATCATTGTAGAGCCTTAAAAATGATTTAACGGGCCTTGGATGTGTCGGAAATGGCAATTGGAGGTTCAGGGGCTAAAACTGTCAACATTTGAAAGTTTCTGATTGCTGGCCAAGGCCTTGCGCACCTCAACACTGTGGTTGTTACGGTGCTCAAGCAAGCCCCGGATGCAGCAACTCATTTTCTGTTGCCTGTTCAGCCTTTCAAACGACATGTCTTGCCCTTTAACACTTCAATGAGTTGCCTAAACTGATTTTTAGCCCTTAGGGACATGTGTTGATGATTCATGGTCCATAATAGCTTGAGTTGTCAACAATCTAAGGTGTTTGAAATCACTATAAAAGGCCTTCAATGTTGCAACATTCTTTCATTCATTCCATCTGCAATTGTGGGACTTTCTGGAGCTCAAGAGCAGACACCAAGCATCCCTAATCGTGATTAGGACTTTGGTAAGCACCCTTGACCTTCCTTGATTAAGTTTTGCTTAGTAATTAGCTTAAAAGTCAAACCGTCGTAATTAACGGTTGATTTAGCGATTAATCACTAATGGTCCAGTGATTAGTCAAATTGAAAGTAGTTATAAGTTGGTAATTATGTGGGTAATAACCCCTTAAAAGGGTTCCCCCTGATTCCCACTCTAACTAGGTCAAACTTGTGATTAAAAAGTCAACAGGATACTTAGTTTCTAATTTATGCATAATTAGCAATGTAGAACACATACAACCTGTTTGATCATTAATATAATTTGGTAATTAGTGTAAGAACATGTCTAAACATATTCCACCCGACAATTTCCTGTTTAGACCCGGTTCGGAACTGAAAGTCGCAAAGCTTTGACTTTTGCTTTGACTTCAGTTCTGACCCGTTTTGGTATGATTTAGAAATACCTAAGAGCTTCATTTAGACCAGGTTACATGCTAGTATAACCCTCTGTGATTATACACCATGGTTCATTAGTTAACCGATTTATACGCATGATTCTGTTAATTGCTCATATGTTGACCATTATGCCCTTATTACCATAAAACGTGATTTTTGGAAATGTAAAAGTGTAGAAACCTTAGTCACTGATATATAAACTTGTACCCAAAGTTTGACATCAGTTTGAGGTGTAGTTTGAGAGTTATGCTCATTAGCGTAAATTGAAAGCTTTATGTTAATTAAACGACATAATTAGCGTATGGCCTATCTAAGCCTACTTTTTGATATCAAACTTAATACCCACTGATGTAATATATTATTTTGGGATTTTTGAAGATTTTTAATTAATTTTAGGCTGAGCATAACTTATAGTCGTAGGCTTAATCCGGTAATTGTCGGTTTTGCCCTTACGGGCCATAAAATGAGTTTTACATATCTAATTGTTTCCAAACCTTTTGCTACTGATTTCATGTGATAAATAAATTATTTTAAGCCTTCTGGAATAGTAAAAATATCAGCTTTATGTATAGAACCCGTAAATGGCTTCTAATCGCCTCTTTAAGCGTTTTTAACGCATAGTATGTACTAGAACTATTTTAAACATACAAGGGTTGATACCTACTGATATTTTGGGAAAATTATAATATTTTAACAGTAAGCAAAAGTTGTTTAACTCAGACTTCAGTTTTGAGCTTTTCGGCTTATGTGAAATTACCAAAATGCCCCTACGGTGCATAGTTGGTTATAATTGATAAATTTCACATATATACTTTATCCTACTGTTAAAACTTAGTAAAATAAGTATTTTTTATGATTATATCAGACCTGTAACTCAGGTAAATACTTAAACTCTTTTATAACCTTTTAAATGACCAAACTACCCCTACGGGGCCTAGTTTGTGTTTAAATACGTTCCGGGCATAATAAAAGACATCTTACTGATGTCACAACATATGTGAAGCATATTAACTTAGGAAACCTGTAAATGGCTCATATGTATACCCGTTACGCTTATTACGCGTTCGGTTCAGTTTATGTAACTAGTTTACATAAATTAGCCTAAACGGGTCAAACCTTATCGGTTTTATCTCAAAATCCAGAATGTGTATGAAATACCCATATTAAGCAAGTCTCCGAACTTGTCGGGTCTAAATCACATTCTATCCGGTTTTCGCTTAATCATGCGTTTGAACCGTATCTTTCGGTAAGACTAACCGGTCTAAGCTTAGGCTTAATTAAAGACCCGTTAGCATTCTAGTTGGTTATTTATACCATCATTCCAGACTAGAGCCTTCCGGTAAATTGTACCTACGCTTACTTAAGTGAATACGACTGAGTTATTGTAATTCTTGCTATTTAAGACAGGAGCTAGCTCAGGTAAATACTCTTAACTTATTTTCCCTATTACGGGCTTGGGATACGGTAATATAAATACCGCATGGTCAGGTATGGGATTCAAAGACCAATAAGTCGGGAAATCCAAATAACCTGTTTTAATTCGTATTGCTTGACTGAAACATTGGGGATTAATGCGACCGTGTCCTGGATATCCTTGACTCATTAAATGCAATGGCCACGACCAAAGCACGGGGTGTAGGCATACACCTGACAGATGCTATATGCTTATTAATTAATTATACCCAATAAGGGAATAGTGGTGTGTCGGTTAATCATGAACCGGCATAGAACCGGGGCCCGTATGTATAGCAAGTTATGTAAAACTGATAACATGAAATATAGTTTGTCCCGAGTTATAAAAGATTAATTTTGCCTCTGTGCATTTTAATCAAGTATAAAAGATTAATTTTGCCTTGTGCATTTTAATCAAAGTGTCAAAACATTTTCGTGCATTGAGCACCTAAACCAATTTTCATAGACATTTTCAAATGAGTCGGTTGGGTGTATTTACCAGTGAAAACTGACGTATTTTCAAAAGTCTAAGTGACAGGCACAAGTACGTAATAGGCTGGAAGCTGCTCAGGACGTTAATAAGGAACCTTGCAAGTTCTAGGCGTCTAAAGTCTGTTGAACAATATTTGTATTTTAAGATCCGCATGTGGATCCTTTACTTTCCGTTGTAATACTGGATATTACTTTATATTCGGATTGTAATATATTTATCTTTTGCTTCCGCTGTGCATTTATATATTGTGTTGTTTGACTATGATGATATCAACTACGTCACGATACTCCCCACCGGGCCCACCGGTGAAACGTGGAAATATCGGGGTGTGACATCCTGCACTAAAGGACAAAACAATCGGTTTTCAACTCTCAAAATAGAGGTTTTTTGGATTTTGGACTAAAATGGCAACAAAATGCAAACCACGGGGACCCAGATGTAATAAGTTTAAGATTTGGACTAAAATGGCAAAACTGGCAAAACCACAGGGACCAAAATGGCAGTTTTCTCTATTTTAAATTTGAAATTACTATTTATGTTTCTTCGAAAACTATATATATAAAATAAAATAAAATATTGTACCACATGATATGATGAGATAGAAAGAAAAAAATAAAAGAAAACAAAGCTTTTAGTGGAATGAAGCAAAACCACTACAACACTTTTGTATCAAATTTCTGAATTGATTATATATTACAGTAAAAAAAGAAAAGAATTAACACTATTCATGAAGCCTCATCACTAATATATATAAAACTAGTTGATGCCCCGCCCGCGTTGCGGGGCGATGACCGAATAATGAGCGAGTGTTAGTTAGCTCATTGACACGAAAAACAATTAAATCGAGTCAACCAATTAAAACAAAACACTTTTATAGTTTTGATAAAAAAAAACTAAAACAATGACAATATTGTAATTTTTAACTGAGTGAAAGTTGTATTTTTTACTGGGGTAAAATCGTAATTTGCCAAAAGCTAAAGTAATGACAGTACTGTAAATTTGAACCGTGGGCAAAATTGTAAATTTTGATAGGGGCAAATTCGTAATTTTGAACTTGGGATAACAACGTAATATAAATTTGAACTAAGGGCGCAAGTGTAATTTTAGGCAAAAGCACAATTTTATTTTGAACCGAGGGCAAAATCGTAATTTTGAGTTGGGGGCGAAAACATAATTTTATTTTGAACTGGGGAAAAAACGTAATTTTGAAATGAGGGCGAAATCACAATTTTTTAAACGGGGAAAATTCACATTTTTTAATAGAGGGCAAAATCGTAATTTTTAGCTGTGGGCAAAAACAAAATTTTATTTTGAACTGGGGGCGAAAAGGTAATTCTGAGCTGAGGGCAAAACCACAATTTTATTTTGAATGGAGGGAAAAATCGTAATTTTGAGCTGGGGATAAAAGCGTAATTTTATTTTGAGCTGTGGACAAAACCGTAATTTTAAAGAGGGACAAAAATGTGATTTTAGAATGAATATAAAATAGTAAACTGGTTGGTCCAATGGGAGAGTGCCAGGCAAAGTCGTAATTTTGATTTGAGGGTAAGATCGTAATTTTGAGATGGGGACAAAAAGCGTGATTTTATTTTGAGCTGGGGGCTAAAACGTAATTTTAGAATGAATATAAAACAGTAAACTGGTTGGTCCAATGGGAGAGTGTCAGGCAAAGTCGTAATTTTGATTTGAGGGTAAGATCGTAATTTTGAGATGAGGAAAAAAAGCGTAATTTTATTTTGAGCTGGGGGCTAAAACGTAATTTTAAAATTGATATAAAACAATAAACGTGTTGATCCAGTGGAGGAGTGTCAGGCAGCTAGGCAGCTGCCTGACACTATTCCCCTAACTTGGATAATGCCTGACACTATTCCCTAAGTTGGATAATGTATATGTAGGATAATGGGCCTAATATTTTATATTTATTTTAGTTTTTTCCCTTATTGCTAACTATACTAGGTTATGGACTATGTATAAATGGAGTTTATAATAGAAAATAAAACTATAATAATGTGTACAAAAATTCACATAATTGAAGTATTTTTACTATCTACAACAATTGAAAAAAATGAAAGAACAACTACAATTCAGAAATATAAAACATGAACATTAAAAAAAAGTTTCCTTTATTTAACCCTCCTTTATTATAGTTTAATAAAACTTATATTAATCGAGGGTAAAAATTAAGCTCAACTACATACTTAAGTTTTTAGAAAAAAAATTAACGAACGTAAGGTATTAATTGAATATCAAATTAATTGATAAACTAAAGATAGATTTAAAAAAAGAAAAAAATATTATTAAAAACAAAATAAATAATAAAGGAAACATGATTTTAGAAAAGGAAAAAATAAAAATACATTAAAAGCTAAGAGTAAATAGAAAAAAAAATTAAAATATGTTAAAAGTTAAATGTAAATATTAACAAAATATATTAATATAATAAAATATCACTACAACACTTTTGTATCAAATTTCTGAATTGATTATATATTACAGTAAAAAGTAAAAAAGAATGAACACTATTCATGAAGCCTCATCACTAATATATATATATATATATATATATATATATATATATATATATATATAAAATTTGAAATTACTGTTTATGTTTCTTCGAAAACTATATATATAAAATAAAATAGTGTACCACATGATATGATGAGATAGAAAGAAAAAAATAAAAGAAAAAAAGGTTTTAGTGGAATGAAGCAAAACCACTACAACACTTTTGTATCAAATTTTTATGAATTGATTATATATTACAGTAAAAAGAAAAAAAGAATGAACACTATTCATGAAGCCTCATCACTAATATATATAAAACGGGCCTAATATTTTATAGTTATTTTAGTTTTTTCCCTTATTGCTAACTATACTAGGTTATAGACTACGTATAAATATAAATGGAGTTTATAATAGAAAATAAAACTATAATACTGTGTACAAAAATTCACATAACTGAAGTATTTTTATTATCTACAACAATTGAAAAAAATGAAAGAACAATTGCAATTCACAAACATAAAACATATAAAACATGAACATTAAAAAAAAGTCTCCTTTATTTAACCCTCCTTTATTATAGTTTAATAAAACTTATATTAATCGAGGGTAAAAATTAAGCTCAACTACGTACTTAACTTTTTAGAAAAAAAAAATTAACGAACGCAAGGTATTAATGAAATATCAAATTAATTGATAAACTAAAGATAGATTTAAAAAAAGAAAAAAATATTATTAAAAACAAAATAAATAATAAAGGAAACATGATTTTAGAAAAGGAAAAAATAAAAATACGCTAAAAGCTAAAATTAAATAGAAAAAAATTAAAATATGTTAAAAGTTAAATGTAAATATTAACAAAATATATTAATATAATAAAATATTAAAAAACTATATATTATTTTAAATTTGAAATTACTATTTATGTTTCTTCGAAAGCTATATATAAAAAATAAAATAAAATAGTGTACCACATGATATGATGAAATAGAAAGAAAAAAACAAAAGAAAAAAAAGGTTTTAGTGGAATGAAGCAAAACCACTACAACACTTTTGTATTAAACTAGGTGTTGCCCCGCCCGCGTTGTGGGACACTAAGCCAAATATTTCTCTTTCATATACGTCTGTGTTTCGGTTACTTGTACATACTATTCATAACACGATATCAAAAAACATTACATCGAGAAAACCAATTAAAATAAAACACTATCAATACTTTTGAAAAAAAAAATTAAAACGATGGAAAGTCTATAATTTTTAACTGGGGCA
The DNA here is from genome assembly GCA_030545235.1 of Helianthus tuberosus. Lineage (NCBI taxonomy): Eukaryota > Viridiplantae > Streptophyta > Magnoliopsida > Asterales > Asteraceae > Helianthus > Helianthus tuberosus. Next base: position 3,976,361 of record CM060436.1, on the reverse strand, counting down.
AAATTGTAATTTTTCAGGACAAATGAGCGCGTGCCACGCAACCGCCTGACACGAATAAAAATTACACCGAGTCAATAATTAAAACAAAACACTACCATAGATATTTGTAAAAAAAAAACTAAAACGAAAGCATGGCTGTAATTTTACACTGGGGGCAAAATCGTAATTTGACAGAAAAAACAAAACCAATGGCAAACCTGTAAATTTGAAACCGAGGGAAAAATCGTAATTAGGATGGAGATAAAAAAAACAAAACCAAAGGCAAAACTGTAAATTTAAACGAGGCAAAATCGTAAATTGGCTGGACCAATGGGGAAGTGACAGGCAGCTATGTGAACAAAATCGTAATTTTTGAAATGGGAACAAAAGCATAATTTTGAACAGGGGGCAAAATCGTAATTATATTTTGAACTGGGTGCGAAATCATAATTTTAAACTGAGCGTAAAATCATAATTTTGAGCTATGGGGAAAACATTATTTTATTTTGAACTGTCGGCAAAAACGTAATCTTGAGTTGAGGGCAAAATCGTAATTTTGAGATAGGGGGAAACATATTTTTATTTGAACCGGGGGCAAAAATGTAATTTTAAACGAAGGGCGAAACCGTAATTTTTAATTGGGAATAAAATTAAAAATGAGTTTTTGAACTGAGGGCAAAATCGTAATTTTGAGCCAGGGACAAAAATATAGTTTTATTTTAAACTGTGGGCAAAAAAGTAATTTTAAATAAAGGCCAAAACCGTAATTTTAAATTGAGAATAAAATTAAATTGAAAATAGGTTGGTCCAATAGGGAAGTGCCAGGCAGCCTCAAGTTAAAAATGTATATGTAGTTAATTTCTGAATTGATTATATATTACAGTAAAAAAAAAAAAAAAAAAAGAATGAACACTATTCATGAAGCCTCATCACTAATATATATATATATATATATAAAATTCTTGACATGTTATATCGTTATTTTGAAGCAATGATTTCTAACTCAAAAGTACAATAAACATCAATAAAATTTTAAATAAATATTACCAATCTCCATCATCAAATCAAAAGTATAATAAACATCGATACAAAAGTATAATAAACATCGATAAAATTTTAAATAAATATTATCAATCTCCATAACTAAAGTAAAACGAATTGAAAAAGTAAAATTGTTTACTCGTTTTTTGAACTTTAAAAAATCTAACTAAAATTATATAATAAAATTTTAAAAAATTAATATTAATTATATATATATTTTTTGAATGGCTAACGTTACTCTCCCAAACTATTATATTTACAAATAACCCACCCTTGCTTGGGATTGAACCCAAGACCTCCTACTAAGGGTATGTGTAGTGGGGCGGTCTGCCCACACATGGCGCCCGAAAACGCCCAGGAACAATGCCACAAGGGGCGGTATGCAGATGATTTTGAGGTGTGGCGCGACCTCCATAGCGGCGTGATGGATTGAAGTTTGAATTTTTTTTTTTTTTTTTTTTTTTTTGTATTTTCTGGTTTTCCCCACTTAAACATCACCATTTTTTCCGGTGAACTTGGTTGCCGGAGAAGAAGACAGGCCGGAGAAGAAGAGGGGTGTGTTTGTTTGAATTTTTTTTTTTTTTAATTTTCTGGGGTTAAAAGATTGGTGGGGAGAAGAAGATCATCATCACCATTTTTTCCGGTGAACTTGGTTGCCGGAGAAGAAGAGGGGTGTGTTTGTTTGATTTTTTTTTTTTTTTTTTTCTGGGGTTAAAAGATTGGTGGGGAGAAGAAAATCATCATCACCATTTTTTCCGGTGAACTTGGTTGCCGGAGAAGAAGACAGGCCGGAGAAGACAGCCGGAGAAGAATTATTAAAAAATAGAAATTAATAATTGAGTAATGATTAGGCGGGGGCTTTATGACTACGGGCTTAAAATGCATAACGCCCACAAAGGGGCGTTATGACTACACATGGCCTAAGAGGCAAGAGCCTCTACCAAGTGAGCTAACCAGGGCCGGCTTTGGGCCCGGCAAACCCGTGCCGACGCCCGAGGCCCGAAATTTCAAAGGGCCCGAAAAGTATTTATAAGCTTGTATATATTTATTAAATTATATATTTAGTATATTTATCCGTTTATTATGCAAAAAAGTATTGGTGGTGTAGTGGCAAAAACTATCTCAAAATAATAATGCAAAGGTCTCAAGTTCGAGTCTTTCCTCCATCACTAAGTTTTTATTTTTGTAATTCATTTACCCTTAACCATAATTTTGGGCCCAATTCTTTTCATTGCCCAAGGCCTAAATTTTTTCAAGAGTTTTCGGGGACGGCTCTGGAGCTAGCCTAGAGGTGTTAATATTAATTATATCAAATGGAATGACAAGGGCAAAAGGTGGGCCAATTGATTAGACGCAAGAGGGTTAGCAAAATGGGCAGACATCTCATTTATTTCAAGACGCGACAAATAACTATCTTGTCCGACATTTGACCTGACGAATTACTTTTCAATTTAACCCTTCTTTTATGCCTACTTTACCATATCAGTCCTCGTTGTAAATATCGTTTCTAAAACTTGTATATTTTGTGTTTCTTTACGAGATTGGTACTGGGTTATAGTATGCTCGTGTATAATTTGCAATCATGGGTTTGGCCCTTATCGATTTTTCGTTCGTAATGTTAATTTTATCGATAATTTTTGAATTCTTTTTTGTAGTGTAGTAAAGTAATTGATTTTTAAGAGTCTGACCCATACCGATTTAGATTTTGAACATTCGACCACTGAGTTTTCATTCAAGCTCTACCACTATTTGCAACGTGATAAAATGCATGTTACACAAACATTTTAATCTGCTTAAATTTAATATATTTAAATTGTTTAAATGCATATGCATGTGAAGTTCACATTAAAGGTTAATTGCTAGTTGCCTAGTTCTATGAACACGTATATAGAGTTTATGCATGTGATTTTTTTTTTTTTTTTTTAATCTAAGTCTTGGTTTTTTTTTTGTTAACGTCAAACACTAACTCATCAAATTTTAATTGCTTTACATAACTAATATAATCATGCATGATGGAATTCGTCATCAAATTTTAACTACTTGGAACTTGGAAGCAATATATCTTTTAAACTTTTACAAGTATATGTAATTTAAATGAGTTTGTAAAGTGTATATAATAAAGTTAGTAATTTTTATATGAAATCATAATGATTTATAATTTTGTTTAATCAACCTAACTAAAAAGATTATCTCATTCACCGATATCTCTACATATCACTAAATTAGATATTAGATAACTTTACAAGAAAGTGACTTATAATGACTTATCACATATGAAAATAATAACTATTGGACAACAACTTTAAGTCTATAAAGTCGTACTTTGTGTATTTGCTAAATATTTACATATTAGTAATTGTAAGAAAAGTAGTTAAAAGATATAAGTTATTATAACTATAGAGGTATTGTGTGTCATTAATTAACTATACATAGTGATACAATATAACTAATTACAAAGGAAACATAATTAAATAACATCTTCTTATTGTGGTAATGATATTACAATAAACCATAATCTTATATGTTCTAACTAATATTTCTTCGCAGTTGGAACAGTAAAAAAAATCAGACGTTCTGATTGGAGCGAACAACATTGTCAGTATAAGCATAACATACATTTATGGAAAAAAAAACAAGAAAATACATAGAAACGATAACGTAAGAATGCTCCGTGGCGATGACAAATCTACAACCGTAGCGGCGTCAACAAGAGGCATAACAATAGGGATACGATGAAGAGCTACGACTGTTGTGGCAGGAGCTACAACTGCACTGATAGAAGCTGCAACTATGACGATATAACGGTGAAAAAGAATAAACACCTGAAAAATGCAATATGATGACAAAATTATAATAAACCTAAACTTGTATATTTCTAGATAGATATTTTCAAATAGCTAGTTATTGAGAAAGTGCATCTTTTGTAATTTTACTTTTAAAGGCTTTATGCATCTTTTTGGAGCTTTATTTCTATTATCTTTGTCGTTGAAATAAAGCTTCAATTTTCAATAGAACTATTGTTTTTCAAATTAGAAGTTTTATCTCAAAAAGAAAAAAAAATGTTTAAAAATCTGCATGCACAACTCTGAATAGTGAAGGGTGTATTTGAGACATCACACAAAATGAAGGGGTATAAAGGAAAGTCAAGAAATATTTCGTACAATACTCTCGAGATGTGTAGTAGACGATGCACGTGGACAACCTGGGGTAAGATTATACGAACACTTGATTGGACCGGTTAGACGAACCGGGTCCCACCGGTTTACCTCAAATCCGGAAACCTCAATACTTTTCAATTAAACAAATTTTGCGGGATTCTAGTACGAACATACGATACACTCTACACTTTGTGTTGGAAAAAAAAAAAAAAAAACATTAGATCATGTGCTAGTTATAAATGGTCACGACTATCGTCGTCATGATTATGTCATTCCATGTCGGTCTCAGTGTCATGTAACCTACCTGTAATCTATCATCAAAAACTACAATCCTAATGGTGTGATCATCACACAAACCACTATTCTCTTATTTATTTTAATTTATTTTTGTCTAAAGAAATATTGGAAAATGGAAAAGAGAATCATGGTTGTCATGGTTTAATCCATGTAAATCGTAAACCATGGTAGAACAGGCAAAAGAGTGGTGTAGCCTTTTATTCATGTTTCTATGTAGCAAATTGTAAGGACCTTCAAAAATGTCCCAAAACGACCCGTAAGTAAATACTCGGACCCCTGAAACCCTACTGTGCATGAAAAACCAAGAAAAACAGATTTTTGGTTTTCACGCGGGCCGCGTAAGAATAAGCCTAGGCTTACGCGGGCCGCGACAGTTCACTAAAACTCCGGAGCAACAAACAGGCCACGTGGCAGGCCTACCGGTGACACGCTAGCCCTAGTCTACGACTAGGAGTCCCTCGCGGGCCGCGTAAGATCAAGAGGGGGCTTACGCGGGCCGCGTAAACCCCAAAATTTTGCTATAAATTGCTAGGCTACGAGCAGTTCACTGATGTCGAAAACAATTCTCAAAAACGAAGTTCTACTACTCAAATTCGAAAATTAAGGTAGTGAGGTGCTGCTACGATACAGGGTATTAACTCGATCGCTGCTACGATTCAATATCCGATCGATTTAAACTATCCAATGGATGTTTAAGTGCTGCCCAAATTAAGGCTATACTTTGTCATTCATCGTGAATTCGATGGATGTTTAAGTACTGCACTTTGTCATTCGTTGTGAGGGTTTTAATCTCGTGAGTTATCGTAAATGCTGTATTAGTTACTGACCTAGTTCGTGTGCATTGTTGTTTAAATTAGGTTATCAGGCTTATCAGTAGGCTAAAACTCTGCCCGTTTAAATCTGCAATGTGAGTTATTTTCTTTTTATCAATAATGTTTTACAATACTCCAAAGCATTTTCAAAAGTTATAATTACTGGGATTAAGTCGTGGTTATCTTGAATCACTGGCTAGTGGGGTATTGTGCACATTACTAATTTCTTACGGTTAGGCTAATAAATCCTAACAGTGATAATCATCACTACTTGGGTGAAAGGACCCAATAGTGGTATGACCATCGTCACCAGGAGGTGACACAGTGCCAGATAAAAATAAGATAGAAGCCACTGTAATCGCTCTTATGCTGTAATTTATAACTATATGTCGTTTTATCAAATTTGAATAACTCGCCAGTATTTCCCCGCTGATAAAATATTTTCAAAACATATTTCAGGTGACTACTATGAACCAAGGAAAAGTGCCACGGAGCACTAACAAAGCTTGAAGTAGTGGCCCAGTTAAATAAATAAACATGTTTTGTAAATCAGGGAATTTCCTTGTGAAATTCCTCTATTGTAAATTACGGGGTTTATCCCGACTTATGAAATAAAATAATCGGGCATTTCAAGTTTTAAAAGATCCTGTGAAAATCTTCCGCTGTCAACTCAATTAATAAATACAACGGGTTTCTGTCCCATGGCTCCTGGACCGGGTCAAACCGGGAGGGGGGGCCATGACAGAAAAATGTGGTATCAGAGCCACTGATTTAAGCCAAATTAAGTATTTAGAAATACTTAATTTTCTGATTTGCTATCCTGTGATTATGTGTTTTTGCGTTATTTGACTATTTGTTTACAGTATGGGTAAGCAAAGACTTTCGGACGTCTATCGTCAATTAGACAGTCCACCAAAAGATAAGGGAACCTCGTTCCAATCAAATTCCTCAAGATACTCAGCAGATACTGAGGAAGGAATATTTGTTCGTAAGGCACAATTTGAGAAACCACTTACCACTAATAAAAGAAGTTGGATTATTAGAAAAAGTCAAGAGAAAATAAAGAAGTCACAACAAAAAGGAGTGACGGGTAATAAGGAAACTCAGGAAATAGGCAATAATCCACCAGGGGAAAATGATTTAGATGAACAATGGGCAAATCTCTATATGTTAGCCACTACAGCAGTAAATGCTAACTTATAGTCAAATCGCCAAACTAGTACTAGCACCCATATCATCTATAAGCCGGAAACTTTTCCCATTAAATAAACAACTTATTAAGAAAAGATAGACTAAAATAAATTATGAATGCACAATCCCTAGTATATTTTAAATTTCAGTTGTAATTTGTAATATATATATATATATATATATATATAATTCACAATATTTTATTCTAATCAATCTGTTTGTATAAATACTTAATTTTTCTGATTGCCTTTCTGTGAATATGTGAAAATTCAATTTACAAAATTTTAACTTAGAATTTTGTGTGTTTCTTCATATCTGCTAAACAGCATGAATGAGTTATCTGAAGCTCTTCAGAATCTTAATCTCTATTCTGTTAATGTGGAAGTTTCCAAAGACTTTACCGGTTATTGTGCCGATGTTGAGGAACCTATGGAATTTCAAGCCCACCCTCCGGAGAAACCCAAGCCAAAGAAAAGAAGAAGAATTGTGGGCTGGAGGCGTGTGTGCAGAAGGAAACCAGTAACTCGGAAAGTTGCCAAGACAGAAGACCCAATGGATAAAGGGAAAGGAATAGAGATTAGAGAAAGTTCCAGGCGAGACGAGGAAATGCCATTGTGGGAAGAGTTGGATCGCAAACTGGCGGATTGTGATATCCTTAAGCCTGTCAATGAAAACCTCTTTACTTATTCTGCTGAAACCCAACTCCCAGTGAATTTGGAACCGACCATCCCAGATCCCCTTGTTAACACCCGGCCCCTAGGAGAAATGGAAGAATGGTGGACCAACGACTCGCAATTTCAGAACCTCCTAAATAACCCTTATACCTTTTTCCCTCAGTTCGACCCAGAGCCTGCACCAAACCCACCAATGAGCAATGAGAGTTTGGCTGAACTCCGCCACTTTGGCGAGGAGCTGGTGGATGCAGGGAATAGAATCCGGGAGGTGGGAGAACAGATCTCCAGGAAGTACGACGAGAGGGAACGTCGTTTCTGAAAATGCCATCTGATGGGATAGTTTGTGGTGGTGGAGGCATGTGTTTAATAATAATATAATAATCAAAATATAATCGCGTAAAATAACTAAAAATAAAACTTTTATAAGATAACAGGTGTGTACGGATGCATATTATAATATATAAAAATGGAAGTCGAGAAATCGACAATTTTGGCTATACGTGTTGGTGTGATTATGTACGATTATTTTCTTATGTTTGATTATTAATTATTTTTTTGCTAATCACTTATATATATTAATTACCAGATGGAAAACGCTGGTAATGAACCCGTTAACGAAGTTAACCAATCTGAACAAAACCATGAAGATCAATTTCTGAATATGTAAGATATCGAGAATATCGTTGCTCAGGGAATAGCCAATGCTATTCCAGCAATCCTTGCTGCTGCCCGAAATCCAGTTGAACCTCAACAAATTATTCCTAGCAAACGTACACACGGCGACAATTTCAGTAATAGTGTAAACGGAGGCGGCAACCATACTAATAACGACAACGATGGGATGCAAGCTCCATTCCTTAAGAAAATGAAAGCTGCAACGCCTGGTTGCACTTACAAGGAGTTTCTTGCCTGTAAACCGGTAGAATTTGCAGGCAACGAAGGGGCGACTGCTGCACTGCGTTGGTTAGAGAAAACCGAGGCGGTGATTAAAATAAGTAAATGTGCCGAAGAAGACAAGGTCATGTACGCGTCACATCTTTTTAAAGAAGGGGCACTAGAATGGTGGAATACGGTACTTCAAGCTAAGGGAAGCGATGTGGCATATGCCATGAGTTGGGAAGAATTTAAGCGACTGATGGAAAGAAAATTATGTCCCGAGTATGAAAAGGAACAAATGGCGAATAAATTCCTGAACCACCGGATGGTGGATGTTGATTGTCGAGGATATACTTCGACATTCTTCGAGTATGCTAGAGTGGTACCAACCCTGGCTTCGCCAGAACCGGTACTTATTTCCCGCTACATCTGGGGTTTAATTGGCGAAATCCGTGATATCGTTAAAGCTGCGAGACCTCGCACTATTGACGATGTAGTGGGATTGGCCAACACTTTGACAGACGGACTGGTACGCACAAGAGAAGAAAACCGGAAAAAGGAAGTGGCCCAAAAGATTACCCAGGGATTCCGTGTGGGTAACCGTATCAATTTCAAGAAAAAGGGAACTGGGCAATCTTTCCCTGTTCCATTTTGCAATACCTGTAAAAGAAAGCATCTTGGTAGATGTAAAGGGTATTGCAATTTCTGCAAAATTCCAGGGCATCAAGAAGAAGATTGCAGGAAGAAGAAATCAACGATCTCTACAACTGTGGAGAAGCTGGACATTTTAGGCCAGACTGCCCAAACTTTGTCAAACCAGCTGATAACAAAGCCAAACCTGCAGAAGGAACTATCAAGAAAAACGTAAGAGCCTTCCAGTTGACTACTCAGGAAGCAGAGCTAATCCCTGACGTGATAGCTGGTACGTTCCTCGTTCACGATGTTTATGCAAAAGTATTATTTGACTCTGGTGCGAACCAAAGTTTTATAAATACTTCATTCTGCTAAGCTCTTAACTTACCCTTAACCAACCTTAGGCAGATTTTTACAGTCGAAACGGCAGATGGGAATTCTGTTAAAATAGATAAGGTTTTGCGAGAAGGAAAGAAAGAACTCTTAGGCCATAAATTTTCTGCAAACCTGTTACCTATGAATTTAGCCGGATTCGATATTGTATTAAGAATGGATTGGTTAGTAGCCAACCATGCTCGAATTCTTTGTGATAAGAATTCCATAGAAATACATACACCCACAGGAGAATTAGTGGTGATTACAGAAGATAAGCCACGAAAGCCACTGAAATTCATTTCAGTAATGAAGTTGGCCAGTTATTCAAGAAAACAAGAAGTAGTATATATGATTTCGGTAATCATTAACACGAAAGGTAAGGAACTTAAAGAAATTCCAGTAGTATCAGAATACCCAGATGTATTCCCAGAAGAACTGCCGGGATTACCACCCAATAGAGAAGTCGAATTTAGAATTCATCTAATTCCTGGAACTACACCGATAGCTAAGGCACCTTATCGGTTAGCACCCACCGAAATGCTAGAATTGAAAAAGCAATTAGATGAATTATTAAGTAAAGGATTCATACAACCTAGTTCATCCCCGTGGGGAGCTCCAGTGTTGTTTGTAAAGAAGAAAGATGGTTCGATGAGAATGTGTATCGATTATAGGGAATTAAATAAGGTTACAATTAAGAATCGATATCCATTACCTAGGATTGATGATCTTTTCGATCAACTTCAAGGAGCTAAATACTTTTCTAAGATAGATTTACGCTCCGGATATCATCAATTGAAGGTACAAGAAGAAGACATACCTAAAACTGCTTTCAGAACTAGGTATGGTCATTACGAGTTTACAGTCATGCCCTTCGGATTAACAAATGCTCCTGCAGCATTTATGGACATGATGAATAGGATCTGTAAACCGTACTTGGATAAATTTGTAATTGTCTTCATCGACGATATACTTATTTATTCCAAAAGCCAGGATGAACATTATCAGCACCTGCATGCACTCTTAACTTTGTTAAGAAGGGAAAAGCTTTACGCTAAATTCTCGAAGTGCGAATTTTGGTTACAGGAGGTGCAATTTTTAGGACACATGGTGAATCACGAAGGTATTCACGTAGATCCCTCCAAAATAGAAGCGATCACCAAATGGAAGACCCCGCAATCAGCTATGGAAATTAGAAGTTTTCTAGGATTAGCTGGATATTATAGACAGTTCATTAAGGATTTTTCCAAGATAGCTGTGCCATTAACTAAGCTAACCTGTAAAGCAGCTAAGTTTGAATGGGGACCTAGGCAAGAAGAGGCCTTTAGGATTTTGAAGCAAAAGTTAACAAACGCCCCAATTCTAGCTTTGCCAGAAGGAACAGAGGATTTTGAAGTTTAATGCGATGCCTCTAAGCTAGGATTAGGATGTGTGCTAATGCAACGCAAAAAGGTAATTGCGTATGCCTCAAGGCAGTTGAAAAAGCACGAGGAAAACTATACGACGTAAGTATCATGAAAAGCAAAAGCGAGTCCGTGCCCTTAGATTAAATCTACAGTTAGATTTAATGGAACAACTGAAGAATATTCAGGAAACAATAATCAAGGAGGATGCTGAAGGGATGAAGGGACGAGTAAAAGAATTAGAGCAAGGAAGTGATGGAATTTGGAGATTCCATAAGAAAAGGATTTGGGTACCTAAGCAAGGAGAATTAAGAAATAAGATTTTAGAGGAAGCCCATAAATCTAGGTATACCATGCATCCTGGTAATAATAAGATGTACCATGATTTAAGGAATAACTTCTGGTGGATAGGAATGAAAAAGGACATAGCTAGATATGTTTCTAAATGTCTTACTTGCTCACAAGTTAAGGCAGAACACCAGAAACCGTCAGGTCTACTACAACAATTAGAAATGCCTGTATGGAAATGGGAACTTATAACTATGGACTTTCTTACTAAGTTTCCCAAAACCAGAAAAGGTAATGACGCGATTTGGGTAATTGTGGATCGATTAACCAAATCAGCTCATTTTCTACCCATGAAAGAAACCTTTAGCATGGAAAGGTTAGCAAAGTTGTATGTAGATGAAGTAGTATCCTTACATGGAGTTCCACTCTCCATTGTATCAGACAGGGATAGTCATTTCACTTCCCATTTCTGGACAAGTTTCCAGGAAGCAATGGGAACCCGACTAAATTTAAGCACTGCATACCATCCGCAAACAGACAGACAAAGTGAAAGGACGATCCAAACCCTGGAGGACATGCTTAGGGCATGTGTGATAGATTTTGGTAGAAACTGGGATGACCACCTACCCTTAATCGAATTCTCCTACAATAATAGTTATCATGCAAGCATTGAAGCTGCCCCATTCGAAGCACTGTATGGACGAAAATGCAGAACTCCAGTCTGCTGGGCAGAGATAGAAGAAAGTCAATTATCAGGTCCTGAAATCGTACAAGAGACCACCGACAAGATCACTCAAATCAAGGAGAGACTGAAAACGGCTAGAGATCGCCAGAAGAGTTATGCAGACAATCGACGCAAGCCACTAGAATTTCAAGTTGGAGACAAGGTACTCTTAAAAGTTTCTCCTTGGAAAGGAGTAGTTCGATTCGGGAAGAAAGGAAAGCTAAGTCCAAGATACGTAGGACCATTCCCAGTAATACAGCGAATAGGGTCAGTCGCTTATCGCTTACAACTACCAGAAGAGTTAGCAGGAGTACATGACGTATTTCATGTATCCAACCTCAAGAAGTGTCTATCTGTTGAATCCCTGGTAGTACCTCTTCAAGATGTAGAGATAAATGAAAAGTTGAAATTCGTGGAGAAACCGCTTCAAATAGAAGACAGAAAGATCAAGTTTCTCAAGCACAAAAGATTGGTACTAGTAAAAGTCAAATGAGATTCGAAGATAGGACCTGAGTACACTTGGGAGCTGGAATCGGAGATGAAGAGAAAGTACCCTCACCTATTCCAGTAAATCTCGAGTACGAGATTTTAAATAAGGTGGGGAGGATGTAAGGACCTTAAAAAATGTCCCAAAACGACCCGTAAGTAAATACTCGGACCCCTGAAACCCTACTGTGCATGAAAAACCAAGAAAAACATATTTTTGGTTTTCACGCGGGCCGCGTAAGAGTAAGCCTAAGCTTACGCAGGCCGTGACAGTTCACTAAAACTCCGGAGCAACAAACAGGCCACGTGGCAGGCCTACCGGTGACACGCTAGCCCTAGTCTACGACTAGGAGTCCCTCGCGGGCCGCGTAAGATCAAGAGGGGGCTTACGCGGGCCGCGTAAACCCCAAAATTTTGCTATAAATTGCTAGGCTAGTAGCAGTTCACTGATGTCGAAAACAATTCTCAAAAACGAAGTTCTACTGCTCAAATTCGAAAATTAAGGTAGTGAGGTGCTGCTACGATACAGGGTATTAACTCGATCGCTGCTATGATTCAATGTCCGATCGATTTAAACTATCCAATGGATGTTTAAGTGCTGCCCAAATTAGGGCTATACTTTGTCATTCATCGTGAATTCGATGGGTGTTTAAGTATTGCACTTTGTCATTCGTTGTGAGGGTTTTAATCTCGTGAGTTATCGTAAATGCTGTATTAGTTACTGACCTAGTTCGTGTGCATTGTTGTTTAAATTAGGTTATCAGGCTTATCAGTAGGCTAAAACTCTGCCCGTTTAAATCTGCAATGTGAGTTATTCTCTTTTTATCAATAATGTTTTACAATACTCCAAAGCATTTTCAAAAGTTATAATTACTGGGATTAAGTCGTGGTTATCTTGAATCACTGGCTAGTGGGGTATTGTGCACATTACTAATTTCTCACGGTTAGGCTAATAAATCCTAACAGTGATAATAATCACTACTTGGGTGAAAGGACCCAATAGTGGTATGACCATCGTCACCAGGAGGTGACACGGCGCCAGATAAAAATAAGATAGAAGCCAGTGTAATCGCTCTTATGCTGTAATTTATAACTATATGTCGTTTTATCAAATTTGAATAACTCGCCAGTATTTCCCCGCTGATAAAATATTTTCAAAACATGTTTCAGGTGACTACTGTGAACCAAGGAAAAGTGCTACGGAGCACTAACAAAACTTGAAGTAGTGGCTCAGTTAAATAAATAAACATGTTTACGGGGTTTATCCCGACTTATGAAATAAAATAATCGGGCATTTCAAGTTTTAAAAGATCCTGTGAAAATCTTCCGCTGTTAACTCAATTAATAAATACCACGGGTTTCTGTCCCGCGGCTCCTGGACCGGGTCAAACCGGGAGGGGGGCCGTGACACAAATCATGTCCTAACCATGACCCCCACACACTTCAGTTATGCATATAAAAATCAAATAGAAAAGAAAATCTTAAGTTAGATCACGTGCTAGTTATAAATAACCCTAGTTATAAATGATTATCAATGAATATTGACATAGGGTAAGGATAGTGTAAAAAGGGTCTAAAGTGTGAGAAGTATAAGAAGTGTTTTAAACCATTAGATCTTTGATCTAATGGTTGAGATCAATAGGGATCAAATTTTAAATTGTGTTTTAATTATTTAGATTGATTTGACAATTGTAGGGGTAATAATGTCTTTTTGTATGTTTAAAATAAAGTAATATCTCCTAAATTCCAGCGATCCTTGTTCATCCTTATTCTACGAATCCGGAAAAATGTAACTGCTAACATAAAATATAACACTATATATCACTATAACAGTATATAACACTATACAACACTGTATAACACTATATATCACTATATAACACCATATAACACTATGTAACACTATATAACATTATACATCCATCCATCATAGATATGCTACCAGAAAATGTAACACTATAACACTATATAACACTATACATCCATCATAGAACTGATACCAGAAAATATAACACTATAACAATACATAACACTATAACACTGTATAAAAACATTCATTCTGCATCCATCACTATATAACACTCTATAAAACCTTCATTCTGCGATCTTCAGAAATTATAATTGATGAATGATAACTCACAAAATCTTAATGAATCTTAAAAAAAAATATACAAATTCGTATTCCTATAATAACTGGTGGCGGTTATGGAAGATTATCAATTAATTGAATAGATGAGAAAATTACTTGTTTATCCTTTTGAATTAATTTAGATTGAAGACTATTTCTCACACTTCTCACATTTTGGGCCCTTTATATAGGATCTTTAATCTATACATATATATTTTTTAATGGATCATTTACTATTTTTCAATACCCTTTTCTTTACCGACAACGGATATAACTTTAATTCAATCATTAAGCCAACAGGGAGCTTAAAAACATAACCTAAAAACAGAAAGATAAATGGGGTTGCCTAACAATGTATTAGCCCTAACAACATACGACTTAGAACACCATTGATCCCAATCGGTTCCCACTGATTTTTCCTTTATTAGTAACCTAGGAGTGCGACTTTGATAACTTCCATGATTTCATCCACCATTATTGTACTTTTTGAGAATGTTCGTCCATTCTCTGATATCTAACTAACGGAAATTTTATTTTGTTTTGGATTTTGCTGGATACGTCGATTATCTCAAAGGGATTCCAATCATCAGTGATAGTCTATTTTCTAGTAGTGAATGTTCAGAGATTGATAAGTAATCGTTACATATTACACACACATTTACAAACTTCAAGTTTACTATTCGTTAGCTATAAGTCTACTTCACAGTTAATATTTTCAAATTACAAAATGACCCCCCCCCTCTAAACTTACACTTTACTCCTTAAACTTTTTCCTTTGTTTCGTTTTTTAACCCAATAAGGTTATGACACATGGCCACTCACAATTGTATTTCTCTTATAACTTTTAAAGTATGATTTTATACAAAATTCATTGTACCGTTGCGACGTCGACGTGTGTGTTTTTATCTATGTTTCAGTGTAAATTTCATTCAAAACCGACTTACAAGTTATCGAAGCACTAACATACAAGAGGTAAAAGCTACTTCAAGGTTTCAATATTTTTTTCTTTTCACAACCTTTAAAATATGACATTTTATAAAAATCTAGATTTATTGTGTCACACCCCGATATTTTCACGAATTACCGGTGGGGAGTATCGTGACGTAGTTGATATCATCATAGACAATTAATCACAGTTTAATGCACAGCGGAAGTCTAAAATAATAATACAAACCGAAGTTGAAAGTATAATAAAATATTATGCAAACGGTCGATAATGGATCCACAGGCGGATCTAAAACAAAAGGTAAATATTGTTCAACAGACTTAAAGTATTAAGAGCTTGCAAGACCCTTTAACTAATACTCAGAAGCTTCCAGCCCATTTCGTGTAGTACCTGCACTTAATCTTTTTGATAAATACGTCAGTTTACCCTGGTAAATACAATTAACTGACTCTTTTGAAAAGTTTTTATAAAATTGGTTTGGATGCATAAGGCATAAAATCATTTATAACTTGGGACAATTATTTTAAAATAATCTTGTATACAGATTTATATGTTTGTCGTACGTTCGGAGTCTGGGTTAGAATGCTGGGTTAAGATTAATAGACACACCACTAGTATAAGCCCACAAGAAGTTTCCTCACGAGTGAGATACCGTTTTACATACGCAACTGTCAGGTGTATGCCTACACCCCGTGCTGAAGTCGTGGCCATTTCAAATGAATGAGCCGAGGATATCTAGGACACGGTCATATTAACCCCCAAATGCTTAGATCAAACAAAACAGATTAAAACGGGTTATCTCAATGATTTAACCACTAATTGATTAAATATTCAATACCCGACCAAGCGGTAATAATTTACCGTATCCCAAGCCCGTATAAGGGAAAATAAGTTAAAAGTATTTACCTGAGCTAAAATGTAAATTAAACTCAGCCGTATATTCTAATTAGCAAGTGCATATAGCTTTTACTGGGCCCCTATTCTGGAACGAAGGTTTTAATAACCTATTAGATTCCTAACGGGCCTTATTTAAGTTGTAACTTAGACCGGTCAGTTTTAAAGAAAGGTTTACGGTTCAAAACGCAAGATTAAGCGAAGACCGGATTAGAATGTGATTTAGACCCAACAAGTATGAAGACTTGTATAAAATGGGTAAACTAAATACATTCTGGATTTGAAGTAAAAATGATAAGGTTTGACCCGTTTCGGCTAATTTATGCAAACTAGTTACATAATCTGTATCGAACGCGTATATGAATAACGGGTAACCGAATGAGTCATGTACAAGATTCACAAGTTAATATGATTAAAATATGTTATGATATCAGTAGGATATCTTCAATTATGCCCAAAACGAATTTAAAACCAATTTAAGCCTCGAAAGGGTAATTTGGTCATTTTAAAGTTTACAGAAGAGGTTTAATAGCAAACTGTGGTTCTGGTCTAAAATATTTAGTAAAAATATTTATTTTATCAAGTTACATCAGTAAGATATCGTACATATGTGAGGTTTATCAATTATGGCCAAACTATGAACCGTAGGGGCATTTTAGTCATTTCACATATGCTTTTAAGGTCAAATTTGGAAATCTGAGTTCAAGACTTATACTTACTGTTAAAGTATTAAAATTTATTTTTAAAATCAGTAGGTAACAAGCCTTAGGCGTTAAATATGGTTTTAAACCATACTATGCGCCTAATTAGCGTAAAAGTCGGTAATTGACGATATTCAAGAGGTTTATAGAATTTTGAAGTTTTGATCAGTCTCTAATTCTTAAAATATTTTATTTAATATATAACATCAGTAGGAAAATGTTTGGCATGTAAATGATATGTAAAACTCATTTTATTAATGAAAATGACATTATCGTCAATTACAGGAATTTACACAAGAACTCTATGTTATGGTCAGTACAAAATTTGACAAAAATTTCCAAAAATCCCTAAATATTATATCATAACAGTGGGTGGCAAGTTTGGTGCCAAAAATTGGGTTTAAATATGATTTATGCCAAAAATGCTATTTAATTAACAAAAAGTTATTGTTTTACAATATCTTGCATAACTTTTATTGAGACCAGAAATTGATGTCAAATTTTTAGGACATACTTATATATATCAGTAATAAAGCTTTTTGTCCTCTCAAATTTTCAAAAATCTCGTTTTTACAACATAAGGGCATAATGGTCCAATTTAAGCATATTAACGGAATCATGTAAATAACTCAGATTTCTATGGGACCATGTAGTATAACCTCAGAGGGTTATACTAACATATAATATGGTCACAAAGGAACCCTAAGGCATAACTAAACTAAGCTAATTCGGGTCAGAACTGAAAGTCAAAGCAAAAGTCAACTTTTGTGACTTTCGGTTGCGAACCGAGCCTAATACTCAGAATTGTCGGGTTGAACATGCCTAGACATGTTCAATTAATATTTACCAAGTTATTAAAGTGACAAAGCTAATTTTATAGATTCTATATTATCAGTTTTAATTATACTTCAAAAAAATTGACTGTTTTGACTTTTTGACTAGTTGTATTGACCCGACAATGACTGAGATAACGTGATAACTAGGAGGTGCCCTTTTAAGGGTTTAAAAACTACCTAATTATGATCATGTAGCCATGTTCGTTGCGAACAATGGCTCGGCTGTTCACGGTCTAACTAAAAGTCAAAGCGTTTATCGAAAACGCTCGACTTTTTGGCTTTAAACGCCAAATAAAACAAACTAGTCGTGAAAGGACACTTACATAAGGTCCTATGAACTAAAAGGAGGTTCCTAAAAATGTTCAGGATCCTCTTAGAATTGAGAGAGAGCCAGATTGAAAGGAAAGAGATGCAAGTGTTCAAATGAAGAATGAAGCCTATTTATAGATTTCATGAACCTCCAAGATCTTGCCAAGTGTTAGAGTTGTTTAACAAGATTATTCCAGGTGTAAAACCAGGTTTCAATTCAGTTAACAAGCCCCTTATATGAGTTAAATGGTTTTCTAGTGTGTGGGAAAACAAGTTTTTTAACAAAACAATAAACACAAAATAGTTTGCTGCTGTCTTTCGTTTTGGCGGCCCGCGAAGCCAAACAGACCCAGTGGTCGAGGCCGGCGACTAGGTCCGGCCCAGCACAAAAGTTTGGCAGTTTGCTGCATTTGGTCCCTGAAGTCTTCTATTCAGCTTCTAATCTTTCAGTAATTACGTTTCTGGCGCAAAACAATGATAACAGCTGCTATTTGCTGTTCTGGCAGCCCACGAGAGCAGGCCCAGACCTGGGTCATGGCCGTGACAAGAGCCAGCTCAGAAATAATAGTTTGGCAGACTTGGCAGCTCTGGTCCCTGTTTGGATTTAAGTGTTTTCTGCATGTATTAATTCTAAAAAAAAGGCTAGATCAGTCCCTGCACTCATGTTAATCTCTTTTTAAACCTTCAGAATGATCCGATCAGTCTTTGCACTCTTTTTGAATCCCGTTTAGACTTTCAAAAATGTCCAGATCAGTCCCTGACTTCATTAAGCATGCTTTACTTTCAGAATTGACATAATTGGCACATAACTTTCCATTTTCAAGTATATTTTCATTATAAGGTGTAAATGCGTTAGCAGCCAATCTTCAGCACACCCGGAAGTTCTACTGAGCGATACGGAGTTCCTGGTTTGCTCAAAAGGCCTCTCAAAGGCGTGGTTTCGTTAGTTGTCGCTTTTAGTCCCTTTGTCGCACAAAGTAGCACGTAACCTCGTTTAACAATATCTAAACCTTTCGTGGCCCATATTGAGTATTCCCTAACATGTGCTAAAATATTACGATGCTCCCGTTCGCTTAAATGGTCACCCAAAGGCGTAGATTTGAAAGTTGACGCTTTTGGTCCCTCTAACGCGCAAACTTGCGCGTATCATTGTTTAATAGCACCAAAGCCCTATGTAATCCATATTAGGCATTCTCGAGAGTATTATCAATCATTATGATGCTTCAGGTTTGTTAAAAGGTCATTCAGAGGTATAATTAAACATGTTGACGCTTTTAACCCCTCTAACTTGCAAACTTGCGCGTAACATCGCTTATCGGCCTAAAAGCCTTAGATGGCCAATATTAGGCATTCCTGAGAGTGTAATCAATTATCATGAAGCTTTGGTTTGTTAAAAGGTCACTCAGAGGTAAGAATTAACATGTTGACGCTTTTAACCCTTCGACACGCAAACTTTCAAATAATTGCGTAAACGGTTCCTCTCGACCATTGAGTAGCTTAATTCTAATTTTGAATACCGTGCATTGTTATTCAGAGGCTTAGTTTAAGCATGTTAACACTTTTAGTCCTTCTACATTCAAAAGTTTTTGATTTTTCGCAAAATTAGTCCCTAATAGTCAACGTTTAACTTCATTAGAGTTTAGCACACGTGTCGATACATCATTGGACGTGATTTTATGAGGTGTTACATCCTCACCCCCTTAAAATAAATCTCGACCTCGAGATTTGCTCAAAATATGGAAGTACTTTCTGTCGAATAATGGGCTTAACCTCCACAACATATCTGGGCCTCAATGGGCATCCCAGTTGACCATTATAATAGGTACACATTTTCTTTCGGAGCTTCTATTCCTGTCGACCCTTAATCGATATTGGTTTTTCAATAAACCATAAGTTTTCATTAATCTGCATATCATCATGTGATAATGCTATTGACTTATTGGCGAGACGTATCCTTTAATTACCAGTGTGGAACACATTGTGAACCCCACCAAGTTCCTTAGATAAGTCTTTAGCTTATAGGTCATCGACCTTGACATATTCGATTTTCTTGAATGGTTACATGTATTTAGAGCTTAACTTGCCCATTACATCAAAACGCAGCACACCTTTCCTAGGTGGTGCTTTCTATTGAATCTTGTTCCTTATTGAGAACTTAAGAGGTTCGTGTCTTTTATTAGTATTGATCTTCTGCCCAATACTGGCAGTCTTCCAATGATCAGGGATTCGTACGACCTTATCCGTTGTCTCCAGGGTAATTTCAGGTCCTAACTATTGGACTTACCAAACTTCTGTCCATCAAATGGACGTTTGACATTCCATCTATACAAGGTCTCCAAAGGAGCAGCCTTGATGCTCATATACTAACTATTAGATATTGGAAAGCTTATTTAAGGTGAGATGGTTATCTCAACTACTTGCTTAAACCAATCTTAAAGAATAGCTAACCTCACGGTTAGTCGAAGAAATCGACGATCCTGGGTATCTGATGGCGACTCTTAATTGTTGTCTAAATAGGGTTGCGGTAGTCAATGCATAAGCATAATGAACTGTCTTTCTTAATTAATAACACCGGATCTCTCAGAATTATAAATTGGGCTTTATGAAACCTTATCTTAAAATTCATTTAGTTAGGGTTTCAATCTTCCTATAGCTGTTGGCACTAGTCAATATGAATCTTTTACAATAATGCAGCCCTCAGCGGGATATTAATCTTAACTCTACTTGCCTCTCAGGATGTAAACAGGGTAGATCCTTGTAGAAGATGATCAAGACACACAGAGATTACAGAGATATTCTAATTCTCCGGCTTCAGTTCATCTATCGTTATCCGTGCCATACAAATGACACATTTTCTTTATGAATGCTAGAATGCCTTAAGTAGTGATACTTAATTGGACATTTTTATATTGGATATCTTCTTTGAATACCATTAGCTGACTTTAGTACAATATGACCATTGGGATATCTCAGTGGTTCCATGCGTTAAACCTCCATACTGATCAGGCATGGAAGTAATCTATGGGACACACTAGGATACGCCAATCCTCATATGACACTTTTGTCATACAGTCTAGCATTCGTAGTTGATAGAAATCAATGAGAAAGTGAAATAAAATAACATATATTGTCGTACTCTATCTGAAGAAAGAGTATTTTAGATTTTATGAATGAATATTTTCTGATAAGATTAGAAGGAATGGTTCCTATGATTTTCGTCGGTAAGTTTTACCTTACACTTAATATCTAGAGTTCTTATGGGATAATTCTAAAAGTTTGCTAATGCTTATGATCTATGAAAGACTTAGTAGTACTTAAATCAAATAGAATTCTTCGCAATAATATTCTTGAATCATGATAAGGGATGTACTTAGTGCCATTATTGATATGAACCGCCTCTTGGCATCCATCAGGAGGGTTTAAGGGCCTCCATCCTTAGTCTCTCTATACTTAGCTATACTATCTTTGATAGTTTTAGGGCAGCCTCAGCTTTAGCTGGTTTATTTCTTAACCCATATAGTGTGAGTGGCTGAGATAGATCCATAGTGGATTTATAAGAAGCAGGCTTTGAAGCCTTAATATGCCCTCTTATTTCCGATGCTAAACCACTAATATATAGTGCATTAAGCATAGATTTTGGGTTAACCGCATAGGGCACTATCTCAGATAATGAATGAAAGTCTGTAACATACTGTCGACAATCTAGATCCTTCATGGTGAGAGTCAGAAAATTCTTATTCTACCTCTTCCATTTCGTGTTACGGACAATAGGTTTTTTTTATAAGGTCCGTAACTTGGACCATCCCATATTATATGAGGGTATCTTTTCTGTGACTTTATTAATGTCTTCTACCCACTAAGGGCATCGCCCTTGAATGACTGTGATACTTACCTCACAATATCTTTCTCAGCACAAACGCTGATATACTCAATGGTTTCCATTTCGTCCATCTATTTTATGCAATCAACGGCTCCCTTTTTCGCCATTGAAGTCTCTTGGCTTGCAAGAGACAAAGTACTTTTAAGTACATCCTTTAGAGGAATGGGGCTCTTCACTATATGTCATCTTATTTGGTTTATTCTTCGCATTCGAAGTATGAATAAAGCTCTTCTTATGAGCAGATTAATGTCACTAGTGGACAATATAGTATATAGCCCGTAGGCGAAACATCACTGAAGGATGTTAAGTAATGTGATCATCGTATTAGATGATATTAGTCATGATCGCATTGATCATATAGACTATTATACTTGGACATAGTCCAATATCTTTAGACAGGGGGTCATAGACCACAACTGTCGTTGTCTTATTGGACAACAAGTTTAGCCCGTAGGCACTTCATCACTAATGGATGTTTATATTTGATCATCACATTGATGATACTTGCCATGATCTAATTGATCATATAAGCTTTAAGGCTTGAACATAGTCCAAATACCTTGACGGCTGGTGTGGTTTCTCAAGTCACATTGCCAGGAGTGTTAACATGTTCTTAGATGTTAACAAGGATTAATTGTCTTAAGAGGGTTTTACCATCATAGCATGTCTGTATTGACATATCGGCTAGGTTATACCATTAAGAAGATTTTGAAATTATTTAGCAGACTGATAAAATTCGAATCAAATTGATACTAATGTTTAATAAAGGACGAAATGAGTACCTATATAAAATTTTCAAAACTTTCCATAAATCATTAAGAAATCTACAATAGGGCCTTTATCAGGACTTTCAGTATTTTATTTGTCCACAGAGGACTAAAAGGAAAAATATAAGTCCGTATAAGGATTATAAGGTATTATAACTTCATATAGGGATTATATTGAAATAATTTGCCCACTAAGGGACTATAAAGAAAAGTCATGTCTTACGAATGGTCTATAAAGAAGTAACATGTCCACCAAGGGACTTTAATGAAATTTTGTGTCCACAAGGGACTATTTTGAAATAGGAATATATTGATACAGTGTGCGCACTAAGGGGCTTTGCTGAATAGATGTCCTCACAGGGACTCAAATCGAAAGATATGATCATATAAGGATTATAATAAACAAATGTCCATACTGGGACTATATAGAAGAGATAGGTCCTTATAGGGACTTTGAAGCAATACATGTATAAGCGGGGACGAAAGGAAAAAATATAAGTCCGTTTAGGGACTATAAGACATGTCAATGTCGGGACTATAGTGAAACGATATGTCCTCGAAAGGACTATGGTGAATTATTATGTTCGCCAAGGAACTTTAATAAAATAAAATGTTTACAAAAGATTTTTAATGTAATAACATGTTTACAAAAAGATTTTATTGAAATAATATATCCCTGAAAGGACTATTTTAAAATATGATGTCTATGAAAGGACTATATTGGAAATACCAAGTCCACTGAGGGACCAATTTAAAATAGTGTATCCATAAAGGGGATTTTAATAAAATCACACGTCCATGAAATGACTATATTGGAATAGCATGCCCAACGAGGGACTTTATTGGAATATAGTGTCCTCGAAGGAACTACGATGGACAAACGTATATACAAAGTCTTATTTAGAAGAGGTAAGTCTACAAGGAATATGATGAAATAATATGTCCACAACGGACTATGATAATCAAATGCCCACACAGGGATTAAAAGGGAAAAAAACGAAATATGATGGAAGAAGGGTTTTCTAATGTCTTCCTTGCTTCATTCCGATTGTTTCTTTTCTTTGTTTGCCGTATGCTATAGCGATACTGAAGATCTTAGTGAATAAAGTAAACATTTGAATTCAGGATCCGTTGCAGAAATAGAATCCAAGGATTCAATGGTTAAAGAAATGACATGGATCATGGATTGGGTTTTTGACTGGTATAATCCAAGTCTGGAATTCTGAAACTCGGAGATAGGAAATAGGGATTAATAGCATCCACATGTATCATCTTCAGTATGGAAACCTCGGGGACCTTCTGGTATGAACTTCGAAGTCTGGTTAAGAGTTTCAAATAATGTTTGACTTTGGGAATAGGTCCATATAGGTCTTTCCTTCAACTGGTTGCACGCTCATCTTAGCCATGGTACGAAGCTTGGCATTTCTAGGCTTCGGATGTGGAGAATTTCCATCGACAGCTTCTGTGCTTGGCGACATATTCAAAATACATAAAATCGAAAGCAATGTTTACTTAATAGGGATGAGAGCATTCCTATGTTAAGTCTAGAATCAGAAAGTTCAAGGAATATGCTACTGTGTCATTTGAGATTAATCACTAAAGGCTAGTGTTTAATTCACTCAAACGTTGGCTCTGATACCTGTCACACCCCGATATTTCCACGAATTACCGGTGGGCCCGGTGGGGAGTATCGTGACGTAGTTGATATCATCATAGACAATTAATCACAGTTTAATGCACAGCGGAAGTCTAAAATAATAATACAAACCGAAGTTGAAAGTATAATAAAATATTATACAAACGGTCGATAATGGATCCGCAGACGGATCTAAAACAAAAGGTAAATATTGTTCAACAGACTTAAAGTATTAAGAGCTTGCAAGACTCTTTAACTAATACTCAGGAGCTTCCAGCCCATTTCGTGTAGTACCTGCACTTAATCTTTTTTGAAAAATACGTCAGTTTACACTGGTAAATACAATTAACTGACTCTTTTGAAAATTGTTTATAAAATTGGTTTGGATGCACAAGGCATAAAAACATTTATAACTTGGGACAATTATTTTAAAATAATCTTGTATACAGATTTATATGTTTGTCGTACGTTCGGAGTCCGGGTTAGAAGTGTTGGGTTAAGATTAATAGACACACCTCTAGTATAAGCACATAAGAAGTTTCCTCACGAGTGAGATACCGTTTTACATACACAACTGCCAGGTGTATGCCTACACCCCGTGCTTAAGTCGTGGCCATTTCAAATGAATGAGTCGAGGATATCCAGGACACGGTCATATTAACCCCCAAATGCTTAGATCATACAAAACAGATTGAAACGGGTTATCTCTATGATTTAACCACTAATCGATTAAATATTCAATACCCGACCAAGCGGTAATAATTTACCGTATCCTAAGCCCATATAAGGGAAAATAAGTTAAAAATATTTACCTGAGCTAAAATGTAAATTAAACTCAGCCGTATATTCTAATCAGCAAGTGCAGATAGCTTTTACTGTGCCCCTATTCTGGAACAAAGGTTTTAATAACCTATTAGACTCCCCACCGGGCCCACCGGTAATTCGTGGAAATATCGGGGTGTGACATATTGTTTCCGCATGCTTATCTTTATAGGCATTTAGACAGGATTGTTTTCCATTTTTAAGTTTTTTGGTTTCAATTTGAGCCAGTTACCGTATTCTTTGATATTTTTCACCACCCTACAGAAGCGGCAACGTACCGCAAAGTCGATCATTCATTTTTCTAGTTTTGGATTTTTTATATTTTTTTATCGATATAAAAACGTATCGATATCGTTCTAGACATATGTCGATTTTATTTATTTGGTTGTTTCTTTCGGTTGTTGTACCGAGTGTCGGTGTTGTACCGATACTACAACAAACCCATACCGATCAAAATTGAATTCACGCTGCTTCACATTGCGCAAGGAATCCCACTAGTTAAGATACAATGACAAATAACTAAAACTCTATATTCCATCCGACCATTATTTGAGTCCTCATAGCACAATACATGTCTTATATATTGTAATAACTCAAATGCAACAATACAATCCCTTGCCCGATATACAGTTCATCAAATTATTAAGTTCACATGAATCTTAAATAACACCATAAGAACTTATCCTATCGTTAATGAGGCTTTATACTCTTAATGATGTTTTAAAAAAGGATCACCCAATATAATCCGACTTAGGGTTTCAAGAAAACGTGTAAAATGGAACCTGACCTTGTATGATATATGACTTCTGTTAAATATATGTTATTTTCATTATTATGTTCGAGGGTCTAGAAAGTGGAAGAAGACTATTTACACGGTATTTGAGTCTGTATTATGGAGTCTATGGAGAAACCGAAGTGTTCGGTCAGAAACAAGTTAGGCCAGAAAATGTGTGGTGGAAGAAGTGATAGCTATGAGATACCTTTGGCTGAGAAATCGGTCAAAATGTTATGCGCTAGAGTGGGATAAATGGCGGGTGCTTGATTTATCTTGTATGGGAACTGTATGTTTTTTTGTGGTGTGTTGTTGATGTATCGAATGTTGTGGGTTAACTCTATGTTAACTTATTGTACTTTGAATGAAAATTTAGTTGGTCGTTTAAGAAGAAGTGTATATATTTTTTATTTTTTGTGTGTATATATTGTTTTAATAATTTGATTGTGATATATAAAAAATGAGAAAACAAGATAAAGTAGAAAACGATAATAACGCATGTCATTGTTATTGAAGGATGTTAATATTCACACACCTCTCTCCTCTATCACTTTCTATATATACATAGATACATATAGTGAGAGATAGAGTGAAAAGGATTTTTTTTGAAAGGAAAACTTCATTAACACGGCAACCCGAAAACCGAGCACCAAACAAAACAATCTACATATTTACAAACTTACACCAATCTTCCCACGAAACCTCTCTATACTTAGACCTATTTTTGAACCATAGATACCCTAACGACCTAATATCGCTGAAAGCGTCATCGACCGAGGGAACCTTTCCCGAAAAAATGAACTCGTTCCTTACCTTCCAAACCTTCCAACAGACAATGAGAACCAACCCCTGATAAGCCACCTTTCCTTTACCTTGGAGGCCGCAGAACTGATGAGCTTCCATAATGTCCCGAAAGGAGAAGGCCATCAGAAAAGGAGTCAGGCTCCAGCTGCATATTTTGGACCAAAGATTTGAAACAAAATTGCAAGCAGAGAAGAGGTGGTCCACCGTTTCATCAGTCGAATCGCAAAGCGGGCAAAACGTTGACGGGATAGGAATATTTCTCTTCCGGAGCTCCACTCTAGTAGGTAACTTCCCCATCTCAGCCTGCCAAGCAAACAAATTGCATTTAAGGGGAACCCATCTACACCAATCCCAAACGAATCTGGAACTAAAATCCGAATTGCTATCCATCAACCTCTTTATAGATCCAACACTAAACTCACCGAGCTCGTCCCCCAGCCACTTCCAAGTATCCCTTTTGTTGCACAAAAATGTATCACGGAGAAGATGACACAGACCTGCCCATTCCGCCATCTCATCATTATTACTAGGGGCCGACCTCCAGTTCCAACGAGCTTCCGGATTAGAAACCGGCCTAACAATCCGATCACTAACTTTACACTTCTTCTCGAGTTCCAGCCGGAATAAATTGGGGAAACTACACTTCAAAGGATTGGCTTTCAACCAAGGATCAAGCCAAAAACGAACATCTTTCCCGCCGCCTACCTGCCCTTTCATAAGATCCCAAATCCTAACCGAACCAACAATCGAAGCAGCCGCCAGCTTAGCAATGGTACCCCAAACCCCTCCCAACGAAGCACGACGAGGAAAAAAGTTCCAATCGTTCCGGCTAGAGTGAATAGACGTAACAACCTTAACCCACAAGCTTTCTTTTTCCGACTTAAACCTCCATATCCACTTCAGAAGAAGAGCACGATTAATCGAGCCTAACCTCCTTAAACCCAAACAACCAGCTTCAATCAGAGAGGCCACCCTCTCCCACGCGACCCAATGCGTCTTTTTAACAGAATCGTTGCCGCCCCATAAAAATTTTCGGATTAAAGACTCCAGCTTCTTCAATTCCCCAGCCGGGGCCTTATACAAAGCAAAAAAGTAACACGACAGACTCTCGAGGACGGATTTAATAAGAGTGAGCCTCCCACCTATGGAAAGAACCGAGGCCTTCCAAAGAGAGAACCTGGATTCAAACACCTCAAAAACCTGCCTCCAACTAGCCAGTCGGTTCATGTTGACCCCGACGGTTAAACCTAGATAGTTGAATGGAAGTTGATCTGCTTTGCATCCCAAACTGTTAGCCACGGCTTCGACTTCCGTGACAGGCACCCCTAACCCCATTAACGAAGATTTCTCTAAGTTTATCTTCAAGCCAGAGCAGACGTGAAAGCACCTTAAAATTCTTACAACGTTGACAATGATGTCAGAAGACCATTCCCCGATAACAACCGCATCATCGGCAAAAAAAAGATGAGAGACCCGAGGCCCATTATCCGGAAGACCAATACCCGAAAAGAACCCCAAGTCGACGGCTTTGTCCAGACAGCAAGACAACAATTCCATAACGACCAAAAAACAGAAAAGGGGACAGGGGATCGCCCTATCTCATGCCTTTTTGACACGTGAAATCGAACGTCGGAGCAACGTTCACTAAAACCGAGGCACGAGCCGAAGATAAC
This sequence comes from Helianthus tuberosus, assembly GCA_030545235.1. Lineage (NCBI taxonomy): Eukaryota > Viridiplantae > Streptophyta > Magnoliopsida > Asterales > Asteraceae > Helianthus > Helianthus tuberosus. Next base: position 3,948,259 of record CM060436.1, on the reverse strand, counting down.
ACCCCTTGGACCCAACGACACCACAGCGGCGGAAATCCCATTTGAAGCAACGCCATCTCAACAAAACCCCAATTGACGATGTCGTAAGCTTTCTCGAAATCGAGTTTGAAGATAAACGCTTTTCTCTTACTCTTCTTGATCCAATTAGTGACCTCGTTCAGAACCATGGGACCGTCTAAAATAAATTTTCCTTTCAGAAAAGCGGATTGAGACTCGGAAATAACCGAACCGAGGACAAACTTCAAACGATTAGCCAGAACTTTAGATATCACCTTGTTTATGGCCCCAACTAAACTGATTGGCCTATATTCGTTCAGACTAAGAGGATCCTTATTTTTAGGGATAAGGGCAATGAAGGAAGAAGCACATCCCCTGTTAATCGAACTAGAGCTATGGAAATCATTCAGAATCTGAAAAAAAAAATCACTTTCAAACAACTCCCAAAAATGCTTTAGGAACTTAAAATTCAGATCATCTGGACCGGGAGCTCGATCTTCCCCGCAATCGAAAATAGCGCTTCTCAACTCTTGCAAAGAGAACAGAGCTATGAGGCAAGAGGCATCGGAGTCGCTGAGCTTCTTAACTTTATCGCAAGTCATCCTGGGCTGGATAGGGCACTCCTCCCTGAACCTCTCTCTGAAAAAGAGAAAAACCTGTTTCTTTATTAATGATGGTTTGGAGCACCAAGAACCGTTCACATGGAGGCCGTGAATCTTGTTGGATGCCTTCCTACAATTGATCATGGCGTGGAAGAACTTCGAATTCTCGTCACCGTCCTTAGCCCATCTCACCCGCGATCTCTGCCTTAGATCTTTAGACTTATTCTCCTCAAACTCCCTAATCACTTTTATATTTTCCGACAAAATCCACTCCTCTTCTTCCCCTAAATCCCTTTCTTCCATCAAACGTTCCAGATCCTCTAACTCCAACCTAGCTTTGTTAACCTCCTCCCCTTCTGTTTTAAGAGCCTTATCCCGCCAATCCTTAAGACGACTCCTGATATGTTCGAATTTTTTCAACAGCCTAAGATCCGCTGGACCCTCCCAACAAAACGAGTTTACCGCCACCTTAACCGTATCATCGTATCCTGGCCTACCGAACCAAGAGTTGAACACTCTGAAAGGCTTAAGGCCAAAATTAGATTCCTTAGTGATAAGAATAAGGGGACAATGATCGGAAAGGAGATTCGGAAAAGCCCGAAGCCAGGCCTCCGGCCATTGCCCAAAAAAACCAGGGCAAACGAGAACTCTATCGATTTTGCTCATTTTCTGCCCGTTGTCAGACCGTCTGGTGAACTTTCTATCAATCATACTGTACTCCAAAAGCCCCGAATCAAAAATAATTTCATTAAAATTGCTGGCACATGAGGGCTTAAACATCTTGTTTCTTCTTTCTTCAGGAAAACGAACAGCGTTAAAATCCCCGTGAAAAACCCACATACCATCCTGCCTACTAATCTCCTCCTTTAACAGACCCCATAACATAAGTTTAGCCGGAATGTCCTGAGGAGCATAAATATTAGCGATATTCAGCCTAGCTCCGCTACCTTTGAGCCTTCCTTTGCAAATTAAAAAGTTCATGTTCTTGATTGTATCATCACATACAAAAGCCGAGTCATCCCAAATCGAAACTATAAAACCAGACAGGCCGGACGAACCCACCCAATCCATGCTAAAACCTCTACCGCCCCATAACCCAGACCAATCAACACCATCCAGCATTTGCAACTTTGATTCTTGAAGAGCGACAAACGAAATCCCATTCTTCACCTTAATATTCTTCACCCACCTAGCCTTTTCTCCCCCACCAAAACCTCTCAAATTCAAAGTCATAAAATTCATGGAATAACTACATTAATACCTGATCCCAAGATTGTTTTCTTCACCAACTCAGTACAGTCTTGCACTTCCATTCCCAACTGAACTCCCAGATCGATGGTAGCACTCACCTCCTTATCGATGCCGGAAGAAACATCGTCGTCATCAACCGCCACAGAATGGGACGCCGACTGATCCGACGAGGGGAACGGAACCCCACCCTCCGAAGGAGCTTTAGAATTTAGGTAAAAAAAAACCCCTGTCAAATGATCCTGGTTGTCTTTAGAATGAACGTTACCCGATGGAGCATCCAAGTTAATATCGTTAATGTGGGCCTGATCCACATACTGGTCCAGTAATCGATTAAGAGAAAATGGGTCAGAGCAATCCATCTGGGCTCTATTTCTCTTACTGGGCCTTAACGAGGCACTAGAGCCCGAATTAAAAGAATCATCATTCCCCATCGAAGAAGAGTGGGCCCTCCTGTTAATCTTCCTGCGGCGCTTCGTTTTCCCCCCAGATCTAAAGTGAAAGATGCCAGAATTCCCTTTTCCACCTACCTTGGAACTTGACTCCCCAACAATCTTTGAATGATGCACAAAAGGCGGCTCAACATCATTATTCCTTGCTTCCCCAGGAGACTCGGGCACCGAACCACCACCTCTGACACCCTCAAGGTTGGAAATCCCAATCGATGGCTCCTCGTCTACTCCGGTACTCACGTCCGCCTGCTTAACCACCGACGAGGACATTAACGGTGACTCTGGGCTAGCCGACACCGCTAACTCTCTTTCCAAGCAGTCCGGAACCCAGACAACCTGTTCCTCTTCAACCCAGACCCTGAATTGCCTATCCTTCCACCTCAAAGTGACACACTCCTGAATCCTCTTGAACTCCCCTACCAAATTTCCTACCCGAAAAACCGAAAGGTCCTGGTCCTCCTCCAACTGATCCGGCACATGGAGCACCTTACTGAAAAGCACCCCCACACTATTCAAAACCACCGGGCAGATGAGATGAAGCGGAATCCCTATGATTTGCAGCCAAGCAACCCTTTCCGACGAAAGGGTTTGACCATCCCATAAGACAAGCTTAGAAAACCACGGTCCCCAGATCGTATTGGCCTCTAAGAACAACGTAGCAGAATCTACATCTTCAAAAGAGATCATAATTGACAAACCTCCCAAATAACAAAGCTTCGAATAACGAGTCCCGGCAATCCTGAGAAGCCGGTCAAAATCAACCAGAGTTTCAAGGTCAACCGTCCTTCCCACAACCGCCCTTCCAAACAACCCAGCAAACGCCGACGTCCTATCCGGCACCACCGTCATCTTCTCCGGTAGATATTTTAAAAAACATTATTAAAATAATGTCTCCGGAGATGTTAAGAAATTATAGGTGTGAGAATAGAATTAGCATTATTAAAAAGGGTAGTTAGATATTTTTTTATATAGCACCTTTTGAAATAATGACTAAAAGAATGAAGTGATTGAGATAGTATTTGAAGCAATCAATCTAAAAATATATGGCCTGGTCTATTCGCACACATCCTTAGTCTATTTAAACACCTCAAAGCGCCGCGCTATGGCCAAAGCTGGGCGCTTTGGTGTAAAGTCAACCGACAAGGACTGACGCGGTCATACCTTGTCTGTTGCTTTACATCAAAGCGCCCCGCTATGGCCAAAGCTGGGCGCTTTGAAGTTTTTTTTTTTTTTTTTTTTACATTTTTAAATTTTCGGGCAAAGCGCCCCTCTTAGGTCAAAGCGCAGCGCTTAGGGCCTTTTTTAAATTTTTTAATATTGTTTTTAATTCACAAACGCGTCGATAATAGTATAAATTTTACGCTTTTTCCATTATACATCATTTTTTAATATATATGGACTATACTGCAAGTTCCGGATCAAATCGGTTACGTGTGATGTCGTATTCCATTATATCGTATCATTTTGGTTTGAAAGCACAAGTACTCCTATGAGTAGTGTTATGTGTATCAGCCGCCTACCGTACATGTACATGACGTATTTTTTTTATTAATTGTAGTATTATGGTGTATATTGTTTGGGAACCACACCAAGCAAGTTAAAACCATCATTTTGCAAGTCCTATCACTTGTCCTCTTTTTTGTCGAAGGGGCATGGTTCCAACAAAAGAAATGACAACACTTTTGACTTGGTGAACCACCTCCACACTCCATAGAACCACCTCCACACTCCATATGCAAAGACCTACTCTACATGTTTAGACTCCTAAGACTAGAAATAGTATTTTTGCATACCTTTTTACTCTTTCTTACTGTCAAAAGTAAGAGGATCAAAATAGTTCAAATATAAAAAATAAAAAAAAAAAAAAAAAAATTACAAAAGTATTAATTTCAAACTCAATAAAAAAATGATTTTGAAACTTGTTACTTTATTCTGTTGTAATACGATTTTGAAACTTTATTATGTAAAAATAAGTTCATAAATCTCTTTAAATCCATATTTGATTATTTTCAAAGATCAAATGGCGTGCAACGGCAAGAAATCGATTCCAACGGTAACATAATCAAGACTTTAAATCCATATTTCGGGTTGGAACTGATGTTTTTAATTCACAAACGCGTCGATAATAATCTAAATTTTACGCTTTTTCCATTATACATCATTTTTTAATATATATGGACTATACTGCAAGTTCCGGATCAAATCGGTTACGTGTGATGTCGTATTCCATTATATCGTATCATTTTGTTTTGAAAGCACAAGTACGATATAATGGAATACGACATCACACGTAACCGATTTGATCCTGAACTTGCAGTATAGTCCATATATATTAAAAAATGATGTATAATGGAAAAATCGTAAAATTTATACTATTATCGACGTAAAGCAACAGACAAAAAAAAAAAAAAAAAAAAAAAAACTTCAAAGCGCCCAGCTTTGGCCATAGCGGGGCGCTTTGATGTAAAGCAACAGACAAGGTCTGACCGCGTCAGTCCTTGTCGGTTGACTTTACACCAAAGCGCCCAGCTTTGGCCATAGCGCGGCGCTTTGGGGTGTGAAAATAATTTTTCTCCGTGTGTAAATAGCATGACCCAAATATATTTAAGACACACGAAACCATATGAGCCATGATGGAGATTGAATGAAAAGACTGAACGTTGGCTAAAGAAGGAATCCCATGATTGACATTAGTTTTTAACTTTTTATATTTTGTTTCTTAACATCTGGAGACATTATGAGCCAAAACGACTGATATATTTTTTGAATTGCAATTTTAGGAGTATGATTAGATCATTAGCGGAATTATTCGATCATATTTATCTTCACTAGGCATTAGGCCTATACACCAATTCAGGAGGAAACCCAACAAATATGGGAACCAATTTAGGAGAAAACCGCATTTTGGGAATCGAACCCAGGACCTATTGGTCTCAAAGCATTATCTCACCCTTAAGATGACACTAGGCTATAAAGTCATGGGCAAAAACGACTGATATGAGTAACCTATAAACTTTTGTAAACTGGGGGGGGGGGGCATGGGTGGATCTTAATAGGGCTCTGGCAGGGCCACGGCCCGGGCAAGTTTTTCGGCCGTAGTGCTAATTTTCCGCATTTCGATCGAAATTTTTTATATATACTATGTTTGGCCCGGGCTTGTCCGGGCTTTTTTTAGTACCTGTGTCTTTCGGCCCTGACACGTTTAACGGACAAGATCCGCCACTGGGGGTTGTTTGACCAAGTAGTTGATCAAACTTATCGTGTGAGGTTATGCACTACTGTTCTAGTAAACAGCCTGGATCAAAGGATGGAAAAAAAGTGCTTGGTGTTCTTCAATAGGAAGGTTTTAACAATTACTATGACGGTCAAGACCATCAAAGAAGATTTGTTTTTATGGATAAAAGAAAAACTTCAATTCCTTTCATAATTTAAACTGATTTTTGGGACTCCGGTTTCTTACTGATTCTTGTTTCTATATATGATATAGAAACAATGAAGAAAAACCATGATTACATGAATTCCATAACAAAATTTACAAATTCGGCATAAAGAACTTTGTTTTTGTTTGGTGTGGGTTATAGGCAGGAGAACTAAACTGATGAACTCGGATACGGATTGTACATCCTATATCTATACTATATAATAAAAGAAACCAATAAGAGGACACATGTTATTAATTGAAGCCATCTATTTTTTAGTTTTTTTTTTCTCTCTATCCTACTTAATTATAGATAATTAGTATTAATTAAAAGATAATTAATTAAATTAATACAACAAATTTAAAATGATCAAGAAAGTTGTAACTAATATCAATATGAAATTTAATTTGTATTAAAATGATCAAGAAAGTTTATCTCATAGTTATTTATTAAAATTAAAAGTCCATAAATACGTATTAATAAAGAAAGTTAGTAATTAAAATCTATATCTATACTATATAATAAAAGAAACCCATTTTTGGGACACTTGTCATCATATTAGGCCATGTATCTTATAGATAATTATTATTTACTTTAATTTCTTCTAATTAATTATAGATAACCCTCCTATTAAATATTATTTAGTTTAATCTCTTATAAATAATTATTATTTAGTTTAATTTTAATTTAATCTCTTCTAGAAAAAAATTCATAATTATTTATTAACGAAACATTCGATAACTTTTAAAATTTCGTTTGATGAAAAGGGAACACACTCAAATATCTCATTTATTTATCATGGGGATTTTAATTATTGTATATTAGTTTATATTAAGAAATTGTGCATATAGTTAGGTTCTATATTTGTTTTGTCATATTATTATTATTATATTAAATTAAATATATAACTTCATTGTTCGTACTTAGGTCCTTAATTTGCTTGTCATATTATTATAACTAAATATATAACTTGATTGTTATTACTAACCACCTATAGTGTTCGTTTATTTTTGGAAAATTAGGGATTAAATTCAAAATTTTGATAAATTACAGGGATCATTCATATACTTTACTCAACATATTATTTTCATAATTTATTACTTTTTAACTTTAAATATATATAAAACAAAATGTTGCAATACTTCACTAAAATCAAGCTAAAAATCTAATACTTATGTGAATATTTTTTGGATTCAAATTATTTTCGGTAATGTGCGAATTATAATTGTAACTTTCTATTCCTCATTAAATATAATGTAATACGTAAATACAATAATAAGTATTAGATAATATAATATATTTATTTTTGAATTATTTTCAATGACAATTTAATTACATGTTTCTTTGATGAATTTTATAATAGTAACATACATTCTCTTTATATTAACTCATTTATGTCAATTTAGTATATAAATGTCCCCATCTTTGGTTTGCATTTACAAGAAACATTTATTATATAGTTTAAATTGTTCAACCCGTGTAACACACGGGGAACTAACCTAGTATGATATAAAATAATAACGTATTTGATAATAGAACAATTCATATATGTTATAAAGTTATTTTAAAATATGATTAAAATTAAAAGGCCTATGAGATAATAACTACATGTAATTAAATATATGCATTGCCTTAATTATATTTCACATATAAAAAATTGAAATATGTTTATTTGTAGATTTTAAAATTATTTATACTGAAATTAACAAAAGATGTACACTAAATATAAATTAATATAATGTAAATGATTTATTTATTTAACTAAAGTAGTTAAGGGTATAACCTATTTCATAAATGTTTATAAGGAGTAAACAAAAACATTAATCAATTATTATTGGTTCTATATAAAATTAAATTTACTCAACCCGTACAATACACGAGGTTTTTAAAGATATAATTTTGTTATTATTTAATACATAAAATTACATTTATTCAACCTATGTCATAAACAAGATTTTTAAACATGTATTTTTTATGATTTGGTATATAAAATTACATTTATTCAACCCGTGTAATAAACGAGGTTCTTAAAAATATATTTTTTATTATTTGGTATATAAAATTACATTTATTCAATCCGTGTATTACACGGGGTTCTAACCTAGTTTGTTATAAAAAAAACATTAAAAACCTAACCGATACACCTTAACTGTCTGTGACGAAACAAAATCCGTGAAATCCTTTCATCTAAACTATTAAACAAGTTGATGGGTTGTGTTCAAACTATAAACAGTTACTTAGACCATGTGTAATGGTTAGTGAAGATAATGCACCTACCTTGGGCATGATCTGTCATGTGACGGTCCAGTTAGCATTAAGGCATTATAGGGCATTTGTTTAAAATGGATGTAGTGGTATAATGCCCAATAATGCCCCATCCAATGATTATCCAATTATTATTTTTTTGTTTTTTTTTAAATTAAAACTAATGATATTTCATTAAATAAATAAAAATTACATAAATAATAAAACACAAACAAATAATACTACTCGTCTTAATTTTCGTCTTCGCTTTCGCCATAATCGTCATCTCCGTCTTCCTCGTCATCTCCGTCTTCCTCGTCATCAACTTCTTCTTTACCCTCGTTTGGAATATACCGAACCGACCATGCGTGTTGGACCAAATCAACTACTAACGCGGAATGTGCGGCTTCAGATCACATTTCATGTGCATTTTCACTCTTTCTTCCATTGTTGCTTGCGGATATTCCTGGACAGCTTCCGGTACATAGTTTTGGCATATTGTTTTTCCTTCGTCTTTAAATATCATATTATGCATGATTATATAAGCATACAGAGCATCTCTCATTTTTTCTTTGGTCCATGCACGACAAGGTTTTCTCAAATAATGCCATCGTTGTTGAAGAACCCAAAACATCTCTTAATGTCCTTCCGCGAAGACTCTTGAACATTTTTAAAGTGAGCTCTTTTTTCATCGTGCGGGTCCCTAAACGTCTTCACGATAATAGAATACCTAGGATAAATTCCATCGCATAAATAGTATCCATGCGGGTAGTAGTTTCCGTTTGCATAAAAAAGATGCTTTTGCAGCTCTACCAGAAATGAAGTCCTCTACCAATGGAGATTGTTCGAAAACGTTTATATCATTGCATGACCTCGCGACACCAAAGTAAGCCGACCAAACCCAAAGGTCCAGTGAGGCAACTGCTTGAAGAATAACTGATGGTCCGTCTTGGTCACCTCGTGTGTATTGACCTCCTCATGCGGTTGGACAATTATACCACTGCCAATTGTGATGATCCAAGCTCTCGATCATGCCCGGTAAACCATGTTGATTAGAATGGACCTCGTAAATTTGTTGAAGATCGTACCATGTAGGATTTCTCAGATAACGGCATCGTACAAATTTATTGTACCTTTAAAAGACAAACACATATAACTTTAAGCTAACTAAAAAATATGAATGCATGTAATGTTTATAGTATTGTAGTGTACCATGACAAAAATGCTCCAACGTATCGCGCATTGTTTTCTCGGCAATTTTTAAATACTCGTCGTAGGTGTCGGTCGTGCTACCATACGCAAGGATTCGTAGCGCTGAAGTACACTTTTGAATACCGGTAAGTCCAAGTGTCCCTCTCACATCCGCTTTTTGTTTAAATAATCAAACTTGTTTCCAAGTCTCCAGCAATGCGTAGAAATAAACGTTTACTCATTCGGAAACGACGCCTAAAAACGTTTGGGTTTGGGTAAATAGGCGCTTCATCGAAGTAATCTTTCATCAATCGATCGTTTGCCGAACGTCGATCTCGTTCAATATATTCTCTTGGCAAGATTTCATGCTGAAGCCAACTATAATGATTCATATACTGCGCCACGAGTTCGTACGCACTCGTAACCGCCTCTTGCTCGACCTCCTCATCGGTCTACTCATCCTTATTGGCTAAAAACTCTTTGTAATAAAATTTGGCAACGGACGACGAGGACGTTGGGGAATCCATTTTTTTTATATAAAGTGGTGTGTAGTTTGAGTTTGTTATTGAAGGTTTTGGTTTATGGTTTGTAGAAAATGGAGTGTAAGAGTTTATATATATATATATATATGTGTGTGTGTGTGTGTGTGTGTGTGTGAAATAAAAAAATAGCCGTTACTTTTGACCGTTGCCAACGATCTGATTGGCCAAAAGTTTTTCCATCTAGCGTTTTATTTAGCACGTGCATTTAATTAAAAAAAATATATTAAAAAAAAACCTGATGTGGCTTGGCCACGCCAGCCAAGCCACGCCCACCATACCCAATACAAAATGGGTTTATGAATTGAGTTTTCAAGTTTCCACGTGTCAACCCATGCCCCAAACCCCCGCCCCACCATACCCCACGGTCTTAATAAACAACTTACATGAAAACCGTAAAAGAGTTAAACATGAAATCACTAAATGACTTATATGATATGCATGCATAAACTATATGATATCAAATGTGCCAGGTTAATTAAGTAGCGGATAACATGTATGGATATCGTAAAACACTCATATCAAATGTGCCAGGTTAATTAAGCAGCGGATGACATGTATGGATATCGTAAAATACTCTACATAATATTAAAACTTAATACTCTTAATTCGTCTTTCCACTTGAATCAACAAAAAATACTCCTATCTTAGCAGAAAATGGTTCAACACAAGATATATGTATTCTTATCTGATTCGTCACTATTATTTGAAGTTCCTCTACTAAAAATTTTCAAGATTTAAATAGAATCTATACCTTATAATAAAACAAAACAATCTTAGGCCACATGGCATCTTCTTAACCATGTGGCTGACACGTGGCTTTGTATTGTTTCCCCAAATTTCCTTTTGAGCGGCAATTGAATAGACTCCCAATTCTGTCTTCCGCTCTTTCTTCTCACAGAATATTCAATTAAACAACTTTCTCTCACTACGTTCTATAATTTCGTTCTTTCCATAATAAAAAAATCCTTTCCTTTGTCTCTCCTCTTTCAAATAAAAAACCCTAAATCTATTGCAGCCACCACAGTGATGAAGATGATGAATACGCGTGTGTGTTGTTGATTATTGGTTTTGTTCGAACCGTGAACTAAATCCTGCATTATTTGTATTTTTCTCTGCTAATAGGTTACCCTTTGGGTATCGTTTTTTTTCGTTCGGTCTTTGTGGTGTTCGGTGGGTTATAATAGAGATGGCGGCTAGGGTTTGTCATGGTGGTGTCGGCAGGGGAGAGGATGTTTGGTGTTTTGACGAAGATTAATCTTATGGACAAGGGGACTGGTGCAGTTTATGTAAGCAGGGTTTTGAGTTTTAGTTTTGTCATAATTTTCATAAGAACCCTTATATAATCAACTTTTAATAATGTACTAATTTTGCAATGTTATGCAGACACACATCTTGATAGAGCAGATGGAAGAGCTTCACTTCAAGGTAAAATCCACAAATCAAGTTTAGGCTCTATGTTTGCCCATTTGTATTACAATAAAGTAATTAACACGATTAACCAATTTTCATTTTTAAGAATTTTAAAAGTAGTGCTCCTTATGAGGATGATAAGATATCACTATGCATTTTTATATTTATGCTTGCATATTTTCAATGCATTACCAAATATTAATTGTGACGATCACATTATTTGATGCCAAAATAATTAAAAAGTACTGAATTGGATCACCTGTTTGTATAACCATTTATAAGTAAAGTTTGACAATAAAACTTGATGAATATTTTTTTGGCTATTTATTGGTGCAGGGTATAAAGGCTTTTTTGTTTACTCGAATCCGGTGGTTTGTTTACTAGGTATTCACTTTTCTAATGTTGTCAAAGAATCAATACCAAATTAACATCATACTCATAAACTGTATTTCTTTGCTATTATTTTAGGTGCCTCATCTCGACTCATTTAACAAACAAATCCTTGATAGGTTCATTAATCAAAAGTGTTTACACGAATCAACCTTTTTGTTTACATGTGGATTTGACCATCGTTGTTTTTAGTAGAACCATTGAAACAACGACTCTTCCTTCCACGACACACAATACTTGAATAAAGTCATCGCATCCTACAACGTCTCTAATGAAACAAACCAAAAAGACAATTACAACATTGACCAGGTACATAATGAATTTCCTTAGATCACTCTGCTTGATTTTGTTGATATATCAAAACGGGTCGTTTTGACCAATTTACGTATGAGTGTGCAATTGGCAACCAAATTTGGTATAAAATCGTTGGTAGACTGTGAAGTTAGTGTGTAGTTTTTCAAATAGTATCCATTGTAATCATCATTTTTGTGATGTGTATGATGTATCAAATAGTGTAGGATGTGTTTTTCACTTGTGTGATGTAGAATGCTTAACCCTGTTGTGCTGCAATTAATCTTGGGTTCACACTGGGTGATTTTAGAAAATCTGGAAACTAATTTTGTAGCTATTTATTGTGCTTTAGACGGAAATTGGGGAGAAAATGCAATGGTTTTTGTAGATTTGGTTTGTGGTTCTTAATGCGTTTCAGTTAACATTATATACATTGTTGGGCCGGGCTGGTTTGTTAACAGGTCAAAATGAGTTGGTGTGATTTTTGATTGGTTTAGCTTAAAAACAAGACAGGTCTGGTTTGGTATTCTTATGATACCCTTTGGTCAAACTTTTTTTTTTTTTTTTATAAATATTTAGTGTGCCAAATAGCCAGACCCAAAATTCTTTTTAGTTTTTCTTTTCCGTTTGACTCTTTGGAGATAAAATTTAACCTAGATCGACCCGTTTGACAGTAAATTGGTCAAAATTGCCATCTTTATTACTTTCGAGGGTGAACACATTTGAACCGTCTACAACCACTCGGTCTAGAGTATTATGTTGATAAAGTTGTACTTGCTTCATTTGTAGGAGTTGACGATACTAGCTGAAGAAATCAAGAGCATGCTTTGGCGGGTAAAAAAAAACTAATTGCGTTGCTTTTGTAACTTCGTTTGATACATTACGTACCCGCGGGTAGAGGGATAGATTTCGTTACTTGAACGTTTATTTCTTTCAAATGATTATTTCAACAATTTTAAATTATATATTTGTGTGTTAGTCCACCCGCGAAATTCGCGGGATCTTAGACTAGTATATATAATAAATCAACTGTATAATAAAAATATTGCCACGTGCACTAAGGGCTTGTTTGGCTAAGCTTTTCAAAACAACTTATTTGCTTTTCTGAAAAACAAATAAGTCAATAAGCTGTTTTGAAAAGCTTTAAAATGGAGCTTTTCAAAATGACTTATTTGCTTATTTGCTTTTCAGAAAGCAAATAAGTCATTTTGAAAAGCTCAGTCAAACAGCCCCTAAGCTAATTAAGTAAAAGCTCTCTGCTTGCATTTGAAGAACATTGATTAAATTTTAAAATAATTAACTACCCAAAATATTAAATCTGAAATTGTCTTTTGAAAACACGTGAACAGAATATAAAAATTAACACTTGATACATCTGACTGTAATGAAACCACGTAACGCCTTCCCTTCGTCAATTTGGTGTGTGTACCATTTTTTATCAATTAAAAAGTATTTTATTTTAAGCATATAGAATGAGCCTCAAAAATCTGTGGTCTGGCAGAGAATTTTATATAATTCAGGCAGTGAAGTTTATAGTAAGATAATTAATAAGTTTAAATGAAGTATAAAACAACACACTATCTTTCAGTTGGATACTTCATATCTTCTGGTGTGTTTATCATTCATTATCAATATAAATAGTTTATTTTACAAGTCAAGTATATGAATGAGCCTTAAAATGTGTGGTTTTGAGAGAATATTATATAATTTAGACAGTGAAGTTTATAGTAAAGATAAGTAATAAAGCATAAAAAATAAGAAAAGAAATAAAACTAACACACTAACTTGCAGTTGCATGTTCATATCTTGCAGTGTGTTTATCATTTATTATTACTATAAATATAAATATTATATTATATTTTAAAAGTCAAGCATATAGAATGAGCCTTGAAAATTAGTGGTTGAGAAACTTTTATAGAATTTAGACAGCGAAGGTAGGGCTGTAAACGAACTGAACGAACACGAACAAGGTCATGTTCGTGTTCGTTCGTTAAGGAAATTAACATGTTTGCGAACTGTTCACGAACGCATATCGAACATAAGTTTATGTTCGTGTTCGTTTGATAAGGAAATTCAATTGTTCACGAACAGTTCGTGAACACTGGTCTCGAACACAAACGAATGCAAGCAAATAAAAATGAACGCAAACAATCATTTTACTTGAAAATAAAAAAATGAAAATATTGTTATCATTAAACATTGGATATAAGTAGTTAAATGCAACCATCAAAATATCAAATGATAAATGAAAACACAAGAAGTTTACCACACCACCAAACGATGAATAAAGTTTAACTAGCTTGGACATAATTATCCCCAAAAATGTCTTAGAATGTCAAAATTTTAGCTAACTTAGAAAAAAATAGGGTTTTAAGTTTTCAATATGTTTAGATAAAAGGTTTATTATTTATTATTTTTTAATATAATCAAACGAACAAATTACCGAACGTTCACGAACGCAGTCGAACGAACGAGACCTATGTTCGTGTTCATTCGGTAAGCTAACCGAACGAAATATTTTGTTCGTGTTCGTTCGGTAAGCTAATCGAACGAACATAAACGAACTTCCCGCCGAACGGTTCACGAACTGTTCGCTGAACGTTCGGTTCGTTTACAGCCCTAAGTGAAGGTTAACACTTAATATGACTAAAGAAGTATATATATTTTTTTAACACACTATCTTGCAGTTGGATACTTCATAATCACATATGATCTTAATTGGTTGAAAGTTGAAACCAACAAGAGATTACAAGTACTTCCAATTTTTGTTCCACAAATACTAAAACTGCAAAAGTACATTTACTACCACTACAACTGCAACTGCAAGCTCCTGCGACTACAAGCATGAAAACTAAAGCTGGAAGAGAACTACTTTGACTATCTAAAGTTGGGGAAAAACACAAAATTGCATAAGATAAAAATAACAATATATTTATATTTATGTTCCATTTCGGTCATTAATTCTATATTTCTATATATGTTTTTTGTTTCATTTTCATCATTAAATATATGTTTTTAAGTAATGTTTATTCCATTAATTTTAGTCATAAAATGCAAATGTTTTCTTCGTCTTGAAATGGACCAAAAAGACTCAAAACAGTCAAACATGTCTAAATTAAAACAGCAACCCAAAATCATATACTTTTTATAACGAAAACAAACGTACCATTAAAATTTATCTCATACATAACACTATAGGAGGGTCCGGTACGCCTGGAGAGAATGAGATAAGGATAAACATTTCCTCTATTCGAGAAGACAGAGCCAGTGAACCGCCGAGAACCCAACTAAAAAAAAACTTGTAATAACTAAAATGGAACAAAATTAAGTATGATGATCAAAATGGAACACAGATGTGAATACGTTGCTACAGTAAACAAACAAACGTACACAGTAAAATCCCACTCATACTTGCTATAGAATATTAATGTAGTTTAATTTAATCAAAGGTTTTCAAGAAACCAAACAAGTCTTCCAAGATCCAAACTTTTGTTCATGAAATTCAAGTATTATCATCATCATCATTGTTATCACCTGGTGGAAGAGTGAACTCTTGAAAAGATGACATGTTTTGAAACTGTTGATGCTGCTGTTCTTGTGGTGGAGGTCGTTTTCGTTTCTTCTTCTCATAGCTAATTCCTCTAGCTTTTGATTGCAGATCTCGAACTTCTCGAAGATAAAGCCGTACTGCTCGAGCACCAAACGGGTTCATCTCCGGCTGCCCACCGTTTTCCTCATAAGCAGCCCGGAGACGCCCAATCAACGCATCCAAGCTGCCCCAGGCTTGCCGAAGCGGGCACGGGCAAGGACACGGTGGGTTCGGGTGCCCGTAGAACGGGCACACGGGCGTATGAACCTTAGTCTTGCCAAACTGATCAAGATACCGGAGAAACTCCAGCACGTTGGCGCCACTACACCGGGAAAGGGTGAGTGGCGGCCTGTGGTTTCTCAGGTACTGGCAAAAGGTGTTCCAGTCCCTGCGTTTCTGGTTCTCGTAGCGGCTGGGAGTGGCAGCCGCTTGAGAACCAGAAGACGAAACCGCTAAAAAATTAGGGTTTTGGTTCTTGTTGCTAGACGTTTCTACTTCTGGGTAAGGATCCATTGAAGGGTTTTAGACTTTTTGTTGAATCTGGTTGGTTTTCCTGATTTGGGTTGCAATTATTTGAAGATCTAATTCTCTAGCACATGATGCTTTTCTTTTTCTTTTTGTGGTTCTTGTTTTTTCTTGCTAGGGTTTCCTTTTTGAACAAAAGAATAGTGGGAAACTGCTATTTGTATGAGACTATTAGATGATTAATACATACATACGACCATGTGTTGATTGATGTTGAGGTGAGTGTGAGCTGCCTTTGATGGGATTTTGGAGGTTTTGAGTGAAAAGAACAGTGAGTTTTGCAAGATCTTGGGAAGATAAAACAAAGGTTGGGTTTGTGTTGTTGTGAATGTTTAAAGATTCACATTGGGTTTCCTAAAATAGGGCACACAAACTTCTATAAGACTATAATTTGGTAAAAATGAAACTCCTGAGGCTTTCTATTTATTACTTTTTTTTTGAATGGCTTCTATTTATTACTTGCTTGTACAGTTTGCTAGCAATCTTTTCCATCATGTTTAGCTTATCTAAAGGAGGAAAATGGTATTTTAAATATATGAACACATATAAAAGATTCATATAATGAAACGAGACGCCAACAAACTCATTATTTTGAACTTGTTAATACCATAAAATTATATAAAAAAAGATTACCATCACTATATCTTTTTTTAAATGTTCAGTTATAATATAACGTTTGATAAAGAGATACCGATCAGATGAAAAGTATTTACATGTAAATAAACTTGTTTAAACTAGATGTGTTATATACGTTAATTAATATACTTATAGTTTAAACTCAATATATATTTAAAAAAATAAAATTTAAAAGTGTGTTATGAGATAGTATAGGAAAAACAAGAAAAACTCCTCTCTTGGTTTTGTTAACGTGTTTAAAAAATAATTGATACAAAAATATATAGACGAGTATACATGATCTAAACTAATTAAACCTTGCACTTCTTACAATATTAAGTCTATTTATTAGTTTAGAATCTATATATACCTTTAAGTTTAGGTATAATAGAGGGATCCCCTCATGATACAACAAAGTGGTCAATTTCACTACAATAATAAAATTTAAATAAGGTTCAAAAAATAGAAAAAAAAAATGAATGCGTCAGTTATTAGGATAGTTATTAGGCCAGGCGGGGCGGTCCGTGATGGATCCCCCGTCACGCGTTATAAGGTCACGCACACCGCCTGCGCTACCGCTATCACGCGTTGAAAATCAAACGCGTTAAACCCATAACGCGTTGAAATTCAGAAAAACAACTGTTTGATTGTGACCGTTTGTGACCTTTGGGGGTAAAAATGAACGTTGGGGTTTTTTTTTTTTTGAATGTTTATATAAAATCTATTAAACCCAATCCATTTCATATCAAAATTTATCCAACTCACTTAAAAAAATCATACAATTCTCCATTTGATTTCAAAAATAATTTTACAAGAAACATGGAAGGTTCAAGCAAGAGAGGTGGGGGTTCGAAAAAAAGAGGTTCGGGTACGAAGAAAAATCCCGTAAGACCCAAGGTTCGAGCGAATCTTGGCGAGCCGACGCGCTTTAGGTTGCAAGATGAACCCGAGCAAGTCCCACCCTTTCAAACCCAACAAATCAACAATATCCACCCTTTCAATCGCAAACGTATCAAAACCAACCGTTCGTCCCACTGTTTCAACCTCACCAATTTCAACCCCAAAAGTATCAAACCCAACCCCACCAACTCGACCCACTACTTGAAGACAACACCCTCATCCATCATTTTGCAACCGCGTATCGTGAACCACAAAAAAGTCTTGACGACGATGAAGATGATGATTACGTTCAAGAACAACAAGAAGAAGAGGAAGAGGAAGAGGAAGAGGAAGAAGAAAATGATGACGTTCAAGAAATCGTCCCAACCGTCCAACAACATTGGACGAGCGAGGAGGAGGTGTCCTTGGTGAAGGCGTACTTGCACATCTCGGAGAGCAAGAAACATGCCAACGAGCAAAGAAAGGATGCGTTTTGGAGACGGGTCATTAATCATTTTAGCCGACTTCCCGGTGCAAAGGCACGAAACATGGACCAAATGACGTCGAAATGGACGGATTTGAACGGGAAAATTAGTAAGTTCAACGCTTGTTTCATTCAAAAGGTATGTTTTTTTATAAAGTTTAAATCTTTTTTCATTCAAAACTGTTTTTTTTAAATAAAAACAGAAACAGTTTAAAAAAAAAAACAGAAAACAGTTTTTATTTAAAAAAAAACAGAACAGTTTAAAAAAAAACAGAACAGTTTAAAAAAAAAACAGAAAACAGTTTTTGTTTTTTAAACAGAAAACAGTTTTTTTTTTTTTAAAACAGAAAACAATTTTTAAAAAAAAAAATCAGAAAACAGTTTTTTTTTTTAAACAGAAAACAGTTTATTAAAAATACAGAAAACTGTTTTTTTTTTATAAAATAACAGAAAACTGTTTATTTTTTTAAAAACATATTTTTTTTTTTAAATACATAACCTTTTATATTTTTTGTAGAACCGAAACCCACAAAGTGAAGCGAGCGAGGCGACAATCATGCGACAAGCCACCGAAGAGTATTGCGATCTCTACAAAAAGAGGAGTTTTCCACACGTGGCGGCATGGGAAGTTGCGAGAAATCACCCGAAGTGGGTCCCGGTTGAGTTGGTTGACATGCGTGGTCCTACGGCTCCAAAAAAAACGAGGAGGTTCGAAAAGATCAAAGACATCCGATTCGGGGAACTACACGACTTCCGCGTCGGATAACTTGCCCCAAATGAACTTAAACGACGACCCCCTTGACGAACCCGATCAACCCGTTGAAGAAGATACACCTACAAGGCCACGACACAAGAAAAGTGGTGAATCGTCAAAGAAAGGAAAGGAAGCGGTGGCGGAGTCGATCTTCAGAATCGAAGAGGAGAAAATGACTCGATACAAGAAGGCCGAAGAAAGAAAAGATAAAATTATGTCCGTAAAAGTTGAACGCGAGCAGGCCTACATGGGACACTTGAAAACGGTTGAAAGACAAAATGATTTAAAAATCTTGTGTGAAAAGCACGCCCATCTCGACGAACTGTTTAAGTCAATTGTAATTCAACAAAAGCGCGAGATTTGCGCAAAGTGGGGTTGGGAGATGCCACCCGTTTAGTTTTTTTTTTTTTCAATGTTTAGTTGTTTTTTTTTTATTTTGCTATGTAATTTATTTTTTAATTTTAATGAAATTTATAATTTAATGTTTTATTGTTAATTTCTAATTTTAAAATAAAAATTATAAAAATTTGGGAGTGATAGAATTCTATCACTAGTGACCACCCCCACTACATTTCTATCACTAGTGATAGAATATTGGGTGATGACATGGCATGAGTTGATTGGATATTGGGAGTGATAAAATTCTATCACTAGTTACCACCCTCCGTCCCCTTAGGATGTTAAACAACAACTATATTAAAGGAAATAAGGTGATCGGTCTTTAGGTTAGAATGATAGATAATTAAATTTCAACTTTCAGTTTATAACTAATGTATCGTATCGTATCGTCTCGTCTCGTCATACCATATCGCGTCGTAGCATCTCGCGTATTAAATTTTAAGTTTCCCTTTATAACTCAATATATCATACCGTCCAAGCTTGACTTTATAACTCAATATATCGTACCATCTTAATATCTCGCGTCTTAATATCGCGTGGAAATTGTCTTTTTATCCCAAAGATTTTTACAACAATAATAGATATGAATAATTAATTAATATATCTCATGTAATTAATTAGCTCAACTTCATTAACTCAACCTTGTTGAAAAGACATTTATATAAAATTACAATTGTGCTCATCTAATGCAACAGATATAATATCATACTTATAAATATAATTTATGAATATTATCATACTTGCAATATATACATCCTAAACCCTACCAGGGCGGAACTACCCACTTAGGTGGTGGGCGGTCGCACCCCTCGAAAAAAAAGGTTTCAGGGTTAAATTTTGTTCAAATTCTCGACCGCACCCTTTGAAAATTTTCAACCGCACCCCTTAGAAATATTCAACCGCTCCCTTTAAAAAAATCTTATGAATTTAAAATATGTAAACATTGATTTTTATTAAAATATAACCTAGTGTATATAATTATTCTTTAACCACTTTACTTAACAATTTAACTCAATAACTTTCACTTAACAATTTAGTCATTAGCCCACTAAACATTCCATTGTAACCCAAGCACAAAATAACCCAATCCAACCTCCTCTTCCAATTCTTTTTCCCACTCTCCCTCTTCTTATCGCACGAAAGCAGTCAACAGGCACGACGGCAGCAGCTACATTCTCACCGGAAAAGCTTGATTCCGGTCACCCCACCACCTGGAATACAAAATTTAACGAGGTACATTCATTTTTTATTTTTATTTTTGTTGTTTTATGTGGTTTTTAGGAGAGATAGAGTTAGAGAGATGTTAAAAGGGTTTGAAATTGTTATTTTATGTGTTTTGATGAATTTTTTTTGTTGTTCTAGACTTTAGTAGCACGATTTTGTTGTTTTGATTTTTTTTTTGTTCTAGACTTTAGTAGCATGATTTTGTTGTTTTGATTTTTTTTTGTTGTTCTATACTTTACCGGGGCTTGAAAATTAAAATTGAAAATTATGGATCGATTTATATGTGATAGAAACCATGAGTAGGAAAGTTTTGGCGAGATTTCTCATGAGAAACCATTAGAAAAGTAACTCTAGATGATGTTTTGCATAAATTTCAAAAAATGAAAACCTGTATGGCATAATTTTAAACATGTTTATGAGAAATTTTAATTTGATGTTCTTTTGTTTTACATGTTAAATGACGTTTGACGTGTTTTGATGGTTATATAAATTTTAGTTAGATGTTCTTTTGTTTTACATGACTCGACCCGATATGAACCGATTTTTTTATATATATCCAAGGTACTAAAGTCTTTAAAAATATTCCGCACCCTATTAGAAAAATTCTTGGGTCCGCCATCAAACCCTACCCAAATCTTCATTTTTATTCACCGTGGCACTTCAACCATAAACGACTTAAAAGAAACACTATTATATACACAATGATATTATTAGGCTATGATCAGTCCTTTGGTTAAAAAAAGGTTAAGATATTAGTTAAGGACTTGTGATTCTATTATTCTCTAGCTTTTCCCTAAATGAAAAAGCAGTGGTTTCTATATGTGTATTCCTTTCATGAAACAAGTTCACATGTGGTTGATGTCATAGCCATGTATTCAGATTCTACACTTGGACGAGATATCCATATGATGAGTTGCCTTTAATAAAGACGTAATAATCTAAAGAAACACCAAACTAATCAGGTGATTAGTTTGTGGTTTATGTCTTGACAAATAAAGGTTAATCTTCTTTGTCTCGTCTAAGTTGCTATGATGATCCTGCAAAACAGTCAACACACCAGAAGCTCGTTACAAGGAGGAGAATATGGGGTTCTCCTTGTAACCACCCTCCGACGTGAGAATAAGTATCTGTTTTGAAGATAATAGTGTGTGTATAAAGTGAGAGAGCAAGAGAGCGATCCTTAAACCTAAAGGTGGAGTTTACTATTTATAGCCGAGGTGGTTTGTGAAGAAGATGGGCTGATGGTCCTTGGGCCTGTAGTCGACAACAATGAATATCCCTTCTATCTTCTCTACCACGACTATTGGTGCTTCTAGGCGAGAGGGTGGCTAGCGCATGCTGAATGGATCCACGTATCCTGACAATTATCCTTGTTGTCTGGTCTGTCATCAGCAGCTAAGTGGAGATCGTGGAGCAGTGGTCGGCGGACGTTGATTGGTGCCACGTGTGCGTCCTTGTGTACCTTTTTGTCCCCTGTACGATTGTCTATCGTGCAGCATGATCGGATACAACCTGTTGAACGCTCATTGTCCCACTGTTCTGCCACATGTACCTTTGGTACTTGTCCGAGGTTTACATGCGCTTCTTACCTCCGCGCGACATCCGAGAATATCCCGTGTAGCCGGCACAAGATCCAGGGAGTCAGGGTTTTCATCCAAGGAGTTAAGTGTCAAATCTGATCTTGTGTTGGTCATGACCCCGCGCGCGACTTGGATTATACTTGATTAGTCGGCGCAAGGTCGGGGAAGTTACCAAATTTGTCTGATATGGGTATGGTCTTGCGCGCAACCTAAGGTTGACTCAGATAGTCGGCGTAGAATTTAGGACCATACCCCTTCATAATCGTAGCAAACAACTTGTTTATAGGGTATCAGTATCAATTCTAGTCACCATTCGTAAACCCTTCCATGGTGTGGTTATCATGATTTTGATA
Source organism: Helianthus tuberosus (assembly GCA_030545235.1). Classification (NCBI taxonomy): domain Eukaryota; kingdom Viridiplantae; phylum Streptophyta; class Magnoliopsida; order Asterales; family Asteraceae; genus Helianthus; species Helianthus tuberosus. Next base: position 3,926,071 of record CM060436.1, on the reverse strand, counting down.
GAAGATGTCATAACAAGACACACCCTTTAATTACGTTCGGCTTTCGTGACTATAATTTGTAGGACAAGCCCACTCAACACTGCACAGAATCTCCCAACCATAAAAGAATTTTTCTAAATGAAAAAACGCATGTAGCTACTCCATTATATACATCAAGTTGATGAAATGCCTAAATATAGGTATAGGGGACGGCTTGGCCACGTCCAGGCCCGGCGCCAAGGCGGAACACCGCCCCCCTGGCCCGTCGACATCCTTGTCGTCTCCCCGTTGCCGCTCTCGACGGTCCCCCTTTTTAAAATCTAGCCGTTTACAACGGCTATATTATTAAAAAAAAGTTTTTTTTTTTACTTTAAATACTCACCTCCCTCTTCCTTTTTTTTTAAATAACAAGAACAACATTAGCTTCAGAAGGTTCCTTTAGTGTTGTTGTCTCAAACTCTTAATTCTATATAATTTGTATTGAATTGAGTATTGATTAATTGTTGTGAGTATTGAACTATTGATTAATCATTGATTTATTGTTGAGTATTGATTGATTTCTTCATTCTCGAACAACCGAACAGGCACTGAACATCAGAATTCAGAAACTTCAGAAACTGTGAAACAACATAATTCACAATTGATCGGCACAGGGAAGGTATTCTACTATTGTTGTTACTTGTTAATTCAGAACGGAACATCGATTATTCTTGTTGATTGAACATCGATTCTTGTGCCAAGTAGCACTAATGCTACACAACTACCAGCGACCAACAACACCAGAGAAGCTCGTAAAAACAAAATAAATAAAAAGGAAAAAATAACACCGAATGAAAAACATACGTAAAATCATTGAACCACGTATGCCAGTTGCGACATGTTAATGCTAAGAAAATTAGACTGAAATGTAAAAGCAGAAAATAGTAACTAAGTCGATCTAAGACCACGCGTGTTACGACGACCCTATCAAACATTGAAAAATAGACGCGTTGTGACGGTCCTGTCAAACGGGAAAAAATAGTCGAAAAAACTTTGAAACCCACACGTACGTTACGGCATGTTTACTCGCAAAATTCGAACAAATCGTAAAACAAAAAATTTGCAAAAGATGGAAAATACGTGGATCGAAGTTGAAAATAAAAATGTGTTGGGGTTAAATTGCAGAAGATGAAAGATTTGGGTTAAAAGTAAAAAAAACAAAAAGCTTAAAATGCAAAAAGTTAAACCTTTGGGTTAGTAGTGAAAAATCACAAAAAAATAACAATTTTTTTTTGAAAGACTCCCTATGCATGGAGTACATTCCATAAAGCACAAACATTTTGCTAATTTATAATATGGTAATACCCACATTCAACCAAAATCTACCCACTTCTCTCATCCATTTTTTAAAAAACTCCATCTTTTTATAAAAAAAATCATGAATCCCTTCAACCCAAACAATCCGAACCCGAACCCAAACCCGAACCACCCTAACATTTTTTCGACGCCCGGTTACACTCCGACTATCGGTCCTTCATGGGCGTCTCCGCAATTTACCTTTTCGGGTTTCCAACAATCACCCAACGCGTTCAAACAAATGTCTCGAGTCCAACAAATGCAACAATTCCAAGCACTCCAACAAATGATGCTACCGCAACTCGTTTGAATCTCAAACGCATTTCGAATCCCAACTGCCAACATCGCCAGTTCGACTTGACGATGACGAAGAAGAAGTCATCCCCGATTCGCCACCGCAAACTATAAGATGCAAAAAAAAACATGGGGAAGGCGGCTCAAGACGGTACGCAAAAAAAAACAAGAAGCCGTCCCCGATTCGAAACCAAAGGCGAGACCTTGGACAAAAATAGAGTAGGAGGCGCTAGCAATGGCGTGGGTTAAATCGTCAACTAACCCGGTTGTCAATATGAACCAAAATTTTTTTTTAATTTTAATTTTAAAAAGATTTAATTTTTATTTTACTAAGGTAACTTTTTTTAAAATTTAGGGAACAACCAAACGGGTGATGGGTTTTGGAAATTTAACGCGATTATGAAGCAAGCCTCGATGCGCGATCTCGATTCCGTCTCTTCCAAGTGGCGGAAAATGATCAAGGTCATCAACCGCTTTAGCGGTATTTATAACCAATATTACACTAATCCTCCTAGTAGGACTTCCGAGGAAGACATTCTCGACCTTGCTTTGGCTAAATGGGATGATAAGAATCGGACTCCTTTCCAACACCTCCGAGCATGGAAAATTTTAAAGAAAGAAAACAAATGGAAGCCTATTCCAAACGAGGTCGCAACCGCCAAACGGAGTAAAACTTCCGAGTCCGGAAGTTATAGTGTGGGAGGCTCCACCGCTCGTTGTCACATAGACATAAACGACGAGCCGGAATTTGACGAGGAGGAGTTTGTCGTTCACGAGTCGGAACGTCCCACTGGAAGGGACAAAGCAAAAAAAAAAACGGCAGCCAGAAACAAAAAAGCTTCGATGGCTGGCGGCTCGAACCAAATGTCTTCCGGGGGCGGTTCGAAAATGGACGAGTTGATATCCGAATTCCGTTCGTTCAAAGAGCTCACGGCGGAAAAATATAGTTATAAGAAAAACTTGTCGGCCGACCATGCTCGAGCGGAGGATTTTAGGATTATGAGGTTGGATCTCGACTCGGTTCCGGAGGAGAACGCGAGGTTTACCGGAGGATGAAAGAGGAAGTTATGAAAAAATGGACCTTTTAGGTTATTTCGCTTTAATGTTTTCTTTTTTTAGGATTCGTAATTTTATTTTTTAGGTTATGTAATTTTTATTTATGTTATGTTGGATTTAATTATCTTGTTTTATGTCTTATTTTTATTTAATTTTTGAATTGTTTTTATAAAGTTAACCAAATAAAAAAGTTAAACAATTATAAATAATTGGTGTGGGGCAGCCTCGTCCTCCACCCCCTTGTTATTGCTTGGAGGGTAGCGTCCTACGTGACAGCTCATCCCCATGGGGATGACCCTCCCAATACCGTCTAGTTTTAGTTATCTTGTCGTATACATGATTATAAAATTGTGTTTGATATACCATCGAAGTAGCCGGTTATTAATTACTCAATTGGCATTTTTTACCTACGGGGATCAGATATATGCGTATTAGTTTGAAGGGTGGAGATACAATAGGAAGTTTATTTGGTTACGAAGGCTATGAAGTGATCTTGACCATCCATTTAGTTAATCAAGGGCTAAGATTAAATGAATGAAATTGAAACAAAAAAAAAGAGGCGCGTGGGTTTGTTAGGGGAATTCTAGTCAATCCAGCACAATAGTTTCTCTCTCCTCCAATTCCCCCTCATTTTTTAAACGTTAATAACTTTTTCATACGACATTATTTTTTTATAAAAATTGCACAAAAAAAAACGAGCGTTTTTTTATCTTTAAAACGAGTATACTATTACTATATTTTCGAAAAAAAAATTTGAAAACCCAGTTGCGTAAAACGCAATGAAAAAAAAACGTTAAAAAATGACTTTTTTCTAAAACGCAACGCACCAAAAACACAAAAAAATGTCTTATTTCTAAAACGCAATGACCAGAAAACACAAATAAATGTCTTATATCTAAAACGCAATAGCCTAAAAACACAAAAGAAAGTGTACTTTATAAAACGCAATGGACTAATGTGTTTTACCTAAAACGCAATGCACCCAAAACACTTAAAAATGTCTTATTTCTTAAACGCAATGGCCAGAAAACACTTAAAATGTCTTATTTCTAAAACGCAATGGCCAGAAAACACTTAAAAATGTCTTATTTCTAAAACGCAATGCCTAGAAAACATATAAAAATGTCTTATTTCTAAAACGCAATGGCCTAAAAACACAAAAGAAACTGTTCTCTCTAAAACGCAATGAACTGAATACACATAAAAATGTGTTTACCTAAAACGCAATGAGTAAAAACACTTTAAAAATGTTTTATTTCTAAAACGCAATGACCAGAAACTGTTGTTCACAGAACCAGAAACAGTCTAAAACGCAATGACCAGAAACTGTTGTTCACAGAACCAGAATCTAACTAAAACGCAATGACCAGAACCTGTTGTTTACAGAACCAGAAACACTGTCTACGAATGCAATTTTGTATGTGAATTGTCTGAACCAGGAAGTAGGAGATAAAAAACTGTCTACGAATGCAGTTTTCCAGAGGCAATTTACAGAAAATTAATTTTTCTGATGCATTTTTATTACAGAAATTTAATCGGAGATAAAAAACTGTCTATGAATGCAGTTTCCCAGCCAGGGGCTCTGCCCCTTGGACCCCGCCAGGGGCTGCCGCCCCTGGGACCCCGCTACCAGGGGCGCTGCCCCCGGACCCCCGCCAAGATCGTAAAACGCAATGAATAAATAAAAAACCCAGATCGTTAAAATGAAATTAAATAATTTCTTACATGGATCGAAGTGATTTTTTCAACAATTGATGAAGTTTGAATGATTGAAACACTTATCAGCGCTCGAATCGAATGAATCGAGTGATTATCTCCAAAATCACCCGAAAAACGATATTTTTTTATGAAATTAAACTGGGTTTTCTTCAAAAAAGCTGAAGAACACGTTGATCGGGTGTTTGAATCATTGATTGATGATGAAAATCGCACTATAATGTAGTGATTATTGAGATAGAAAGTGAAAAAATGGTTGAAGATGGTGGGTTTTGAAAATGGTGGGTTTTGAAGTTACTGGGTTTTGAAAAGGAAGAAGAAAGGGTTGGATTGACTAAAATACCCTTTTTCTTTATTTTAAATGTTGCCACATGTCCTAATCCTATTACTTCCTAGCCAAAATAAACTTCCTATTTGATCTTTTCCCTTGGTTTGAAAACAATTTCCTTTGGAGTTCTCAAGTATATTTTCACTATTATTAGTTTTATATAACTTATTAAATAAGGAATCTATAATATAAAAACGGTAGTTAATTAGTAGATTATTATATTCTACAGTGTCAAAGAAAAATAAAAAGAAAAGGCTTCCATTGCAAATGAATATATATGTTTTGGATAATCGGGTTGAGTATCAGCTAATACAATACTCGTCTCGTAGCCGTATTTAAAAAAAAACTATCTCATATCCGGTCTAATACTCAAGTGATCCAGGTTTGCTTTGATTGCCGTCCCGGCCTAACTGTAGGTAGAACTAATGAAATAGAATGGAAAAATAGAGAGAACATTTTGCAATCGAATAAAATGTCTCAAAGTAGTCCATCCACACTTTATACTAATGTCTTGCTCACTCATGCCTACTATATAAATGAACAAGAGAAAATAAGTTTTTACCATCATTGTATTCAAGCTATTTACTGATTCTAGTATAACACTACAATTATTAGGTTAATCAATGTTTTGAAAACTAGTTTTTACACCATACTAGGTTGGGTTCAAAGACAATTCAACCGGATGACTAATCAACCCTATAATTCTATAAAAATACAACTTCACCTTAAAAAATAATACAATACTTGGTGATTCTATAACCAAAAATTAATTTTCCAACAAAGTTTTTTTTAAATAAAAGTCTACAATAGGTTCAAGGCGCTTCAAATTCATAATCATTTAAGATGAAATTCACTATCATCGTCATCCTCATCAACAAGAGCATAACAATTTACGTTTCCTACAATGTAAAAATAAGAAGTTTGATTTACCAAAAATCGTAATATACTAAAATTACGTAACATAAGTAATATATATAAAACATTGAAGTTAATAGCTTCTTTCTACGTTCTATTAGTTTTTTGAGTTTTATATAAGTCAAAATCAAGTTCAACAACAAAAAATAAGTTTTAAACTTAAACCAAATACAATATTAGTTCACTAGCATTATAATCAACCTTTAAATATGTCACAGATATAAAATTACACTCCTAAATACATATAAATAATAATTAGTTTTTTTATAATATATTATAATGTTTATAATATTAAAATATACTACATGTCCAAGCCGAGACAAACTACCTAGCAAGCCAAACCGAGCCAATTCGGCTCGTTACGGGCCAAGCCGAGCAAGACTCACTTTCTAACCAAGCCGGCTCGGCTAACTTTAATACCAAGCCATATAAAACAAGCTTTTTTCAAGCTAAATTCGAACGAGCTATGAGCCGCATGTTTTTTGGACAACTCTAACATACACATACGCACTTGTTATTTTGAGTAAACTTCCGTTTTGCTCCCTGTGGTTTGGTCACTTTAACGGTTTTGCCCCAAACCTTTCAAAATAGTCATTTTACTCCCTCATCTATGAAGGTCTTCATGATTTTGCTCCCCGCCCCTAAACGTCATCCATTTTAACAGTTAGGGTTTTAAGTTGGAATTATAAAGGGAGGGTTGGGAAAAGACATAATTGCCCCTCAGGTGTTTTGCACGTGACAGACTTTAACTGTTAAAGTGGATGACATTTAGGGGCGGGGAGCAAAATCATGAAGGCCTTCATAGATCAGGGAGTAAAATGACTATTTTGAAAGGTTTGAGGAAAAACCGTTAAAGTGACCAAACCACAGAGAGCAAAACAGAAGTTTACTCTTGTATTTTATTATTTTTAGAATTAAGATGTTAGGTTTAAAACTAAAGTGACATACATGTACACTATTGTCGCAACCCCTGTCCCCTAACTACCCGGGAACGGGCGGCCGCGACCAGTTTCAGTGGTATCGGTATTTATCAGTTTGGCAGCGGAATTTACATCAGGACCGTAGTTAGCAAATATTTTATCAGAGTAAAATACTACATTTTTATAATATTAAACACATAGGAAAATCCCAAGTTTCAAATACACACATTTTCATAGGGATAAACCCTATTTTATTTAAATAAAACATCGCTTTATTTAGGTAACTTTTATAGCCACTTTTCCAAGCCTTCGGTGTTGTCCAGCTGGTATCTACTTGGCTTTCACATTTTGTTACCTGAAACGCGTTTAAAAACATTTTGTCAATGAGAAATACTGATGAGTGAAACCCATTTTAATCAAGATAGGTAAAACCGTTTTACAGTATTGAGGGCGGTCGCGCAATTACATTTGTTTCCATCTACTTTAATTACCACCCACGGTACTGTCACCCCGACTTGTGGTCATGTTACTACTCACAGTGTAGTAACAAATTTTGTATACAAAACCCCAACATACCGACGATAATTGTAGAATACAAATACTCAATCACTGTTAATTATAATGTAAAACAATTGAGGTTTTGTAAAAACAGTTTGCAAAAAGGTTCACAAAAAGGAGATTACTCACATTGCTGTCTTAGGGTTTTCCTTTAGGATTTCCTGGTGATTATCTATTAGTTACACAATGCACACGTGTTAGTATAATAACCCAATATTTACATTAGTAATACCCTTCCCGAGACAAAATTCCAACGACTACGTCGGGCAGAACCTCGACAGCCGTTACGGAACCTTAGATCAATCGGGCAGCGTATCTAATACGTCACCGGGGGTTAAAATACTTACAACGAGGCAGAACTTCGTTATTTTGGGGGTATAATGCCCGAGAATTATAACTGCTATGTAGAAATTCGAGAGAGAAAAAGAGAATGAACGAGTTGAGAGTGAGGCTGAATGCCTAAGTTTATAGTGTCCATTTGACTTCCGTCGCGCCTCGCGTAAACATCCTCTAGGGGCTTCGCGGCCCGCGAGGCCAGCTAGGGTAGGCCCTAGCTTGGCTGACTCGGATGCTAGCCTCAACACGAGTCCGACACGTGGCGGCACCGGGCTTCGCCTCATGTCCACTCGCTTGCGGCCCACGTAAGACCAGGGCTAGGTCTTCGCGGCCCGCCAGAGACTCAAAAACTTGATTTTTATTTTATTTTTTAATTATGTAAGGGTATTTAGGGCTATTTTTCACATACGGGGTGTATTTTAAGACATATAGAGGTTGTTATATCCTCCCCACCTTGTTTTAGAACTCGTCCTCGAGGTCTAATTGAATAAGTGTGGATATTTCCTTTGCATCTCTTATTCGAGCTCCCAAGGGTACTCGGGTCCTCTCTTGGAATCCCATTTTACTTTGACTAAAACCAATCTCTTATGTTTGAGATTCTTGACTTTCCTGTCTTCGATTTTAGAGGCCTCTCTACGAACTTTAGCTTTTCATTTACCTCTATATCTTTTAGAGGCACTACTAGAGATTCATCGGCTAGGTATTTCTTGAGATTACATACATGAAATACATCATGTATTCCTACCATTTCCTCTGGCAGTTGTAGCTGATAAGCTACAGGTCCTATTCTTCTGATAATCTCAAAAGGTTTAATATACCTGGGGCTAGCTTTCCTCTTTAGATGAATCTGACAACTCCTTTCCAAGGTGAGACTTTTAACAACACCTTGTCTCCTACCTGTAATTCCAATGGCTTTCGCCTGTTATCAGCATAACTCTTTTGTCTATCGCGTGCTGCTTTCAGTCGTTCTTTGACTTGAATAATCTTGTCGGTTGTTTCTTGCACTATCTCTGGTCCAGACAATTGTTTTTCTCCAATTTCTGCCCAACAGATTGGAGTTCGGCACTTTCGTCCATAAAGTGTTTCAAATGGTGCAGCATTGATACTTGTATGATAACTATTATTGTAAGAAAATTCGATTAATGGTAAGTGGTCATCCCAATTTCCTCCGAAGTCAATCACACAAGCTCTAAGCATATCTTCCATTGTCTGAATTGTCCTTTCGCTTTGTCCGTCTGTTTGAGGATGATAAGCGGTGCTTAGATTTAGCTTGGTTCCCATTGCTTTTTGGAAACTTGTCAAAAAATGAGAAGTAAAACGGTTATCTCTATCTGAAACAATTGATAAAGGAATTCCATGTAATGAAACTATTTCATTTACATACAGCTTAGCTAACTGTTCCATACTGAAAGTTTCCTTTATTGGCAGGAAATGAGCTGACTTAGTTAGCCTGTCTACAATTACCCAATTGTATCATTAGCTTTTCTTGTCTTGGGTAATTTGGTAACAAAATCCATTGTTATCAATTCCCATTTCCAAACTGGCATTTCTAACTGTTGTAGCAATCCTGAGGGTTTCTGATGTTCAACTTTAACCTGTGGACAGGTTAAACACTTGGCAACATAAGCTGCTATATCCTTTTTCATTCCTATCCACCAAAAATTCTTTCTTAAATCTTGATACATCTTATCACTTCCAGGATGCATCGTATACTTAGACTTATGGGCTTCTTCTAATATATGGTGACGTAGGTTTCCTAATTTCGGTATCCACATTCTTTTCTTATGGAATCTCCAAATTCCATCTGTTCCTTGTTCTAATTCCTTAATCATTCCTTTTAGTTTCTCAGTATCGTCCTTGATTACTGATTCTTATGCTTTTCTAATCTGTTCATTTAAATCTACTTGTAGATTTAATTTAAGAGAACGTACTCTTTTTGGATTCTCATGATATTTTCGACTTAAAGCATCGGCTACTACAATTATCTTTCCTGCATGATACTGGATATTACAATCATAATCGCTAAGAAATTCCATCCAGCGTCTTTGTCTCATATTCAACTCCTTTTGTCCGAAAACATAACTTAAACTCTTATGATCTGTGAAAATGGTAAACTTACTACCATAAAGGTAATGTCTTCAAATTTTCAGGGCAAAAATTATAGCTCCTAATTCTAAATCATGGGTTGAATAATTCTCTTCATGATTCTTAAGTTGTCTAGAGGCGTAAGCTATAACCTTTTGGCGTTGCATCAATACACATCCATAACCTAATTTAGAAGCGTCACAATAGACTACAAAGTCTTTAGTTCCTTCTAGTAACGCTAGTATGGGTGCGTTGGTCAATCTTTGCTTAAGAATTCTAAAGGCTTCTTCTTGTTTTGGTCCCCAATCAAACTTAACAGATTTACAGGTTAACTTAGTCAAGGGAATGGCTATTCTAGAAAAATCTTGAATAAATCTTCTTTAATAACCGGCTAATCCTAAGAAACTTCTAACCTCGGTTGGTGACTCAGGGGTTTTCCATATAGTAATTGCCTCAATCTTGGAGGGATCCACATGAATTCCTTCATGATTGACTAAATGCCCAACAAACTGTACCTGTTCTAACCAAAACTCGCACTTTAAGAACTTTGCATAAAGCTTTTCTTTTCTCAATAAACTTAGAAGTGCATGTAGATGTGCTGCATGTTCCTCTTTATTCTTAGAGTAAATGAGAATATCATCTATAAAGACAATTATGAACTTATCCAAATATGGCTTACATATTCGGTTCATCATGTCCATAAATGCGGCTAGGGCATTGGTTAAACCAAATGGCATGACAGTAAATTCGTAATGGCCATACCTTGTTCTAAAAGCGGTTTTAGGAATGTCCTCTTCCTGTACCTTTAATTGATGATATCCTGAGCGTAAATCGATCTTTGAGAAAAATCGAGCTCCTTGCAATTGATCAAATAAATCATCGATTCTTGGTAATGGATATCGATTCTTAATCGTGACTTTATTTAATTCACGGTAATCAATGCACATACGCATCGATCCGTCTTTCTTTTTTTACGAATAAGATCGGCTCTCCCCATGGTGATGAACTTGGCTGTATGAATCCTTTTTCTAGTAGTTCGTCTAACTATTTCTTTAACTCTTGCATTTCTGCTGGTGCCAAGCGGTAGGGTGCTTTGGCAATTGGTGCTGTTCCTGGTAGCAGATGAATTCTGAATTCAACTTCCATGTTTGGTGGTAGCCCTGGTAATTCTTCTGGGAATACATTTGAAAATTGAGATACTACAGGGATATCTTTTAATTCTTTTCCTTTAGTGTTAATGATTATGGAAATCATATACACTATTGATCATTTTCTTGCATAACTTGCAGTTTTCATCTGTCACACCCCGAATTTCCACGTGTCATCGGTGGGCCCGGTGGGGAGTATCGTGACGTGGTTGGCAACATAATAGTCAAACAACACAATATTTAAATGCACAGCGGAAGCAAAATGAAAGATATTATTTCAACTGAATTTAATTGTAATATCATGTATCACAAACAGTAGTTCAACAGACGTTAGGCATCTTAAGCTTGCGAGACTCTTTATTGATGCTAAGGAGAAATCCAGCCTATTACGAGTAGTACCTGCATTTAATCTTTTTGGGAAAATATGTCAGTTTACACTGGTAAATACAATCAACTGACTCATTTTAAAAATGATTAAAAATTTATTTGGATGCACATGGCACAAACATTTTATAACTTGGGACAATTATTTAAATATATAAACTTGTAAAAGAATTACATGTTCCTTATGCGTTCAGTAGCCCGGATCGTGCCGGGTTAAAGATCAATAGACACACCACATAATTTATTTATGCACTGACGAGTGTACGCCTACACTCCGCGCTTAGGTCGTGGCCATTTCGTAAAATGATACCGAGGATATCCGGGACATGGTCATTAACCTCCCAAAGACTTTAAGTAAACAAAACAATTTAAACGGGTCATCTCGATAATACTTAACCACTAATCGATTAAGGTCGAATGCCCGACCAAGCGGTATTTTATATACCGTACCCCAAGCCCGTATAAGGGAAAATAAGTTAAAAGTATTTACCTTTGCAAGTATAATTCACAAATGTCAAATGCGGGTAGCTTTTACTGATTCTCCTATTCTGGAACAAAGGTTAATAATAACCTAATAGAATCCTAACGGTCTTTAGTTAAGCTTAAGCTTAGACCGATTAGTTTTAAGGAACGATACGGTTCGAACGCGTGATTAAGCGAAGACCGGAATAGAATGTGATTTAGACCTGAAAAGTTTGAAGACTTGTCTTATATGGGTAATCTAAACACATTCTGGATTTTGAGATAAAACCGATAAGGTTTGACCCGTTTCGGCTAATTTATGCAAACTGGTTACATAAACCGAACCGAACGCGCAAGAAGCGTAACGGGTAACCGTAAGAGCCATATACAGGTTTCCTAAGTTAATATGCCTCAAATATGTTGTGACATCAGTAAGATATCCTTTATTATGCTCGAAACGAATTTAAACACAAACTATGCCCCGTAGGGGCATTTTGGTCATTTACAAGGTTATAAAAGAGTTTAAGTATTAACCTGAGTTACAGGTCTGATGTAAACAGAAAAAATACTTAATTTGATAAGTTATAACAGTAGGGTATTGCATATATGTGAAATTTATCAATTATAACCAAACTATGCACCGTAGGGGCATTTTGGTAATTTCACATAAGCCGAAAAGCTCAAAACTAAAGTCTGAGTTAAACAATTTTTGCTTACTGTTAAAATATTACAATTTACCTAAAATATCAGTAGGTATCAACCCTTGTATGTTTAAAATAGTTCTAGTACATACTATGCGTTAAAAACGCTTAAAAAAGCGATTAGAAGCCATTTCCGGGTTCTATAAATAAAGCTGATATTTTTATTATTCCAGAAGGTCTAAAATAATTTATTTATCATATAAAATCAGTAGCAAAAGGTTTGGAGTCAAATAGATATGTAAAACTCATTTTATAGCCCGAAAGGGCAAAACCGACAATTACCGAATTAAGCTTATAACTCTAAGTTATGCTCAGCCTAAAATTAATTAAAAATCTTCAAAAATCCCAAAATAATATATTACATCAGTGGGTGAAAAGTTTGATATCAAAAAGTAGGTTTAAATAGGCTATACGCTAATTATGCCGTTTAATCGCTAAAAAGCTTTCTAATTACGCTAATGAGCATAACTCTCAATCTACACCTCAAACTGATGTCAAATTTTGGGTACAAGTTTATATATTAGTAACTAAGGTTTCTACTCTTTTACATTTTCAAAAATCACGTTTTATGGTGAAAAGGGCATAATGGTCAACATATAGGCAATTAACGGAATCATGCATATTAATTGGATAACCAATGAACCAAGGTGTATAATCACAGAGGGTTATACTAGTATGTAACCTGGTCCTGAGGAAGCTCTAAGGCATTCCTAAAACATACCAAAACGGGTCAGAACTGAAGTCAAAGCAAAAGTCAATGTTTTGCGACTTTCGGTTCCGAACCGGGTCTAAACATAAAATTGTCGGGTTGAACATGTTTAGACATGTTATTACACTAATTAACAAGTTATATTAATGATCAAATAGGTTGTATGTGTTCTACATTGCTAATTATGCATAAATTGGAAAATAAGCATCCTGTTGACTTTTTAATAACAAGTTTGACTCGATATTTGACCTAGTTAGAGTGGGAATCAGAGGGTGCCCTTTTAAGGGTTTATTGCCCACATAATTACCAACTTATAAGTACTTTCAATTCGACTAATCACTGGACCATTAGTGATTAATCGTGAAGTCAACCGTTAATTACGACGGTTTGACTTTTAAGCTATAACTAAGCAAAAACTCAACTAAGAAAGGTTAAGCATACTTACTGAAGTCCTATGCACGATTAGGAAGGCTTAGGGTCTGCTCTTAAGCTCTAAGAAGCTCCAGAATTGCAGAAGAAGTGAGTGAACAAATGGTTGCAACTTTGTGGCCTTTTATAGTGTTCTTGATCTCATAGATCATTGACACACAAGTCTATCATGTGCCCCTGATCACCCACAAGTGTCTCCTAGGTCTAAAAGTAATGTAGGGGTCGTCCAAAGATGTGGAAAATCGTTTATAGGTCGGTTATGAGCTCAAAACAGCAAACAGTCGAATTTCAGTCGCTGGGAACCCCTTACGGACCGTAAGGGGTTGTCTTACGGTTCGTAAGACCTTGATCAGAAGCAAAAATCTTGTTCTTTCGGGCTTTTAAGGGGCAACTTAGTGTGTTTCGAATTTGGGACATGATTTAACAGTATGGGGCCTCATATTATGGGTCTTGAACAGTTATGTACCCTACCATTTTGCCATGATCCCTTGAATTCTTTTGAAAGTGCCGTTAATGAAGGTTTACCATGCTTTTCTTCGTAGGAGTCCACCATTTCAATTATGAATCAGTTATTGCTAGAATTCACCGGATTTGAATATATACTAGATGTTTCTAATATAAATTTGGGTCTTGGGATTTATAACGAGGTCGTTCAGAGGTAAAAATTAACATGACGACACTTTTAAATCCTGCCATATATCTTTAACTATATACGGGTTTATATCAAGTTTTGTCTTACATGACACGTGTCGTTATTCTATTGAACACGAATTTTCGAGGTGTTACATCCTCACCCCCTTAAAAGAAATCTCGACCTCGAGATTTACTGAAATAAATGAGGGTATTTTTCTTTCATTGTGGACTCAACCTCCCACGTGTATTCGGGACCTCTTCGGGCATCCCATTTTACCTTTACAATAGGCACATGCTTCCTTCGAAGCTTCTTAACCTGTCGATCTTCAATTGACAATGGTTTTTCCACAAATTTCAAGCTCTCATCTATATGCACATCCGTATGTGGTATGACTAGCGATTCATCAGCTAGGCATTTCTTCAGATTGCAGACGTGGAATACGTTATGAATACCACTGAGCTCTTCAGGTAAGTTTAACTTGTAAGCCACTGACCCAACACATTCGATAATCTCGAATGGTCCTATATACCTCAGGCTTAACTTACCTTTCTTACCAAACCGAATCACTCCCTTCCAGGGTGATACTTTAAGCAAAACTTTATCGCCCACCTCAAACTTTAAAGGTTTACGCTTTGGATCTGCGTAGCTTTTCTGCCTATCCCTGGAAACTTTCAGGCGATCACGAATCTGGACAATCTTGTCCGTCGTTTCGAATACTATTTCAGGTCCTGATAATTGAACTTCCCCTACTTCCGCCCAACAAACGGGCGTTCTGCACTTTCTACCATATAAGGCCTCGAAAGGGGCAACCTTTATACTGGTGTGGTAGCTATTGTTGTAGGAGAACTCAATTAGTGGTAGGTGGTTATCCCAACTACCACCCAAATCAATCACGCATGCATGCAGCATGTCTTCCAACGTTTGAATAGTACGCTCACTCTGGCCGTCCGTCTGAGGGTGGTAAGCCGTATTGAAATTCAAACGCGTGCCCAATGATTGTTGGAAGCTTTTCCAAAAAATGTGATGTGTATCTAGTATCTCTGTCAGAGATAATAGACACAGGTATGCCATGTAAAGCTACAATCTTATCCACGTACAATTGGGCTAACATGTCGGAGCTGTAGGTCTCCTTGATGGGTAGGAAATGTGCTGACTTAGTCAGTCTATCAACTATTACCCATATGGTATCATTTCCTTTCCTTGTCTTAGGTAACTTGGTGATAAAATCCATAGTTACCATTTCCCACTTCCAGGTGGGAAGTTCAGGCTGTTGTAGCAAACCTGACGGCTTTTGATGTTCTGCTTTGACTTGCGCACACGTCAAGCATTTAGCTACATAGGTAGCTACAGACTTCTTCAAGCCTATCCACCAATAGTTTGCCCTTAGATCCTGGTACATCTTATCAGCTCCAGGATGAACGGAATATTTAGAGGTATGGGCTTCCTGGAGGATAACATCCCAAAGTCCTCCATGAATAGGAACCCATATTCGTCCATTTAATCTCAGAATTCCGTCCTTGCCCTGAGATAACTGTTCTTCGGTTACCCCAAGCTTTTCATTAGGATAGTTAGCTTCCAACACAGCTTCCTTCTGTGTAGCTAACAACCTTTCGTTCAAACTGTTCTTTATCTCAATGCTCTTGGCATTGATTCGGATGGGTTTGACCCTTTCCTTTCTGCTCAAGGCATCGGCGACTACATTCGCCTTGCCAGGATGGTATCTTATTTCACAATCGTAATCATTCAACGTCTCCATCCATCGGCACTGCCTCATGTTCAAATCCTTCTGATTAAAGAGGTGCTGGAGGCTCTTGTGATCAGAATAGATCACACACTTGATACCATACAAATAATGCCTCCACAGTTTTAGTGCAAATACAATGGCACCCAGCTCCAAGTCATGGGTGGTGTAATTCTTCTCGTGCACCTTTAATTGACGTGAAGCATAGGCAATAACCTTGCCTTTCTGCATAAGCACACACCCCATGCCAGTGTGTGATGCATCGCAGTAAATTACGAATTCTTCGGTACCTTCAGGCAGTGTCAGTACAGGAGCGTTGCTCAACTTTTTCTTCAGAATATCAAAAGATTCTTGCTGCTTAGAGCCCCAATCAAACTTTATTTTCTTCCTAGTCAACGACGTTAGGGGTGCAGCAATCCTTGAAAATTTTTCGATAAAGCGTCTGTAGTATCCTGCCAATCCCAAGAAACTACGAATTTCTGTGGGCGTCTTCGGCTCTTGCCAGTTCATAACTGCTTCAACCTTAGCGGGATCCACTTGAATACCACGCTCACTAACCACATGTCCAAGGAATTGGACCTCTCGAAGCCAGAATTCACACTTAGAGAATTTGGCATAGAGCTTCTCATGATGTAGGAGTTTAAGAATACAGCGAAGGTGTTTCTCATGGTCAGTTTGGTTCTTTGAGTAAATGAGAATGTCGTCGATGAAAACGATGATGAATTTATCTAAGTATGGCTTGCAAACGCGATTCATGAGATCCATGAACGCGGCAGGTGCATTAGTGAGCCCAAAAGGCATCACTAGGAACTCGTAATGACCATAACGAGTCCTAAATGCAGTTTTGTGTACATCTTCATCTCTAACCTTCAGTTGGTGGTAGCCTGACCTCAAATCAATCTTCGAGAAATAACTTGCCCATTGCAATTGATCGAACAAATCGTCGATCCTGGGCAAAGGATACCTATTCTTTATTGTGACCTTATTAAGCTCACGGTAATCGATGCACAGACGCATCGATCCATCCTTCTTTTTGACAAACAGGACTGGCGCTCCCCACGGAGACGAACTAGGTTTAATGAAACCTTTAGCTAGCAATTCATCTAGTTGTGCTCTCAATTCCTTCATCTCTGTTGGTGCCAACCTGTAAGGCGCTCTAGCAACAGGTGCTGCTCCAGGTATGATGTCAATTCTGAATTCCACTTGCCTATCTGGTGGTAAGCCAGGTAGTTCTTCAGGAAAAACTTCAGGGTATTCAGAAATGACGGGGATGTCTTCCATCTTAGGTTTCGGCTCATCAATGGTCACTTGTGCCATGTAGATGACACAACCCTTCTTTAAACACCTAGAGGCCTTGAGCATAGTCACTTGCTCAGGCAGTCCATACCGGGTATCTCCCTGAATGGTAAGTGATTCGCCAGACGGAGTCTTGATCACCACTTGCTTTTTATTGCAGACAATCTGGGCCTGGTTAAGAGATAACCAATCCATGCCTAAAACGATGTCAAAACCAGCTAACTTCAAAGGAAGTAGGGACAAAGGAAAAGAGTGGTTCTTAATGGATATGAAACATCCATCTAATATGGTTGAGGCGGTTTCTATGGTGCCATCTGCTAACTCCACCTCATATTTCACACTTAAGGTTTTAACAGGTAAATTCAGCAATTTGCAAAACTTATTATCTACAAATGATTTATCAGCGCCTGAATCAAAAAGTACTCTTGCATAGACATCATTTATGAGGAAAGTACCTGTTATCACATTGTCATCCTGTACTGCTTCCTTTGCATCCATTCTGAAGACCCTAGCATTGGTCTTCTTTCCTTCATCAGCTTTCTTTGCGAATTTTGGGCAGTTAGTCTTGATATGCCCCTTCTCGTTACAGCTGTAGCAAGTTGCATCCTTCAACTTTTTGCAATCCAAGGTCTTGTGTTCCTTGGACTTGCATATACCACAGGCAAAAGTTCTTGACTGAGTCTGTGAGTTCGATTCAAACCTGCACTTCCCGAAGTGCTGTTTCTTGCAGATCTTGCACTTGGGCTTATCACCAGACTGATGCCCATCTTTCTTTGACTCTGACCCCTTCCTGTTGTCACTATTTCCTCGGTGCTTCTTGTTTGACCTTCGTGAATTGTCATCTTCACGTTTTCTTTCCTCGGCATCCTTATTCCTCAGCGACCTTTGTCTGACCGCATCCAGTGTGAGGGACAAGGATATGTCAGCTACATATCTGAAAGTAGCTGGCCGAGAGGCCTTCACGCTTGCCTTGATTTCTGGGGCTAAACCCCCGATGAAACGAGCTATTCTTTTGGGTTCCGGAGTCACCAGATACGGAACCAATCTGGACATTCTGTTGAAGCTCGTGAGGTAAGCTTGGCAGTCAAGGTTTGTCATTACCAACGATAGGAAATCAGACTCAATCTTCTCAACCTCATGTTGAGGGCAATAGTTTTCCTTGATGAGGGCAACAAATTGCTCCCATGTCATGTTGTACAATGGGATCTTCCCAGTGGCTTGGATCAACGATCTCCACCAGGCTAAGGCTTCACCTTTAAACGATTGAGACACAAACTTGACTATATCCCTCTCAGCGCACCCGCTGATATCCACTACTGTGTCCATCTCATCTAACCACGTCATTGTTTTAGTCAAAAATTACCTAAGCAATTAAGTGATCAAATTAGTTAAGTGAGGTAGTGTGCTAAAATTATGTGTAAAAAATGTGTTAACCAAATTAGATATGAAAACAGTTTCAGGATACGGCTCGGGATATAGAGCTGTATCGATGATCAAACAATGAGCAAAAAAGTAAAGGTGGACACGAGATATACGAGGAAAGCCCTTGATCAATCTAGATCGCCGGCATAAAACCTTGGGAGCTGACAATCGCAGCTGCCTTGTTCTTCTATTGCTTCAAATATCAGGATACAGTGCAGGATGTGGTGCGGATCAACTAGGTGTTACAATGTAAATCGAATACAAGTGTTTGTGTATGGTGTTTGCAATGAGCAAGAGAGTAAAAGTGTTTGAGAGTGTCAGTGTAAAATTGTGTGCCTTAAACTGATCCGCCCCCATCTATTTATAGTAAAAATAATGTAACAAATTATCCTAAACTTCCGGGATCCGGCGAATATTCCCACTCGAACGTTATAGACCAAGTCTTTCGGGTTCAACGTCTTCCACATAACAAATATGCCCGAGTCTTGAGGAGATGAAGTCCACTTGACCGTTAGCAAGTCCCAGTCTTTAACCTGCACGTGATTAATTCGATATACCTCAGGATATCACCCAGGATGTTAGCAATATCCCCGTCCAGTATCCTGATCACAGATAAACAATTAAAAGCAGGATATAGTTCAAGATATGTATGCTTAGAAAATGAGCCATAACAATTGTCCCCAAATATATCGGTTGGTATACCAATCCAACGGATATATTTTAAAAGTTTCACCTCATAACTTAAGGCAATCAATACGACTAGACCCTTGAGATGACAGTGGTGCAACTTCCAAAGCGTTATTTACTCTTTACCCCCTATATTCAGCCTATATTAACCGAGGGACTCCTCATTATGGTCATCCTTATCTTCAACCGAATATCAGGTACTTTTCTCTCTATCCTTTCTATTTTCCTTGTTTATATCTCCTTTTCTCCGATTGTGATCTTCCATGGCGACCCGTACCAGATCGCAAATGGCGGACTCTGTTTCCACCTTCCACAAACAGAATCTACTTCAGAAATCTTCAAAAGAGGTGTGTTCTTTCGATAATTATGACATCGCGGCCCTACGAGCTTCCGGTGCCTTTCCCGCCGGGACAATCTTCCGTCCGTTCGACGAGAGGTCCGATCGGACTTTTGTTCCGACGAATGGGTCTGCTTTTTTGCCTATCCTTTTTCATTAGGGCTTCAATATCCATTTTCTCCCTTCATATCTCGCTTCTTTGAGCTTACCGGTCTTAGTTTCGCCCAAATCATGCCTATGGTTTGGCGCGTGTTAGTCACCCTGGAGCAGATTAAGGCTCGTCATATGCCTGATCTATGCATCGAAGACCTTCCAATGGCCTACCGTCTAAGGTCACATGGTTCCAGCCGGTTTCTCCTTTTTTCTATTTCCAGCGATCCTCTCATTCTTAAGGCCACCAAGAATGAGGATAAATGGACAAGAAAATTCTTCTTTGTGAAAAGAGACTCCATTGATAAGGGTTTTGACCTCCCTAAAATATGGTTGACTTCTGGTAGGACTTAGGGTTTTAGGAATATCCCCAATCATATCCCGAACCTCCATCCTGAACCAATGTCCTGATGCGTTTATTTCCTTTTTGCAGCAAACTTCAAGGAACTAGCTCCCCCTAATGCTGAATCAGAAGGAAGAATAAAAGAAATCTACAAGCTTCCGGAGGGTGAAAGAACCTTTAACCTGCTACTCACAAGCTCAAGTCAAAGATCAAGTTCCAACATGTCTGGTAAGGATTACTTTTAAAATAATTAGTCAACACAGTATAATAATAAAATAAAGAGTAATAATGATGTAAAACTTTTCCCTTTATGCAGCACCGGCCAAGATCCCCGAAGTCTTTGACCTCGACGAGTTGGACAGTTATTCTGATCAGGTTCAAATCAAGAAGGAACCTAGTCCCAGGGCCACAGCCTCATCCAAACCCAGCAGTTCCAGAGCCATCATCATTCCCAAACCTTCACCGGCTACCAAGCCCCGGAGTTCAAGTTCCCGTAAAAGGAAAGAGCCTGATTCCCCTGTCATTTCTGACACATTTCCTTATGAGAAGCACGGGTTCATTGAAGCTAGCGGGTTTATGACTTCCTTTCTTAACCAGGTTAGTATTCTCAAATTACATCCTGCAGCTTACATCATTTACAAATATTAATACCTGTCCTCTTACTTTCGCAGGGTCTTGAGCGTCTGGTTCACCTATATCAAGAATCCTGCGGGCTTAACAAGACGCTCGAATCCAAGCTAAAGGAAGCAGAAATCACAATCTCCGATCAAGGCATGATTGCAGCCGCCAAATCTCGTCATTACGAGGAGAAGTTCAAAGCTATGATTCAAGAACACCAAACTGCTCTCAACAAAGCTACTCTTCAAGCCCAAGCCGATCTTGAAGCTGCCCATGTGCAACATGAACGGGATATGGTCACCTACCAGGAAAGCCTTAAGAGTTCCGTCGTCACTTCTCTCCTCCAAGCCAGGTTGAAGATGGCCCATGAAGCCAAAACATTAGGTTTTGAATGCCCTTCTTGGGATGTTGATGCCTGGGAGTCCAAGCTAAAGAACCTCGGCGGCACTTCTACCAGACCAGCTGCCGAAGAATCTTCCAAAGCAGTTGAAAAAGCAACCGATGCTGAGAAGGATGCTGAGGCGGATCCCAATACGGATGCTGCTGAAATCGTCATGGATGAAGAAGGCACTGCCCCCTAAAGCTTATTTCCTTTAAATTGTTTGAACAATTTTATGTCTTATGAACAATTTTTATTTCTGCATCAAAACAATTTGATAGCTGAAGGTGGATGGGTCCTGGGTTTCAGGATGAAACCTTCGGTTATCAACTAGTACTGATTGTTTCAAATAATTTCATCTTTCATATTTCTTGCTATTATCTTCCGTCTTTCTTAGTACAGATCTTAGCTTTGCAAAATTTCGTATAATTATCTTTCAAAAATATCCTGATCAATATGCTCAATGATATATAATAAAAACTGTTATTAGATTCGTTCAACTTTGTAGAAAGCTTTTTTAAAGAGTGAAAAACAATCCACTTTTCCAAAACCTGTTTTGATAATACTTAAATGATCAAAGTTTCAAACTAGTATTAGTTTCAAATATTCTGAGAAGTATTTTGAAAATATATTTTGAGAATATATCAGGAGATTTAACCTTTTACCAAACATAGTATTATTAAAAACTTAAACGATGTTTACAAAGGAAAGATCATACCAGGAATAGGGTATAACCCTATTGTCAAACCTCAATCCCTTTGCAACTTTCCCAACGAAGATGTCCCCTGTCTGAGACACTTAGTGCATTAGTTCCAATCCTCATCCTTTGAGCTTTACACCATTGCTTTAGTAGGAATGTCCCCTGTGTACAATGTCTTCAAATACTTAGAAATCTTCTGGATATCAGTTCCCATTGTATAGACAATTTTTCATGTTACAGGGGTAAAACCCAAGAATGTTCTGGAAATAAACTCCTTGTATCCTGGGGAAAATCCCAAATTTTCGTGCGCTACAGGCGGGAGTGTATAAACTCCAAGACTTAGAAAGGTGGGAACCTTTAAACCTTAGAGAGTATGAAAATACCCTTTCGTGAGAGAGGGTGATCAATCCTCATATACCTTTAGGATTCAGGATATAGCCAACAGTAACGAAATTGTCAGCCACTTTTACATGGACTGATCCCGCCACCTTGAACTATTCCCGAATAACTTGCGCTCCAGGCGGGGTGTTTAAACCCAATTCGGAAGAAAGGTGAATACCTTTAAACCTGTGAAGGGATCAGGATCCCTTGTTCGTGAGAGAGGGGGCCAATCCTCTAATCTTCCGAAGTATCCTGAGTGAACATCCTGGAGCTATATCCTGGAGCATATACTGCAAAACATCCTTAAACTAAGGTGGGTGTTAGCTTGGCTAACACCCCTCCGATGCTTAAGTTAGTATTGGGTTCAAAGCAATAAATAATATTAAACATAGTAAAAGAGATAATATTCATACCATCCTGAGTTAGAAATTAAATTCCTAACTCACTTGAAATAGAGCTTCAAATGTATAGCATTCCAGGATCTCGGTAACATATCCCCCTCCATATCCTTGAGTCGGTATGCACCTTTTCCTGATTCTGATTCAATCTCATATGGCCCTTCCCATTTCGGAGCCAGCTTTCCATCAGCAGGATTGGTAGTATTCTGAAAAGCTTTTCTTAACACCCAATCTCCAACTTTGAACCTTCTAATCCTTGTATTCTTGTTGTATGTTCTGGATATCCTTTGTTGATATGCTGCCATCCTTAGCCTTGCTGCATCCCTTTTTTCATCTATAGTATCCAAATCCTGACACAAGGCTTCAGGATTCTGTTCAGGATCCCGTAGGGTAGATCTTGCAGTAGGTATTGCCATTTCCGTTGGAATCATTGCTTCTGCTCCAAACACCAAGGAAAATGGGGTTTAGCCTGTTGCATTCTTTACCGTTGTCCTATCAGCCCACAAAACAAAGGGTAATTCTTCCGCCCATCTTCCTTTTTTGGCTCCAAGTCTCTTATTGACAATTATCTTGTTTGAGGATTCTGCTTGTCCATTCGCTTGAGGATGTACCGGAGTAGATGTTATCATTTTGATTCCCCAACTTTTGCAAAAGTCAGTAGTTCTCTTGCTTATAAACTGAGAACCATTGTCACAGATTATCTCGGCTGGTACTCCAAATCTGGTCAGGATATTTCTCTTTATGAAGGATACTACTTCTTGATCTCTAACTTGAACAAATGCTTCTGCTTCAACCCACTTGGAGAAATAATCCGTCATTGCCAACATGAAAACCTTCCCTCGTGGAGCCTTTGGAAGCTTTCCCACTATATCCATACCCCACTTCATAAACGGCCAAGGGGAAACAACAGGATATAGCGGTTCAGCAGGCTGATGTAATATGTTACTATGTCTTTGACATGCGTCACATCTTCGAGCATATTCTGCGGCATCTTTTCTCATTGTCGGCCAATAATATCTTGTCCTTAATACTTTTGAGAATAATGACATGCCCCCAGTATGGTTACCACAATCCCCTTCATGTATATCCTGAAGTACTTCTTTGGCTTCAGGATCCTCCAAGCACCTCAAATACGGTCCTGCAAGAGATTTCTTGTATAAAACATTATTTATAATAGTGAATCGTGATACCTTCATCCTAAATGCCTTTGGATTTTCATTTCCGGGGATGTGTCCTTCTTTGAGATATCTCATGATTGGAGCCGTCCAGGATTTAGGATCCTCTTCAGGATACTCTGCTCCAGGATCATGAATACCCGCTACTTCTTTATCCCGAGGATTCGTTGCAGGATACAAGACATGTAATATTGGTATTTGGGTCCCTTCTGGTATCCTGATCGATGATCCCAGATTTGCTAAGGCATCTGCCTCAGCATTATCCTCTCTCGGTACCTGTTCAAGCGTAAAAACATCGAAATATCCAGCTAATTTTTTGAGAATATCGAGGTATTCGATTAATTTCTCACCCTTAACTGCATAGGATACATTAAAATGGTTAGTAATTAACAAGGAGTCAACATATACTTGCAAATTCTTGATACTCATATTCTTAGCCAATTCTAATCCTGCAATTAAAGCTTCATATTCTGCCTCATTATTAGTAGCAGGAAATTCACACCTAATAGCCTGGGGTAATATGTCCCCCTGTGGCGATTTTAGTAGTATACCTAAACCTACACCTCTTATATTGGATGCACCATCAGTATATAACGTCCAGGATCCTGAAGATTCTCCTAACTGTTGAACTTCTAGGTCTACCTCGTCCTGAATGTCACTACTGAAATCAGCCACAAAGTCAGCTAAAGCCTGAGACTTTATGGCATTTCTAGGTTCATATACTAAATCATAAGCACTCAACTTTACTGACCACTTGGCCATCCTGCCTGACATCTCTGGTTTCCTAAGCACATTTTTGACAGGATAATTCGTTTTAACATGGATCCTATGTGTCTCAAAATAATGTCTAAGCTTTGTCGATGCCATGACTAGAGCTAATATCAATTTTTCTAAATGAGAATACCTAGTTTCAGCATCTAACAAACTTTTGCTAACATAATAAACAGGATATTGCTGACCTTCATGGTCTTTTATAAGAACGACACTTACAGCATTCCCTGATACAGCGAGGTATAGGGATAGTGGTTCACCATTTTCAGGCTTCATCAATAGAGGTGCAGTTGAGAGATATCGCTTCAAATCCTGCAAGGCTGCTTCATGCTTTGCTCCCCATTCAAATTTCTTATTCTTCTTGAGGATATCATAGAATTCCTTGCATTTTTCCGAGGATCTTGAAATAAATCTATTCAAAGCTGCTACTCGGCCTGTTAACCGTTGAACATCCTTCATATTCGAGGGTGATTTTATATCCAGGATAGCTTTAATCTGCTCCGGGCTTGCCTCTATCCCCCTTTTCGTCACCATATATCCAAGAAACTTTCCTGCCCCCACTCCGAAATGGCACTTAGCAGGATTCAGCTTCATGTTATACTAATCCAGGATATCAAATGCTCCCTTGATATCCTGGAGGTGATCCTCAGCCCTTTTAGATTTCACCACCATATCGTCAATATATACCTCCATGGTGTCCCCCAGATTATCTTTGAACATCATGTTCACTAATCTCTGGTATGTTGCACCTGCATTTTTCAAACCGAAAGGCATGGCAGTATAGCAATATATACCTGTTGGTGTCATGAAAGCAGTATCCTCCTGGTCCGAAGGCTCCATTTGAATCTGCTGAAATCCCGAGGATGCGTCCATGAACGTTAACATTTCATGTCCAGCAGTAGCATCCACCATTGCATCGATATGAGGGAGAGGAAATGGGTCTTTAGGACAAGCCTTGTTCAAGTCCGTGTAGTCTACACAGACTCTCCATTTCCCGTTTTTCTTCTGTACCACAACTACGTTTCCTAGCCATCTTGGAAACTTGACTTCTCTGATCATCCTGGACTTCAACAATCTTTCAACTTCCTCTTGGATAATCGCATTCCGCTCAGGAGCAAATTTTCTTCTTTTTTGCTGAACAGGCTTGAATGATTCGTTAATTCCAAGATTGTGAGTGATAATGTCTTTGGATATGCCTGTCATATCCTCATGCTTCCATGCAAACGTTGACATCCTGCATTTCAAAAAGCTAGTTAACTGCTCTTCAATATCCTGAGGGATATTGGTTCCTACGAGCACCGAGATATCAGGATTATCCTGATCCAGGATAATTTTCTTCACATCCTACTCCGAATCCTCCACGATATCCTGGGCCCGCATCTTTAATTGCTATGCTGTACTAGGCTTAGTTGAGGATTTCATTGAGGATGAGTAGCATTCTTTCGCTTCCTGCTAATCACTTTCAACCTTGACAACTCCCCAAGGGGTAGGGATCTTGATGCATTGGTGATATGTTGATGGCACAGCTTTCATATCGTGGATCCATGGTCTTCCCAGTATGATGTTATAGCAGGATAAGGAGTCCATCACACAGAAGCGTTGTATCGAGTTGACCCCTTCAACATATACTGGTAACTTTATCTCCCCTACGGTATTCCTAGCTTCTCCACTGAAACCAACGAGCACAGTGGACTTCGAAGTTATGTCCATCGGAGATACATTCATCCTCTTCAATGTTTCCAGCTGAATTATATTGACAGAACTACCGTTGTCTACCAGTATCCTGCGTACAAAATGGTTAGCCACATATAATGTTATTACCAAGGCATCATGGTGAGGATCCTGAACAGTATCCCTGTCATCACCATCGAAAGTGATCACTTTATCAGTTGTGAGGGTAGTCATCCTGACTGGTCTGTCTCCCCTCTCACTCTTAGCTTCCTTTGCATGTCTCTTGGCCGCCGAATACGAAGTTCCACAAATATCGGATCCTCCTGAAATAAAGTTAATTATCTTGGCGTCTGCTGGGGGTGATGCTGCTCGTTCAGGATCCTTCTCGGGATCCTGGCCTTTATTCTTCTTTTTTCCCAGCAAGTCCTTCAGATACCCTTTGCTTAACAGGTAACTTATTTCTTTCCTTAAAGCAATGCAATCCTCGGTCATATGTCCGAAGTCTTCGTGGAAGGCACACCATTTGGATTTATCCTTCCAATCAACTTTCTGCTGGTTCTTTCGAGGCCACCTAGCTTTGTCCCCTAAACCCTGCATAGCATAAATTAACTCAGGTATATTAACAGAAAAGCAGTATTCAGATAAGTCAGGATATTCTTCAGGATCCTCGTCTTCAACAACATTCAATTTCTTGTTATCATTTCTGCCATATGGCTTGGAGCGATATGGCTTATATGAGGTTTCTGATTTCCTGTTAGTTGATTCATAGGTTGAGGTAGAATTCATCCTCTCTTGCATCTTCTTGTCATCTTCCAAACGGATATATCTCAAAGCCCTGTTACGAGCTTTGTCGAGATTCCTGCAGGGATTCATTACAAGATCCTGATAAAACTGAGAATCCTTTTGTAACCCCATCTTAAAATCTTGCACAGCTGTTGCAACATCAAGATGTGGGATATCCAAGGACTCTCGACAGAATTTGTTCACATAATCCCTCAAGGATTCCTGAGGCCCTTGAGTTATCCTGTAAAGATCACTGGTTAGTTTCTCAAAACTCCGACTACAAGAAAATTGACTGTTAAATAAATTAACCAAATGAGCAAACGAAGTAATTGAGTGAGGAGGGACGTTTAGCAGCCATTTTAAGGCTGATCCTGTCAGAGTAGAGCCAAATCCCTTGCATAAGCATGCTTCCTTGAGATCTGGGGGGATAGGGTTGACTTCCATCCGTTCCCTATACTGGGCAATATGCTCCTCAGGATCCGTAGTCCCGTCATATAGTTTCATGTTGGGAGTCTGGAATCTCTTTGGTATTTCAGCATCACAGATAGGATATGCAAAGTGGGATATCCTGTGACTGTCTTGGGATACTTCCGGAATTGGCTGGACCACTCCAGGTACACTGGATATCATGTCCTTCAATTTTTGGAGCTCCCGGGTAAATGTTGACGTCATACCTGCATCCTGCAAAGAGCCATTGTTGTTAGTAGCAAGAATATTATTATTTGACACATTACCGGTCTGAGGATTTTGGCCATATCTTGAAGCATATCCTGAACTCCTCACAGTCGACATCCTGACCGAAGAGGGTATCTCAGGGGTATGATTCTGAGAATGGCTTGGGACGATATTCCCCCTGTTATCTTCAGTGTAAACTGCGGAACTGAAGTTCAAAGCCCTGGGCTGTATAGGAGTGACAGTTTCTTCAGCGGGTCTGCTCGAGCTAGCTTTTAAGAGTTGTATTTCTCTTAACAGCATTTGGTTAGTCTCCTGTTGCTGCCTCATTTGTTCCAGCACACTTCCAAATAAAGTCAGAATTTCATCATTAGATGCTAAAACGGGAGCAGATCCCTGAACACTCCGAGTAGGGATAACATCTTGAGATTGTGAAGAAAATGGCATCCTTGGAGGAGGCGGTGGAAGCACCGAACCGGTAGTAGCAGAGGTTGCAGCAGACATAGTAGAGGAACTCATGTTTGATCTTGAGGCCATTGTAAATAATGTGGCGAAAATTTTTGAAAATAGAAAACCGATTAACGATTTCACAAAGATTTTTAGTAAAAGTAGCACCACTTGCCCCACGGTGGGCGCCAAATTGTTTTGGTAAAAAATTACCTAAGCAATTAAGTGATCAAATTAGTTAAGTGAGGTAGTGTGCTAAAATTATGTGTAAAAAATGTGTTAACCAAATTAGATATGAAAACAGTTTCAGGATACGGCTCGGGATATAGAGCTGTATCGATGATCAAACAATGAGCAAAAAAGTAAAGGTGGACACGAGATATACGAGGAAAGCCCTTGATCAATCTAGATCGCCGGCATAAAACCTCGGGAGCTGACAATCGCAGCTGCCTTGTTCTTCTATTGCTTCAAATATCAGGATACAGTGCAGGATGTGGTGCGGATCAACTAGGTGTTACAATGTAAATCGAATACAAGTGTTTGTGTATGGTGTTTGCAATGAGCAAGAGAGTAAAAGTGTTTGAGAGTGTCAGTGTAAAATTGCGTGCCTTAAACTGATCCGCCCCCATCTATTTATAGTAAAGATAATGTAACAAATTATCCTAAACTTCCGGGATCCGGCGAATATTCCCACTCGAACGTTATAGACCAAGTCTTTCGGGTTCAACGTCTTCCACATAACAAATATGCCCGAGTCTTGAGGAGATGAAGTCCACTTGACCGTTAGCAAGTCCCAGTCTTTAACCTGCACGTGATTAATTCGATATACCTCAGGATATCACCCAGGATGTTAGCAATATCCCCGTCCAGTATCCTGATCACAGATAAACAATTAAAAGCAGGATATAGTTCAAGATATGTATGCTTAGAAAATGAGCCATAACAGTCATGCAGTCAATGGCTCCTTTTTCCCCAGTGAAATCCCTGGGTTTGCATGAAACAAAGTATTTATAGGAGCAACCCTTGTTACGGGGTTCTTGATTCAGTACAATCTGTTGAGATGGAGCACTGTGGTGGTTTGAGGAGAGTCGATCATTATCTTTCTTTGGTTCTTCCTTCTTGGAGGGAGGCTTGTTGTGAGCCTCAGAATGAGTCTTTGGCTTTGAACGCGGCGCAGATAGGGTCCTACTTCGAGTCCCACTATAATCTTCATACTGCCGCTCTAAGGCCTTTGTAACAGCGTCGTCTACTAGCGCTTTCAGTTCAGCACCCGTTATATTAATTCGGGCGTTATCATTATTCTCCACTGGGTGACTATTAATTTCATCTGAGTCAGCCATTTTAAATTTGAACTGTTGCATAAGACAATGACAATAGTTTATTTGAGAGTTTATTATGGAATTGCCCCTTAGGGTAATTCATTAACCATGGTAACATAGACCCTATTTGGTTAATTTGTTACTCACATTTATTTAGGATTTCTATTATAATTTATCCTAATTATAAACAATAACAGTATTATTAGCACAAAAGGCTTAGTCACAGGGACATTTTTTTTTTAATTATAAGCCATGATTTTTAGAGAATCAAGGCATGAAGGTTTGAACATAGTTCATTACCTTTTTCAGATAGGGTCGCAGACTATTACTGTCTTTTGTCTCATATGAAAATGAGGAGGGCCCGTAGGCATTGTATTACCATTGTATGGTCAAAATATGATCATCTTAATTGATGATTTAAACCCATGATTCAGAGATCATTAAGTTGGGTTAGGAATCTTTTGAAGAATCCTTATATAAATGACGTGTGTGATTTTAACGAATCACGTCTGCCAGGAGCGTTAACATGTTTTCAGATGTTAACAGGGATTTGAATCTTTTTAACAGGTTTTACCATCTTGGCCATGTCTTATAATGACATGCAGGCTAGGTTATACCTTTAAGATCCTTAGTTAATATTTAATTAGGCAGATTATTTTTAAAATGAATGATTTTAATTTATTTATTTCATATATAATTTATTTATGCATATAATGGCAAAAATGAAATTTATAAACTTACATTCCATTAATTTATTAAAAGGTTACACGTCGCCCTAAACGGGACTTTTTAATAGACAAATCACCCACGCAGGGGTTTAAGCAAAGACTTACCCTCGCAGGGGCTTAACAACATACTAGTCCACGCAGGGACTTAAACAACAACATACCCTCGTAGGGGTTAACAGAAAGATAGGCCCACGCAGGGGCTCAACTGATACAAGGAAATTACAACAACAGTGGAAGGATTCAATGGTCCTTCTTGCTCTTCCCTTTTATTAAGCTTGTCAATTCTTGGAAGAAACTTTGTCGCTCCCTGCGGTCTCTGTGAAAATCTCGCTCGACTTGGTCCAACCTTTGAAGAATTTCTTCCCGCTCGGGTGGGGAAAACCGTGGCGGCTGTGATTGTTGCCTAATTATAGGTCTAGCAGGTATTTGGTACCCATGAGTCGGGTACCCTATTCCCCAAGGAGCTCCATACGGTCCTTCAGGATGAAGGGCGTTATAGTTGGCCGCTACCAAGTATGGGTCGGCTTCAGCGTAACCATAGTTGGTGTGAGCCGGCTACTCAAACGGGTTGTATGCCATCGAACCCGTGTATGCTGGAATCGGGTTATCAAAACCCATCGATGGTGGCTGCGGTACAACTGGGTTTGAAGGTCCACCCATTTGCGGGTCTTCTTGAAGTGGCGGATAATGACTGCCACTTGATTGGCGAGGAGAGCTAAAATGAAAATCCCCTGCTCGCGCAGACATACGTGCGCCTGTCCTCCTACGCCTCGGCGGTTCTGGAGGTGCCTGATTAACTGGTGGCGGTGGAGGCGGTGGCGTGACAGCCACGAAACGTGAATCCCTAGAGGGATCCTGCTGCTGCTGCCGGTGAGGCGACGAATGGTGCGAGGGTGTAAAATACCACTCGTACTGGTTAAACCGTGCCTGGTAACTGTCCGGACCATGGTAAGGTGACCCATGAAAAGACGAACCATCGGAGACCTAGATAGGATGGTTGGGAGTTCCGGTTGCGGGCTCGACGGGATCCGTGTCCTCGTCCATGTCCTCTGCATGATCGCCGGAGAAATGATCCTCTGGCCCCAATGGGTTAAAACCCACTGGTTCTTGTATGTAGTTTGCCGGGTTAAACCGGCCCCTAAAAACAGGTGTAGGGTCACCAAAGGAATGGTGCGATAAGGATCGCTGTAGAGGTATGTAAGAAGGTTGTGTGTTATTGGGCTCATTTTCCGACTGTGGCCCATAAGATTCACGAAAAGGAGGCGTCGAACTATGAGAAACAGACCGTCTGGCGGGCTAAAAAAGGTTCCTTCTATTTCCGTGTGGTTCTGCGCTCGCAGTATTGGAAGGAGCTCGCTGGTGCGAAGGTCCGGCCTCATGATCGTTGGGGGCGGTGATTGGCCCCTTGCCTCGTCCTCTACATCTGAAGAATCTTGGCGGCATGTTTAGTCCTGTCAATATAACATAAGATAACCACAAGAATATAAAAATAAAGGACAAAACAAAATAAAGTAGAATTTGTCCTATGTTATTTGTCTAGACTCGAAAGTTTAGGAATGTGCAATTGTGTCATTGAGATTAAACACAAAAGGCTAGTGTTTAATTCACTCAATGTTGGCTCTGATACCAACCTGTCACACCCCGAATTTCCACGTGTCACCGGTGGGCCCGGTGGGGAGTATCGTGACGTGGTTGGCAACATAATAGTCAAACAACACAATATTTAAATGCACAGCGGAAGCAAAATGAAAGATATTATTTCAACCGAATTTAATTGTAATATCATGTATCACAAACAGTTGAAAGTTTATCCACAGAAGGATCAAAATAAATAGGAAACAGTAGTTCAACAAACGTTAGGCATCTTAAGCTTGCGAGACTCTTTATTGATGTTAAGGAGAAATCCAGCCTATTACGAGTAGTACCTGCATTTAATCTTTTTGGGAAAATACGTCAGTTTACACTGGTAAATACAATCAATTGACTCATTTTAAAAATGATTAAAAATTTATTTGGATGCACATGGCACAAACATTTTATAACTTGGGACAATTATTTAAATATATAAACTTGTAAAAGAATTACATGTTCCTTATGCGTTTAGTAGCCCGGATCGTGCCGGGTTAAAGATCAATAGACATACCACATAATTTATTTATGCACTGACGAGTGTACGCCTACACTCCGCGCTTAGGTCGTGGCCATTTCGTAAAATGATGCCGAGGATATCCGGGACATGGTCATTAACCTCCCAAAGGCTTTAAGTAAACAAAACAATTTAAACGGGTCATCTCGGTAATACTTAACCACTAATCGATTAAGGTCGAATGCCCGACCAAGCGGTATTTTATATACCGTACCCCAAGCCCGTATAAGGGAAAATAAGTTAAAAGTATTTACCTTTGCAAGTATAATTCACAAATGTCAAATGTGGGTAGCTTTTACTGATTCTCCTATTCTGGAACAAAGGTTAATAATAACCTATTAGAATCCTAACGGTCTTTAGTTAAGCTTAAGCTTAGACCGATTAGTTTTAAGGAACGATACGGTTCGAACGCGTGATTAAGCGAAGACCGGAATAGAATGTGATTTAGACCCGACAAGTTTGAAGACTTGTCTTATATGGGTAATCTAAACACATTCTGGATTTTGAGATAAAACCGATAAGGATTGACCCGTTTCGGCTAATTTATGCAAACTAGTTACATAAACCAAACCGAACGCGCAAGAAGCGTAACGGGTAACCGTAAGAGCCATATACAGGTTTCCTAAGTTAATATGCCTCAAATATGTTGTGACATCAGTAATATACACTTTATTATGCCCGAAACGAATTTAAACACAAACTATGTCCCGTAGGGGCATTTTGGTCATTTACAAGGTTATAAAAGAGTTTAAGTATTAACCTGAGTTACAGGTCTGATGTAAACAGAAAAAATACTTAATTTGATAAATTATAACAGTAGGGTATTGCATATATGTGAAATTTATCAATTATAACCAAACTATGCACCGTAAGGGCATTTTGGTAATTTCACATAAGCCGAAAAGCTCAAAACTGAAGTCTGAGTTAAACAACTTTTGCTTACTATTAAAATATTACAATTTACCTAAAATATCAGTAGGTATCAACCCTTGTATGTTTAAAATAGTTCTAGTACATACTATGCGTTAAAAACGCTTAAAAAGACGATTAGAAGCCATTTCCGGGTTCTATAAATAAAGCTGATATTTTTATTATTCCAGAAGGTCTAAAATAATTTATTTATCATATAAAATCAGTAGCAAAAGGTTTGGAGTCAAATAGATATGTAAAACTCATTTTATAGCCCGAAAGGGCAAAACTGACAATTACCGAATTAAGCTTATAACTCTAAGTTATGCTCAGCCTAAAATTAATTAAAAATATTCAAAAATCCCAAAATAATATATTACATCAGTGGGTGAAAAGTTTGATATCAAAAAGTAGGTTTAAATAGGCTATACGCTAATTATGCCGTTTAATCGCTAAAAAGCTTTCTAATTACGCTAATGAGCATAACTCTCAATCTACACCTCAAACTGATGTCAAATTTTGGGTACAAGTTTATATATCAGTAACTAAGGTTTCTACTCTTTTACATTTTCAAAAATCACGTTTTATGGTGAAAAGGGCATAATGGTCAACATATAGGCAATTAACGGAATCATGCATATTAATTGGATAACCAATGAACCAAGGTGTATAATCACAGAGGGTTATACTAGTATGTAACCTGGTCCTGAGGAAGCTCTAAGGCATTCCTAAAACATAACAAAACGGGTCAGAACTGAAGTCAAAGCAAAAGTCAAAGTTTTGCGACTTTCGGTTCCGAACCGGGTCTAAACATAAAATTGTCGGGTTGAACATGTTTAGACATGTTAATACACTAATTACCAAGTTATATTAATGATCAAACAGGTTGTATGTGTTCTACATTGCTAATTATGCATAAATTGGAAAATAAGCATCCTGTTGACTTTTTAATAACAAGTTTGACCCGACATTTGACCTAGTTAGAGTGGGAATCAGAGGGTGCCCTTTTAAGGGTTTATTGCCCACATAATTACCAACTTATAACTACTTTCAATTCGACTAATCACTGGACCATTAGTGATTAATCGTGAAGTCAACCGTTAATTACGACGGTTTGACTTTTATACTATAACTAAGCAAAAACTCAACTAAGAAAGGTTAAGCATACTTACTGAAGTCCTATGCACGATTAGGAAGGCTTAGGGTCTGCTCTTAAGCTCCAAGAAGCTCCAGAATTGCAGAAGAAGTGAGTGAACAAATGGTTGCAACTTTGTGGCCTTTTATAGTGTTCTTGATCTCATAGATCATTGACACACAAGTCTATCATGTGCCACTGATCACCCACAAGTGTCTCCTAGGTCTAAAAGTAATGTAGGGGTCGTCCAAAGATGTGGAAAATCGTTTATAGGTCGGTTATGAGCTCAAAACATCAAACAGTCGAATTTTCAGTCGCTAGGAACCCCTTACGGAACGTAAGGGGTTGTCTTACGGTCCGTAAGACCTTGATCAGAAGCAAAAATCTTGTTCTTTCGGGCTTTGAAGGGGCAACTTAGTGTGTTTCGAATTTGGGACATGATTTAACAGTATGGGGCCTCATATTATTGGTCTTGAACAGTTATGTACCCTACCATTTTGCCATGTTCCCTTGAATTCTTTTGAAAGTGCCGTTAATGAAGGTTTACCGTGCTTTTCTTCATAGGAGTCCACCATTTCAATTATGAATCAGTTATTGCTAGAATTCACCGGATTTGAATATATACTAGATGTTTCTAATATAAATTTGGGTCTTGGGATTTATAACGAGGTCGTTCAGAGGTAAAAATTAACATGATGACACTTTTAAATCCTGCCATACATCTTTAACTATATCCGGGTTTATATCAAGTTTTGTCTTACATGACACGTGTCGTTATTCTATTGAACACGAATTTTCGAGGTGTTACATCATCACAGAGATGAATTTTGTGGATCTAGTTGGCTTGTCTCCTTTAATTGTGATCTTTTCACCTTTTGGTGAATTTACTTGTATTGACTTTTGATCACATAAAATACTGGTTTTATTGGCTATTAACCAATCCATTCCTAATACAACATCAAATCCTGCCAGATTTATTGGGTAAAGATTTGCAATAAACTTTTGATTTAAAAATCTTATTCTTATTCCCTGCAAGATTTCAGTAATCTTAATGGTCTCTCCATTTGTTGTCTCTACTAGACATTCTTGTGGGAGTTTAGTTAATGGTTGATTGAGAAGTTTGAAAAATGAAGTATTAATAAAACTTTGGTTCGCACTAGAGTCAAATAATACTTTAGCAAAAACATCATTAACTAAAAACGTACCGGCTATCACGTCCGGAATTATCTTGGCTTCTTCTGCAGTCAGAACAAATGCTTTAGCATTTTTAGTAGTTTTGTTATTTGTAGCTGGAGCCAGTTTTGGGCAGTTCGTCCTGATATGTCATTTTTCTCCACAATTGAAGCATACTCCATTACTGGGTTTCTTCCTGCAGTTTTCTTCCTTGTGTCCCGGTATCTTGCAAAAATCGCAGTAGGTGGAGCATTTTCCTGAATGCTTCTTCTTACAGGCTTTGCAGTAAGGTGTAGAGGTAGAACCTATATTTTTCCCACGGTTGGAATTACCATAGCGAAATTCCTGGGTAAGCCTTTGAGCTAGGTTCCTCCTCCGGTCCTCTTCTCGTGTACGTACCAACTCATCAGTCAAGGTGTTTGCTAGTTCTACGGCTTCTTCTATAGTTTGTGGTCTAGCTGCTTTGACTACATGCCTAATCTCACGGATTAATACCCATATGTAGCGGGAGATTAATACAGGTTCTGGTGATGCAAGGGTTGGTACTATTCTAGCATATTCAAAGAATAACGTAGTGTAACCCTTACTATCTACTCCAGTCATTCTAAGGTTTAGGAACTTATTTACTATTTGTTCCTTTTCATTGGGAGGGCAGAATTTTCTTTCCACCATGTTTTTAAATTCCTCCCATTCCATATTGTAAATCCTGTCACTTCCCCTAGACTGGAGGATAGTGTTCCACCATTCTAAGGCTGAGTTCTTAAACATATTGGAGGCAAACATTATCTTATCCTCTTCTGCGCATTTGCTTATTTTTAAGACTGCCTCAGTCTTTTCTATCCAGCGTAGAGCTGCAACGGCCCCTTCATTGCCCGAGAATTCCATTGGTTTACAAGACCAGAATTCTTTATAAGAACAACCATAAGACATGGTTCTTCTTCTTTTAGGAATGGGCACTTGAAGTATGGGTCCATTATTTACGTTGTTCTCTGGTTCAGTAGGTCGTTTACTGCCATGGTTACTTTTATTATCAGCTTCTCTAACCGTTTGGATAATATATGGCATCACGTCTATAATTCCTTGTGCCACTATGTGTTGGATGGCACTGTTATCCACTTTGTTTCCATTGTTATTGTTATTCTGGTTATCGTTATTCTGGTTTTCCTGATTCACTTCGTGGTCCATCTGAATTTTAAACATTTGCCACATATTAATATCACAAAATAATATGTAATGCAAGCAATCACACGCATTGATCAAAATCGTCGAACATTGCGACTTACTCTATTTTATATTATGCATCCATATATATTACACTACAACTGAAATTAAAATTACAATACTATTAGGCATCCGTAGCTATTGTCTAGATTTTTTTTTTCAAACATACACACATATTATATATATATATATATATATATATTATCTTATTACTATTATTATTATTACTATTACTGGTATGGGTTCATCCAGAACTCCATATTACGCTCGTCATACTTCCAGACGAGTCGTTCTCCGATCTGCCTCATCCTCTCACTTCCTTCTAAAATCTCCTCACCAAAGGTTCGGAGTTCTTGCACATTTTCTGCACTCATTGGGGGTGCAGGGGCTGGTACTGGATTTGGGAACTGGGGCATGGGCTCTTGGTAAGGATAAGGATTTTCTAGAATTTCCCTAATAAATTGGTCATTATTATAGTAGGGATCTAGAGGGTCCAAGTCTGGGTAGGCTGCTAGATTTGGCATGGGTTCGTCTTCTGGTATTGGGTAGTGTTGCTGGTAATCCCTATGGTCAACGAACCACGGGTCGTAATCTGGGTTTGGGGGATGGGGTGCTGTATCCTAGGTATCTCAGCTGGATCAAAGTCAGGCATTGGGATTTGATTTTCTAGGTCGGTTTCAATTTCCATTGGCTGTGTAGGAAACAGTGGTAATGACTGGGGTGCTATGAATTGCTCTAGATTAGGGTTTGCAGCTGTAGTTGCTAGGATATGAAAATTTGCTAGACTCCTATTGAGCATATCCTATGTGTGGGCATCTATTTCTCTCTTAACGGTTACTAAAGCTCGATGCTGTTGCAACTTTTTCATCCTTTTTCTACGTTCATGCGCTCCTCTGCTGAACTGTAACACCCCGTGTTTCGAAAGTCAAAGTCAAAGTCAAGATTGAAGTCAAAGGAATAAAAGATTGCTAATTACGATCTGTCTCTCCTTGCTCAATTCCTGTTTTGACTTCTTTGAATTGTAATTAGTCTATTTTGTTATCGCTTTAGTTGTATTATGTGGAGTATCTATTAATAATCGCATAGTAGTCGCTATTTGTCGCATGTTTAATCGCTTTATCGCTATCGCAATCGCACTCGCAACTCGAATTTACGCACTTTGGTTATTGTTATACGTGTGTGTGTGCCTTATGTGTTACTTGTGCGTGTTTATTTATGTTATGTTGTGGTGATCAATCGAAACGCAATCGAAACTCAATCGCAATCGAATCGCAAACGCTAAACGAATATGAAATAAGGATGCTTGTATGTTGATATAGTAGTTGGGATTAAAAGTAATTTGACTAGGAAACTCTAACGCATCGCAACACTCGCAATCGCAATCGAAACGGCAAAACTCGTCGCACCGAACACTCGAACCAAGCGACTGATCGATCAGGTGACCAACCGATCGACCAGCCGTTCGATCGAGCTGCCGCTCGATCGGCCAGCTGTTCGACCGGGCTGCCACCCTGTCACCATCATACTTTCCACTTTTGGCAACTCTCCTCCGACCAGCTCATCTTCCCCACTTTTCTTCTGATTTCTCGCGATTCCGGTAAGATCTCATCCTAAATCTTGTACTCCCTTAATCTACACGCACTCCTACACCTTTCTATCTTTTGAATCTTAACTTTTAACCGTGAAATCATCAAGATTCAAGGCGTTCTAGGATGACGTCATCATATGTTCTTGAGAACTTCATGTTTTGGCCTCAATCCACCAAGAATAACTTAGATCTAACCGATTTCCACATAAACAAACAAAGATCTTTCATAGATCTAAACATATTTTCGATGAAAAGGATTGAAAGATGGTTTTCCAACTTTCTTTCAACTCTTTTACACTCAATGCCTTCAAAATCGATAGAATCGGAGCTTGTGCCGACTTACTACTCATTCTTTTGGTTGTGTTGGTTAAAGATCTGGATTCTATCCACGAGACTATCGATTTCGGGTTAAACATGGAACACCGTCTCGAACAGTTAACTGGCCGGATTTGGGTGATTCCTGTCCGATCAGGGGTACCAAGTATTGACAAGGTTTCTGTTGCTTAATACGTTAACAAAATGTCTCGATAAAACGACAAACAATCAAAACAACCAAGTGTAAGACGAATAGGTCGACCAGGACAGAGTGTCGTCCGAACGGACTGCTGTCCGATCAGGCAGCCATCCGAACGATCGGTCATCCGATCGACTTGCACCTTGGCCCCACAATTTATTTTCAAATCAACCCTCAAGAGTTTTGGGAACACCGAACGGATTGCCGTCCGATCGAGTTACCAGTCGATCGACCGACCATCCGACTATGTGTTGTTTCAAAACTACAGCACTTAAACAATTTTCAACATGTTCAATGCACAAAGGATGCCACCCGATCGAACAACCGTCCGATCGAGTGACAACCTGCTGAGAACTTGTTCTCACTGAAGTGCCCAACCTATCGGACTGTCGCCCGATCGAACGGTCGTTCGATCGATCGACCTGAATGGTAGAGATACTTCAATGTTTTCAAAATACTACAACGAAAACTTCAAAAGTCAAGCCATCATACACAAACACATCCTTCCCAAAGGAAGTAACAATCCACTCGAACGGTCATCCGATCGGACGACCGTCCGAACGGACTATCACTCGAACGACGTGCTGTACGATCGGACTGCCATCCGATCGAACTGCTGTCCTACCCTCTTGCACTCTGTATCGTTTTACGCATCGCTTATCGTTATGCTATCAAACTGTTCAGGCTAACCCTACTCTCTAGCGCTCCCTTCAATCCATCAATCGTTGTGAGTATACTCGATCCCTTTTTGCTTTACGCACTTTTGGGTGTTACATACGTTACTTATACAAAATCACATCGAACACACTACGCAATACTTTAAATCGCTAACCAATTACCGCATGTTATACGTGACTTAATGAATGCTTGTTTGTTATGTTTACACATGGAATGATGTCTACATGCCTTAGCAACGATAGTACTATTAGTTTGGACTCAGCACCTGTTCACTCAGGGGTTGTTAAGGACAATTACCTACATGGCTCACAGTGGTGAGTGTGTATCGCGAACTGCCTTGGGCAGTCAACCCGCAGTCATTGGTATCGATAGGTTCATGTCGATAACTAACATGCCTCATTTTACACTGTGTACGTGCTGGTTACGCGTAACGATTTTGAACTCTATATGCTATTATCAAACTTGTATGCTCACATTTACGCTATGTGTATTGAGTTTTACTTTAACGTATGTGACAGGTGCTTAGGATGCTTATTTGCTTTCTTTGCTGTGAAATCGAGGCTAGGAAAGACCTAGGTCAACAATAAACAATTGTCTGTAATGAAAATCTGAGTTGTCGGAACAGAACAATTTGACTAGATCTTTTCTGTAATAATTGTATTATCATTTATGACATTGTATGGGACGTGTTGCTTTAAATATTTAGTAAATATAGTTGTTATGGAAACTTCTGGACAATCTGTTTCGCTCAGTGCCACGCCCCGATGTTTCCGCCATCGGTTGGGGTGTGACATGAACCATCCTCTCTTCTTGGGAGGGAATGGCTCTTCAGATTGGGCTTTGAACACGAATATCCCATCTTCGTTGTCAGCCGAATACCCTGAGAGGGATGGCTGTGAAGAGGTGCCTTCGTCCCTAGGTGAGTTGGACAACTGACGGTAAGCATCTGAAGGTCCTTGGTCGCTTATACTGTAAACTAACAAATTGTCAAATAACACACAACAATAATGTACAGATATGTACGTAATTTCGTAATAATTTCCTAACATATTGAATAATACTTTGGTGTCAGCAGAACACTTCTGTGGCTGAATCAGTGGCTTGGCTCTGATACCACCTTCTGTCGCAACCTCCGTCCCCTAACTACCCGGGAACGGGCGGCCGCGGCCAGTTTCAGTGGTATCGCTATTTATCAGTTTGGCAGCGGAATTTACATCAGGACCGTAGTTATGAAATATTTTATCAGTGTAAAATACCACATTTTTATAATATTAAATACATGGGAAAATCCTAAGTTTCAAATACACACATTTTCATAGAGATAAACCCTATGTTATTTAAATAAAACATCTCTTTATTTAGGTAACTTTTATAGCCACTTTTCCAAGCCTTCAGTGATATCCAGCTGGCTTCTACTTGGCTTTCACATTTTGTTACCTGAAACGCGTTTAAAAACATTTTGTCAGTGGGAAATACTGGTGAGTGAATCCCATTTTAATCAAGACAGGGAAAACCGTTTTACAGTATTGAGGACGGTCGCGCAATTACATTTGTTTCCATCTACTTTAATTACCACCCACGGTACTGTCACCCCGACTTGTGGTCATGTTACTACTCACGGTGTAGTAACAAATTTTGTATACAAAACCCCAGCATACCGACGATAATTATATAATACAAATACTCAATCACTGTTAATTATAATGTAAAACAATTGAGGTTTTGTAAAAACAGTTTGCAAAAAGGTTCAGAAAAAGCGATTACTCACATTGCTGTCTTAGGGTTTTCCTTTAGGATTTCCTGGTGATTATCTATTAGTTACACAATGCACACGTGTTAGTATAATAACCCAATATTTACATTAGTAATACCCTTCCCGAGACAACTTCCAACGACTACGTCAGGCAAAACCTCGACAGCCGTTACGGAACCTTAGATCAATCGGGCAACGTATCTAATACTTAACCGGGGGTTAAAATACTTACAACGAGGCATAACTTTGTTATTTAGGGGGGTATAATGCCCGAGAATTATAACTGCAATGTAGAAATTCGAGAGAGAAAAAGAGAATGAACGAGTTGAGAGTGAGGCTGAATGCCTCAGTTTATAGTGTCCATTCGACTTTCGTCGCGCCCCGTGTAAACATCCTCCAGGGGCTTCGCGGCCCGCGAGGTCAGCTAGGGTAGGCCCTAGCTTGGATGACTCGGATGCTAGCCTCAACACGAGTCCGACACGTGGCGGCACCGGGCTTCGTCTCATGTCCACTCGCTCGCGGCCCGCGTAAGACCAGGGCTAGGTCTTCGCGGCCCGCCAGAGACTCAAAAACTTGATTTTTTTTTTTTAATTATGTAAGGGTATTTAGGGCTATTTTTCACATATGGAGTGTATTTTAAGACATATAGGGACATTTTAAATATTTTAGGGGTGTCGAAAAATATTTTGAAGGGTTGTTATAACTATACTATTATTTATCATAATTAATATGGTACGTTTAAAACTCAAGTGGTTGGATGTGATACTAGTGTATGGTGTTTTCAACAATCTGTTCTATGCATTGATTACTTCATTTCTTGAAATGACAATTCTATTTTGATGACCGAATTGTCCTGTCCCTTTTGATATGTCTATCATCAAAATATTATTATTATTTTATTTGATATGTTTTTTTTGAACGGCAAGGAATGACGTGTCAACTACCGTGACATCGGGTGCTGTGGTCAAGGTCGACTACTCGACCGCCGCCAGCCTCTTGGCTCTCCCAGATGTGCGGAAACCCGACCTCCACCCGCCCGAAGGCACGACAGTGGAATAATTGGTAAAACCTCGCCTCCAAGACGAATCAGCGCCACCCGTATTCACCTTTCACTTGGATGCCGCAGAAAATAATGGAGATAGTGGAAGTCGAACATGGGTCAAAAGGAACACAAAGTTTTTCCCCAGCCACTCTACCACTACCTCATTAACATTTGATATGTAATTTTCAATCATTTAATTGTTTTAACAACAAACTAATTTACTCTTAATAATCACTGATACTTGTTTGCACTATTAGAAGACATATTACCCACAAAACTTATATCCCTTATAACATTTTCAGTCATTTACTATTTAACTATTTTGGTATCCCTTGTAAGATTTTCAGTCATTTACTATTTAACTATTTTGGTGAGATATACATTTGCTTATTTATTTGTTCTTTTTGTTCCCTCTATTTAACATGTCTACTTATTATAGTTATTTACACTGTGGCTACATCATATGTCTAATTTTTTTAACGGCAGATTTGAATTACTGACGGACTACTAGAGTATCAGCGTGCCACCAGCGGAATCACCCAATCATATCTATCTCCATTAAGCATAATGCATATACACCAATTCAGAAGGAAACCTAATAAATATGGGAAAACCCCCTTCTGAGAATCGAACCCAGGGTCTATTGGTCTCAAAATCTTATCTCACCCCTAAAATGTCACTAGGATATAAAGCCATGGGCATATATGTCCAATTATTGGTCAAATACAAAAACTCATCTCAAAAGGAACAACTGCCACTGGATTAAAAGGAGAGGCTCAGTATGTTTACTATAAGACCACCCGTAGTGGCCAATATTTTGGCGTTTTCCCCCCTCAAACACGCCCCAAAACGCCCGGTCCACACCCCCGCCGGCGTTTTCCGGCGTTATTTAGCAAAAAAGCTCCCCTAGCGTGATTTGAAACACGCTGAAACTTCATTTGTTTGCCTAATAGGACCTTGCCATGTGTG
Source organism: Helianthus tuberosus (assembly GCA_030545235.1). Classification (NCBI taxonomy): domain Eukaryota; kingdom Viridiplantae; phylum Streptophyta; class Magnoliopsida; order Asterales; family Asteraceae; genus Helianthus; species Helianthus tuberosus. The sequence continues at coordinate 3,882,936 of CM060436.1, read as the reverse complement.
TATAATTAGTTTTAATTAAAAAACAAAAGAAATGATATTTGTGTGTGTATAATTAGATTTTGACAAAGGTTTTTTTTTTGAAGGTTTAAGTTGGAGGTTGTTGTGGTGACAAAGGAAGAAGGTGATTTTGCACATTCAGTCTCTGCACTTTGATTGTATTTTAAAAAAAGATTTAAACTTCAAAACCTTTAATATTTCAAGTTTCAAAAATGCTATATCAGTCCCTAAAGTTTTGTTTATTAAATGTCTGATTTGGATCTTTTATAAAACCAAAAATTTTGCAATGTAATTTTTTTTTTACTTTTTTCCGGTTTTTTTTATTTTTAGTATTGTAATTTTTGTTTTATTTAATGAAGTATTATTAGTTTTTAATTTAAAAAATGAATAATTGTGTAATGATTGGTTGGGGCATTATTGGGCATTATTCCACTACACGCCTTTTGTAAAAACGCCAAATAATGCCCCTTGCTGACTGGACTGCCACATGGCAGAAAACGCCCAAGGGTGGGGGCATTATCCACTAAACCACTACACATGGTCTAAGGGCTAACTATATGGTTTTAGAGGGGAACAAGGTCGGATAGGCCTCGACGAGAAACCCCCTGGGTGTCGTAGTACCGCCCAAAGCTCATTATGAGCACTGACTACTTCATGTATGTTTAGGGATGTAGAAAGAATGGATAGAAAAAATATGATACGGTGATTATACGGAGGAGGAAGAGAGCTTATGGATGGGAAAATGAGGTATAAAATCATGACATAATAACTAAATAATATATATTATAATTTATCTAAATTTTATAATTTTACACGCGTACGCGTGCGCGCACACACACACATATATGGTAAGGTTATTGTAAAAAGGGTTAAAAGTGTGAGAAGTGTGAGAAATATTGTGGAGATGACATGTGTCCTCAATCTAAAATAATTTAAAAGGGTAAACAAGTAATTTTATTATCGATTCAATTAATTCAAAACATTCCATAACCGTCACCCTTATTTATAGGAATACGATTTTTTTTAAAGATCTCTATAAAACACTACGAATAACTCTGTATAACACTACAACATTATATATAACACTGCAACCACCATTCAGCAAAGTATATAACACTACAAAACACCATTCAACAGTTCATAACACTGTAATAAGTATATAACACTACAAAACAATAACCCTTTTATAAATCTATATAACAATACAACATTATATATAACACTGCAACCACCATTCAGCAATGTAATAAGTATGTATATAACACTACAAAACACCATTCAACAGTTCATAACAATGTAATAAATATGTAACAATACAAAACAAGATATAACATTACAAATCACTACAAAAACACTGCGAATAGTATATAACACCATATAAACCTTTTATAAATCTGTATAAAACTACAACATTATATATAACACTGCAACCACCATTCAGCAATGTAATAAGTATATAACACTACAAAACACCATTCAACAGTTCATAACACTGAAATAAGTATATAACACTACAAAACAAAATATAACACTACAAATCACTATAAAACACTATGAATAGTATATAACACCACCTTGCCGGAACCCCTACCTCTTCGGCGCCACTACCTACGAAAATGATGAAGGTGATTGCCGGAAGAGTATGTGCAGATTTAACGATGATGAAGACAGTTGACGTGTAGGAACGGTGAGGACGAAGGGTGTGGTGGTCGCCAGAATAAGCTGTTGTATCGATGATGATGATGATGATGATGATGATGATGAAGGAATGATGAAGCTGCTGTATCGATGATGATGATGATATCATCATCATCAGGATGAAGGAATGATGAAGACTGTGATTTCGGATGATGTTGATGATTTCCGGAGGAGGTGGACGATACCGGAGGAGGTGAAGATGACTAATGATGTTGAGATCTCGGATGATGTTGATGATTATGATGTAAACTGATGATGATGATTCGAGATGTATTTACAGATCTGGAGAAGAAGATGATTCGAAATATTTACAGATATGGAGAAAGAAGATGATTCGAAATTGTAGGGGTTTTGATTTACAGTTTCCTATTTTCAAGTGGATATAAAAGACTTTAATATTGATTTCAACCATTAGATCAAAGATCTAATGGGGTTCTTTAAATTGGGGGAAATGCTCAGGGATATTTTAAATGACACAACTACCCTCATGTGACCTGCACGTGGTCACATTTAACTGAGAAAACAAACTGGGTTAGGCCCAAAGAGTAAAACATGCTTGATTTTTAAACATAAAGGACAAAACTCGTCAATTTTAAACACAAATGACACCACCTGTAAAAAAGCATAAAGATAAATGACAATTCTTAAAATTCACTCTTCTTATAATTTTAAGCCCAAAATCTGGATTTACTTATTATTTAATATTATTAAAATTGTTGAATTTAGCAGGAACTTCGAAATTCTGAAATTTGGATTTCTTTGTGATTTTTCTCTTAACATTATTTTATTTTTGTTTTTACTTAGGACAAAACAAAAGGCTATTATTTTATAAAGTCACCTTCCTCATTGGTTTAGTGAATAATCCACTTTTCAAGAAATTACGGCTACTATATTCTATTCATCTGTTTTAAGCACATATTTTCGAATTAAGAAATTGAACACATAACTTTTCTTAGATTTAGGTAAAAGTGCTTAGTTTATTTAAAAAATCACAACTATATTTATACATATATATACCACAGATCGTCATTAGTTTATTTGAAAAAACGATCTTTAATTGCCCTATTCACTGTTGAGGAGGTTAAGGATGTGGTTTGGGATTGTGAAGGCGATTGAGCTTCAAACCCGATGGATTTATTTTTCGTTTGATTAAACATTTTTGAAGTATTTTTCGTTTACGAAACATTTTTGAAGTATTTAAAAAAAAAATGTATTTTTACTCTCCTTTATAATTTATGTTTTAAAAGTATTTTAAAAAAATGTATTTTTACTTTCCTTTATGGTTTATGTTTTACAAATCTATATGTAATATATTAGATTATGATAAAATAACATGCATATCATCATCACTATAATGATATTTGATATATTTAAAAATGTAATTATGTTATAATATTAATCTCAAAAAATAAATATTTCTATACTAGGGTGGAGATACAATAGGAAGTTAATTTGGCTAGGAAGGCTAGGAAGTGATCTTGGCCATCCATTTAGTTAATCAAGGGCTAAGATTAAATCAGGGAAATTGAAAAGAAGAAAAGAGGCGCGTGAGTTTGTTTAAGGGCATTCTAGTCAATCCAAGCCAATAGTTTCTCTCTCCTCCAATTCCCCCCTATTTTTTAAACGTTAATAACTCTTTCATACGATATTATTTTTTTATAAAAATTGCACAAAAAAACAAGCGTTTTTTTATCTTTAAAACGAGTATACTATTGCTATATTTAAAAAAAAAAATTAAAACCCAGTTGCGTAAAACGCAATAGAAAAACCCCCAGTTACGTAAAACGCAATGAAAAAAAAAACCTAAAAAATGACATTTTTTCTAAAACGCAATGCACAACAAACACAAATAAATGACTTATTTGTAAAACGCAATGGCCATAAAACACAAAGAAATGTCTTATTTCTAAAACGCAATAGCCTAAAAACTCAAAAGAAAATGTACTTTCTAAAACGCAATCGACTAAAAACACATAAAAATGTGTTTTACCTAACACGCAATACACAAAAAACACAAAGAAATGTCTTATTTGTAAAACGCAATGGCCAGAAAACACTTAAAATGTCTGTTTTCTAAAACGCAATGGACTGAAAACACATAAAAAAGTGTTTTACCTAAAACGCAATGCACAAAAAACACAAAGAAATGTCTTATTTGTAAAACGCAATGGCCAGAAAACACTTAAAAATGACTCATTCTAAAACGCAATTGCCTAAAAAACAAAAGAAAGTGTTCTCTGTAAAACGCAATGAACTGAAAACACCTAAAAAAGTGTTTTACCTAAAACGCAATGCACCAAAAACACTTCAAGAATGTGTTTTTCTAAAACGCAATGGCCAGAAAACACCAAAGAAAGTGAATTGTCTGTGCTGTGAACTGTCTGGACCAATGCAGTTTCCAGAGGCTCTGCCCCTTGGACCCCAGCCAGCGGCTCTGCCCCTGGGACCCCGCCAGGGGCTGCCGCCCCTGGGACCCCGCTACCAGGGGCGCTGCCCCCGGACCCCCGCCAAGATCGTAAAACGCAATGACTAAATCAAAAACCCATATCGTAAAAATGAAATTAAAGAATTTCTTACATGGATCGAGTGTGATTTCTTCAACAATTGACGATTTTTGAATGATTGAAACACTTATCAGCGCTCGAATCGAACGGATCGAGTGATTATCTTCAAAATCACCGGAAAAAACGAGATTTTGTATGAAATTAAACTGGGTTTTCTTCAAAAAAGCTGAAGAACATGTTGATCGGGTGTTTGAATCATTGATTGGTGATGAAAATCGCAATATAATGTAGTGATTATTGAGATAGAAAGTGAAGAAATGGTTGAAGATGGTGGGTTTTGAAAATGGTGGGTTTTGAAGTTACTGGGTTTTGAAAAGGAAGAAGAAAAGGGTTGGATTGACTAAAATACCCTTTTTCTTTATTTTAAATGTTGCCACATGTCCTAATCCTATTGCTTCCTAGACTTCCTAGCCAAAATAAACTTCCTATTTGATATTTTCCCTTCTATACTAATAAATAAAAATCTTTTTCGGACACGTGTCACTTCCAGGTGCTTTCTCACCTTATCCTTTTTATCACTCATATTAAATTATAATAATAATTTTAAACAAAAATATTAGATAAAAATAAATATTTAGATAACGATAAATATTTGTTTTTATTTTGATCATATTAAATAATAATAATAATAATTTTAAACAAAAAATTAGATAAGAATATAAACGTTTATTTTTATTATGATCATATTAAATAATAATAATAATTTTAAACAAAAAATTAGTTAAGAATACATATTTAACAAAGTAAAATGTTATAATAAGTAAATAATACATTAAAGTTCATTTTTGAAAGATAAATCTTGACTATTTATTATATAAAATTATATTTATGCAACCCGTGTAATACACGGGGTTAACCTAGTTTACATTATACAACATATAAATATGAATAATGTCATCAAAATATATATTTCAAATGAAACGTTTATTTTTCAAACAATAAAGCTACAAGTTTACATCACTAAAGAATAGTTAAAGGAATATAAATATAAAACTTGAGAGATTTCTGGTATATATTTTGGGTAAACAGGTATATAGTTCCGCGTAATCGGGTCGAGTATCATCTAATCTCATATTCATCCCATAACTGCGAAATATTTTTTTCCATACACATATCCGGCCCAATGCCTGTCGCGTATCGGGTATACCCATCCTAAATGCTTTGGGTTTCGGGTACACCCGTCAGGCTCGGGTATTTTTGCCATACCTATTCGAGATATGTATATTTTATATAAATTTTTCTTCCTATAACTAGAATTCGTTTTATAGCCACAACAATTATGCAGCCCACTTTCGCAGCCCATGAGCAACCAATATAAACAACCAGGAGCCCACTTACTTTGCAGCCCATATACTCTCGCCTCTAAACAAACAATTTAAACTACTACAAATAGCAAATGGGGGAATAGTGTCAGGCAGCTGCCTGGCACTCCCCCATTGGACCAACCTAATTTTAAATTAATTTTATTTCTAGTTTAAAATTACGTTTTCGTCCTTTGTTTAAAATTACGGTTTTGCCCCCAGCTTAAAATAAAATAATAATCTTGCCCCTAGCTCAAAATTACGCTTTTGCCCTCGGTTCAAAACCTAACTTTTACTTTTGTTCCCAGTTTAAAATTACGGTTTCGCCCTCCGTTTAAAATTACGTTTTCCCCCAGCTAAAAATAAAATGTTGTTTTTCCCTCTAGCTCAAAATTACACTTTTGCCCACCGTTCAAAATGAAAATATGTTTTTCCCCTAGCTAAAAATTACGATTTTGCTCTCAGTTTAAAATTAAACCAAATGGGGGAATAGTGTCAGCCAGCTGCCTGACACTCCTCCATTGGACCAACCTATTTTTAAATTAATTTTATTCCCAGTTTAAAATTACGCTTTCGTCCTTTGTTTAAAATTACCTTTTTCCCCCCAACTCAAAATAAAATTATACTCTTGCCCCTAGCTCAAAATTACAATTTTGCCCTCGATTGAAAACCTAACTTTTACTTTTGTTCCCAGTTTAAAATTACGGTTTCGCCCTCTGTTTAAAATTACGTTTTTCCCCCAGCTAAAAATAAAATGTTGTTTTCCCCTCTAGCTCAAAATTACGATACTGCCCTCAGCTCAAAATTACGTTTTTGCCCACCATTCAAAATGAAAATATGTTTTTACCCCTAGCTAAAAATTATGATTTTGCTCTCAGTTTAAAATTATGATTTCGCCTCCGGTTCAAAATATAATTACGATTTTGCCCTCTGTACAGCCATACATGTCATGAGGGAGAGGCCCAAAATTACGGTTATATCATCGTTTTTTTTTCATAGCAAAATTATAGTAGTCTTTTTGTAATTGATTGAGAATTATCCGGCCATCGCGGGGCGGGGCATCTACTAGTTACATTACATTCAATAAGAAAACATACACTAAACAAACAATTTATATAATATAAATTCGCAACATGTTTGTGTTTGGAAGGGTTGTAAGTTGTGCTTAAAGTATTTTATCTGCTATGTTGTCTTGTACAATCTGCTTAAGCCCTTTTCTTTATGCTTTTTGAAGCCACGTTGCTTTTGGCTTTCCATATACCACCGCTCATTATATTGTAGAGAGAGATGTTTAGAGAGAGAAACATATAGAGGGAGAGAGAGCGCGGCCGTTCCGTCGTTCCAGCAACTGCAACCAAACACAGATCGTCGGCCACCAGATATTTCACATTCGAAGCTCGCAATTCACTGTACAGCTTTGTAACCTTGATTTGTTCTTTCCACCGAATTAGTTAGGGTTTTTGTTCGTATTTTTGCAATCAGTCAATCCGTTCTTCTTCTTTGAAACCCTAATCTATTTGGTTTGTATTTTTTTTTGCACCCGTTGAGTAGGTTAGGGTTTTCAAATAATCGTATTGAACCCTCATGTTGTGGTCGATTATGAGTCATAGACTGAGCTTCGCCATCTTAATTCTTAAAGACAAGGTACATGATTTGTGTGTTTCCTATGCGTCGAGGGTTTTAATGAACGTATAAGGGTTTTTGATGACCTGGTTCTCATATTTCCGTGAAACATGATGTGGATTTTTAGTTTGATTTGTGGATTGGATGTGATTGGGAGATGTTAGCTGGTATATATATTTTTTTTTGTAAAACTTATCTGGTATATATACTTATACTGTATACAAAATCAAACTTTTTTATGAACAGTATTTTATAGGTCAAGGATGAAGTGGTTACAAGTAATATAAGCATGGTACAAGTTTGATTTTTAAAGGATTCGACCACTTGAAGGTAACCATTGTAACTGTAACACCCCAGCCCGGCTCTGGCTGACGTGTCACTATTACAGAATCAGATACAAAAGGGCTTAATTTATTAATATCCAAATGAGTTTACAAAAGATTTATTCCTGATAATTTATTTCATACATTATTAAAAATGCACACTAAGTTTCCAACTTGTTTATTTTAGCTCTCTTCACACTTTCCCGCCATCCCTGCTAACATGTAGAAAAGAAAAAAATTTCGAAGGAGCAAAATGCCACGAGCGGATAATGATAGCAATGAATAATGAAAAAAATAATAATAATGCAATTGTAATTACATGATAGAATTCAATAACTTTACTATGTTATAAGAAATACCCATCGAGCCCGGTATATATATATATATATATATATATATATAATAAACAGAACAGGCGGAACAGGCTAGCTAGTCCTGAACCGATGTGCGATGGCGTATGGGCATCATACCAACCATCCACCAGAAATAATATCATAGGATCGATCCATACGCCTCGAAAAATATAGCCGGCACTCCTTAGAGTTCAGAACAGGTGAGACGCTGTGATTTAGGCTCACCGTCACGGTCGGTGCCACGCCATTGATGCCGCAATGACATGCTTGCGGTCACCCCCACAAGTAGGGGCGTGCTCGGGTATCAGAGTACATAGGGTAAACATATAATATTTTTATATACAGTATAACAGGTCAGACACATTATCAGTAGGAATGCGATAATGAGTATAATTTAATAAAGATAATATCGCATGTAATATGGCTCTAAAATTATATTCAGAGTCAGAATTTATTAAGACAGGTGAATGTAACAGATACGAATCAAACGAGAGCAACTTAGTAGAACGGTAATACGAGATAATAGCTTGAAATGAGGATTAACGAACAAAGTTAAAAACCCCTACTATACAGATAGTAAAGGAAGGAATCCGCACCTTAAGCGATCTTGATGTGATATTCTCAAATGGATATCAGCTTGTTTACGAATGTTCGTAACCACCTATTTGTTGGATTTAGAACAATATTTAAAGATCAATGTCGTTTTACTTTTAATTAAAGATTGTTAAATCATATTCAGTTACCTATATTCTATACCCCTTGATATTTGTTTATTTTGTTATTAAAAGAAGTTAAATAAGGCTAGTTTATTTTAAATCAGAAACTTCAAAATTTCTGTTAGAGATTGTATATTTATCTATAAACTTAATTATATATTTAAAATCATTTTTAAGTGTTATCAAAATAAGTAATTTGTTTGTTGTGTGGATTGTACGTAATATATATTTTTATAAAATCATTTTAATAATCATCCAAGATAAAATCATTTTTATTATTATTACAAAGTTAGTTGTTATAACTATAGTATAGATATTACGTATACTCTCAAGTAATATTATGTATATGTATATATTTATAATATTTAAAGAAAATTACCATATAACTGAATCATTTTGTAAAATTTTTAAACAATTTCTAAAAAAATCTAATTGTTTAACCGATGGTACCATCATCAAGCTAGTTATATAACTTTATTCATTCTCTAATAATAACACCTGTTAAATTTATAATAATAAAAAGGTTTAAACTACTCACAGTATAAACTTTCTGAACCTTTCATATTTAATCAGTGGTTTAAATGATATTGGTTTTAAAATATTAAAACATCTTAATTAGTGTATATTATTTATTTAAAGAATTTTATAGTTAAAAGTTTTGACGTTTTTAAAATTTGTTCTAAATATCTTAGATAAAATAATAAGTGCAAATATTAGTTTATAAATATCAAGGAAAAGAGTCAAACTTAGTGGGCTATATCAAATAAAATAATAATTTATTAAGTCATCTTCTTTATTTGAAAGGGTAACAAAAGAGGTTTTATTGTGTCCATCTTGTTTTAAACCAGTTCACCAGAATGTTTCATTATATTAGGAAACTATTTTGTCTTAGTATTTATAATAATCATACATGTAGGTAATCATGAGTGATTGTTTAATACCTTTCTGAAGTAACACAGACTCGATCGATGCTTCAAAGGTTGCCGGAAAACTGTGTTGGGTCGGCGAGAGGTTTCCGAACGTAACGACATGATCAAACGGTGAGCATGTTTATAGTTGTTTGGTGTTTTGGGTTTGTCGGAAAAACTATGAATTTCACTGGAATATTATGAATCTCGCTGGTAGACACTATCTTAGAGAGCAAGGGTAAGAAAGGTTTTGAAGGGAAGTGATGTTATATGTCGAGAGAGAGGTTTCGGGATCGGCTTTTATAACTGAAGTTTCTGTGTATGAATTGAAGATAAGGTAGGTGACTAGAACAAGCAGGTGACTAACCATATGTATGTGTTCATTTTCTATTTGATGTCCAAAAATTTCGGTGAGAGTTAAAAGACACGTATGTGCAAAAGCTATGTGGGTTTGTTATAAAATAGATGATTCATCCCTTTCTATCTTACTGCACAAGGTTTCCAATTTGTTTTCTTTTTAATTTTAATTGTATAACACAATAATTTTTTATTTTTATTTTACTTACTTTGTAGATATAACTAATAAGTTATTTTATTTTGTTATCTTCTTTCAACTTCATACGAATCTTTTATTCTATTATTATTTATTTATTTATTTATTATTATTTATTTATTTATTTATTATTATTATTATTTAGGGTATTTCTGTTATACCCTCTTAAAATAAATTTCGTCCTCGAAATTTGAAAGTAAAGTCTAACAAAAGAATCTAACTATAAGAAGTAGTAAATACATAAGTTTCATGTTTAACATTAAAACAAGAAAAGCTGATAGCGTGATAGAATTACGGAATACTAACTGTTAAACAAATTTGGATATTGAGAGCGGATTGACTCCTCGGTTTCCCACGTCGCTTCTTGTTCAGAGTGATTTTTCCATAAAACTTTAACGAAAGGTATCCTCTTTCGCCTTGTCACACGTTCCTGACGATCAAGGATAGCATCAGGTTCTTCTTCATACGTTAGATCTTCTTGAATCATGTCTAACGGATAATTGATAATATGAATCGGGTGATAGTTGTATCCCCTTAGTAAGGATACATGGAATACGTTATGGACATGAGAAAGTTGTGGTGGTAAAGCAAGACGATAAGAAACTTCACCGATTCTTTCGAGGATTTCGAATGGACCAATATAACGAGGACTTAACTTTCCTTTAATCCCAAATCTCCGAATACCGCGACTAGGTGATACTTTGAGAAAGACGTGTTCTCCTATCTTGAATTCTAAGGTTCGTCGGTGTTGATCAGCATAACTTTTCTGACGGCTTTGGGCTTGTTTCAACCGTTCTCGAGCTGTAGTGACCTTTTCGTTCGTGACCTGAACTATTTCTGGTCCTTCGATGATCTTTTCTCCAACTTCTTCCCAATAGATTGGAGCTCGACATTTACGACCATATAACAACTCGAATGGGGGCATACCAATACTGGCTTGCCAGCTATTGTTCTATGCAAATTCAACAAGGCACAAGTATTCGTCCCAATTTCCACTCCAATCTAATACGCATGCTCTAAGCATATCTTCTAACGTTTGGATGGTTCGTTCAGTTTGCCCATCTGTCTGAGGGTGGAAAGCAGTACTGAACTTCAGACGTGTGCCCCAAGCCTTTTGGAAACCTTTCCAAAATCGTGATGTAAATCTTGGGTCTCTGTCTGACACAATGGATGATGGTGTGCCATGTAAACGAATAATTTCCTGGAGAAAAATTTCGGATAACTTACTAATAGAGTAACCTTGTTGGATAGGTAAGAAATGGGCTGACTTGGTTAATCTATCAACCACAACCCATATAGCATCATTCTTTCTGAATGTCTTTGGTAGGCCTATCACAAAATCCATAGAAATTTCATCCCACTTCCAGATAGGGATATCAAGAGGTTGCAATAAACCACTAGCCCTTTGATGTTCGATTTTCACCTATTGGCAGGTGAGGCATTTTGCTACGAACTGGGCAACATCTTCTTTCATGCCATTCCACCAAAAATTTTGCTTCAAGTCACGGTACATTTTGGTTGAACCTGGATGAATAGAGAAAGGCGAACTATGAGCCTCGAATAATAATGATTCACGAAGGGTGGAGTCAGAAGGAACACATAATCTCTTTCCACACCAAATAATACCTTGTTCATCTATACGAAACTCCGACTGCTTGCCTAACTCCAGGTTTTGCGAGATTGCCCACAGTTCTCCATCTTGCTTCTCGGCTTCCTTGATTCCTGAGATAAGATCAGGTTCGATTTGCATTCTGGCCAAGTAACCATCATACTCCCTGACATGAATGTCAATGTCAATCTCCATCTTCTCCAGGTCCCTAACAAGCTCAGACTGAATAGTGAGGCATGCCACCGTTCCTGAACTTTTTCTACTTAATGCGTCTGCCACGACATTCGCCTTGCCGGGGTGATATTGAATGTGGACATCATAGTCTTTTAGAAGTTCCAACCATCTTCTCTGTCTCATATTAATCTCCTTCTGAGTAAAAATATACTTGAGACTTTTATGGTCGGTGAAAATGTCACACTTTTCTCCATATAAGTAATGTCTCCAGATCTTAAGAGCAAAAACTACCGCTGCTCACTCAAGATCATGTGTTGGATAATTAACTTCATATGGCTTGAGCTGCCGTGAAGCATAGGCAATAACTTTTCCATGTTGCATGAGAACACATCCAAGACCCTTCTTCGAGGCATCACTATAAACTTGGTAGCCGCCAGAGCCTGTTGGAAGAGTGAGTATAGGAGCAGACACAAGTCTTTTCTTTAACTCTTGAAAACACTTTTCCCGTTCGTCATTCCATGTATACTTTACCCCTTTTCTTAGAAGTTGCGTAAGAGGTAAGGCAATCATAGAAAACCCTTCAACAAAGCGTCGATAATAGCCTGCTAGACCTAAAAAGCTTCGAATCTCGGTAACCGAGGTAGGTTTCGGCCATTTTGTAATAGCTTCGATTTTTGCAGGGTCCATCATTATACCATCTGCAGATATCACGTGCCCTAAAAATGCAACTTGATTTAACCAGAATTCGCACTTGGAGAACTTTGCGTATAGCTTCTTTTGCCTTAGCGTTTCCAAAACAACACGTAGATGTGTCTCGTGTTCTTCTTTACTCTTAGAGTACACTAGAATGTCGTCGATAAAAACTATGACGAATTTATCAAGGAATTTATGAAAGACACGATTCATTAGGTCCATGAATACGGCTGGAGCATTAGTTAGCCCGAATGGCATAATTAGGAATTCATAATGGCCGTATCGAGTTCGAAAAGCAGTTTTGGGAACGTCCGTATCCTTGATTTTGAGTTGGTGATAACCAGATCTGAGATCGATTTTTGAGAATAATTTGGCACCTTGAAGTTGGTCAAAAAGATCATCGATTCGAGGTAAAGGATAACGGTTTCGGATTGTGATTTTGTTTAGTTCTCGATAATCTATGCATAAACGCATAGTCCCGTCTTTCTTTTTCACAAATAAGACAGGTGCGCCCCAGGGTGAGACACTTGGTCGAATGAATCCTAGATTCAGCAACTCTTGCAATTGTTCCTTGAGTTCCTTTAATTCTAAGGGAGCCATACGATATGGTGCTTTTGAAATTGGTTCTGCTCCAGGAATAAGGTCAATGGTGAACTCCACTTCACGATCTGGTGGAATTCCAGGTAATTCTTTTGGAAATACATCTGGGTACTCACAGGCAACCAGATGGCTATCTATGGTTGGTTCTTCAGATGAAAGAGATTTAACAGATGCCAAAAACCCTGCACAATCGTGTGATAGGAATTTCTGGGCTTTGAGGGCAGAGATAATCTTGAGGACTTTTCGTGGTTGAGTCCCCTGAAAGACGAGTTCAGGAGATTGAGGGTCTCCAAAAATTACACGTCGAGTTCGACATTCAATAGTGACGTTGTGTTTGGATAACCAATCTATTCCTAATATTATATCAAAATCCTCCATTTTCATGGGGAAAAGATCTGCTTTACGTATAAGGGATTTAACTTGTATAGGACAGTCTTTATAGACATGGGAAATCGTGACGGGATAACCCATAGGTGTTGTAAGAGTAAGAGTGTTATCTAATAGCGTAGGTGTTGCCGCGAGATGTTTGATAACTGATAGTGAGACTATAGAATGAGTTGCTCCAGTATCAAATAAAACTTCAACATCATGTAAGCCCAAACGAAGAGTGCCAGAGACCGTACCTTGTGCATTTGAAGTCTCCGTAGTATTCAACGCAAACACTCGCCCTCCAGCAGTGGATCGAGCAGTATTCCCAACATTAGTTCCTTTAGGGTCAGGCTTCGGACATTGCTTAAACATGTGATCAGTCGCTCCACATCTAAAGCAAGCTCCCAATGCCCGACGACATACGCCTTGATGACGATTACCGCATACATTGCATCCAGGGATTTGATTTTGGTTCTTGTTGTTAGACTGACGGTTGACAGACGGAGTCCTATTAGGAGCCATATAATGTTGGGGTTGTTGAGAATGATTGAAAGTTTGGTTTCTTGGTTGCCATTGATTATTTTGGTTGTTACGGTTACGCGTGAGTTGGTTTCTTCGATCTCCAGTGTATTAGTTTTGATTAGATGACTGCCCAGTAGTTATGATGCGGTTGTCATCACGGTTTCTCTTGCGGTTCTCCTCGGATTTAGCCCATCTTTTCTTGTTTTCTGTTTCCAATGTTTTAACAGCATCTGCGACCTCAATAATGTTGTTGAACTTCTGTGTTATTATCCATCTTCTATTCTTTTCACATACTGCCCACTTCATCTTTTCTGCTTGTACTTCTGGTGTTCCAGCCGCCGCCCCGAGAAAACTAGCCAGTCTACAGAATCTAGCCATGAATTCTGACCATGGCTCATTATCCCGCTGCTCGATAGATGCATATTCTCTAGCATACTCGTTTTTCTCTACCTCAGAAAAATATTGCTTGAAGAATAAGGTGCGAAAATTGGCCCAAGGAAGAGTAGCAGCATACCCATTTCCTCCGTTAGCAAGTTTAATTCCTTCCCACCATATACGAGCGTCATCTTCCAGCTTGTATGATGCCAGTCTTGTCTTAAATATATCATCTACATCGAGGACTTCAAATATCTTTTCCACATGTGCTATCCAGTTGCTAGCATCCACTGGCATGGCCGCATTGCTGAATGATCTTGGTTTTTGCTTTTGGAATCTCTCATTCCAAATATGAATTCCTTCAGACGATTTTGTATCAGTGTTTTCTACCTTGTTGTTTCTTGGTGGAGATGTAGGAGGAGTAACATGGGGAGATGAAGGAGGTGATATATGGGGTGGAGTTGGAGGTGGTGGAGGAATTGTGTTATATACGTGTTGGTCAACGGTCTGTAGAATATTAGGCAGTATTCTTTCGAAAGCACGCTGAAAGGCTTTATCAAAATTACGTCGTTTAGAAGAACCTGATTTCCGACGAGCAGATCTTAGAGGAGGCATCTGGAAGGAAAAGATAATGTAAGAATGACGATACAGACAAAACGAAAGATTGGATTTCCTATCCCAGTTTCTACCCATTAACTCACAGGTGTGATTATTTTTAATGTTTAAGTTTTCTACAGGAAAGAGCCTGTGCTCTGATACCATAACTGTAACACCCCAGCCCGGCTCTGGCTGACGTGTCACTATTACAGAATCAGATACAAAAGGGCTTAATTTATTAATATCCAAATGAGTTTACAAAAGATTTATTCCTGATAATTTATTTCATACATTATTAAAAATGCACACTAAGTTTCCAACTTGTTTATTTTAGCTCTCTTAACACTTTCCCGCCATCCCTGCTAACCTGTAGAAAAGAAAAAAATTTCGAAGGAGCAAAATGCCACGAGCGGATAATGATAGCAATGAATAATGAAAAAAAAATAATAATGCAATTGTAATTACATGATAGAATTCAATAACTTTACTATGTTATAAGAAATACCCATCGAGCCCGGTATATATATATATATATATAATAAACAGAACAGGCAGAACAGGCTAGCTAGTCCTGAACCGATGTGCGATGGCGTATGGGCATCATACCAACCATCCACCAGAAATAATAATATCCTAGGATCGATCCATACGCCTCGAAAAATATAGCCGGCACTCCTTAGAGTTCAGAACAGGCGAGACGCTGTGATTTAGGCTCACCGTCACAGCCGGTGCCACGCCATTGATGCCGCAATGACATGCTTGCGGTCACCCCCACAAGTAGGGGCGTGCTCGGGTATCAGAGTACATAGGGTAAACATATAATATTTTTATATACAGTATAACAGGTTAGACATATTATCAGTAGGAATGCGATAATGAGTATAATTTAATAAAGATAATATCGCATGTAATATGGCTCTAAAATTATATTCAGAGTCAGAATTTATTAAGACAGGTGAATGTAACAGATACGAATCAAACGAGAGCAACTTAGTAGAACGGTAATACGAGATAATAGCTTGAAACGAGGATTAACGAATAAAGTTAAAAACCCCTACTATACAGATAGTAAAGGAAGGAATCCGCACCTTAAGCGATCTTGATGTGATATTCTCAAATGGATATCAGCTTGTTTACGAATGTTCGTAACCACCTATTTGTTGGATTTAGAACAATATTTAAAGATCAATGTCGTTTTACTTTTAATTAAAGATTGTTAAATCATATTCAGTTACCTATATTCTATACCCCTTGATATTTGTTTATTTTGTTATTAAAAGAAGTTAAATAAGGCTAGTTTATTTTAAATCAGAAACTTCAAAATTTCTGTTAGAGATTGTATATTTATCTATAAACTTAATTATATATTTAAAATCATTTTTAAGTGTTATCAAAATAAGTAATTTGTTTGTTGTGTGGATTGTACGTAATATATATTTTTATAAAATCATTTTAATAATCATCCAAGATAAAATCATTTTTATTATTATTACAAAGTTAGTTGTTATAACTATAGTATAGATATTACGTATACTCTCAAGTAATATTATGTATATGTATATATTTATAATATTTAAAGAAAATTACCATATAACTGAATCATTTTGTAAAATTTTTAAACAATTTCTAAAAAAATCTAATTGTTTAACCGATGGTACCATCATCAAGCTAGTTATATAACTTTATTCATTCTCTAATAATAACACCTGTTAAATTTATAATAATAAAAAGGTTTAAACTACTCACAGTATAAACTTTCTGAACCTTTCATATTTAATCAGTGGTTTAAATGATATTGGTTTTAAAATATTAAAACATCTTAATTAGTGTATATTATTTATTTAAAGAATTTTATAGTTAAAAGTTTTGACGTTTTTAAAATTTGTTCTAAATATCTTAGATAAAATAATAAGTGCAAATATTAGTTTATAAATATCAAGGAAAAGAGTCAAACTTAGTGGGCTATATCAAATAAAATAATAATTTATTAAGTCATCTTCTTTATTTGAAAGGGTAACAAAAGAGGTTTTATTGTGTCCATCTTGTTTTAAACCAGTTCACCAGAATGTTTCATTATATTAGGAAACTATTTTGTCTTAGTATTTATAATAATCATACATGTAGGTAATCATGAGTGATTGTTTAATACCTTTCTGAAGTAACACAGACTCGATCGATGCTTCAAAGGTTGCCGGAAAACGAGTTGGTTGGCCGGAAAACTGTGTTGGGTCGGCGAGAGGTTTCCGAACGTAACGACATGATCAAACGGTGAACATGTTTATAGTTGTTTGGTGTTTTGGGTTTGTCGGAAAAACTATGAATTTCACCGGAATATTATGAATCTCGCTGGTAGACACTATCTTAGAGAGCAAGGGTAAGAAAGGTTTTGAAGGGAAGTGATGTTATATGTCGAGAGAGAGGTTTCGGGATCGGCTTTTATAACTGAAGTTTCTGTGTATGAATTGAAGATAAGGTAGGTGACTAGAACAAGCAGGTGACTAACCATATGTATGTGTTCATTTTCTATTTGATGTCCAAAAATTTCGGTGAGAGTTAAAAGACACGTATGTGCAAAAGCTATGTGGGTTTGTTATAAAATAGATGATTCATCCCTTTCTATCTTACTGCACAAGGTTTCCAATTTGTTTTCTTTTTAATTTTAATTGTATAACACAATAATTTTTTTATTTTTATTTTACTTACTTTGTAGATATAACTAATAAGTTATTTTATTTTGTTATCTTCTTTCAACCTCATACGAATCTTTTATTCTATTATTATTTATTTATTTATTTATTATTATTATTATTATTTAGGGTATTTCAGTATCATTGTATCATTCTTGATAATATGTTGATGATAAACTGTGTTTTATATATGAGCAAAAAGTAAGGGTATATTATAAGGTTGTTGCATGATAATGTATTTGAAATAAGAATTGTGTTTATGTAATCTTTTATGTTCTTAAGCATATATAATTTTTCATTTTTTGGATGTATTTTTTTAAGTTGTTATGTTAACTCATATTCAGAGCGCATTGTCATGGATCCTATCCTAAGCTGGTTTCGGAGGCAAATGCTGGTAAATGGGGGCAGCAGCGTCTCGGTTTGTTTGTGGCTGCGTGTGAGGTGCTACGGGGCTGCAGATGGTCGTGAACTAACATCGGATAGTAGGGTTGACGACTAGAGAACAGAAAATGTTCAGCATCGAGGTGCAATAAGGCATAGTCTTGAGATCGGTTACGGGTCGAGTTGTGAGTACTGGCGCAGTAAGGCGGGATCTTTGGCAGCTGGGTGGGAGTGTTTTGGGGCTGCTAACGGTTTCTGAACAACCATTATAAGTGATGGTAGCGGCCGCGAGAAAAGATCATAAACAGGAGGCCATACTCAAGTGACTTGGGGTACGTATCGGGGGCTCGGGGCCGAATCATAATGTGAAAACTGTGAATTCGTAAGGTATTTTTAGGGTACGTAAATGTTAGTTCCATACCCTGTTTTATTCTTTTAAATATCTAGAAGCTTATCAATGAAAACTGACAAAATTATTCACGAGTTATCTAAGACTTTTGAGGTAGGATATTGTTTTATGAAATTACGGGTACCCATCAAAATATTTTTATTACAGGTCAAGTTCACTAATTGTAGGGGCGTGTAGGTAGGGTTAGAGGCCAAATCCCAAAGGTCGCCAAGCAGGATAAGAAGAAGTAGCCACGTGGATGTGCTCACAAGCGTATCCAGTACAACCGCCGTTCGTCATCGCCGGTATTAATTCTCTCATTTTGTCCCTTTACTTCTTTAACCATTTTTTCATTCATTCATTTTGATTTATGTGAAAATATATCCCTGTGATTGCTATTTTTTGTTCTGGGTCATGACCTATTAGAGGTGAAAAAAGGGCGGTTTGGGCTATTTTTTGTTCGTCTGGTTTTAAAAGTAGATTCTTAGGGTTGACTTTGACATGTTTGGATTTAGAAGTAGATTATTAGCATTCCACAAAATGTTGCACCCATATCTGCTGCCTTTGACCTTATCGAATTCTTTATTGGTCTAAAACATTATTACTAAAGTACTTTTTAAGTCTCCAAGTATGCCAACCGCTTAAAAACGTATAAAAAAGTTGACTAGATATTATGAACTTAAATGTTCAAGCAAGTATTGCATTTCAAAAAATGCTAATCTTTTCTAATTATCGAGGGCGAAGTTACCAGTTGTTTTTCCTATATTGGACATGCAGGTAGGTGAGGAGAATTTGATACAAGTTGACTAGATATTATGAACTTAAATGTTCAAGCAAGTATTGCATTTAAAAAAATGCTAATCTTTTCTAGCTATCGAGGGCGAAGTTACCGGTTGTTTTTTTCTATATTGGACATGCAGGTAGGTGAGGAAAATTTGATACAAATTAGACAGGAGTACTAGATGAAAAACCAAGACCAACAACTTTTGTCGCAGGCCTTCTTGAAACATTTTTGAGACAACATACATTGCTGTTAAAATCATTTGGTAGCCTCTAGAATTCACACGGAAAACTATAGTGGCACAGATTGTTCAGGTGGCGAAAAGAAAAACCCTTTGGGATCTTCCAGCAACCGAAGAAGGCGATTCGGGCACCAGGAAGAGGAAATCAAGATGGGCAGATGATCTCACAGCAGGTATTGCTCTTGGTCAAACACATAATATTAGGCTTCTTCAAATAACTAGAATGTTTCAGTCTGGACTGCCATTAGGTGAATCACCTAAAGGTGCTGGATCCACCTTCTTCTGGACCTGTTTAAGATAACATGGGAATTCGAATGAAATTTCGAGAATATCGAGCTAGGGAAAGATTGAAATAATAATGCATACACGAATCTATATGTGATCTGATGTCGCCTATCACATTAGCATTAATGATTTTGTTTCTTAATATGCAGTAGCCAGGGACTGAATCTTCCGGATAGCCTGTGCGCATCCAGATTAAGAGGTGATTTATCAACAGCTATATAGTGTTCTTCAAAAATAACAAGAGCAGGTTTATAGAGATGGAGATGACAAAATATCAAAGAGTGTGATAATCAGATCTCACATGAGAAACAAAATGATACATAAAGAGTGTTTTTAGGCTGGTAGAGAAGGTTGTAGAAAGGGGTATAGCTTCGTTTTATACCTCTTTCATATATAGGTTAGGCGATTTAACTATGGAACATTAGTGTAACAAATACTTGGTTTTGTTGAGTATGACGTATATGAAAAGATCCCCGCCGAATTGCGGCGGGTGATAAATCCTAGTTACATTCAATAAGAAAACATCCACAAATTACTTAGGAATTGAGTATTTGAAATAAGAAAACATACACAAATTACTTAGGAATTCAGTATTTGAGTTGATACATTTGAACAACCAATTTGTTCGAATAAAAACACCATTAGACAAAGGCTAAACCTCAATTTGTTGGAAAATCGAGTAGCAACGAACTATTTGAAATAGGGTGTAATCGGCTTTACTTCCACGTACATGCAATCATCGGTAGACATGGACTTCAAAATCTTTATGAATAATCATTACAATTTATGAAGTCCCTTATTTAGCGTGGATGTTGTCGTTACTCGTTAGTAATGCTCATCTGTATGCGTGAATCATAATGTTGTATATTTGGACTTGGTAAAATGGGAATATCTTGGCACGGGTAAATTTTTAGTACGGATTGGTTTGCATGGCACGGGTTGAATTGTCTGAACTGAAACACTTTTAGTACCGATTAATAATGTCGGATGTGTACTTCAAATTGATTTTGTATTCAACGTTACATGAACATATATTTCTTGTGTGAGAACAATGATTAGTAAATATATTTTAATTTTTTGGATGATGAAATTTAGTAGCTTAAATGTATTTAAAATACAAATTTGGGTTACTTCGGGTTTGCCTGTGATCTGGTGTGTTCATTTGACCTCTTGTATGGTATTTTTATAAACATTTATTCGATACAATACAAATCAACATTTATAACTAAAGCTAATCACAAAATTGATAATCAAGGCCTATCAAAAAGATGAACCACTTGAAAAGACGATGCTTTGGTTATACTTAGTTGATAAACGAATTTTGTGGTTCATTTATGCTTATATGTGTATACAAAACTGAAGCAAATGAAGCCAACTGAAAGGACGACGGTCTAGTTATATTCTGTGGTTCACTTATACTTAGGGTGAAAGGGGTGTTTAAGAGTTCAACCCCTTTTACACCTAATCTTTTTGTGATATCTCATCTCCATCACTTGAATCCCCACGAGATTAAAGGTCTTGCAGCGTTGTTCTAACTCCATCACTTGAACTGCACGCTTCCCAATAAATTCAGCAAGCATCAATTTTAAGCATTCCATCATCTTGTAACGGGTTCACCAACCTGAAATTTATCCCATCTTGCGTGATGGGGGGAGTTACGACGGTGTTCTCGTGGAACACGGCCCAACCCTGATGGCGAACTAGTAAACCCCCCACTGCCCTTAAATGTGTATGTATATAAGAAACTAAAGTAAATGAACCGAAACATCATTTACTTACAACTTTATTTAATTTATTTTTTTTTATTTCAATATCATATACTATTTTTAAATAACGTTAATCAACACGTTAGTTTTTAATTGCATTTATCAAATGAAATGAGCTTGAAGTAAATTAAGCACGGAACCAGTTAACCGAATTAACTAAAATGGTTTCTCATCATCATAAAAAATAAAATAAATAAATAAAAACTGTTCACAAATAATTTCCAATTAATTAATTAATTAATAATTAATGTATGTTTTTTCTCTTCCAAAACCTAATTGGATTTATCAAATGAAATAAGCTTGAGTTAAACAAAACCCATATTCGATTAATCGAACTAACAAAAATGGTTTATCATATAACCAAAGAAACCCGAACCGTGAATAAGATTAAAAATCCAAAAACTTGGTTGTAGGTTGTTTTTTAGGTTGGGGGTGTGGTTTAAAGCCCCTATGGGCTTTATAGTGCTACGTCAGAGCCACGGATGCATCACGTAAGCAAGAGGCTTTATCGTTAACTTGCACGGTATGGTTTAAAGCTCCATTAAAGCCACATATTAAACAAAACACAAAAAACAAAAATAAAGAGAAAAAAATTTGATTGGCTGAAAACAATGGGTCCCACCTGCAGATATCATTAGCGCTTGTTACCACACCCCCTGGCCTTATGGTAACCCCAAACCGATTTACGCCTATCGTTTGGACAGGTAAATGGTTGCCTTGGGAAATAAAAGAATACCAAAAATAGATGAATACAGTGAGTTATACATATATGCATGTCAGGGTCCATGAGACAGCCTCTCAACACCTTTTTGCATTTACTCCATTCCAAAAAATGGGCCACTGAATCATTGATGGCCAAAAGGTGCAACCAAACCAAACCCAACCCAACCCTAATTTAATGGTGCAAAAAGCTTTGAATGCTATATGGCCAACAACATGCCTCGTTACATGTAGGTTTCTATATCATTATTTTGCGATTTTTTTTTTTTTTTTTTCAATCTTCAAAGAATTCAAATTTATGTTTCATGTTTTTTCTACTTAGCCTTTTTTTTTCTGAAGAATGTGTAAGGACCTCCAAAATTGTCCCAAAACGACTCGTAAGTAGAAACCCGGACCCCTGAAACCCTAATCCATATCAAAAATCAAGAATATCGTATTTTATACCCTCTCGCGGGCCGCGTAAAGAACAAGAGGGCCCTTACGCGGGCCGCGTCAACATATGTTTGACCGGATAAGCGTTCCCGGTCCACGTGTTGTCCACCTGGCATACCTACTTGTGACACATCAAACCTACACGTAGACTAGACCTCTACGCGGGCCGCGTAAAGGTTGGCTTAGGGCTCACGCGGGCCGCGTGAGACCCAAATTTCTGCTATAAATAGGTTGGGTCATGAGCAGTTCACTGATGTCGAAACCAAAACTCAAAAACGAAGTTTGGCTGCTCATAAGTCGAAATTACAATTAATATAGCGAGGCGCTGCTACGATACAGGGTATTAATTCGATCGCTGCTACGAATCAATGTCTGATCGAATGAAACTATCCAATGGATGTTTAAGTGTTGCCGACATTAGGGCCATACTTTGTCATTAGTCGTGAATTCGACGGATGTTTAAGTATAGCACTTTGTCATTCGTTGTCAGGGTTTTAATCTCGTGAGTTATCGTAAATGCTGTATCAGTTACTTACCTAGTTTCATGTGCATTGTTATTTAAACTAGGTATCAAGGCTAATCAGTAGGCTAAACTATGCTCGTTTAAATCTGCAATGTGAGTCATTCTCTTTTTATCAATAATGTTTTACAATACTCCAACCATTTTCAAAAGTTATAATTACAGGGATTAAGTCGTGGTTATCTCGAATCACTGGCTAGTGGGGTATTGTGCACATTACTAATTTCTCACAGTTAGGCTAATAAATCCTAACCGTGATAATCATCACTACTTGGGGAGAGACCCAATAGTGGTATGACCATCGTCACCAGGTGACACGGCGCCAGATAAAAATAAGATAGAAGCCATTGTAAGCGCTCTTATGCTGTAATTTATAACTATGTGTCGTTTTATCAAAAATGAATGATTCACCAGTATTTCTCCGCTGATAAAATATTTTAAAACATGTTTCAGGCGACCTGCTGTAAACCAAGGAAAACGTGCTACGGAGCACTAACCAGCTTGAAGAGGTGGCTCAGTTAAAATAAATAAACATGTTTTATAAATCAGGGAATTTAATTGCGAAATTCCTCTATTGTAAAATACGGGGTTTATCCCGAATTATGAAATAAAATAATCGGGCATTTCAAGTTTTAAAGATCCTGTGAAAATCTTCCGCTGTCAACTCAATTAATAAATACCACGGGTTCCTGTCCCGCGCCTCCTGACCGGGTCAAACCGGGGCTGGGGCAGTGACAGAATGGCAGTTTCAATAATAATAAAAAAAAAAGAGTAAACTGCCAAAATGGTCCCTGACATTTGGTCACTTTTGTCACTTTAGTCAAAAACTCAAACCTTTTGAATATGGGTCCATGTGGTTTCAATTTTGTTGCCATTTTGATCCAAAAGGAAAATTTGTTCAGATTTTGCAGTTAATATCCAGTTTTTTTGTCTTTTCCTCTATTTTAATGAAGGGCAAAATGGTCAGATTTTTTTAATTTGTTATAATAAAACGTTAAAAGACCATTTTGTCTTTCATTAAAAGGGAGGAAAAAGACAAAAAAAAACTGAATATTACTGAAAAACTTGACCAGATTTTGATTTTGAATGAAAATGACAACAAAATTGAAACCACATGGACTTAGATTCAAAAAGTTTGAGTTTTTGACTAAAGTGACAAAAGTTACCAAAACTCAGGAACCATTTTGGTAGTTTACTCAAATAAAAAAACAAGGAACTTGCAGCAACTCAATAACACTAGGTAGGTACCTAGGAAACGGCACTTTAATCCAATGAAAAATCGAGACCCAAACTAGGTGTGCATACTTTTAGGTCTTAAAGAGACGTTCATACTTTTAAAGAGGGGTCAACACTTCATTTATGTTTGTTCAATTATTAATAGGACGCTAAGACATAATTTTGATTAATTTACATCAGAAGAGGGTCTGTATATATATCGTATGTTGATGAGTATAGGGCGTATACACATATAAGTGAGATTTTTCAAAGCCAAATCATACCGAAACTTCTAATCGGCTTATCTCTAACATGAACTATATGATATGAATACAATTATTTTTGTGGTTTCCCAATAATGTTTCAAAAACATTTATTTTGCTAGACCGAAAAGATCATGTTTGATACACATCATTGTCACTTTAATGATATGAATATTAACAAAGTAATTGGACAAATTTCTGGATATATCGAAACCATGTGCTTTTGGAGGACTTTGCATTACATGCATACGTCGTTGAAAAGATCAGATGGATACGGCTACTCCTGCTTTTGACTTTTCACAATCTCAACCAATGTTTTAAATACCGGTATGAACCGGCCGGTTATACCGGTTAAACCGGATATCGGACACGAGTCCGGTACGATAAAGGCCGGTAAAACCCGAATACGGTATATCTTACGTGCCGGCGGTAAATCCGGTTCTACCGGTTCAAACCGTTGAACCGGTTTACATTATCTTAAGATTTGATTTCTTAATTTTAATAAAATACGATATTAAGGTAATATTTATCTTTCATAGTTCCGGTGATTAACCTAGTGTCTTCTATTCTAATATTTCATCGTTGTTGAAATTATTACTCACCTCGTACAATGCAATATTGTTTATAACTAATAAAAATATTCTTAAAATGCTTAATAAGTTACAATAAAAATATTCTTAAAATGCTTAATAAGTTACAATAAAAATAGTCGTTTTTAGATAAAACTATGATCGGTTACATAAATTCAAGTTGAGATTTGATTGTTTTTTTATATGAATTTGTATTTTATGGAATTTATAAGGTTAACTAGTAACCCGGTTTAACCGCCCGATACAACCCGGTTCAACCGGTTGAACCATTTTATAGCCCAACCCGATATGAATTAAAAACCGGTTTTTAAAACATTGATCTCAACTCGTGCCTTTATTATTTTGACTTTGGCTTTACACCATACTTTGACTTTTTTTTAACACGTAAGCCATGAACTAGTTCATGAACCCATTTTATTTGCTAAAAGTTAAATCCCATGTATCAGATGACCATGAAAACTAACTTATAAAAGTACATATAAAATCACTTAGAGTAAACTGCCATTTTGGTCCCTGTGATTTGGGCACTTTTACCATTTTAGTCCAAATCTCAAACTTTTTTAAATCTGTGTCACTGTGGTTTCACTTTTATTGCCATTTTAGTCCAAAATCCAAAAACCCCTTATTTTGACTGTTGAAAGCTGATTGTTTTGTCCCTTAGTGTAGAGGCATTTTGGTCATTCTGATTTTAATATTTAAAAAAAAACTATTTTAATAATTCTAATAAATTAAAACAAAATTAGTTATAAATTATATAATATATATAACTCTCTCTCTCTCTAAAACACACATACTCTCTCTCTCTCTCTCTCTAAAACACATATCTTCACCACCACCTCCGGCCACTTACCACCACCGCCTCCCGCCACTTGCCACCTCCCACTCCTGCACAAACTTAATCCAAATAACGCATTTCACCTAAAATCTACACAATCGCAAAAAGGAGTTACTTGTTCCATACAACTGGAAGCCAAAACATCACCAATCTGAATTCAAAATCAACTAAACAAAACATCAATTTCAAAAGCAACTAAACAAAACATCGTTTTCAAATCAAGTGTAACAAACAACATACCGTTAATCAGATTAAAATCGCACGGAACAATTGAACAACACAGACTCTGAATCTTCCATAAACACCCATAATCACCACCGACAACGGAGAACCACCAATTTGTCGGAGAACCACCACCTCCTTCACCTGAAACGTCAACCACAACGGGCTAAAGAAAATAGATAGATCTTCACAGATCTTAAAGAAAAGAGAAGGAGATGACGGGTTGAAATGCTTACCGGACTGACTTGCGATTGCCGTCGTCATCATCAGCGACATCAACATTGTGAAACCCCATCACCTATAACTCCACGGTCGTCAGAGACGACACAGGCTCTGCCGGTTCTCTTTCTCTATCTCTCTCTCTCTGCTCCCCTGATTTCGTTACCGTGCCGCCGCTACCGGTCTGATTTGGGTGTGGGTGTGTGGTTATCGGAGAAGGAGGGGTGTGGGTGTGTATGGAGAGGTGGTTGTGGGTTCCCGTCGCCGGGGCTCAGTCGAGAGTCGAGAGAGAGTGGCAGAGGGTGTGGTGGATGTGGTTTGCAGAGAAGAAGAATGGGGTTAGGGTTTTGTTATGAAATGAGAAAGATGAGAGAGTTTATTGTAACATCCCAAAAATACGAGTTCATAAATTTACAATTTAGTTGTAAATAAAATTAGTAAAAATAAACTAACTAGAAATGACACTAACTAAGTTAGTTAGTCACTTATGAGTAGTTAGGGGTTCAAACAAACAAAAAAAAAATGAATGAAAAATGAGGGACTAAATGTGCCTAAATGGAAACTAATTTATTGAAATATTAAGATTAAAAACATAAAACACATTTTCTGTGTTTGTTGAAGTCGACCAATATCAGGGGCAACCCCAAGCTCCCTCTAAACCCTAAACATTCACAAAAACAACCAAATTGAAGGTCCAAATCTGATCAAAAACGAAAATCGAGCATAGATTATTGATCCTCATCACAAGAGGATTACAAGGTATGTAAAATTTGATGAAAACTCTCAACTTGAAATTCTCATGAAATTGGGAAAATCTGAAATTATGGTTGCATGTGTGTCTTATGATGATTTAGGAACAACTATAGTGTCTAGGGACAAACCCTAGACAAATACAAGTTGAAATCATGTGAAAATTTAGTAAAATCCATGAACACCATTGTAGGTGATTAGTGGGTTATGTAGAATTTGATAATCACTAGGAGATTGGGTGTTGTTCTAGTGTAATTTGACAATTGTGAGGTAACTTCAGAATTATAGAAGCTAACAATTGTGTAAAATGGTTGAATGATGTGAAAGTAGGGCTAAGTGATAAGCTAGAGACTTGATATTTAATCATGTAAAAATCTGCCCTTAAGGTGTTTGTGAAAATGCCTCTAAGAAGGCTTAAAACTGAAATTCAAAGATTAAACGCATAATTATGATGTTTCGATGTATTATGCGATATAAGGTTTAAAGAGAGTTCTAAACATGTTATAAATGAACTCTATAGGAAAGAGCGCAGGAGCGTCAAGTGGACAAGCGCGTGGCGAACCACGTTTGAAAGGCCTACTTTGAAGGTATGTAACTTGATCCGTTACATTCGATGAATTGTTGTTAAACTATGCGTTGTTGATAAAAAAAATGTGTTGGATGTAGCAATCATGTACGTTACTTAAATCCGTAGGTTAAAATTGGGTTGTAGTCGTTTGGTAGTCATAAAAAATGGAGGATTTCCGTAGATGAACCAAACGGGTCAAATAATGTCACATTGTAATGATAATATTGTAATTAAATAGAAATGGCGAAAATGGTCACTAGAGCATGAAGCCATAGGTTTGGTAATGAAGTGCCGGTGATAATAAGCCCCGGAAGTTGGGTAATAAACGCCTTGGGTTTGCTAATCAATTGGTAGTGAATTGTGTTAAGTAGAAATGGGTCAAATAATTTCATATGGTCATATAGTCTTTCAGTCCGTAAACAGATTTTTCGGTATGAAATTTGTGTTAGGCACGTCGGTAATGAAATTACAGATGCATAGGAAAAAGAATCACCTAAAACGGACTTACGAGTCAAAAGTTATGGCCATTTTAAGTTGGGACTTGGATAAACATGGAGCTGGGTTTGTTCAGCATCAGAAAATGAAAGAGTCTGTGAATAAAGGGGCTAGGCGTCGCGCGACCCCCCTTGGCGTCACACGACGCCCTCATTCCGGAATTTTTTTTTTCTTTAATGTTGACCCATGGAACTTGTTTGTATACATATTAACTTGATCATAACTAACTTTTGTTGTGGTTTTGATCTTAGGTGATGATGGAAACTAACCGGAAGATGATCGAGCAAACTTTTGAAGAACCGAACACTACTTACAAGCTTCCGCGATGTTTTAAATCTTTAATAGACTTTGTTTATGGGTTGTAAACAATTGTTAAACAACTTTTGAAATGTTTTAACTTAGTCGTTAGTTGACTAAGGTTTATGCTACTTATGAACTTCTTTTATGAAAGTTATGTTAATTAAGCAACTTTTATTTGCAATGGTATAATCTATTATTAAAAATCAAGTGAAATTAGACGAGTGTTACAAGTTGGTAATCAGAGCATAAGGTTGTCAACAAAGTGTTCGGTTCAAGCTTGATCGATCGTCCGGTAAGAATTAATTTATTATGTTAACAAAATATGTCTTATGTAAGAATGAGAAAGAAATTGAGATGCATGGGAAGAGTGTGTTAACACACTTGTAACACCTCGAAAATTCGTGTTCAATGATATAACGACACGTGTCATGTCAGACAAAAAGCGTTGTAAACCCGGATTTAATAAAGATGTTTTGGCAGGATTTAAAAGTGGCGTCATGTTAATTTTTACCTCTGAACGACCTCATTTATAAATCCCAAGACCCAAGTATATATATATCAAACATCTAATATATCTTAAATCCAGAAATTCTTGACAAATTGAAATGGCGGACTCCTACGAAGAAAAACACGGTAAACCTTCTTGTTCGGCACTTTCAAATAAGAATTCAATGAAACATACCAAAGTGGTAGGGTATGTAACTGTTTAAGGCACTTTTTAGAGGCCCCAATCTGATAAATAATGTCCCAAATACGGGCTTGAAATTATTGGTGGATAGGCTTGAAAAAGTCTAAGGGCAAATTATTGGTGGATAGGCTTGAAAAAGTCTGTAGCCACCTATGTAGCTAAATGCTTGACATGTGCGCAAGTCAAAGCCGAGCATAAAAAACCGTCAGGTTTGCTACAACAGCCTGAACTTCCTACGTGGAAGTGGGAAATGGTAACCATGGATTTTATCACCAAGTTACCTAAGACCAGGAAAGGAAATGATACAATATGGGTTATAGTTGATAGATTGACTAAGTCAGCACATTTCTTACCCATCAAGGAGACTTATAGCTCCGACATGTTAGCCCAGTTATACGTGGATAAGATTGTAGCCTTACATGGCACACCTGTGTCTATTATCTCTGACAGAGATACTAGATACACGTCACATTTTTGGAAGAGTTTCCAACAATCTTTGGGCACGCGTTTGAATTTTAGTACGGCTTACCATCCTCAGACAGACGGTCAGAGTGAGCGTACTATTCAAACGTTGTAAGACATGCTACGTGCATGTGTGATCGATTTGGGTGGTAGTTGGGATAAGCACCTACCACTAATTGAGTTCTCCTACAACAATAGCTACCACACCAGCATAAAGGCTGCGCCTTTTGAGGCATTATACGGTAGAAAGTGTAGAACGCCAGTTTGTTGGGCGGAAGTTGGAGATGTCCAATTATCAGGACCAGAGATAGTGTTCGAAACAACGGACAAGATTGTCCAGATTCGTGACCGTCTCAAAGCTGCCCGAGATAGGCAGAAGAGTTACGCAGATCCAAAGCGTAAAGCTTTTCACTTCGAAGTAGGTGATAAAGTGTTACTTAAAGTATCACCCTGGAAGGGGGTGATGCGATTTGGTAAGAAAGGCAAGCTAAGCCCGAGATACATAGGACCTTTCGAGGTTATCGAACGTGTCGGGTCAGTTGCCTATAAGTTAAACTTACCGGATGAGCTCAGTGAAATTCACAATGTGTTCCACATCTGCAATCTGAAGAAGTGTTTCGCTGATGAATCACTGGTTATACCACATACAGATGTGCATATAGATGAGAGCTTAAAATTCGTGGAAAAACCTTTGTCGATTGAAGACCGACAGGTAAAGAAGCTTCGAAGGAAGCATGTACCTATTGTAAAGGTCAAATGGGATGCCCGTAGAGGTCCCGAGTATACGTGGGAGGTTGAATCCACCATGAAAGAAAAGTACCCTTATTTATTTTAGTAAATCTCGGGTCGAGATTTATTTTAAGGGGGTGAGGATGTAACACCTCGAAAATTCGTGTTCAATGATATAATGACACGTGTCATGTAAGACAAAAAACGTTGTAAACCCGGATTTAATAAAGATGTTTTGGCAGGATTTAAAAGTGGCGTCATGTTAATTTTTACCTCTGAACGACCTCATTTATAAATCCCAAGACCCAAGTATATATATATCAAACATCTAATATATCTTAAATCCAGAAATTCTTGACAAATTGAAATGGCGGACTCCTACGAAGAAAAACACGGTAAACCTTCTTGTTCGACACTTTCAAATAAGAATTCAATGAAACATACCAAAGTGGTACGGTATGTAACTGTTTAAGGCACTTTTTAGAGGCCCCAATCTGATAAATAATGTCCCAAATACGGAATATGAGGTTGCCCCTTCGAAACACCAATGAACAACAAACTTTTGGCTGCAGAGGAAGGCTTGCGCACCGCAAGCATTGATCCTTACGGTGCGCAAGCAGGTTACCCAGCGACAGAAAACCGGCTGTTTCCTGTTTAAACGCATTTTTCGACCTTTAAACGATTTTCCTCATATTTCTTGACCCCTAAACAATCCCTAAACATCTAGGACACCTGTGGGAATGTTATGGTTAGTGCTAGACTTAGATGTCAACACTTTGTGGTGCCTTGATCACTATATAAGGCTCCAATGTGCAAACACTTTGATCATTCCTTCCTCAAACAACTTCTGATCAATTGTGGAGCACAAGAGCACCTTCCAGGCCTTCCTAATCAACCATTAGACACTTGTAAGTTTACTTGACCTTTCTAAATTAAGTTTAGCTTAGATATTTAGCTAAAAGTCAAACCATCGTAATTACGGGTTGACTTCGAGATTAATTAATAATGGCTCAGTCAAATCTTGAATTAAAAGTACCTCTAAGTAGGTAATTATGTGGGTAATAAACCCACAAAAGGGTTCCCCCTGATTCCCACTCTAACTAGGTCAAATGTCGGGTCAAACTTATATTTAAAAAGTCAACAGAATGTGTAAATTACAATTTATGCATAATTAGCAATGTAGAACACATACAACCTGTTTGATCATTAATATAACTTGGTAATTAGTTTAAGAACATGTCTAAACATGTTCAACCCGACAATTTCCTGTTTAGACCCGGTTCGGAACCGAAAGTCGCATAGTTTGACTTATACTTTGACTTTCAGTTCTGACCCGTTTTGGTATGAATTAGAAATACCTAAGAGCTTCATTTGGACCAGGTTACATGCTAGTATAACCCTCTGTGATTATACACCTCGGATCATTAGTTATCCAATTTATATGCATGATTCCGTTAATTGCTCATATGTTGACCATTATGCCCTTATTACCTTAAAACGTGATTTTTGGAAATGTGAAAGAGTAGAAACTTTAATCACTGATATATAAACTTGCATACAAAATTTGACATCAGTTTGAGGTGTAGGTTAAGAGTTATGCTCGTTAGCGTAAAAATTAAAGCTTTATGTTAACTAAACGGCGTATTTAGCGTATAGCCTACTTAAACATACTTTTTGATATCAAACTCTTTACCCACTGATGTAATATATTATTTTGGGATTTTTAAAGATTTTTAATTAATTTTAGGCTGAGCATAACTTATAGTCGTAGGCTTAATCCGGTAATTGTCGGTTTTGCCCTTACGGGCTATAATAATGAGTTTTACATATCTAAACGACTCCAAACCTTTTGCTACTGATCACATATGATAAATAAATTATTTTAAGCCTTCTGGAAATATAAAAATATCAGATTTATGTATCAAACCCGTAAATGGCTTTTAATCGCCTTTTTAAGCGTTTTTAACGCCTAGTATGTATTAGAACTATTTTAAACATACAAGGGTGATACCTACTGATATTTGAGGCAAATTATAATATTTTAACAGTAAGCAAAGGTTGTTAAACTCAGACTTCAGTTTTGAGCTTTTCGGCTTATGTGAAATTACCAAAATACCCATACGGGGCATAGTTTGGTTAAAATTGATAAATTTCACATATATACTTTAACCTACTGATAGAACTTAGCAAATTGAGTATATTTGCTGATTACATCAGGCATGTGACTCAGGTTAACACTTAAACTCTTTTACAACCTTTAAAATGACCAAACTACCCCTACGGGGCATAGTTTGTGTTTAAATTCGTTTCGGGCATAATAAAAGACACCTTACTGATGTCACAACATATTTGGAGCATATTAACTTAGGAAACCTGTAAATGGCTCTCATTATTACCCGTTACGCTTATTACGCGTTCGGTTCGGTTTATGTAACAAGTTTACATAAATTAGCCGAAACGGGTCAAACCTTATCGGTTTTATCTCAAAATCCAGAATGTCCATGAAGGACCCATATTAAACAAGTCTCTGAACTTGTCGGGTCTAAATCACATTCTATCCGGTCTTCGCTTAATCGTGCGTACGAACCGTATCTTTGAAACTAACCGGTCTAAGCTTAAGCTTAACTAAAGACCCGTTAGGATTCTAATAGGTTATTATAAACCTTCGTTCCAGATTAGGAGAACCAGTAAAAGCTACTTGCAATTTGCTTATTATGATTTATACATTGCTCAGGTAAATACTTTTAACTTATTTTCCCTATACGGGCTTGGGTTACGGTATATAGAATACCGCTTGATCGGGCATCAAATCTTCCATCGTTGGGTGGTTAATTGAATAATTTGATCGGCTCGTTTAAACAGTCTTGTTACTTAAAGCCTTTGGGGGGTTAATGACCATGTCCCGGATATCCTTGGCATCATTTTACGAAATGGCCACGACTTAAGCGCGGGGTGTAGGTGTACACCCGTCAGTGCACAAAAGAATATTGTGGTGTGTCTATTGATCTTTAACCCGGACAAGATCCGGGCTACTAAACGCACAAGGAACATGTAATTCGTTCACAAGATTATAATATTAAATAATTCTCCCAAGTTAAATAAAATGTTTATGCCACGTGCATCCAAATCAAATTTCAATCATTTTCCAAAATGAGTCGGTTGATTGTATTTACCAGTGTAAACTGACGTATTTTCCCAAAAAGATTAAACGCAGGTACTAAACGTAATTGGCTGGATTGTCTCCTTAGCATCAATAAAGAGTCTCACAAGCTTTAGATGCCTGAAGTCTGTTGAACTATTATTTCCATTTTATTTTCGATCCTACTGTGGATAAACTTCCGAATATTGTGACATTTGATTTTACAATATTAAATTCGGTTGTATTATATCTTTTAAATTGCTTCCGCTGTGCATATTAAATATTGTGTTGTTTGACTATTATGTTGCCAACCACGTCACGATACTCCCCCACCGAGCCCACCGGTGACACGTGGAAATCGGGGTGTGACAACACTCAAACCCGGAAAGTGCATTAAATGAGAACGGTTAAAGCAAGTTAGGAACTTGGCTAAACTGAAACAAATGAAGCAATGTTATAAATGAAATGTTTAACGTTTAAATGTAAACATTTCAGTTTCAAGATGTCTGATGGGAATGATGATAATCCGGTGCAAACAAGCACCGAACAAATGAAAGAGATAATTGCCGAAGAGGTAGGGAAGGCAATTGAAGGAAGTCTATCCGGGTTTATAGACAAAATTCAAGGCACGGTGTTGTCGCTTGTCGAAGAGCGAGTTAAAAGGTTGGAGGATATTGTCAACCTTATGAAGGAGAAAACGGGAGAACGCAAAGGGTGTTCGTACAAGGAATTCATGGCGTGTAAACCGCCAATCTATAACGGGGAGGCTGACCCAATAATCTGCCAAAGATGGATAAGTGATGTCGAAGGGGTGTTTGAACGGACCCATTGTGATGTAGGCGACTTTGTTGCTTACGGAACGGGTCAATTGAGGGGCCAAGCCAAGGATTGGTGGGATAACAAAAAGAAGGAAATGGGAGCCGAAGCGGCAAGGGTTATGACTTGGGACGAGTTTAAGGTACCATTCCTTAAACACCACAGTCCCAAAGCGGTTATTAACAGGATCAAAGAAGAATTCATCCAGCTAAGACAAAAGGGTGAAACAATTGATAAGATCACGGGCATCTTCATGGATAAGCTGAGATTTTGTGACGAGTTAGTCACCACTGAAGAGCAAAAGATATACTACTATTACAACATGCTGAGTGCCGAGTACCGGGAGTTTATGACTCCGTCAAAATACGAAACCCTCACGGAGATTATCAACACCGCCCGGGAGCGGGAAATCGAGTTAAAGAAACAAGTTGAAAGAGGAGAACGAAGGGCACAGGATGTGAATCCAAGCCCTACAAAGAAAGCTAGAACTGCTGAATCGGGAAAGAAAGTGGATGCTAAAGGCGGGTCGCCAAGTTGCAAAGTATGTGGAAAGGGGCACAAAGGTGAGTGCCGCTTCAAAGACAAGCCATGCCCGGTATGTGGGAAGACGGGGCACACCGCATCACTATGTCCCGGGAAAGTTTCTGTTTGTTACAAATGTTATCAACCCGGCCACAAAAAGACTGAATGTCCCGAGTTGATTGGGAAGAAAGACACAAAAGAGTCTCCAACAGAAGCTCCAAAAGCGAAGGCTAGGTCCTTCCAACTTACCGCGGCTGAAGCGAAGACAGAACCCGATGTGGTTTCAGGTATATTCACAATTAACTCAATTCCAGCACGTGTACTGTTTGATACGGGTGCGAATAAATCCTTCATTTCGCATGGATTTATTCGACATCCTTCTTTTGTATTGACGAAATTATCTGTGCCCTTAGAAGTTGAAATAGGGGACAACAAAAGTTTTATAGTTTGTGATGTTTGTCGAGGCTGCAAATTAAGCATCGACGATGAGGAATACTTGATAGACTTAATCCCGATGTCAATGGGGGAATTTCAAGTAGTCGTTGGGATGGATTGGCTATCTCAGCACCATGCAAAGGTTGTGTGTTTTCGTAAAGAGATAAAACTAACATCTCCGAGCGGGAAACACGTCACCATCTATGGCGAAAAAGGAGGCAACCCTATAGTAAGCTCAATGTTGAAAGCTCACAATGATTAAATGCAGGTACTAAACGTAATTGGCGAAAAAGGAAACACGTTACCAGTGTAAACTGACGTATTTTCCCAAAAAGATTAAATGCAGGTACTAAACGTAATTGGCTGGATTGTCTCCTTAGCATCAATAAAGAGTCTCGCAAGCTTTAGATGCCTGAAGTCTGTTGAACTATTATTTCCATTTTATTTTCGATCCTACTGTGGATAAACTTCCGAATATTGTGACATTTGATTTTACAATATTAAATTCGGTTGTATTATATCTTTTAAATTGTTTCCGCTGTGCATATTAAATATTGTGTTGTTTGACTATTATGTTGCCAACCACGTCACGATACTCCCCCACCGGGCCCACCGGTGACACGTGGAAATCGGGGTGTGACAGGTTGGTATCAGAGCCAACACTGAGTGAATTAAACACTAGCCTTTTGGGTTTAATCTCAGTTACACAATTGCACATATCTAAACTTTCGAGTCTAGACCAATAACATAGGACAAATTCTACCTTGTTTGGTTTTTGTTTTGTCCTTTATTTTTATTTATATCTTTGTCATTAGCTCATATTGAATTGACAGGATTAACAAAATGCCGCCAAGATTCTTCAGGAGAAGAGGACGCGGAAAGGGGCCAATCACCGCCCCCAATGACAACGAGGCAGGACCATCGAATGTGCGAGCTCCTTCAACCACAGAGAGTGACGATCCCCGGCAGAACCGGAGGAACCTCTTTGAACCGGCTAGACGGTCGGTCTCACACAGCTCCACACCTCCTATCCATAACCCTTATGGGCCACAACCGGACTACGAGCCCAACAACCCGCAACCTTCATACATACCGTTGCAGCGATCTTTATCGCATAATTCTTTTGGTGACCCTACACCAGTTTTTAGGGGCCGGTTTAACCCGGCAAACTACATAGCAGAACCAGTGGGTTTTAACCCAATGGGGCCGGAAGATCATTTCTCGGGAGATCACGCGGACGATATGGACGAGGATACGGACCCCGTCGAACCTGCCAGTGGTACACCCAACCACCCTATAGAGATCTCTGACGGATCTTCTTTTCACGGATCACCCTATGTTGGTCCAGATAGCTTCCAAGCTATGTTTACCAGGCACGAATGGTACTATACACCTCCTCGCCATTCACCGCCTCAGCAGCAGCAACAGCAGCAACAGGATCCCTCTGTGGATTCAAGATTTGTGGCAGTCACGCCACCACCTCCACCGCCACCAGTTCAACCGGCACCTCCACAACCGCCAAGGCGTAGGAGAACCGGAGCGCGTATGTCTTCGCGAGCAGGAGACTTTCATTTCAGCTCTCCTCGTCAATCCAGTGGCAGCCACTATCCGCCACATCAGGAGGACCCACAAATGGGTGGACCTTCTAACCCAGCTGTACCACAGCCACCGCCGATGGGTTTTGATAACCCAATTCCAGCATACACGGGTTCCATGGCGTATAACCCGTTTGAACCGCCGACTCACCACAATTATGGTTACGCAGAGGCCGACCCCTACATGGTAGCGGCGAACTACAACACCCAAGGACCCTATGGAGATCCATGGGGAGTAGGGTACCCAACACACGGGTACCAAATACCTCCAAGACCTATTATCAGGCAACAATCGCAACCACCAAGGTTCTCACCACCAGAGCGTGAAGAAATTCTGCAAAGGTTGGACCATGTAGAGCGAGAGTTTCACAGAGAACGAAGGGAGCGAAAAACTTTCTTCCAAGGATTAACGAGCCTAATTAAAGGGAAGAGAAAGAAGGACCACTGAATCCTTCCATTTGTTGTTG
Organism: Helianthus tuberosus; assembly: GCA_030545235.1. Lineage (NCBI taxonomy): Eukaryota > Viridiplantae > Streptophyta > Magnoliopsida > Asterales > Asteraceae > Helianthus > Helianthus tuberosus. The sequence goes on along the minus strand of CM060436.1, from coordinate 3,845,450 downwards.
AGCCCCTGCGTGGGCCAGTCTTGTTTGTTTTGACCCCTGCGTGGGTCTATCTTTCTGTAAACCCCTACGAGGGTATGTTATTTGTGTAAGTCCCTGCGTGGACTATTATGTTATTAAGCCCATGCGTGGGTATGTGTGTTATTAAGCCCCTGCGTGGGTAAGTACTTGTTTAAACCCCTGCGTGGGTAAGTTTGTTTATTTGAAAAGTCCCGTTTAGGGCAACATGTAATCTTTTGAAAATTAATGGAATGTTACGTTTATAAATTTCATCTTGCTATTATATGCATAAATATTATATATGAAATAAATAAATCTAAATCATTCCTTTTTATAATAATCTGCCTATTTAAATATTGAATAAGAATCTTAAGTGTGAAACCTAGCCTAAGTGTCATTATGAAGACCTGGCCATGATGGTAAGACCTGTTTAAAAGATTCAAATCCCTGTTAACATCTGTAAACGTGTTAACACTCCTGGCAGACGTGATTCATTTAAAAAGCACACACGTCATTATTATATAAGGATCTTTTCAAAGATTCCAAACCCAACTAAATGATCTCCGAATCATGGGTTAAATCATCAATTAAGATGATCATATTTTTACCATACGTGGTAATATAGTGCCTACGGGCCCTGCTCATTTCCATATGAGCCAAAAGACAGTGGTAGTGATGACTCCCTGTCAGATAAAGGTAATGAACTAGGTTCAAACCTTCATGCCTGGATTCTCTGAAATCGTGGCTAATATCATCCTATAAGATGATCATATTATAAACATCCCTTAGAAAGGAAGTGCCTACGGGCTATAGTTAATGTCCTTGTGACTAGGCCTGTTGTGCCAATATACCTTAAAGGCCTTGATTCTCTGAAATCATAGCTTATAATTTAAATTGTCCATGTGACTAAGCCTTATGTGCTAATATATATGGTTATTGTTTATAATTAGGATAAAATTTTAATTGAAATCCTAGTTGAATACGATTAATAAATTAACCAAATATGGTATCTGTTTACCATGGTTAATGAATTACCCTAAGGGGCAATTTCATAATAAACTCCCAAATAAACTATTGTTCTTGTTTTCTGTAACAGTTCAATTAAAATGGCTAACTCAGTCGAGATAAATAGTCATCCAGTGGAGAACATTGATAACGCCCGGATAAATTTAACGGGTGCTGAATTAAAAGCGTTGGTCGACGACGCAGTTACAAAGGCATTGGAAAGGCAGTACGAAGAGTATAGTGGGACTCGTAGTAGGACCCTATCTACACAGCCTTCAAAGCCACCGTCCAAGAAGGACGAACCGAAGAAAGATGATGATCGGCACTCCTCGAACCACCACAGTGCTCCATCTCAGCAGGTTGTACTAAACCAAGGACCCCGTGACAAGGGTTGCTCGTATAAATATTTTGTTTCCTGCAAACCCCGGGATTTTACTGGGGAGAAAGGAGCCATCGACTGTATGACGTGGCTGGACGAGATGGACACAGTTGTGGATATCAGCGGATGCGCTGAAAAGGATATAGTCAAGTTTGTGTCGCAGTCTTTCAAGGGTGAAGCTTTAGCATGGTGGAGATCTCTGATTCAGGCCACCGGGAAAATCCCATTGTACAACATGTCTTGGGAACAATTCGATGCCCTTATCAGGGAAAATTACTGCCCTCAGCATGAGGTGGAGAAGATAGAATCTGATTTTCTATCATTGGTAATGATAAACCTTGACTGTCAAGCTTACCTAAGGAGCTTCAACACGATGTCCCGGTTGGTTCCATATCTGGTAACCCCGGAGCCAAAAAGAATAGCTCGTTTTATCGGTGGTTTAGCCCCGGAAATCAAGGCAAGCGTGAAGGCTTCTCGGCCAGCTACTTTTAGATCAGTAGCTGACATATCCATGTCCCTCACTTTGGATGCGGTCAGGCAGAGATCGCTGAGGAATAAGGAGGCTGAGAAGAGAAAACGTGAAGATGATGGTTCACGGAGATCGAACAAGAAACACCGTGGGAACGGTGACAACAAGAAAGGATCGGAGCCAAGGAAAGATGGGCATCATTCTGGTGAAAAGCCCAAATGCAAAATTTGCAAGAAACAGCACTATGGAAAGTGCAGACTCGAGTCGAACTCACAGACTCAGTTAAAAACCTATGCATGTGGAATATGCAAGTCCACGGATCACAAAACCTTGGATTGCAAGAAGATGAAAGACGCAACGTGCTACCGTTGCAATGAAAAGGGGCACATTAAAACCAACTGCCCTAAATACACCAAGAAGCCTGAAGAGGCCAAGAAGACAAATGCTAGAGTCTTCAGAATGGACGCAAAGGAAGCGATTCTAGAAGACAACGTTATTACAGGTACTTTCCTTGTAAATGATGTCTATGCAAGAGTACTATTTGATTCAGGCGCTGATAAGTCGTTTGTAGATCATAAATTTTGCAAATTGCTGAAATTACCTGTCAAAACCTTAAATGTGAATTATGAGGTGGAGTTAGCGGATGGCACCCGAGAAATCGTCTCAACTGTGTTAGATGGATGTGTTATATCCATTAAGAACCATTCTTTTCCTCTGTCTCTACTTCCATTTAAATTGGCCGGTTTTGACATAGTCTTGGGCATGGACTGGTTATCTCATAACCAGGCCCAAATTGTCTGCAACAGAAAGCAAGTGGTGATAAAGACTCCGTCTGGTGAATCACTTACCATTCGGGGAGATACCCAGTATGGATTGCCTGAGCAAGTGACTATGCTCAAGGCTTCCAAGTGTTTAAAGAAGGGTTGTGTTATCTACATGGCACAGGTGATTATTGATGAGCCTAAACCGAAGATAGAAGACATCCCTGTCATTTCTGAATACCCAGAAGTTTTTCCGGAAGAACTACCTGGTTTGCCACCAGATAGGCAAGTGGAATTCAGGATTGATATCATCCCCGGAGCAGCACCGGTTGCTAGAGCACCTTATAGGTTGGCGCCCACAGAAATGAAGGAATTGAGGACACAACTGGACGAACTGCTAGCTAAAGGTTTCATTAAACCTAGTTCGTCTCCATGGGGAGTGCCAGTCCTATTTGTGAAAAAGAAGGATGGATCGATGCGTCTGTGCATCGATTATCGTGAGCTAAATAAAGTCACGATAAAGAATAGGTATCCTCTGCCCAGAATCGACGATTTGTTCGATCAATTGCAAGGGGCAAGTTATTTCTCGAAGATTGACTTAAGGTCAGGCTACCATCAGCTGAAGGTCAGAGATGAAGACGTTCACAAGACTGCATTTAGGACTCGTTATGGTCATTACGAGTTCCAAGTGATGCCTTTTGGGCTCACTAATGCACCGGCCGCGTTCATGGATCTCATGAATCGCGTTTGCAAGCCGTACTTAGATAAATTCGTCATCGTCTTCATTGACGACATTCTTATTTATTCAAAGAATCAAGCTGACCATGAGAAACACCTTCGATGTATTCTCAAACTTCTACACCAGGAGAAACTCTATGCCAAATTCTCTAAGTGTGAATTTTGGCTACGAGAAGTCCAATTTCTTGGACATGTGGTGAGTGAGCGTGGTATCCAAGTGGATCCCGCTAAGGTTGAAGCAGTTATGAACTGGCAAGAGCCAAAGACGCCTACAGAGATTCGTAGCTTCCTGGGATTGGCAGGATATTACAGGCGTTTCATCGAAAATTTTTCAAGGATTGCTGCACCCTTAACTTCCTTGACTAAGAAGAAAGTAAAGTTCATTTGGGGCCCTAAGCAGCAAGAGTCCTTTGATATTCTGAAGCAAAAGTTGAGCAACGCCCCAGTTCTGACATTGCCAGATGGAATAGAAGAGTTCGTGGTTTACTGCGATGCATCGCACACTGGCATGGGGTGTGTGCTTATGCAGAAAGGCAAGGTTATTGCCTATGCTTCAAGACAGTTAAAGGTGCATGAAAAGAATTACACCACCCACGACTTGGAGTTGGGTGCCGTTGTATTCGCACTAAAACTGTGGAGACATTATCTATATGGGATCAAGTGTGTGATGTATTCTGATCACAAGAGCCTTCAACATCTATTTAATCAAAAGGAATTAAACATGAGGCAACGCCGTTGGATGGAAACTTTAAATGATTATGATTGTGAAATCAGATACCATCCCGGCAAGGCGAATGTAGTCACCGATGCCTTGAGTCGAAAGGAGAGGGTGAAACCCATCCGAATCAATGCCAAGCGCATGGAGATAAAGAACAGTTTGACTGAAAGGTTGTTAGCAGCACAGAAGGAAGCTGTGTTGGAAGCTAACTATCCTAATGAAAAGCTAGGGGTAACTGAGGAGCAGTTAACTCTTAGCAAGGACGGAATTCTAAGATTAAATGGACGCATATGGGTTCCAATTTATGGAGGACTTCGAGATGTCATCCTCCAGGAAGCACATAGTTCCAAATACTCCGTTCATCCTGGAGCTGATAAGATGTACCAGGATCTAAGGGCAAATTATTGGTGGATAGGCTTGAAAAAGTCTGTAGCCACCTATGTAGCTAAATGCTTGACATGTGCGCAAGTCAAAGCCGAGCATAAAAAACCGTCAGGTTTGCTACAACAGCCTGAACTTCCTACGTGGAAGTGGGAAATGGTAACCATGGATTTTATCACCAAGTTACCTAAGACCAGGAAAGGAAATGATACAATATGGGTTATAGTTGATAGATTGACTAAGTCAGCACATTTCTTACCCATCAAGGAGACTTATAGCTCCGACATGTTAGCCCAGTTATACGTGGATAAGATTGTAGCCTTACATGGCATACCTGTGTCTATTATCTCTGACAGAGATACTAGATACACGTCACATTTTTGGAAGAGTTTCCAACAATCTTTGGGCACGCGTTTGAATTTTAGTACGGTTTACCATCCTCAGACAGACGGTCAGAGTGAGCGTACTATTCAAACGTTGTAAGACATGCTACGTGCATGTGTGATCGATTTGGGTGGTAGTTGGGATAAGCACCTACCACTAATTGAGTTCTCCTACAACAATAGCTACCACACCAGCATAAAGGTTGCGCCTTTTGAAGCATTATACGGTAGAAAGTGTAGAACGCCAGTTTGTTGGGCGGAAGTTGGAGATGTCCAATTATCAGGACCAGAGATAGTGTTCGAAACAACGGACAAGATTGTCCAGATTCGTGACCGTCTCAAAGCTGCCCGAGATAGGCAGAAGAGTTACGCAGATCCAAAGCGTAAACTTTTCACTTCGAAGTAGGTGATAAAGTGTTACTTAAAGTATCACCCTGGAAGGGGGTGATGCGATTTGGTAAGAAAGGCAAGCTAAGCCCGAGATACATAGGACCTTTCGAGGTTATCGAACGTGTCGGGTCAGTTGCCTATAAGTTAAACTTACCGGATGAGCTCAGTGAAATTCACAATGTGTTCCACATCTGCAATCTGAAGAAGTGTTTCGCTGATGAATCACTGGTTATACCACATACAGATGTGCATATAGATGAGAGCTTAAAATTCGTGGAAAAACCTTTGTCGATTGAAGACCGACAGGTAAAGAAGCTTCGAAGGAAGCATGTACCTATTGTAAAGGTCAAATGGGATGCTCGTAGAGGTCCCGAGTATACGTGGGAGGTTGAATCCACCATGAAAGAAAAGTACCCTTATTTATTTTAGTAAATCTCGGGTCGAGATTTATTTTAAGGGGGTGAGGATGTAACACCTCGAAAATTCGTGTTCAATGATATAATGACACGTGTCATGTAAGACAAAAAACGTTGTAAACCCGGATTTAATAAAGATGTTTTGGCAGGATTTAAAAGTGGCGTCATGTTAATTTTTACCTCTGAACGACCTCATTTATAAATCCCAAGACCCAAGTATATATATATCAAACATCTAATATATCTTAAATCCATAAATTCTTGACAAATTGAAATGGCGGACTCCTACGAAGAAAAACACGGTAAACCTTCTTGTTCGACACTTTCAAATAAGAATTCAATGAAACATACCAAAGTGGTACGGTATGTAACTGTTTAAGGCACTTTTTAGAGGCCCCAATCTGATAAATAATGTCCCAAATACGGAATATGAGGTTGCCCCTTCGAAACACCAACGAACAACAAACTTTTGGCTGCAGAGGAAGGCTTGCGCACCGCAAGCATTGATCCTTACGGTGCGCAAGCAGGTGCCCAGCGACAGAAAACCGGCTGTTTCCTGTTTAAACGCATTTTTCGACCTTTAAACGATTTTCCTCATATTTCTTGACCCCTAAACAATCCCTAAACATCTAGGACACCTGTGGGAATGTTATTGTTAGTGCTAGACTTAGATGTCAACACTTTGTGGTGCCTTGATCACTATATAAGGCTCCAATGTGCAAACACTTTGATCATTCCTTCCTCAAACAACTTCTGATCAATTGTGGAGCACAAGAGCACCTTCCAGGCCTTCCTAATCAACCATTAGACACTTGTAAGTTTACTTGACCTTTCTAAATTAAGTTTAGCTAAGTTATTTAGCTAAAAGTCAAACCATCGTAATTACGGTTTGTCTTCGAGATTAATTAATAATGGCTCAGTCAAATCTTGAATTAAAAGTACCTCTAAGTAGGTAATTATGTGGGTAATAAACCCTCAAAAGGGTTCCCCCTGATTCCCACTCTAACTAGGTCAAATGTCGGGTCAAACTTGTATTTAAAAAGTCAACAGAATGTGTAAATTACAATTTATGCATAATTAGCAATGTAGAACACATACAACCTGTTTGATCATTAATATAACTTGGTAATTAGTTTAAGAACATGTCTAAACATGTTCAACCCGACAATTTCCTGTTTAGACCCGGTTCGGAACCGAAAGTCGCATAGTTTGACTTATACTTTGACTTTCAGTTTTGACCCGTTTTGGTATGAATTAGAAATACCTAAGAGCTTCATTTGGACCAGGTTACATGCTAGTATAACCCTCTGTGATTATACACCTCGGATCATTAGTTATCCAATTTATATGCTTGATTCCGTTAATTGCTCATATGTTGACCATTATGCCCTTATTACCTTAAAACGTGATTTTTGGAAATGTGAAAGAGTAGAAACTTTAATCACTGATATATAAACTTGCATACAAAATTTGACATCAGTTTGAGGTGTAGGTTAAGAGTTATGCTCGTTAGCGTAAAAATTAAAGCTTTATGTTAACTAAACGGCGTATTTAGCGTATAGCCTACTTAAACATACTTTTTGATATCAAACTCTTTACCCACTGATGTAATATATTATTTTGGGATTTTTAAAGATTTTTAATTAATTTTAGGCTGAGCATAACTTATAGTCGTAGGCTTAATCCGGTAATTGTCGGTTTTGCCCTTACGGGCTATAATAATGAGTTTTACATATCTAAACGACTCCAAACCTTTTGCTACTGATCACATATGATAAATAAATTATTTTAAGCCTTCTGGAAATATAAAAATATCAGATTTATGTATCAAACCCGTAAATGGCTTTTAATCGCCTTTTTAAGCGTTTTTAACGCCTAGTATGTATTAGAACTATTTTAAACATACAAGGGTGATACCTACTAATATTTGAGGCAAATTATAATATTTTAACAGTAAGCAAAGGTTGTTAAACTCAGACTTCAGTTTTGAGCTTTTCGGCTTATGTGAAATTACCAAAATACCCCTACGGGGCATAGTTTGGTTAAAATTGATAAATTTCACATATATACTTTAACCTACTGATAGAACTTAGCAAATTGAGTATATTTGCTGATTACATCAGGCCTGTGACTCAGGTTAACACTTAAACTCTTTTACAACCTTTAAAATGACCAAACTACCCCTACGGGGCATAGTTTGTGTTTAAATTCGTTTCGGGCATAATAAAAGACACCTTACTGATGTCACAAAATATTTGGAGCATATTAACTTAGGAAACCTGTAAATGGCTCTCATTATTACCCGTTACGCTTATTACGCGTTCGGTTCGGTTTATGTAACAAGTTTACATAAATTAGCCGAAACGGGTCAAACCTTATCGGTTTTATCTCAAAATCCAGAATGTGCATGAAGGACCCATATTAAACAAGTCTCTGAACTTGTCGGGTCTAAATCACATTCTATCCGGTCTTCGCTTAATCGTGTGTACGAACCGTATCTTTGAAACTAACCGGTCTAAGCTTAAGCTTAACTAAAGACCCGTTAGGATTCTAATAGGTTATTATAAACCTTCGTTCCAGATTAGGAGAACCAGTAAAAGCTACTTGCAATTTGCTTATTGTGATTTATATATTGCTCAGGTAAATACTTTTAACTTATTTTCCCTATACGGGCTTGGGTTACGGTATATAGAATACCGCTTGATCGGGCATCAAATCTTCCATCGTTGGGTGGTTAATTGAATAATTTGATCGGCTCGTTTAAACAGTCTTGTTACTTAAAGCCTTTGGGGGGTTAATGACCATGTCCCGGATATCCTTGGCATCATTTTACGAAATGGCCACGACTTAAGCGCGGGGTGTAGGCGTACACCCGTCAGTGCACAAAAGAATATTGCGGTGTGTCTATTGATCTTTAACCCGGACAAGATCCGGGCTACTGAACGCACAAGGAACATGTAATTCGTTCACAAGATTATAATATTAAATAATTCTCCCAAGTTAAATAAAATGTTTATGCCACGTGCATCCAAATCAAATTTCAATCATTTTCCAAAATGAGTCGGTTGATTGTATTTACCAGTGTAAACTGACGTATTTTCCCAAAAAGATTAAATGCAGGTACTAAACGTAATTGGCTGGATTGTCTCCTTAGCATCAATAAAGAGTCTCGCAAGCTTTAGATGCCTGAAGTCTGTTGAACTATTATTTCCATTTTATTTTCGATCCTACTGTGGATAAACTTCCGAATATTGTGACATTTGATTTTACAATATTAAATTCGGTTGTATTATATCTTTTAAATTGCTTCCGCTGTGCATATTAAATATTGTGTTGTTTGACTATTATGTTGCCAACCACGTCACGAGACTCCCCCACCGGTGACACGTGGAAATCGGGGTGTGACAACACTCAAACCCGGAAAGTGCATTAAATGAGAACGGTTAAAGCAAGTTAGGAACTTGGCTAAACCGAAACAAATGAAGCAATGTTATAAATGAAATGTTTAACGTTTAAATGTAAACATTTCAGTTTCAAGATGTCTGATGGGAATGATGATAATCCGGTGCAAACAAGCACCGAACAAATGAAAGAGATCATTGCCGAAGAGGTAGGGAAGGCAATTGAAGGAAGTCTATCCGGGTTTATAGACAAAATTCAAGGCACGGTGTTGTCGCTTGTCGAAGAGCGAGTTAAAAGGTTGGAGGATATTGTCAACCTTATGAAGGAGAAAACGGGAGAACGCAAAGGGTGTTCGTACAAGGAATTCATGGCGTGTAAACCGCCAATCTATAACGGGGAGGTTGACCCGATAATCTGCCAAAGATGGATAAGTGATGTCGAAGGGGTGTTTGAACGGACCCATTGTGATGTAGGCGACTTTGTTGCTTACGGAACGGGTCAATTGGAGGGCCAAGCCAAGGATTGGTGGGATAACAAAAAGAAGGAAATGGGAGCCGAAGCGGCAAGGGTTATGACTTGGGACGAGTTTAAGGTACCATTCCTTAAACACCACAGTCCCAAAGCGGTTATTAACAGGATCAAAGAAGAATTCATCCAGCTAAGACAAAAGGGTGAAACAATTGATAAGATCACGGGCATCTTCATGGATAAGCTGAGATTTTGTGACGAGTTAGTTACCACTGAAGAGCAAAAGATATACTACTATTACAACATGCTGAGTGCCGAGTACCGGGAGTTTATGACTCCGTCAAAATACGAAACCCTCACGGAGATTATCAACACCGCCTGGGAGCGGGAAATCGAGTTAAAGAAACAAGTTGAAAGAGGAGAACGAAGGGCACAGGATGTGAATCCAAGCCCTACAAAGAAAGCTAGAACTGCTGAATCGGGAAAGAAAGTGGATGCTAAAGGCGGGTCGCCAAGTTGCAAAGTATGTGGAAAGGGGCACAAAGGTGAGTGCCGCTTCAAAGACAAGCCGTGCCCGGTTTGTGGGAAGACGGGGTACACCGCATCACTATGTCCCGGGAAAGTTTCTGTTTGTTACAAATGTTATCAACCCGACCACAAAAAGACTGAATGTCCCGAGTTGATTGGGAAGAGAGACACAAAAGAGTCTCCAACAGAAGCTCCAAAAGCGAAGGCTAGGTCCTTCCAACTTACCGCGGCTGAAGCGAAGACAGAACCCGATGTGGTTTCAGGTATATTCACAATTAACTCAATTCCAGCACGTGTACTGTTTGATACGGGTGCGAATAAATCCTTCATTTCGCATGGATTTATTCGACATCCTTCTTTTGTATTGACGAAATTATATGTGCCCTTAGAAGTTGAAATAGGGGACAACAAAAGTTTTATAGTTTGTGATGTTTGTCGAGGCTGCAAATTAAGCATCGACGATGAGGAATACTTGATAGACTTAATCCCGATGTCAATGGGGGAATTTCAAGTAGTCGTTGGGATGGATTGGCTATCTCAGCACCATGCAAAGGTTGTGTGTTTTCGTAAAGAGATAAAACTAACATCTCCGAGCGGGAAACACGTCACCATCTATGGCGAAAAAGGAGGCAACCCTATAGTAAGCTCAATGTTGAAAGCTCACAATCTTATGAAGCGAGGATGCAAGGCATTCATGATATACGCAAATGAGCCCGAGAAAGAATCACGGAAGATTGAAGATGTACCGGTAGTACGAGACTATGAAGATGTGTTTTCGGAGGATTTACCGGGGATACCGCCTGAACGGGAAGTAGAGTTCGGAATCGAATTGATTCCGGGCGCAAAACCCGTAGCAAAAGCTGCGTACCGACTCGCACCGTCGGAATTACAAGAGTTGATGTCCCAAATTCAAGACCTGCTTGACAAGGAATTCATAAGGCCGAGCGTGTCTCCTTGGGGCGCACCGGTATTATTCGTTAGAAAGAAAGACGGAAGCATGCGTATGTGTATCGATTACCGGGAGTTAAACAAACTCACGGTAAAGAACCGATACCCGCTTCCGAGGATAGATGATTTATTTGACCAATTACAAGGTGCGAACTGGTTTTCAAAAATTGACCTTAGATCGGGGTATCACCAATTAAAGGTCAAGGAGGAAGATGTGCCGAAGACGGCTTTCCGTACGCGATATGGACATTACGAATTCCTCGTGATGTCATTTGGGCTAACAAATGCACCCGCGGCTTTCATGGACCTCATGAACCGGGTTTGCAAGCCAATGTTGGATAAGTCGGTCATCGTGTTTATCGATGATATTTTGGTGTATTCAAAAAGCGAAGCTGAACATGCACACCACTTACAAGAAGTGTTAGAGACACTTAGACGAGAAAGGCTGTATGCGAAATTCTCTAAGTGTGCCTTTTGGTTACGAGAGGTACAATTTCTTGGCCACATCATAAGTGCTGATGGAGTATTGGTGGATCCGTCAAAGATCGAGGCCGTGTCAAAATGGAATCCCCCGAAGAACCCTTCGGAAATTAGAAGCTTTTTGGGGCTTGCGGGATACTATAGGAGATTCATTCAAGATTTCTCCAAGATTGCGTCACCGCTAACAAAGCTAACCCGAAAGAAAGAAAAGTTCATTTGGGGTGTCGATCAAGAAAGAGCGTTTCAAACGCTAAAAGAGAAGTTAACACAAGCTCCGGTACTGACATTGCCGGACGGAGTCGAAGACATGGTGGTTTATTCGGATGCTTCAATATCGGGGCTCAGATGCGTTTTGATGCAACGGGGCAAAGTTATAGCTTATGCCTCGAGGCAATTGAAGATACACGAGAAGAAATATCCCACGCACGATCTCGAGTTGGCTGCGGTGGTATTCGCATTAAAAATATGGAGGCACTACTTGTATGGGGTAAAGTGCACCATATTCACCGACCATAAGAGCTTGAAATACTTCTTCGATCAGAAGGAGTTAAATATGCGACAGAGGCGATGGCTAGAAACGGTGAAAGATTTCGACTGTGAAATACACTATCACCCTAGAAGGGCAAACGTGGTAGTGGATGCCCTAAGCAGAAAGACAGATTATGTTCCGATACGAGTACGATCATTGGAACTCATTGTGACCTCGGGCTTACTTGAACGAATCCGAGAGGCACAAGATGAAGCAGTAAAGATGGAAAACTGGAGAAAAGAAAGGATTGTTGGCCAAGTTAAGGATCTCGAAGTAGGAAACCACGGTTTGAAAACGCGTTTCAATAGAATTTGGGTTCCTAACACATGTGGAGTTAAAAAGCTTCTACTTGATGAAGCTCATAAGTCCCGTTATTCCATCCATCCGGGAGCGATCAAAATGTACAATGATTTAAAGCAGAACTATTGGTGGCCCGGGATGAAAAGAGATGTGGTGAAGTACGTAGAAAAATGCTTGACATGTTTACAAGTCAAGGCGGAGCACCAAAAACCATACGGTAAACTTCAACCGTTGGAAATTCCGGTTTGGAAATGGGAACAAATCACCATGGATTTGTTGACCAAATTGCCCAAAACTAACCGCGGGTTTGATGCTATATGGGTAGTTGTAGATAGATTGACGAAAAGCGCTCACTTCATTCCGATTCGTGAGACTTATACATCCGAGAAGATGTCGGAGGTGTACACCAATGAAATCATAGCACGTCATGGGGTACCAATATCCATTGTGTCAGATAGAGATACTCGGTTTACTTCGAATTTTTGGCGTGAATTCCAAGAACAAATGGGAACTAAATTGTTCATTAGCACTGCTTACCATCCACAAACGGATGGGCAGAGTGAAAGAACAATACAAACGTTGGGAGATATGCTGCGGGCTTGCATTATTGACTTCGGGGGTAGTTGGGATGTCTATCTACCCTTGGTCGAATTTTCATATAATAATAGCTATCACACGAGCATTAAGATGGCCCCGTATGAAATGTTGTATGGCAGAAAATGTCGAACTCCGATATGTTGGGGAGAAGTGGGTCCAAGAGGGCTAGCACCTACTGATATAATCCGAACTATGAATGAGAAAATCGACATGGTCCGAGCTCACCTAAAAGCGGCTCAGGATCGACAAAAATCGTATGCGGATAAACGAAACAGGCCGATTGAATTTCAAGTGGGTGATAAAGTAATGCTGAAAGTATCGCCGTGGAAAGGAGTGATACGGTTCAGAAAAAGAGGGAAGTTGAGCCCAAGATTTATTGGGCCATTCAGAATCATTGAACGAGTTGGTAAAGTGGCATATCGTCTCGAATTACCCGAGGAGTTGAGTGGGATTCATAGCACATTCCACGTGTCACATCTCCGTAAATGTTTAGCAGACGAAACTGCTCGTATCCACTACGATGATATCGAGGTGGATAACAGTCTCAACTATGCCGTAAAACCAATTGCGATTTTAGATCGTAAAGAGAAGAGCTTGAGAAACAAGGTGATTAACCAAGTGAAGGTTAAATGGGAACACAGAAAGGGTGCGGATACCACATGGGAGTCCGAAGAAGAAATGCGGCGTCTCTACCCTATTTTATTTGGTACGTACTTTGGTTTCGGGGACGAAACCCTTTTAAGGGGGATGGACTTGTAACATCCCGAAAATACGAGTTCATAAATTTACAATTTAGTTGTAAATAAAATTAGTAAAAATAAACTAACTAGAAATGACACTAAGTTAGTTAGTCACTTATGAGTAGTTAGGGGTTCAAACAAACAAAAAAAAAATGAATGAAAGATAAGGGACTAAATGTGCCTAAATGGAAACTAATTTATTGAAATATTAAGATTAAAAACATAAAACACATTTTCTGTGTTTGTTGAAGTCGACCAACATCAGGGGCGACCCCAAGCTCCCTCTAAACCCTAAACATTCACAAAAACAACCAAATTGAAGGTCCAAATCTGATCAAAAACGAAAATCGAGCATAGATTATTGATCCTCATCACAAGAGGATTACAAGGTATGTAAAATTTGATGAAAACTCTCAACTTGAAATTCTCATGAAATTGGGAAAATCTGAAATTATGGTTGCATGTGTATCTTATGATGATTTAGGAACAACTATAGTGTCTAGGGACAAACCCTAGACAAATACAAGTTGAAATCATGTGAAAATTTAGTAAAATCCATGAACACCATTGTAGGTGATTAGTGGGTTATGTAGAATTTGATAATCACTAGGAGATTGGGTGTTGTTCTAGTGTAATTTGACAATTGTGAGGTAACTTCAGAATTATAAAAGCTAACAATTGTGTAAAATGGTTGAATGATGTGAAATTAGGGCTAAGTGATAAGCTAGAGACTTGATATTTAATCATGTAAAAATCTGCCCTTAAGGTGTTTGTGAAAATGCCTCCAAGAAGGCTTAAAACTGAAATTCAAAGATTAAACGCATAATTATGATGTTTCGATGTATTATGCGATATAAGGTTTAAAGAGAGTTCTAAACATGTTATAAATGAACTCTATAGGAAAGAGCGCAGGAGCGTCAAGTGGACAAGCGGGTGGCGAACCACGTTTGAAAGGCCTACTTTGAAGGTATGTAACTTGATCCGTTACATTCGATGAATTGTTGTTAAACTATGCGTTGTTGATAAAAAATTGTGTTGGATGTAGCAATCATGTACGTTACTTAAATCCGTAGGTTAAAACTGGGTTGTAGTCGTTTGGTAGTCATAAAAAATGGAGGATTTCCGTAGATGAACCAAACGGGTCAAATAATGTCACATTGTAATGATAATATTGTAATTAAATAGAAATGGCGAAAATGGTCACTAGAGCATGAAGCCATAGGTTTGGTAATGAAGTACCGGTGATAATAAGCCCCGGAAGTTGGGTAATAAACGCCTTGGGTTTGCTAATCAATTGGTAGTGAATTGTGTTAAGTAGAAATGGGTCAAATAATTTCATATGGTCATATAGTCTTTCAGTCCGTAAACAGATTTTTCGGTATGAAATTTGTGTTAGGCACGTCGGTAATGAAATTACAGATGCATAGGAAAAAGAATCACCTAAAACGGACTTACGAGTCAAAAGTTATGGCCATTTTAAGTTGGGACTTGAATAAACATGGAGCTGGGTTTGTTCAGCATCAGAAAATGAAAGAGTCTGTGAATAAAGGGGCTAGGCGTCGCGCGAGCCCCCTTGGCGTCACGCGCCGCCCTCATTCCGGAATTTTATTTTTTTTTCTTTAATGTTGACCCATGGAACTTGTTTGTATACATATTAACTTGATCATAACTAACTTTTGTTGTGGTTTTGATCTTAGGTGATGATGGAAACTAACCGGAAGATGATCGAGCAAACTTTTGAAGAACCGAACACTACTTACAAGCTTCCGCGATGTTTTAAATCTTTAATAGACTTTGTTTATGGGTTGTAAACAATTGTTAAACAACTTTTGAAATGTTTTAACTTAGTCGTTAGTTGACTAAGGTTTATGCTACTTATGAACTTCTTTTATGAAACTTATGTTAATTAAGCAACTTTTATTTGCAATGGTATAATCTATTATTAAAAATCAAGTAAAATTAGACAAGTGTTACATTTATCTGTGTTTTAGTGAGAGAGAGAGAAAGTTATATATATAATATATAATTAATTTTGTTTTAATTTATTAGAAGAGTACATCAGAATGACCAAAATTGCCCTGCACTAAAGAACAAAATAATCAGCTTTCAACAGTCAAAATAGAGGGTTTTGGGATTTTGGACTAAAATGGCAATAAAAGTGAAACCACAGGGACCCAGATTTAAAAAGTTTGAGATTTGGACTAAAATGACAAAAGTGCCCAAACCACAGGGACCAAAATGGCAGTTTACTCAATCACTTATTGTATTACCAGTCTTCTTGTACTGGTCCCACAATATACTCTTGAATCGTCTTTATTTAAATATGTTGGTTATCAGGGCTGGTCCTTAGAATTTGTGTACCTTATTCAAGCTCGAAAAAATGTACCCTTAGGCCTTAACGAAATATATAATATAAACTAGTTTTTCAGACAAACCGTTGACAAAAGTATAACATTCGACAAGGGTTTTGTTATTATTTTCTAAAATAAATTGAGTATTGAACTCACTAAAGGTAACCTAAAGTCTGGCTAATAACTAATCTAAACCATAAGAATAGTTTTGTAAACGGGTATATGTTGGTGTTTGTATGGGTATACCATATTAATTTTTTTTACATATACGTATCGTTTTTTTTAATAACGTGTCATTCAAAATATCAAGCCCTAGCCGGTAGTCCTCCCCGTTCACCCCCAAGACCGCCCCTGCTGGTTATCCGTCTTGACATGTCAAACCGGTTTAGACTCAGGTTTCCATATTTAGTTAACGTTATCAATCAATGTCGATTTTTTTTTTCAATCTCAAATGTAACATTTTCATTCATATTTGCCAAGTTACATCAAAACAGAAGGTAGATAGGCAACAAGCCGCGCTGCCAACCCTTTCTGAATTGCAAACCCTAATCTACTAAAGACAAAACCCTGTCCCTGGGGCTAAACAATTGTTGTGGATGACCCGTTGGACACTGGTCAGGAATTGTATAGCTTCTTGCGCTAGGGAAGCCAAATGTGTCAAAGGCAAAATGGATAAAAACATGTTGGTTCTCTACACAAGCTTTAGCGTGCTTATCAACTTTCTTCGATTCTGCCTTTCTTATTGCTTATCCAACTACAAACTCGTTTTTCCTTAAACCAACCAGAGGGGAAACCCCCGTGAGGTCCACAGAAGCATGTTTCCCCTAGCCCAACCAAAGACGAGAAGATCCGCTGGTCGCAGAGTAGATCTCCTTTCCATAGGGTCCGTAAGAAAATTCACAGGAGCCTCTTTCTTAGCCAAAATCTCAGCTCTTCTTAGGATGTCCCACAAAACATCCCGCACCCAGTCATGCCGATAATTGAACCCAGGGAGTTCTTTACAATGCACTGCGTGCTCTCTGTATTTATCCATATAAGCTTTACGACATATCTGGCAGGTTTCATCTTCTGGTTACATAGGGATCATCAGCCGGTATTTAAGGATGACTCTGTATTCTACTGCTGACATACATTGTCCCAACCCCTCAATCGGGATAACGGTCAAAGATCCTGAGCATGGGGACCCTAGCACTCCAACACCGCCTCCTGGCGAGATGAAAAATCAAAAATTCCCCCCAGGCTTTGAGCAATTTTGCTAAACAGAGCATTGGCCAAAGTTTTTTGTGTCTTCGAGGGGACGATGTCCTTGTTAGAGAAACCGCCGATATCAAAGTCCGGGAGAGAGATATTTAACCGTTCGAGCGCCTGCAGATAGTCCCGGTCGAGCTGAGAGGAGGTCCAAACCACCTAGACGCATTGGCAGAGATGCCAGACGCCATTGGAGATCACCAAAGAAGGGGCCACCATCCACGACTATGTCTTCCATAGCCTCCTGGAGGCCATCATCGAACTGAGATGCCGCATCTACCATCCAATGGGGTTGAGAAGTCCGCAGCCCAAAAAGTAACTTAGCAACCCCCATGCATGACCTTAGAAGAAGGCGTTCACATTGGGGATCCCTAAGGCAGGGCAAGAGTTTCATGAGGTCAACCGCCCCAGAGGCCCGCCGCCCTGCCAACTCCCCAATAAAGATAGGGTCACGGCTAACAGCTCCACCAAGGAGTTTAACCCCCCTCTCTGGTCTACCAATCCCTCTCGGGAAAAGCACGTCCTGAACTTTCTTCCCATCACATGTCGGCCAAAAACTCTGCTTTCTTAACGTTGAGGTAAAGCCCTAGAGATGGCCCTTCCTCGTTGATGATGTCTAAGGCCCTAGCAACCTCAGTCGCGTTGCCGATAATCGTCCTATCGTCCAAGTACCAAGTACCAAGCATGAAACGGGAGATTACAGCGGTCCTGCACCCGTAGAATGAGGGGGTGTAAGGCAAGGGCAAAGAGAAGGGGCCTTATGGGATCCTTTTGTTGCACTCCGGTAGTAGCCCAAAAACAATCATTACCAACATACAACCGACCAGGCTGGGCGTAAAGAAATTGGACACGAATAGATTGACAGGCAATGCTGTTAAATTGATAAATTAGTTTTCGTTTAGTTAACGATTTGAGTATGAACATGACATACATCATAGAATAAGAGTATCAAGGGCCTAGTCCATATTCAAGATCCTAGGTTTTACCTTTCGTTAGTTCATTGTCTGTCGTCAAACTTTTTAATTTTATACGTTTCTTAAATCCTTTTTTAAAGTCTAAAGTAGTTATATTTATATAACATCTTTATTTATATAATCACTAGGTTAGAACCCCGTGTGTTACACGGGTTGAATAAATATAACTTTATACATTAAGTAATAAAAAAATTATATCTTAAAAATACACATGTGTTGCATAGGTTGAATAAAACTGCGTATTACAGAGGTTGAATAAAATTGTGTATTATATAAGTTGAATAAAATGTAATTTAATTGGTTAACACATACAGTCATCAAAACATGTCTTTAAAAATGAATTTCGATGTACTATTTATTAATTATTATAAGGGAAAATAAAAAATATTTAGACTCAATGAATGATACGTGTCACTAATACGTTTGTTTTATTATATAGTATAGATATAGATTCATAGACTATACTCATATAAGTTATTTAGTTTAGAACTAATGGAGAGAAAAAAAAAAGCTTAGCCGTTCAAAAAAAAACATAAGTTATTTTATTAATAATTTTTGTTTTATATAAGGCATTCGTAGATTACAAAGAATCTAATTTAACGATCATTATTTTATATTTAAAATAGAAATCAGATTATTATTTTCAAGCATACCCATTTATTCACCCAACAACAAATTATAACCCATAATATATTAAGCTATGAATTATAATATAATAATATGTCAGTAAATGGGTAAGTTTAAAATAATCGAATTTCAATAATGAATATTTTTAAATTTAATATAATCAATAATTTTAGTATTATATAATAAAGATTACATTTGATTTAATATTATCCTTTAATTGAGAATTGATGATTAACATTTATCCTCAAAATTTTAAATTATTTAATTTAATCAGAAAAAAATAAATAGCCTGAATGAATGACATGTGTCACTTATAGGTTTCTTTTATTATATAGTAACATATATTAACCTCTATTTCTTTTAATAATATCTACAGTCAATCAAAACATGCCCAAAAAAGGACAATCATATTAAATAAAATTGAAAAGTATATATAGACCGGCTTTATGAATTTATTAACACAACCATTTCTTCTTAAACAATTTATACAAAAAAATAATAATAACATTTATTTGTCATCATATATTATACAAATCTACTCCTCTTTAAGCTTCATATATTACACCTTTTGGCTTTTACACCCACCTAAACGGCCATCAATGGCCAACTCTACAACAACCACCACCACCACCCACCCACCGTCCAAACGCCGTAAACTTTCCGACGACCACAACTCTCTACTACCAGGGCTGCCGGACCACATAGCCCATTTATGTCTATCTCTAGTTTCCCCCTCCACCTTATATTCCGTTTGCCGGTCATGGCGCCGCCTCCTCTACTCCGCCACCTTCCCACCGTTCCGATCACTTTACACCCTCTCTCTACCCATAACCACCGCCGGCACCGCCGCTCACGGCGGTTCCGGCGAAGTTCTCACTCTCTCCTCATTTGACCCAATTTCTTCAAAATGGATCACCATCACTTCCCCACCACTACCACCGTTCATCCACCGCCTCTCCCACCGCCACCCGTCGTTCATTTCACGGAGTTTACCAATTCAATCTTTGACCGTCTCCGGCAACCTTGTTCTCATCGCCGCCACCTCCGTTCACCGGAATATTCCCATTCCCGCCTTTTCACACCCAATTATCTTCAACCCATTAACCAACACATGGTCCTCCGGTCCTCCACTATCAACCCCACGACGGTGGTGCGCCGCCGGAGCTTTTCAAGACACGGTGGTTGTTGCTAGTGGCGTTGGTTCTCACTACTCCGAGACTGTTGCTCGATCTGTTGAGAAATGGGTAGTTCGAAAAATTGAATCTTTTGATCAGAAACGAAGAGATTTTAATGGGAATTGCGAAAAGATTCAATCTTTGATGATTCCAGAGATAAAAATTGAATCTTTTGATGAGCAAAGAAATGGGAATTTGAAAAAAGATTCAATCTTTGGAATGTGACTCTTTTGAAGAAAAACGTAGAGATTCTAATGGGAATTGTGGAAAGATTGAATCTTTTAAATATTCGGAGCTAAAAACTGAATCTTTTGATCAGAAACGAAATGGGGATTGCCAGAAGATTCGGTTTTTAGCTCCAAAAAACTTAAAGATTGAAAAGATTCAATCTTTTAAATTTTCGGAGCTAAAAACTCAATCTTTTGATCAGAAATGTAATCGGTTTCTAGCTCCAAAAAATTCGAAGATTGAATCCTTTTTCAATTCCCATTTGAATGATTGTGAAAAGATTCAATCTTTTAAATTTTCGGAGCTAGAAACAAAATCTTTTGTTGGGAATTGCGAAAATATTCGGTTTCTAGCTCCAAAAATATCTAATGTTGAATCTTTTCGCAATTCTCACTTAGCTTCTTTGCAAAAGATTCAATCTTTTAAATTTTCGGAGCTAGAAACAGAATCTTTTGTTGGGAATTGCGAAAATATTCGGTTTCTAGCTCCAAAAATATCTAATGTTGAATCTTTTCGCAATTCTCACTTAGCTTCTTTGCAAAAGATTCAATCTTTGAAATTTTCGGAGCTAAAAACTGAATCTTTTGTTGAGAAACGAAGTGGGAATTGCGGAAAGACTCAATCTTTCAAAATTACGGAGCTAAAAACCGAATCTTTTGACGATAAACGAAATGGGAATTCCGAAAAGATTCAATCTTTAACAATCCCGGAGCTAAAAACCGAATCTTTTGATGAGAAACAAGATGGGAATTGGATAAAAATGCAATCTTTAAAGAACTCAAAACTTTGTAGAGAACCCATTGATGCCATTGGATGGAAAGGGAAGCTTTGTATGGTAAATGTGAAAGGTGATTACACAAAAGAAGGCTTTATTTACAATCTTGATTCCGATGAGTGGGCGGAGATGCTGGTGGGGATGTTGGGTGGTTGAAGAGGTCCGGTGGCGGCAATGGAGGAGACGACAATGTATGTGGTGGATGAATCAAGAGGGGTGTTGAGAAGATACAATGAGAATGTTGATAATTGGTCGGAAGTTGTGGTGGATGAGAGGTTGAAAGGGGCGGAGTACATTGCCGCCGGTGGTGGTAAAGTGTGTGTTGTGTGTGAAAATCATGTTGGGATTGTTGTGGTGGATGTGGCAGTGGTGCCGCCGCGGTTGCGGGTGGTGGAGATGGCTCCGGGGCATGAAATCTTGGGTGTTTATATTATGCCGATGATGTGTTTGCCGGAATTTTGATCTCCGATGAGTGTATTAGAGTCCAAAGAATACCTTTTCAATCATACATTATTTTAATAGTTGATTGTTTAATTCGTTATGGTAGATGATATAAAGTATTTGAAATGTCAAACATAAACATTTGTATAGTTGTATTTGATAGAATATAATGAAATGAATCATTCTGCATGGATACAAGAAACTTTGTTTAATGTGGTTTGAAAAGTATAAGTATATACGATAAATACAAAGGATCTTAATTGTAAGAAGTGTAAGAAAGATTTATAGAGTGACAAGTGTCCAATAACAAAAAAAACCACACTACAAAAAAAAAAAAAAACCTTAAACATCCACCACCACCAAAAACCTAACCCCCCCCCCCCCCCAAATCACCCACCCAAAAAAAAAAAAAAAAAAAAAAATTTTTTTCGAGGGGGTGGGGGTTTAGGTTTTTGGGTGGTGGTGGCTGTTTAGTTTTTTTTAGGTTTTTGGGGGGGTGGGGGGTTAGGTTTTTTTTAGGTTTTTTGGGGTGGGGGGTTAGGTTTTTTTTAGGTTTTTTTTTTTGGGGGGGTGGGTGGGCTGGGTGAGGGTGGGGGGTTTAGGTTTTTGGGTGGTGGTGGGGTGGGGGTGGGTGTTTAGGTTTTTGGTGGTGATGGAGTGGGTTTAGTTTTAGGTTATTGGACACTTGTCACTCTATAAATCCTTCTTACACTTCTTACAATTAGAAGTTTTTGTAGAATAACTTGACCCTATATGTCTAAATAAAAAATATCAACCGGCAATGATGCATGCTTATGGAGCACTAAAAATAAAAAAATAATTATGTGATGACCCTGTCGCTATGTGTTATGTATTGGCTTCATCCCTTTAAGATGTGTTGGGGGAGTGTGGGTGGTTACAAGTGATAAAATTTCATCACTCACAAACATCAAATTATGTTCCGCCATGTCAGCAACCACTATTATATCACTCACAAGCATTTTTTAGTGGCGGTGGTCATCACTAGTGATGGAATTCCATCACTCACAAATTTTTTTAATTTTTTTTTAAATTAGAAATTAACAATAAAACGCTAAAATTATAAATTTCATTAAAATTAAAACATACTAGTTCAATTTAACATACTAGAAATATTTTAGGCTACAATTTAAAAAAAAAAAATACTAAACAAACTCTACTCCTCGTCCGACTCATGAAACTCCAAACCTAAAGAACCTACTAGTTCGATTAAATCGTATCTCAACCGAAAGTGCGTTTCTTCATCACGCAAGTCTTGTTGGATATTTTGTGGAACTTGAACTTGTGTAGGAGGCTCCGGCACCCAATCCGGAGATATTGCACGTACGTCTGCTTTGATTATCATATTGTGCAATATGATACATGCATGTACTATGCTATGTATGGATTTCTTGTTCATTGCACGAACCGGTCGGTGTAGTATACCCCATCTACCCTTTAAAACACCAAAAGCCCTCTCAACATCTTTTCTTGCCGATTCTTGTAATTCTTTGAACACGATTTCTTTAGCCTTGACAGGAAATAAAGGAGCTTTCACAAAAACAGACCATGATGGGTAGATACCATCCACAAGAAAAAAGTCTCGTCTGTAATATCGTCCGTTAACATAGAATGGAAAGAAGGGTGCGGTACCATCCGTTACGGTTTGAAACAACGGCGACGTGTGCAACACATTGATGTCGTTGTTTGAACCTGGAACACCGAAATATGAATGCCAAATCCATAAATCATTCGACGCCACTGCTTCTAGTATGATGGTTGGTCTTTTGATGTCACCCCTAACATACGCCCCTCGCAACTCTCTTGGACAATTTTTCCACTCGATATGTGTACAATCGATGCTACCGAGCATCCCTGGAAAATGCCATCTAGCCTCATGTGCGGCGTAAATACGTGAGATGTCGTGGCTCGTCGGTTTACGTAAAAACTCTTTACCATACAACTTAATGACCTCGTTGCAAAAAAATTGCAGACATTCACGGGAAGTTCTGGCCGCCATAGCTAGGTATTCATCAAATTGATCGGGAGGGTTACCTGTCGCTAGTTGGTGAATGGAGCACGTGCATTTTCGGAAGACGAATCGGTATAGCTATCGGTATCGCTATCCATCGGAAACGTCGAATCCGTAGGAAACTCCATTTGAGAAAGATGTAGATTGTGTGAAATGTGTTTGTGTTTTGGTGTGGGTGAAATGTTAAAAATGGAGAAGTATATATAAAAGGTTTAAAGGTTTTTTTTAATTTAAGTTTACCGTTGAAAAACGGTCGAATTAAAGCCCCCCAACGTTCGAGAATTTGAAACTTCAACGCGTGATATGTTCAACCCGTGCTTCATTCCACGCGTGGTGGATTATGGTGGCGACGGTGTGCAACTGTTTTCCACGAGTGATGGATGGTCTATCACGGACCACCCAGCCTCCCCTTATAGCAGTGAACCAATAATATAGTGTAAATACATGACACTTGCATTTTCATTATCTACAAGGTTATACATTACAATAGTAAAGAGAACGAACTACACGTTTCTCCTAGAACTTAACCTCCTATGTCTTATTTCACATGCTAATAAAGTTTTTCATACCATACCTTATTAGCAACCATGTAGATCGACCTTTTTGGTTTATGTTCTTGATTGTATCTCCTAGCTAGGTGGTATTCTTTAATTAGTTCTTGGTCGTAGAGCATATATCTCTTGTGTGTGTTTGATACAAGGTTTAGAGTAAATTGCACAAAACGTGCTTTAAGTTTCACCAATCTTTGTTGGTTTCAGCCTTAATCTTTAAAAGTTGCCAAAACCAGCCTTTAATATTAATTTTGTTGCCGGTTTCATCATTTATCACTAACCCAGTTACTAATCCATGTTAAATGGTCTCACATGCATAGCATGTGAGGGTAAAACCGTCTTTTCATGCTTGTGATGTTATTAAAACCCTAATAAAATCTCAGACCCACTTTTTTACCCTTATTTCGTTCTATTTTTGTTTTGATCTGACTTCCTTATCTGATTCGTTTATAATTTATTCTGATTCTGGTATCTAATACTTGATCAAGGTTCAAACTTGATCCCTTCGCTTTCATTAAACCGATTGACACTTTAATCGGGTTAAAATTAAAAAATCTTGTTCGGATATATTAAATCTAATATGTGAATCTGATTGTTGTTTTCGAAATCCTGTCAAAACGATTTCTATTCTTTTCAATTAAACGATTTTCTGTTTGAAGAACAGGGATTTTTTTTCCTTTTATCCAAAAACAGTGATTTGATTTCGAAAGAAAGAAAGATCTTGATGTGTATTCGATTTCTAACAGAGTGTTTAAGGGGATTGGATTAAACCGTTAGTTTTGATATCGCGATCCACTATTTTGTTTGACTTCGTCGGATTTTCTTGTCGGAAAACGGTTATCTCTGATTTGGTTATATTTAAGGGTATGGGCTTCACTTCGATTGACAAAACTAATCAAATGATGAGGGATATCATATCTAAATCAACAATTGATCTTGTCGTTATTGATTTTTTTCTTTTTGGTTCCTGTTTTGCGTCTCTGCTTTAATTCGTAAAACAGGGGATTATGTTATTTCAATGAACTAATCTTCTCTTATTGACAGACATTGTTAAAAGGTTATACAAGTGAGCGTGGGATATTGTGTGGTTGCTGCAACAAAGTGGTACTTGTTTTTTGAGCCTTAAGACATTTAGCTTATAAGATATTAAGATGAATTAATGTTCTTATAATCTGTCAATAGGTTAGCCCCACAACGTGAGTTTCTCCAACAAACATACAGACATGTTTCCTCAAACTTTTCAGGATGATTAATTGTTCTTTATGTCTTAATATTGTCAGATATCAACATATCTTTCTCTCAATTGGAATCTCGCTCCATCAGTGTGCGACCTTCAGTTTAAAGAAAGCGAAGGGATCAAATTTGAACCTTGATCAAGTATTGGATACCAGAATCAGAATAAATTATAAACGAATCTGATAAGGAAGTCAGATCAAAACAAATATAGAACGAAATAAGGGTAAAAAAGTGGGTCTAGGATTTTATTATGGTTTTAATAACATCACAAGCATGAAAAGACGGTTTTACCCTCACATGCTATGCATGTGAGGCCATTTAACATGGATTAGTAACTGGGTTAGTGATAGAGGATGAAACCGGGAACATAATTAATCTTAAAGGCTGGTTTTGGCAACTTTTAAAGATTAAGGCTGAAACCAGCAAAATTGGTGAAACTTAAAGGACATTTTGTGCAATTTACTCCAAGGTTTATGACCCCTTACCTCTGGGATATTAGCCGTGGGTAAAAATATGGACTGTAGTGAGTTAGATTTATTGGTATTATTAACTCATCAGGTGTGCTTGATAGACATGCATCCTCGGGGGTATTTTTCTGCTCAAGTTCATTGCTTATGGACTTCAAAATATTTACATGCTCAAGTTCAATGCAATGTTTTAAATACCATTGCTTTCCAACAGACTTTGCTAAAAACTGTTAGCCGTTATCTCTAATCGAGTTTGCTAGATTGATAGATAGTAAGTATCAGATGTTAGTCAACCCA
This sequence comes from Helianthus tuberosus, assembly GCA_030545235.1. NCBI lineage: Eukaryota > Viridiplantae > Streptophyta > Magnoliopsida > Asterales > Asteraceae > Helianthus > Helianthus tuberosus. The sequence goes on along the minus strand of CM060436.1, from coordinate 3,819,422 downwards.
TGTTAAAAAGGTCAGTCAACAGAAATTAAAAAGGTTAGTGAACAGATGTTAAAAGAGTAATGTTATTAACAAAGAATTTAGTACTCTCATTAAAAATGAGACCTGCAAACTTGTTACTACAACGGCAGATATAAACATTTTTCGCAGCATGTGTTCTCAGGATAGGCTTAATGCAGAGCAAGTATCATATGCTTTCAAAAACTTGTGTTGCTTTCCAACAAACATTTCATAACAACAGTTCCTCCATTATGCCCAACAGACGTTGCCAGGTTGACAGATGTTTAGTATCATCATAGATTTTGTAGAACTTCTTTGTAAACCGCATTAGTAGTGGTTGTACAGACTCATTTCTCTTTATCACAAATCAAAACTTTCAACCCCTTCGTAATTTTTACCCTAGATACAACAACATAGAGCTGGCCATGACTAAACACTGGATGTGGAAGATACAAACCAACACGCTCCAAAGATTGTCCTTGACTTTTATTTATTGTCATAGCAAAACACAGTGAAAGTTGGAATTGTCTTCGAGAAATCTTCACTGGTATTTTTTTATTAGAAGGTGTCATCTTCAGTCTTGAAATCAAAGTATGGTGACCTATATTAGTCCCTGTGATAATTTTTTGCTTCAATCACAACTTTTCCGAGCTTCGTGATTTGTAAACGTGTACCGTTACACAATCCATTTGCCTGATCAATGTTTCTGAGTAACATAACTGGAGCACCAAGTTTCAGTACTAATTTATGGTTAGGTAAACCAGATAAACGAAGATTGTTTAACACATCAGGAGGAAACAATGCCATGTTAAGCTCTGATTCTTCCTCAGACTGGCACAAACTATCTGAACTAAAATAAATATTCTCTTCACCAGGCAGACTCTCTAACAACTCTTTATTTATTGAATCCACTACTTCATTAGTTGGAGCAAGAATCGCTCTTTGTTGAAAATACGTTAAATCCCACAAAAACTTATTCATGTCCGGATATGTAAATGAAATGAGAGAAGAAATATGATTGACTTGGTCATGAATAAGTAAATCATCTGGTATTTCAATATCTATCTCACCATCATTTTCTTCACCAAGCAGACCATCACCAAGCTTTAAAATCCATTCTGCAAATTCCTTTATTTCTTTCAAATCTGCTTCCTGACATCCAACTCTTAATCTCATATTCTCAGTTAGCTTTAGTACTTGCCAGTATCACCATATATAAGAAGAATTCAAAGAAGCATTGACTATCATTGTTCTGGTACCTTTAGGGATGACCGGAAGAATTTGTCTAAAATCACCACCAAATAGAATGACCTTTCCCCCAAAAGGCTTGGATTCCATGTTCGGTTGACTGGAACGTTTTATGTCTCTAATTGTTCTATCAAGAGCCTCGAAACAATGCTTGTGAGTCATAGGTGCTTCATCCCAAATAATCAAAGTTGCTCTTTTAATTAAATCACCTAACTCAGTATTAGGCTCTATCGAACATATTGAATTCTCATTAATGTTGATTGGAATTACAAACCTCGAATGAGCAGTTCTACCACCATCCAGCAAAAGTGAAGCAATTCCACTGGATGCAACATTCAATACAACTTCACCTTTGAATTGTAATGCAGCTAAGAATTTATTCCAAAGAAACATCTTTCCATTTCCACGATAACCATATACAAAAAACACACCTCCATCACCTTTCTCAATCGCTTCCATAACAATTTTATATATTCTTTCCTGTTCGGCAGTTAAACACTTTACATAACCATCATGTTCCCTTTGAAGAGCTAGTCTGTCATACTATAGTTCTTTCATTATTAATCGATTGTTCGATGATGAAACATAATTGTCCGGAACACTTGGCATATCATCAAAATTTCTCACTGTACTTCCATTGATAAGTAGCAACTTTTCAATTTCCGATAGACAGATATTTTCAAGTTCTTCTTGTTGAAGAACCAAATCTAAAACAAATGTTGAAAAACGTATTAGTTTTTTCCCAATAACGAAGCTATTGCATAATTTTAATGTAGTTGTATATAACTTTAATAAAATAATCACATTACCTGCAATACCAGTTATCTTCTTTTGCTGATACAGAATGTCTTCACATAACAGGGACTTTGTTTCCGACCAAAAACACCAGGACGAGATATCGAATTTGACAGCAACAACATTACAAAAAAAGTCCTCAAGAAATCTCCGGTTGACCATGTGCTAGCTTCTTTGACAGCATTAACATATTCCTTATCATCATCCATCAGTCCCCGTGCAAAACATGCATCTTTAAATGTTTCAAAAACCTGCCCATCAACTGTTATTATATCTTCAAAACAGGTTGGTCCCTTAATATGATTCAGTAAAATCCTTAGGTAATAACAATCACCAAGTGATGGTGGGACATAGTGTATCCTCCCAATTGATCCATACGGATGCTTTCTTCGATTCCATTTGCGATTTTTAGGTTTCCATACATAATATCCCAGAAACTGAACATACCTCAATGTCCTGGAAAATTCATCAACTTTGTTACAATTCATCCACTCTGTAAACATTGTCATTTTCACAGTTGGATCAGTAAGAATATAACACAAATTATCATGATCGTTATACACAATACTCTGACCATCTTCACAATGAAAAGGCAATACTTCAACAGCTGGATATCTATAATGTATATCATACATGAATATTCTCCAAGCAGCTTCACAAGCAGAGATATATCTACAATCAAGGTATGCTTTTATCTCATCTACAGCTACATTCTGTTCCGTATCATTGTTGGTGCTATTAGATTGAAAAACAGAAGCCGTGACTCTATCAGGCCCCTTATTAATATATTTAAACAAATATTTGATAGAACCTGACTGGTTGCTCCATTCAACATTAACGTGGCACTGATACTTTCTGAGCAGGAGAGCATTGTAAGGAACTACAAATCTATTATCAAGTGCCAAGCCATTCTTAACTACTGTATTACTTGTTTGACGACGACTATAGATAGGATATCCTTCAGAATCAACACAAGTCTCATCTACATATTTTTTGAGAAACTTTTTAGAACATTTTTGCTGAACCATACATGGACAAAGTGGGTTGTCTGTACCACATGGTCCATGAATCATAAATTGCTTGACAAGCTCATATAATTCAGGATCTCTTTCTTTATCTGGTATCTCAGCACTAATAACACGATCAATATCAGATGCAGTTGGAAATTTGATTTCAGCACCCAAGAACAAACATATATGAACATGCGGGAGTCCACGCTTCTGAAATTCTACTGTATACATAACTGAAATTTTTCAACAGTGAGCTGTTAGATAAATATAATTAGATGTTCAAAGTAAAAAATATAACTAAAAGGTACCTGCTTTGTAACACCCCAAAATTTCATAAATGTTTATCTTAATGCTTAAATGCTTCAAATGATTAGTTAAGTTGTAAATAAATAAAGGAAGTTTAAAAAGGGTTAGAAAATATGCAAGAATGACAACATAAGCAACTTTGAGGGGTAGAACATGTAAAATATGTTATTAAGTATGATAAAAATAAAAAACCCAGTGTTTTGTGGGTGTGTGGTTCGTGAACCAGAGGGCAGGAAGGGGAAACCCTACTCCTTCAACTCTTCACTAGAAATTCAAGAATTGATGATGAAACCAGACACGAAATCGAATGCATGAACCAAGGATGATGATCCCTTAAGCAGTTCTAACATCAAGTAAGTTAAATTTTATGATTTGGAGGTCTTGAATAAAATGGGTTATGATCAATTTGTAAATTGATATGAAATTAAGCAAGATTGTGAATTAGAATCACCAAATAGAACTTGTGTTGTGTGTGATTTTGAGTAATTTCATGGTTTGAAGCAAAACCCACTTGTTCAAGTAGTATGATGTTATGTGATGATCTTGTAGTTGTGAAATTTGTGTAAATATTATGAACTAGTTAGTGTGTGATGCATAAATATAGGTTAGATTGAAGGATGGTATGAAATTTATGTAATTCTTAGTGGTGATGATGAAGGAAGATAAGAAATAGGAATGAAACCATGATTTGGTTGTACATTGTGCATCAAACGGTGTACGCACACCAAGTGTTTGATGAAATGCCTAGTGTAGGATAGTGTGGGAAATTTCATGCTAACTAATGAATGAATATGTGTTGAGTATGGTAATGATATAATTAATGATAATTGAATATAAGAGACGCGTAGTAGAAGGAATTCATGAGAAGGTGTTGTTGATGATATCATTTGGGTGGAAATGTGCATTAGGAGCTTGTACCGTATGCTTGAACGATGAGGATGCACATCATGTATTGGATCAATTTCTTATTGGTAATGTAGGATTTGATGTACACTAAATACAAAACATGTGAACTTGCTAGTAATGATGTTATGACTTCGTTTAAATAGGCTCACCTTGTATGTGGTGGTCAAATGTGAGATAATGAAAGCATTAACATGTGAAAGCATGTGTATGTGTATATAGTTAGGTAATCGTGTGGATGTGAGCATATTTCATCATGATTGCTATATATATATATATATATATATATATATATATATATATAGTGATGCTTGTATAGCCTAAAATAATAACACGGATATATGAGGTTATGTCGTAAGTTATATGTTAAACCGTTGACTTCTGAAAGTCAACTACGCATAAGAAGCATGATTTGATTTGTTGTCTTAAAGGTAGGATCATAGGAAGTCGCATGGTACATGTTATGTTAATACGCGTTATTTGTGATGACATGATGAATTACATTAGTTTGAAAGGATATGAAATTGATTATATGTCTTATGCTTGTTAGTTGTGACTAAAGGAAGTCAAATGTGAAATATGCGGTTGATATGATCGTTAACATGTACAATGATGTATGCTAACTAAAATGTGATTTGCTGACATGAAAGTATAGGAACCATGTCAAGACGGACTCAAGCATGAAAGGCTAACGGGTCAAGAAGAGGCAAGGAATCAGATACGAACCCGGATGCACGAGGTAAGTGATTCCGTAATCACTTCTTAGTTTGCCTAAGTAATGTAGCATTTTAATTAATTAAACATGATGTTTAATGTCAAATATGGATTTAGTTGAATGAAATCGGTGAATTTTTCTAAGTAGACCAAACGGGTCAAAATGAGGTCTTATGATTATATCGAAATGTTGTATAAGAAATGGCTACGGTAGTATAACCGGTTAATGGGTAGAATTGCACATAAGTACGCAATCCGGGAATCGGAGATGTGGTTTAATAGTCAAAAGACTCAGATGTGAGTTTGGTTTAATAGATATACATTTGCGCAAATGGAGGTTTTAGTAACAAAGTTTGATTCGTAGATTTAAATGGATTGAATGAGTTTAATGAATACCGGGTATCGGGTGCGTAAACCCCAAGTACGAAACTCTGGATAAAATAAGAGTATTATGGTTATAATGTTCATGTATGTTTTGGGGTAAAACAAATGAGTGGTTTGATGAAAACATAAACGGGTCGAATAATTAGAAAATGATTATTAAGCCGAAAACGCGTAAGTTAAGAATTTCCTTAAACCGAATGTGGGATTTCAAGTCCATATGATAGAGGATTAAATTACGATCACGTAGGAAAAAGAATCGGGTAAAACGGACAAGAAATGAGAAAGTTATGACCAAAATTGTAAAAATTCGTAATGCTGAAAGTTGCAGGTCTGAACCAGGCGCAAGGTTGCGCCCCCCTGGAACAAGGTTGCGCCCCCCTGGAACAAGGTTGCGCCCCTGACTGATGTCTTCTGTATTGCGCCAGAACTGGCACAAGGTTGCGCCAGATTGGTTTCTTCTTGCACCAATTGTTGGTTCTTTCATATTTTTCGCATTCTTCAACTCCAAACTTGTGTGAAGGCTATCTAACTACGTTATATGCATTATATAACTATATGTAAGCATGTACGTGTAGATGTGTTTATGTTTGCATGTATGTTTTCGGGTGTATGTAAATAGATGTATGAGTATACATATATGAAAGCATGTACATATGTATTAAATGGGATTGAATGTACACAAAGGAATAAAGCTTGTATGTATGTATGTAAGTATGTATGTAAGCATGTATATACGTATGTGTGTAAGTATATATGTATGTATGTAAGTAAGTATGTATGTACATAAGTATGTATGCATGTATGTATGTAGGTATGAAATGTGTATGAACATACGTGTGTAGGTACTTATCCATGAAGTAGGATTTGTTGTGCATGAAAGAAAGGATCTTGTATATATGCTTATATAAATGGCTCTAACATGTTTGAATGGTCATGTTACTAATGGCGTGCCATGGTGAATGAAGTGTAACGCAGGAATAGCAAAGAAGTCTCACCGTGGGTCGTATGATCAGATGGAAAGCCGGAATGTAAAGAGTTAACGAAACGAAAAATAAACGTGAATAAATCTTACATGTTTATGATGCATACTGATGTTTATGAATTTTATGTGGTGAGCGCAGGTAGTACGAGATACGAAGGATCTTCAAGGGATAGAGATCAAGGACGAAGTCACTAGTGAGATTGTACGGGAACGTTGATGTATATAATGTAGTAAACATAAGCTATGTTTTTACTTAATAAATAAGTCGATTGATGGATCTATGTGAAGGAGTTATGTTAAAGTTAAATTTTAAATAAGTTAAGGTATTTATAATGAAAGAAATTTTATGGCTTAAACTTCCGCTGCGACTTTTTGTCAATTACGAGTTAGGGTCTTACATGCTTGTATATCACCAAAGAATTTATCTTTCTTGAAATCTTTAATAAGATGATCCAATTTACACTTGAATAATCTAGAGATAATATTCGGTATGTCTTCAGCATTAAGAGCTTTATCGTGCAAACACCTGTAAATCTCAGGCCAGTTTGGATTACAAGTCACCGTTATGAATAAATCAGGATATCCAACAGACTTGCAAATTGCCATAGCATCCAAGTACTTTTGCATCATATATCTAGAACACCAGTAAATGATGAAGGTAAAAGTATAGGTTTACCACAACTTGAGGCATTATTCTCTCCATTTTCAACAGTAGCATTCAAGTTCTTAAGACTTTGCGTTCTAAGTTTAGGTTGTTGTGACCTTATATAATTCAACCTGGCAGATTCTATCATCGTGTATCCATCAACCAAAAACTGCTGAAATAGTTTTTTCGCATTAACTAACAATGAAAACTGATTCTGTCTATCTTGAATTTTGTAACAAAAGAATTCTCTAATTGTAAGGTTGGTTCTAAGTACGTCATTATTAACCGTAATCCCTCTATGTTTAATACCAACTCTATAACCATCTTCTGCATATGGGAAAATAAGTGGATATTGCAAAGCAAGGTAAGAGGGATGAAGCTCACTAATTCTTTGAAGACCACCAGACTTCTTTCTAACAACAATGTCCCATTTATCAAATGCTCCATCAAAATCACCAATTATTAATGCAGCAATTTTTGATGCTGTTGGCAAATTGTGAACTCTTCCATCCTTATCTCTTGTTCCAATAAGCTTCAAGCTTACATCTTGCCACTCATTTTCTTGAAAACAATATCTTACCATTCTGAAGGACTGGACAAGAGGATTGCAAGAATCGAACATATCTTTAAGACTTTTGATGGTTGTACTATCAAGCTGGTTCTTTCTTGTAGTTTTGGATTCTATCTGAGAACTGCAAGAAATATAAAATATAAAATGTTAAAATTTACATTCATTTCAAATGATAATGGATGTAAATATACGGAGAAGCAAAATATATATTCATAAATGTCACAATTTCATAAAGAAATTACCTTACTACTTTTTGACGATTTACCACCTCGTTTTGTGAATCATATATGTAAAGCTGTGAGAATTTGGGTTCTTCCCCATCGTCCAGAAGTAGACTACCCATTCGATGATAATTCTGACCTTGTAGTCTAAATACATAAGGACCTTTGCCTCTCTGATAACTTTTGTCAACCTTCCCACTAAGAGATGTGAAGGAAAACATCATGTTATATACTCGAATATTATTCATGAAATTGTGAGACTGTGAGGTATGACTTTTATATAAATGATGTAGTAATGGAGGAGGTGTAGGTGGTGGTGGTAGCTCAACATCTCCATTTGAACAACAAAGAGAATATGATGTTTTGTTACGTTTTTTATTTCCCCTAAGCATTTCATCTTCCCATAACATTGCATCACATTTAGAACACACAAAGATGTCATCTCCATGATCAATATAATCTACAGATTTAGCAAATTTATAAGTCAACATAAGTTATCTACATATTGAAAACTTAACAGGAATTTACATTCGTATCTTATACCTTTAAAAATTCCATAAATCTTCTTAACCACAGAATCTGCTAACATCTCATCACTCATTGATAATTCAATTTTAGGCATTCCACCTATATTGAAGCTTGTAAAATAAGACATATATAACAATTCATAAAACCTAAGATTAAACAAATATTTTGTTTACAAAAATTTAAAACATACAATTTGTAATATCTGATAATGGTGTCCTCTCAACAAAATGGGATGTTTGCTTAGTACTTCCAAAAGGAGTGTGATGTACATTCCTTGATGAGATTTTTCTTGATAAATCTTATAAGACAAAAGTATATAAAATAAATGAACAAAACTACAATTCATAATTAAATTACAAAAAAAAAATATCTGCAACAAGTTTACCTTTTTCTTTTGTAGATGAGTGACACACATTACTACTAATATGTGGGGTAGCATAAGTAGGAAGGTGATACACATTCCTTCTTTCAACATTGGTTGTTGAAACTTGTAAAATACGAAACATGTGTAAGTATTCCCAAAAAATAACATATAAATATATATATATATTTCTTGTAAAATTTTGTTTGTAAACCAATAAGGCATACCACTTGGAGTATTTGAAAATGTAATCCTTTCAACAGAATCAGATGTTGATGTAGGATGACAACCTCTGTTGTTTCTCTTTTGTTGAAGAACATACTTCCTTTTTTTGTCTTTCCTCAGCACAACTTTGACGTTGACTTGCTTGAAGGAGCACGTTACTTGAAATTGTGTTATCTGTATCCATAATTTAAAATACCTGAATGAAGAAGATTGTTGACCACTCGAGAAAAGAAATTTGAAAGTATTGTGAAAATGATTTGAAATTACAAAAAAAATATCTGCAGTAAGTATACCTTTTACTTTTGTAGATGAATGAAACAAATTACTACAAATATTTGGGGTAGCATAAGCAGGAAGATGATACAAATTCATTCTTTCAACATTGGTGGTTGAAACTTGTAAAATACGAAACATGTGTAAGTATTCCCAAAAAATAACATATATATATATATATATATATATAGGGTAAGGATATATTGAAAACTCGGTTGAGTTGAATAAACCCTGAAAACCCATTAATCACCATTGATCAAACTAAATGAATGGGTGAGATTAAGTTTGGGCCATGTCTTTCTTTAGTTCCACTTTTCAGTATTTTTTAATACATTGATTGTACATTAAGGGTAATATGGGAAACATATTTTCATCTCTTACAAGAAAGATAAAAGTCTGCATATGCACAGACCTCTCAAATCGGCGACATTACATACTTCAATAGTCTTCATCATTTCAAAACTTCAAAAAATCAAAACAAGTTCTCTCTCTTCAAAAAAATCTTCATCAAACACTTTTCATCTATACCCAAATCACCGAAGATGTTCAACTATACCCACAATCACCGGCCAAAAATCGCTTAAGATCTTCAAAATCGCCGTAGAATATCAACGATCGCCGGATATATTCAACAATCACCGGAGAATTTCAACGGTCACCGCCGGAAATAATCAGGCTAAAAACGAGGGGATTTCAGTTTATATTAATACATCACCGGAGAATTTAGTATGACAATCTGTTCCTGGTATTTGCTCTTCACCCTCATCTGAATATTTTTATTTAGTAGCAAAAGTTGTAGAAACATTAGTCCTATACAAAAGAAGAAAGGTGAATGGGGTTATTTAAATAGAGTGAAAACAAGGAGTATGCACAGTAATTATATGTTTCCCTAAAATGTTCAGTTTATATTAAACTGATTATCTAAAACTGATGTTTGGCAATAATCTGATAAACAAAAAACACTAGAATAAAAACTGATGCTTTGTTTCAACGGTCACCGCCGGAAAACCCATTATCAACTTTGTTTTAGGGAGTTTTAAAATAGAGATTATAGGGTTTTTTTAAGACTTTTCAAAATGCTCGATTCCTTTATACCCATTTGGGTTTTCTTAATGACAGGTACCGTTAGGGTTTTTTGTTTGTTTTAAATAATCTCACTTGTTAAAAAGAAAGTTGATAATTTTAGCTAATTATGAATTTTCTTTTAGAAATACAGATTTGGGATGTGTGAAAATAGAGACTATAAACTTTTAAACAGTTTTCAAAGTGCTCGGTTTCTTCATACATCTGGCTTTTTGTTAATGACAGGGTAGCATTAGGGGTTTTTGGGATGAACACATGATCAATTGCGGTAGGGGGGTCTGATTTGTGTGTTAATTTTGATCGAGAAAAATAGACTATATAAGTTTTTTAAGGGAGTAGTCTGTTTATTTGAATCTTATGGGTATACTCTTGAAAGTTACAACAAGACTCTATCCATTCATATAATCCTACCAAAAGCTAATTCTTTAGTTAATCTATCAACATGAAAATACAAGGAAACCTTGATTGAACAAACTTGTATACCCAAATAGCATTTGACTTTAATAATAAAACAAAAATTCAACTAAAGATAGTTAGCCTCTTAAACTGATGCTTTGTTGGATTACGTGATAATTTGCAGTCATCCGCTGTTACAACTAAAGATCCGAGGAAAAAATGAGCCCAGGTGTTTATAATTGCAAAACCTGTGATAAATTATGCTTACGCATTAAATTAGATGTTAGTTTATTAATGTTGTTTACAATTAACAAAATGCAGCTAAAAAGACTGGCCGTACGCCGGTTGTCGATAAAGGTAAGCAAACGCATCATGATAAGAAGTTGCAAAAAAGGAAGCTAATAAGTACGTACAAGCAATTTTTTTCTTTCACTTGTCTTACAATTATGTTTTGAATAAATAATAAAACAAACTTGTTGTCTCAGTTTCAACAGACAGTGATTTGGACACACCCGGAAAAAACATGGAGAATATAAAAAAAGGTATGTTTTTTCTTATGTATAAAAGTTTCTTTGTTACATTTTTTTAAAATCTAATATTTATGTACATGCACTTTGTAAAAACATTATAAGTTGACGGCGATGCGGGTGGGCCAGCAACACGTACTACGGGACGTACAAAACTGTTTTAGATGTGATCTTTATGAATCTAAATAAATATATGTTTCGATACCTTAATGCTAATTATTAAGCTTTCTAAATAGTGACACCGGATGCTAACACGAGCGGGACAGCAACGCGAACAAGAGGAGGTAAAAAAGTTTTAAAATTAGTCTTTTTTCTTTTTATTGTTAAGACATATATTTTGTAAAGGTTGTTAATAGTTTGCGATTTATATAAAACTCGTACAAATGTAGGTAAGCAAGCACATCGGGATAAGAAGTTGCAAAAAAGAAAGCTAATAAGTACGTACAAGCGTTTTTTTCTTTCTTTAGCTTGTCTTATAATTATGTTTTATATAAATAATAAAACAAAGTTGGTGTCTCAGTTTCACCAGACAGTGATTTGGACACCCCCGGGGAAAACATGAAGAAAATAAAAAAAGGTATGTTTTTTTTATTCTATAGACGTTTCTTCGTTACATTTTTTTATATCTAATATTTATGTATATTAACTTTGTAAAAACATTCTAAGCTGATGGCGATGCGGGCGGGCCAGCAACACGTACTAGAGCAGGTACATAACTGTTTTAGACGTGATCTTTAGGAATCTAAATAAATATATGTTTCAATACTTTAATGCTGATTGTTAATAAAATGTATATTTACAGGTCAACAATCACGGGCGGATAGCAAAGCAAAGAAAATTGTGAAAAGGAAATTAATAGGTATGTACACACAACTTGTTTCCTTCTTTATAAATTATGTAAATCATATCTGAAAGTTGGTGTCTTAGTTTCAGTGGACAGCGACTCAGAGATGAGTGGAGATTTGTTAAAAAACAACACCTTGGGTCACAAAGGCGATGCGGTTGAGCCAGAAAAGCATGCAGCTGTGGTGAGGGAAACAAAAAAAGGAAAACATGAACGGGTGCTAAGGCGAAGTGGGAAACAACCAAAAAGCACTAAGTGATCAAAAATAAAAACACGTTCAGCGCCTATGCAATTGTACAAATGCATCAAGTCTCTAACCAGTAATCAACAAGAGGACGTGAAGAGGATGGGGTTTAGTAAGATGCTATCATTCAACATGAGTGGCATACCTGCAAAACTTGCACACTATGTTGTGGATCACTTCAACACGGAAGAAATGGCTATTGAGATGTCATGTGGGTCAATAAATGTTGATGTTGAGTCTGTCCATGACCTTCTTGGAATTCCTAACAAAGGGATAGACATGCAAAATGTAAGACCATCTGAAAAGCTTGATGTTGCTGTTATGGCATGGAGAAAACGATACCGTGCACGATTTGTGGCACCGACGAATCTGGCACAATCTATAGTCACAAGTGATGAAGCCAATAGTTTCAATTTCCGACTAGACTTTCTAATGTTATTCTTAACCGTCATGGTTGGGTGTAATAGAAATGGGCGGATGAAAGAGTGGATTTTGAAAAGTTTTACTGGACATACAGATTTCAGTAAAATTAATTGGTGTGCCTATGTCATTCAGCAAATTAAATCGTGTAAAGATGGATGGAAGAGGTGTGATCCTGATTCTCCATTTTCCGGGCCACTCACGCTTTTGGCTGTAAGTGTTTTCTATAAGAAAACTTACTAAAAATATAGCTATACAACATTTGTTTAGTTATCTTACCACTTTCCATTGTTTTTTTTTTGTCATTACACAGCTGCTATACGTCGACCGAGTTAAATGCACCGGACTTGAAGTTGACCGGTCAATAAACCCAATCGTATTCTGGAATAAAAACGAACTGAAAAAGAGAGAAAGATTGGAGATAAAAAGCGGTGGTTTTGGAAGAGGCAAGTTGCATGAAGTTGCTGTGGTTAAACGGGATTCAAGAAAAACTGAGTTACGAGTTAATGATGAAGTTCTTAATGTAAGATTACTAATCATAACCAGTTTCAAAATAATTATCTTCTTTCAACATTACTTACAAACCGTTTTTTAAAACTTTCTTTGTAGAATGAGATTGAATCTATTAAAAAACATTTGGATGTCATGGAAGCAAAAAAGGTGACAGTGCAAACAAAATTGGATGTGGTGTTTAATGCTCATCCACACAATGAGCAAGTTAAGAAATTGATAGAACGGTATGAGAAAATTGTTCACTCTAGGAAAACAAGGGTATGGCTGGCGCCTGATACCCCACAGAAAAAAATTGATGGGGTCCTCATGTCTCTGAACAACACAGTGCAAACGAAACACAAAACATGCAAGAATTGCTTGATGGCCCTACCTTTCACCTACTCACACAAGACACCGAACTAGGTAAGTCATGATTCCAAAATAAAAAATAAAAAAACCGTGAACATGTGTTATTTCTGTACACAACAGATAATCAGAATTATAAAAACAAAAAAAAAATATGCAAGTGCTGATGTCGATGAAACAGATAATACGGAAACTTCCGTACCAACTGATGTGCAAAAAAGTGATGCCATGAATCAAGAAGACCAAAAATAAAATCAATGGTAAGTTCTACATGTTTTTAACTTCATTCAAAAATTATAATAAACTTGGGATTTTTTTATTAATACTAACGAACAAAAAAAAAATAAGCAGACAAGGGAGCGGCTGAAAATGATATCATAAGTAACGCTTGGGTAAAGGAACTTGAATCAAAACGAATAAAACCAATTGGTAGGTTCAACCGGTCATGTGGTGACCATGATGACGAAATGGAAATCGAAATTACATCGGAAGAACATCGTATATGGGATTTTCTGTTCGATATCAAATACTCAATGTAAGCTTCCGTTTAAATTATAAAATACTAGTTGTTACATTTAGCAAAGCTTTGCTCCAGAGAGATTAGGGAATCTTTTGCTCCAAATAGTATGTTTTTTTTTCGACTACACTATTTTCTTTTAAATGAATAACAGCATACGTTTTTTCATAAACAACATACAGGCCACGGAAAATGGTCATCTCTTTGTCTAGCAGGGTAACAAGAAAATTCGGTCAATCTGCTGAGTAAGTTCAGTTATATAAAATATAAGTAAAACATAGTATTCCTAGATTTTTGATATCCAGAATTTAATTTATAAATTTAACATTGTCTTACGTAGAGATATTATATTCAAGAGTATTTACAGCATCGAAATCACAAAGACGCTGATGCGCACATTGAGGGAGGAAGTGAAGGTGTTCTCTGATGTGGTTGATGCTTGGGTAGATTTACTGAATTATGAAGAACTAGAAAGAACCGACGGCTGCTTGACACGTATTTATTTTAGAACAACTGTCATAGTAAGTATTCATACTATATTGTTTGATCTTTGTCTATGATTTTTAATTTATTAAGTCTTTTGGGTCTTCAACCAGCTTGCCAATTTAAAATACTTTTTTTAATTATTGGAATTCGGGTCTTGCACCAGCTTATCGACACATCTTATTTCAAAAAAAAAAAAGGACAGCTGGTTATTGACAGATTCTGCTTGTGATGATGATGAACGTATGAAAACGTTCAGCGTAAGGATGACGGATGGCGGCGCATATGAGTTCATTGGGATCAAAATGGTTTTCTTTCCAATCCAAGAGAATGATCAATATTACTTGATTGTTTTCGATCTGCAAAACGACGCAATAACCGTCATAGACCATAGGCCTGATCGCACACCCTTAGTTGGCATTAGGGATCATCAAGATTACTACATTAAAGATACACCATACAAAGTGGTTAGTCATTCTCTTTTCTTGTAAACTTCAATATGAAAAACAATAACTCATACCAAAACTGATTACTTTATTGTTTTTTAACAGAAGCATATGATGGACGCTTATTTGGAGCATTCCGAACATCCCGAACATCCGACAAAAGATCAAATCGCAGCAGCCAAGATTAAGAGGTGTGATATCAAATGGGCGACCCCTGCGCATCCAATGGATAGCGCGGTATTCCTTATGCAGCACATGCAGAAATTTAACGGCGTCAATGAACCTTTTGAATGTGGTTTTAGCGGCCACTGGAAGAAAAAAGCAAAAACAGATTCTTGCCCTCCGAAAAAAATTCGCTACACGCATGCTACTCTCTGATGTGAATTTAGTGAAGGCAAAGGTTCGCGAGGGTGCATTATCAGTGTAAGCTGCTGCTTCGTATGCTAGTGTTATGTTTTTTGTGGACACCTTAAACAGTTTAACTCGTACTTTGTCAGTTGCCTGTCTATGTATTTCACTATTAATCTATGTCGTTGATCTGGAACAAATGTCTTTATATGTACGTTTAATGTTAACTTTTGGCGAACCATAAGTACACTAATGGAAAGTTTGACTAAGATAATTTCATTTGAATAGCATACAATAAGATGTAGTAAAAAAGGTACAACAATGCAATATTTTCGTTTGATAACTTTTTTAATCACTTTGACAATGAATAAAATCTAATACAATATTATGTCTAATATGTCTGTTCTTTGCTGTAATAATTAGCGTTAGTCAAACAGTCGTAATTATCATTACAAGCTACTTTGTTACAAAAAAAAAAATCAATACAAAAAATACCAGTTTCATTACAAAAATCAGGACAAAAAAAGTGTAACAGCATATAGGGCAGCCACAACATATATTAAATTGGGTTATCTCTTAGGTCAAACTAACTACTCCTAGTTAAAATATTTTTATAAAGAAAAAAAAGTAGAGTCTTACAAATTAATGCTGCCAACTTGGAAGTGTCTAATCTGCACCAAAAGTACACACATACCAACACCATATCCAAGAAATATATCATATTACCCATTAAAATTATAGTAATATATATAAACAAAAATAAAGTACAATGCCCCAGTATGGGGAATCTAAATTGGACAAAAAGGAAGCATAAAGTACAATCTGATTGATGTTTACACGAAGCAAAAAGCATAAATAATGAAAAAGAAAAAAATGTGAATTTCTATCTCTATCTTATGCACATGCATCAGTAGCTCTCTCATGATTTGATAACTATAGTACAAGCATTTAATGAATCCCAATTGTCTCTTTGTGGTGTAATAACAAAAAAAATAAAATATATATACACCTATCACGTTGGGTGAACAAAAGGAGGAAAGAATCAAAAGTACAAAACTTTAATATTAAATGACAGAAACTTTAAAGAAAGTTGTTACATCAAATGTAAATGCTTGCTAAGAAATGACATCTTTGAAAAAAAAATCTACTGGTTGAAATAATTATATGTATAATATAATTAAGTTACAGGCCCTTATGTTACATTTCCCAGTTAATTGCTTTAAAACAAAAGGAAACATAAAAAAAAATACTTAACTTCTATGTTGGTTAGTGTATTACATTTAATGTTGATGTAAACCGATGTAAACAATCTAATTAATTTATCCACCTAACATAATTTGTTTGTCTATAAATTAAGGTGAAATGTAAACATTTGTTTCATCACTTGTTCACCATAAAAAAGTGAAAAAAAACAACCTTATTATGTCTAGTCCAACATCACCATCTGACTCAAAACGGGTTACCAAACGATTGCGGAGAACTCTTTCATTTGAACTCCAAACTCCAAAATCGGATGGCAACCCAGAGTGTTCTCAAATCACAAACACCCCTTCTCTTCCGACAACGCCGCAAACTGTTGAAGAAAATCTTGATATGGATGCTAAGCTTATAATTGGCCTCCTTACTAACGCTAAACCTGAAGCAACAACACATGATGAGATGTTGTTAGATGAGGCACTTTTTGATGTTGACTGGGGATCATTTTACTTCACTACACAAGTTACCCCTGTCAAAAACTCTTCATCTGTGGTGCTCGCTGACCAAGCTAAACCAGTCAATGCCACCCAAGAGAACCCCCCGGCAGTTGATCCAAAGACTACCGATGATCCCGAAGATGATCCTATAGATGATGATTACTCTTGTTACTCTCCAAACACTCTTGTCTCGTGGTCCAACCACAACCCGTGGGAGAGTGAGCTTAGCCCAGAACCCCTCAGCACTGAAATTGAATATGGCACTCCAAGATCGTTTCTTGACTAAAAAGTGGTGTTTACGTGAAGTTACTAGTATGTGTGTGAAAAAAAAATATGCCCCAATTTTCCCTCTCTCATGCAATATAGGGGCTACTTTCCTTATCCTATGTTGTTTACCATATCTAGTGTTAAAGTTATTATGTACTCAACTATTGTGTTAAATCTATGTTTTTCCAATCTATGTTATTCAAAAAATCGTGTCGTTATTATATGATTTAAACAAATACTGACTTCTAACATAACGAAAAACTAAAAAAAAAGTTGATATCTTAAAAAAAGCTTACATAAGTTACACACTTTAGGAAAAAATAATAAATAAAAAAGAGTCACGTGATCAAATCTAAAAAAACATACAACGTTGTCATGAAAAAAAAAAGATATTTAAGCAACCATCAACAAAAGCACATGATCAAACACACATAGAGCAAAAATGTACAAAACTCTCAGTGAAAAAAAAAATGTAACACGGATACAGCAAAAATGTACAAAAATCTGAGGCAAAAATAAAATGTAACATGGTAAAAACAAAACCAAAAAATCCATAACATATAAATTTCTCAGATTCAACACAGCAAAAGTCTACATAAATCTCAGGGAAAAAAATGTAACATGGTAAAAACAAAACCAAACATCAACAAGTACATACTACCGAAAATGTCATTAACATACTAACAAGGATAATCCAACTAAGTACCACCTATTTCTTAATCACAACAAACAATGCTAACAAGTAAGCTGCCAATCACTAACGCTAATATCAGTAACCATATAACCCTCTTCTTCTTCCGAATTTCTTGCTCACGGGTAAACAATTCAGCTTGCAGGTTGTTGATGTTCCTCAAAAGACCTGGTATGATCCTAGTTGACCGTAAGCACATCGGTGGGTCGACCCAACCAATGAAAGGGCAGTTGCTGGGCTACATTAAAATAATGGGGATAAAACACGATTAGAACATACATTTACTTATTAAATCAGGGTTCGAATTTTTTACCTTAAACGGACATGAATAGAACCTTCTTCCTGGGTTATTATATGTCCATGATGTCTGGATGGTAGCAATCCTCCCACATGAACACCTTTTCATCTTTTTTGAGAGGTAGATGAATTATAAAGAAAAAAGAGAGATAAGAAAGGGCAGCCAGATAAGAAAATCATATATTTGAATATAGTTTGGGTAGTTGGAGATGGAGATAGTTGGAAGCCTATACTTGGAATGATGGATCTAAAATAAAGATATGTACCAACGATTTGTGGGTCCCAATATAAACATATTGTTTTATCATTACCCACGTCCATACACTTCTTACTTTTTTTACTTTTTATTGCTTTTTATTACCTTTTTTTTTAACATGGGGCCTACCCCTGGAAAAAGTTTTACTACCACATTTGTACTTGTATAACAAAAAACACAAAAAAAAAAAAAAAAATACATCCCAACAAAGAAGTAACAACACACAAACTAGATAGTTTTTTTTTTCATTAGATATTACACCACAAAAAATTACAAAATCATTAGACACATAAATTACTCCTTAGTTAATGTTGATAACCTGATACTACACCTAATTTCTAATTAACCTAAAAACATACATACATCTTCAAAAACAACATAATTAGAAAAACATAACAACACCTGATTTCTACTTGAGCTTCTTCATGTGAACCACTTTTTGCACTTGCATGGGTTTGGTGGCACGGGGGAAACTGATATGTTTATTGGGAAATATGAATCCCACTCAATTTCACTCATCCACGAGACATCATCAACCCAATCGCTGGTTTTGGGATCATCAACATGTCTCTTTGTTGGGTATATTGTAGGCTCATCGTTAGGCATCACATTACTGGTAGTGTATGTATCAAACCCAAAGGGTTCACCCTTGGGCACTACACTTGGCTCCATCTTGACTGTAGGGTTAACACTAGGCTCGTTTTTCGGTATTGCTCGCGCCATAGGCTTCACATCGGGTTCCACCTTTGGGGTCGAACACAAACTACTTCTCTTCCCGCGGGGGTGCCCATCACTAGTAAAAATCTTCCTAAGCGTATGTATGGGCATAGGGGGTAGAGGGGTTGTTTCAGGAATATCGCCAACGCTCACTGGAGTCGATGCATACTTTCGAAGTCTCTTCCCGACATTAATGAACTCATTTTTTCCAGGCATGAGATCGATCGCCTCAACATCCGGAACTTTGGAAACCGAGCATGGCCTCTTGTGCATTGTTATGCTTTGTGTGTGATGAGTAGTTAACAATGCTTTGTGGATATACACATTATGTATGCTGAAACTATTTATAATGAAAAAATAAACTTTGGGGGTGGATGGTGGTGATTAGATATGAAAGTAAATGACAAATTAAATGCATCACCAGATAAAAAGGAGAAAGTAACAAAAAGATAGATCTTGTTGTATGTATTCTATAAAAATGTATCTACAACTTGACCATGTAAAAAGTTGTTACTTCATCCAGATATGTTATCTCTTTAAGAAAAAAACGGCTTGTGTTTTGTAAAAAAAAACATACAAAAACAAAAAAAAAATTACAAACTACTATATGTGCTTAGATTTTTTTTTTGTTACTGGTTTTTGTAACGAAATGGGTCATTTTCTAACTAATTATATACGTAGGATGGATGTAACGTCCAAAATATGTAACATGGTATAAACAAAACCAAAAAATCCATAAGATAGAAAAATCTCAGATTCAACACAGCAAAAATCTACAAAAATCTCAGGGAAAAAAAATGTAACATGGTAAAAACAAAACCAAAAAATCCATAGCATAGAAAATTCTCAGCTTCAACCAAACATCAACAAGTACATACTAACTAAAATGTCATTAGCATACTAACAAGGATAATCCAACTAAGTACCACCTATTTCTTAATCTCAACAAACAATGCAAAAACCTCAACAAACAACGTTTACTTCTCACACAAACATTGTGGATATCATTTCATAATGCAACTGATCAATTAAACCATAGTCATTAAACTGAAAACCATACTACATACCAAACCCACATATATCCTAACATGCAAACATATGCATGTGCATCGATTTTCAGATAATCTACACATGCAAACATGTGCATGTACAAAAGGCAGCCCAAAAAAATACAAAAGGGATGATCAAAGTTTAGTTGCGCTCCACTAAAATGGAGACCAAAAAGCTGGCGTCATAAAAAGTTTTCAAAACACGCACAACACACACATCAACATAAATACCAAATCAAGTGGACTCCTGACTCGCAGAGCTTGAGTCCTCATCCTCGTTACCCGATTTATTCTTGTTCTTCTTTTTCTTGCAATTTCTTGAATCATGCCCAGTCACGTACTTCATACATGTTCGGCAAAGCCTGGGTGTTTTGGGAGGTTTGACAGCAGAGTTGCTCATTCCATCCTGAGATGCTCTAGACAATCATCGACGTTTGCCGCATCCTTTGTTCCTGATCCCGTCTGGATTGTTGAGAGTTACGTCCCCATCTAAAGAAACACCAAGCAATTCTTCAACAGCAGCATAGTTATCATTGTTGGCTTCGTCATCAACTGGTCCTCCATTTAGTAACTTGCATTTCAGTTCCTTTATCTGCTCAACGAAAGAAGAAAGTCCTCCAACATCACTTCTTAATGCGTCTACACATTCGGTTACAATCTCAAGAATCTGACTTCTCGCAGCAGCTTGTGGACGGGTGTCAACGCCATATCGACTCTCAATAGAAAATAAACTTTTAGGAAGCACGTCCCTAGTCCAACGCTTAACAACAAACTGGGCCGGGATTTTTTCAATATTGTTTACCCGGTAAACACAAAAAATGTGCCTACACAGATATCCAATACGGATGAAGTTGTTGCATGAACAAGAGACCGACTGATTTCTCAACTCAAGTTTAACCTACAAAAACACCAAAACACATTATTAAGCTTCTGTGAAATAAAGCATAATGAAAGTTTAACAAAGGATGCCACTATAAGGATACAACAAGTTACCGTGAATGTGTTGGTTGCATTGTTTCGTTTGTCCAACTGATTCACATAGTAAACACAAACATCATCACAATCCTCCGTGTTTACAATGTAACAAAACAGCTTCCCTTTGTATATCTCTTTTCTTACTTCTGTGAAAATTGCATGTGTATACAACTCAAAAACATGCTTCTTAATAGCTAAGTCAGTAGTGTCCATGAATACACTAGATGAAGTTTTAAACTCTGCAACACGTTGCCTGTAACGCTGATTGTCTATCCTAGTTTCGTAAGATAGCATGAACTGAACTAGTGTGTTAGCGCTAGAAGAGTTGACCTTGAAGCTTGAGTTAGAGCTTTCACATCTTGATGTAGTCTTCATCAGACAACACATTGGGATATCACGGAAGTAGGCAGGTACCCATTGGTCCCTAATTGAGTACATATCATTCAACCAGTCATGATATTGTAACCCATATTCCTCCATCAAAAGTTGCCAACGCGTCTCAAATGTAGATGGCTTCATGTGAATACTCCACACCAAACGATGCATCAATGCCCTTAGCTCAGAGTTTTGTAACAGGTCTCCAGCAATCTATACATATCAAAACACAACACTGTTAAGAAAATGTAACAAAAAAAAAAACTTCTCAAAAGAGATTCATAAATTAATAAAACCTTGGTGGGAAGTTTCTTCATAATATGCCACATGCAAAGGCGGTGCCGAGAGTCTGTGAAAACCTTTGAAATGGCAGCTTTCATTGAAGGGTCCTGGTCCGTCAGAACTAACTTTGGTTGCTTCTTATGTGCCTTCAGAAATGATACAAGTAACCACTTGTAAGACTCAGTGGTTTCATTGAATAGCAAGCCAGCACCGAATGTTACACATTGTTTATGATTATCAACGCCAGTGAAAGGAACAAAAATCATGTTGTACATGTGCGACGAAGAAAATAAACAAAAGTTAATAATATGTTAAAGGGAAAAGAAGGTGCCACTTTGCAAAACCTTACTTGTTAGTGTGATAAGTCGCATCAAAAGCTAACACATCACCAAACACCTCATAGTTTATCTTGGAAATTTCGTCTGCCCAAAAAATCCATCTCAATTGCCCTTTCTTAACCACAAACTCATAGTAAAAGTCTGGTAAGCTCTCAGATCTTTCTTTGAGACGATCTATAACAAGTTGCGCATCACGGTCACCAATATAAAGCCTAACCGACTGGCTCCAGTTCTTAAAATCAGTTGGTGTGCCACGTACGTTGTGATGTCCACCCATCAGGGACACTAAAACTCTGTGGCAGACCTACCGATGACACGCTAGCCCTAGTCTACGAATAGGTGGTTCTCGCGGGCCGCGTAAAACTCAAAATCAGGCTATAAGTAGCCTGTGCATGGGGCATTCATCTGCTCTCGAAATTTTCACTTCAAAACGACCAAATTCTGTAGAAAACAAGCTTTTAGGGATCACGACGCTGCTACGATACAGGGTATTAACTCGATCGCTGCTACGATTCAATGTCCGATCGATTGAAACCAATCCGATGGATGTTTAAGTGCTGCCCAAATTAGGGCTATACTTTGTCATTCGTCGTAAATTCGATGGATGTTTAAGTATTGCACTTTGTCATTCGTCGTGAGGGTTTTAATCTCGTGAGTTATCGTAAATGTTGTATTAAGTTACTGACCTAGTTCGTATGCATTGTCATTTAATTTAGGTTACAAGGCTTATCAGTAGGCTAAACTCTGCCCGTTTAAACTTGCAATGTGAGTCATTCTCTTTTTATCAAAAGTGTTTTACAATACTCCAATTATTTTCAAAGGTTATAATTACAGGGATTAAGTCGTGGTTATCTTGAATCACTGGCTAGTGGGGTATTGTGCACATTACTAATCTCTCACGGTTAGGTTCATCAACCTAACAGTGATAATCATCACTACTTGGGTGAAAGGACCCAATAGTGGTATGACCATCGTCACCAGGAGGTGACACGGCGCCAGATAAAAATAAGATAGTAGCCATTGTAATCGCTCTTATGCTGTAATTTATAACTAATGTGTCGTTTTGTTTAAACTTGAGTGACTCGCCAGTATTTCCCCGCTGATAAAATATTTTTAAACATGTTTCAGGCGACCTGCTGTGAATTAAGGAAAACTTGCTACGGAGCACTAACAAGCTTGAAGTGGTGGCTCAGTTAAATAAATGAACATGTTTTGTAAACCAGGGAATTTCCTCGTAAAATTCCTCTATTGTAAATTACGGGGTTTATCCCAATTTATGAAATAAAATAATTGGGAAATTTCAAGTTTTAAAAGATCCTGTTAAACTTCCGCTGTCAACTCAAATAATAAATACCACGGGTTTCTGTCCCGCGACTCATAGACCGGGTAAAACCGGGACGGGGGCCGTGACAGAAAAAGGTGGTATCAGAGCCACTGGTTTAAGTCAATTAAGTATTTAGAAATACTTAATTTTCTAATTGCTATTCTGTTATTCTATTAAAATTTTAAGTTACAAAATTTTAACTTAGAATTTTGTGTGTTTTTTCATGTATGCTAACAGCATGAATGAACTATCAGTAGCACTTCAAAATTTTACTATCCATACCACAGATATAGATACCACCGGTACCTTCACTGATTACCAGGCTGATACTGAAGAGCTAATGATATTTCAAGCCCAACCTCAGGAGAAACCAAAGCCGAAAAAGAAAAGAAGACTTGTAGGCTGGAGGCGTGTGCGTACGAAGAAACCAGCAACACGGAAAGTTATAAAGACTGAGGACCCGATGGATAAAGGCAAGGGAATAGAGATTGGGGAAAGTTCAGCTGAAGCCCAAGAAATGCCACCCTGGGAGGAGCTGGACCGCCAACTGGCAAATAGCGACCTCATCGGACCTGCCAATGAAAACCTCTTCAATTATCTAGCTGAAGCCCAACTTACAGTTAATCTGGAACCTGCTATTCCAGATCCCCTTGTTAACCTCCGACCTCTAGGAGAGCTGGAAGAATGGTGGACCACTGACTGGCAGTTTCAGAACATTCTGAATAACCCTAATACCTTTTTCCCTCAATTCGACCCCGAGCCTCCACTACATCCACCTATGAGCACATAAAACTTGGCTGAACTCCGCCATTATGGCGAGGAGTTGGTGGACGCAGGAAATCGAATTCGGGATGTGGGGGAAAGGATATCATGGAAATACGACGAGAGGGAACGTAGTTTCTGAGATGCCAGCTGACGGGGATGGTGTGACTGTGTGGTGGTGGTTGTATAATAACAAAATAATAATAATAGTAATAAAAATATAATCATGTAAAATAACTAAAAAATAAAACTCTTGTAACATATCTGGTAATGTACGGATGCATACTACAATATATAAAAATGGACGTGGCAAAGTCGACAATTTTGGCTATATGTGTTGACATGATTATGTGTGATTATTTTATTGCATTTGGTTGTTGTTTATTTTATGCTAATCACTTATATATATTAATCACCAGATGGAACACGCTGGTAATGAACCAGTTAAAGAGGTTAATCAATCCTAGCAAAATAATGAAGATCACTTTCTTAACCGACAAGATATAGAAAACATCGTTGCTCAGGGAATACCCAATGCTATTCCAGCAATCCTTGCTGCTGCCCGAAATCCAGTTGAACCTCAACCAATTATTCCTAGCAAACGTACTCATGAAGACAACTTCAGTAATAGCGTAAATGGAGGCGGTAACATTAATAATAACGATAATGATGGGATGCAAGCCCCACTTCCTAAGAAAATGAAAGCTGCAACGCCTGGTTGCACTTACCAGGAATTTCTTGCCTGTAATCCGGCTGAATTTGCAAGCAACGAAGGGGCGACTGCTGCACTGCGTTGGTTAGAGAAAACCGAAGCAGTAATTAAAATAAGTAAATGTGCCGAGGAAGACAAGGTCATGTACGCGTCGCATCTTTTTAAAGAAGGGGCACTAGAATGGTGGAATACGGTACTACAAGCCAAGGGAAGCGATGTGGCTTATGCCATGAATTGGGAAGAGTTTAAGCATTTGGTGGAAAGGAAATTCTGCCCTGAATATGAAAAAGAGCAAATGGCGAATAAGTTTCTGTACCACCGGATGGTGGATCTTGACTGCCGCGGGTATACTTCGACATTCTTCGAGTATGCTAGAGTTGTACCAACCCTGGCTTCACCAGAACCGATACTTATTTCTCGATATATTTGGGGTTTGATTGGCGAAATCTGTGATATCGTTAAAGCTGCGAGACCTCGCACAATTGACGATGCAGTGGAATTAGCCAACACTTTGACAGACGGACTGGTGCGTACGCGAGAAGAAAATAGAAAGAAGGAAGTAGCCCAAAAGATTACCCAAGGATTTCGTGTGGGTAATAGTAGTAACTTCAAGAAAAAGGGAACTGGGCCATCTCCCACTGCTCCATTCTGCGGCACCTGTAAAAGAAAGCATTTTGGAAGATGCAAAGGATATTGCAATTTCTGCAAAATTCCAAGGCATCAAGAAGAAGATTGCAGAAGGAAGAAGTCAACAATCTGCTACAACTGTGGAGAAGCTGGACATTTTAGGCCAGACTGCCCAAAATTGGTCAAACCAGCTGATAACAAAGCCAAACCTGCAGAAGGAACTACCAAGAAAAATGCAAGAGCCTTCCAGTTAACTACTCAGGAAGCAGAGTTAATCCCTGACGTGATAGCTGGTACGTTCCTAGTTCACGACGTTTATGCAAAAGTATTATTTGACTCTGGTGCAAACCAAAGTTTTATTAATACTTCATTCTGCCAAGCCCTTAATCTACCCTTAACCAACCTTAGACAAATTTTTACAGTAGAAACGGCAGATGGGAATTCTATTAACATAGATAAGGTTTTGCAAGAAGGAAAGATAGAACTTTTAGGCCATAATTTTTCTGCAAACCTGTTACCTATGAATTTAGCTGGATTCGATGTCGTGTTAGGAATGGATTGGTTAGTAGCCAACCATGCTCGAATCCTATGTGATAAGAATTCCATAGAAATACATACACCCACAGGAGAAGTAGTGGTGATTACAGGAGATAAGCCACGGAAGCCAATGAAATTCATTTCAATAATGAAAGTGGCCAGTTATTCAAGAAAACAAGGAATAGTGTATATGATTTCAGTAATCATTAACACTAAGGGTAAGGAACTTAAGGAAATTCCGGTAATATCAGAATACCCAGATGTATTTCCAGAAGAACTACCTGGATTACCACCCGATAGGGAAGTAGAATTAGGAATTCATCTAATTCCTGAAACTACACCGATAGCCAAGGCACCTTATCAGTTAGCACCCACCGAAATGCTAGAATTGAAAAAGCAATTAGATGAATTACTAAGCAAAGGATTTATACAACCTAGTTCATCCCCGTGGGGAGCACCAGTATTGTTTGTGAAAAAGAAAGATGGTTCGATGCGAATGTGTATCGATTATAGGGAATTGAATAAGGTTACAATTAAGAATCGATACCCATTACCTAGGATTGATGATCTTTTCGATCAACTTCAGGGAGCTATATATTTTTCTAAGATAGATTTACGCTCCGGATATCATCAATTGAAGGTACAAAAAGAAGACATACCTAAAACTGCTTTTAGAACTAGGTATGGTCATTACGAGTTTACAGTCATGCCATTTGGACTAACAAATGCTCCTGCAGCATTTATGGACATGATGAATAGGATCTGTAAACCGTACTTGGATAAATTTGTAATTGTTTTCACCGACGATATACTTATTTATTCCAAAAGTCAGGAGGAACATTGTGAGCACCTGCATGTACTCTTAACTTTGTTAAGAAAAGAAAAGCTTTACGCCAAATTCTCGAAGTGTGAATTCTGGCTGTAAGAAGTGCAATTTTTGGGACACATGGTGAATCACGAAGGTATTCACATAGATCCCTTCAAAATAGAAGCAATCACCAAATGGAAAGTTCCGCAATCAGCTATGGAAATTAGAAGTTTTCTAGGGTTAGCCGGATACTATAGACGGTTTATTAAGGATTTTTCCAAAATAGCTGTACCATTAACTAAGCTAACCTGTAAAACAGTTAAGTTTGAATGGGGACCTAGGCAAGAAGAGGCTTTTAAGATTTTAAAGCAAAGGTTAACCAATGCCCCAATTCTTGCCTTACCAGAAGGAATAGAAGACTTTGAAGTTTATTGTGATGCTTCTAAACTAGGATTAGGAAGTGTGCTGATGCAACGCAAGAAGGTAATTGCGTACGCCTCAAGGCAATTGAAGAAGCACGGGGAAAACTATACGACTCATGACTTAGAATTAGGAGCCGTAATTTTTGCCCTTAAGATTTGGAGGCACTATCTGTATGGAAGTAAATTTACTGTTTATACAGATCATAAGAGTTTAAGATACATATTTGGGCAAAACGAATTGAACATGAGGCAAAGGAGATGGATGGAAATCCTAAGTGACTACGACTGTGATATTCAATATCACGAAGGAAAAGTAAACATAGTTGCAGATGCCTTAAGTCGTAAGTATCATGAAAAGCAAAAGTGAGTTCGTGCTCTTAGATTGAATCTACAGTTAGATTTAATGGAACAACAGAAAAATATTCAAGAAACAGCAATAAAAGATGATGCTGAAGGAATGAAAGGAAGAATAAAAGAACTAGAGCAAGGAAGTGATGGAATTTGGAGATTCCACAAGAAAAGAATTTGGGTACCTAAGCAGGGAGAGTTAAGGAATAAGATTTTAGAGGAAGCCCATAAATCTAGATATATACCTTGCATCCTGGTAACAATAAGATGTACCAAGATTTAAGAAATAATTTTTGGTGGATAGGAATGAAAAAGGATATAGCTAGATATGTTTCTAAGTGTCTAACTTGTTCACAAGTTAAAGCAGAACACCAGAAACCTTCAGGGTTACTCCAACAATTAGAAATTCCTGTTTGGAAATGGGAACTCATAACAATGGATTTTGTTACTAAGTTGCCCAAAACCAGAAAAGGTAATGACGCGATTTGGGTAATTGTGGATCGATTAACCAAATCAGCTCATTTTCTACCCATGAAGGAAACCTTTAGCATGGAAAGATTAGCAAAGTTGTTTGTAGACGAGGTAGTATCCTTACATGGAGTCCCACTCTCCATTGTATCGGATAGGGATAGTCGTTTCACTTCCCACTTCTGGACAAGTTTCCAAGAAGCCATGGGAACGCGATTAAATTTAAGTACAGCTTATCATTCCCAAACAGATGGACAAAGTGAAAGGACGATCCAAACTCTGGAAGACATGCTCAGGGCATGTGTAATAGATTTTGGTGGGAACTGGGATGACCACTTACCCTTAATTGAATTCTCCTATAACAATAGTTATCATTCAAGTATTGAAGCTGCCCCGTTCGAAGCACTATATGGACGAAAGTGTAGAACTCCAGTTTGTTGGGCAGAAATAGGAGAAAGTCAATTATCAGGTCCTGAAATTGTGCAAGAAACTACCGACAAGATCACTCAAATCAAGGAAAGACTAAAGACGGCTAGAGATCGCCAGAAGAGTTATGCAGATAATCGACACAAGCCGTTAGAATTTCAAGTTGGAAACA
The DNA here is from genome assembly GCA_030545235.1 of Helianthus tuberosus. Classification (NCBI taxonomy): domain Eukaryota; kingdom Viridiplantae; phylum Streptophyta; class Magnoliopsida; order Asterales; family Asteraceae; genus Helianthus; species Helianthus tuberosus. Next base: position 3,790,545 of record CM060436.1, on the reverse strand, counting down.
AGGTACTTTTGAAAGTTTCTCCTTGGAAAGGAGTAGTTCGGTTCGGTAAGAAAGGAAAGCTAAGTCCAAGGTATGTAGGACCATTCCCAGTAATCCATCGAATAGGACCAGTTGCTTATCGCTTACAGCTACCAGAAGAGTTAGCTGGGGTACATGACGTATTTCATGTATCCAACCTCAAGAAATGTCTATCGGACGAATCGCTGGTAGTCCCTCTTCAAGACATACAGGTAAATGAAAAGTTGAAGTTCGTGGAGAAACCGCTTCAAATAGAAGACAGAAAGATTAAGTTTCTCAAACATAAAAGATTGATACTAGTTAAAGTCAAGTGGGATTCAAAGAGAGGACCCGAATACACCTGGAAGCTGGAATCAGAGATAAAGCGAAAGTATCCTCACTTATTTCAATAAATCTCGAGGACGAGATTTTAAATAAGGTGGGGAGGATGTAAGGACCTGCAAAAATGTTCCAAAACGACCCGTAAGTGAAAACCCGGACCCCTGAAACCCAAATGTGCATGAAAAACCAAGAAAACAAGGTTTTTGGTTTTCACGCGGGCCGCGTAAACCATAAGCAGACCCTTACGCGGGTCGCGTCAACTCAAGGTTGACCGGATAAGCGTCCCAGGCCCCGTGTCGCACACGTGGCAGACCTACCGATGACACGCTAGCCCTAGTCTACGAATAGGTGGTTCTCGCGGGCCGCGTAAAAGCCTGTTAAGGCTTACACGGGCCGCGTAAAACTCAAAATCAGGCTATAAGTAGCCTGTGCATGGGGCATTCATCTGCACTCGAAATTTTCACTTCAAAACGACCAAATTCTGCAGAAAACAAGCTTTTAGGGATCACGACGCTGCTACGATACAGGGTATTAACTCGATCGCTGCTACGATTCAATGTCCGATCGATTGAAACCAATCCGATGGATGTTTAAGTGCTGCCCAAATTAGGGCTATACTTTGTCATTCGTCGTAAATTCGATGGATGTTTAAGTATTGCACTTTGTCATTCGTCGTGAGGGTTTTAATCTCGTGAGTTATCGTAAATGTTGTATTAAGTTACTGACCTAGTTTATATGCATTGTTATTTAATTTAGATTACAAGGCTTATCAGTAGGCTAAACTCTGCCCGTTTAAACTTGCAATGTGAGTCATTCTCTTTTTATCAAAAGTGTTTTACAATACTCTAATTATTTTCAAAGGTTATAATTACAGGGCTTAAGTCGTGGTTATCTTGAATCACTGGCTAGTGGGGTATTGTGCACATTACTAATCTCTCACGGTTAGGTTCATCAACCTAACAGTGATAATCATCACTACTTGGGTGAAAGGACCCAATAGTGGTATGACCATCGTCGCCAGGAGGTGACACGGCGCCAGATAAAAATAAGATAGTAGCCATTGTAATCGCTCTTATTCTGTAATTTATAACTAATGTGTCGTTTTGTTTAAACTTTGAGTGACTCGCCAGTATTTCCCCGCTGATAAAATATTTTTAAACATGTTTAAGGTGACCTGCTATGAATCAAGGAAAACTTGCTACGGAGCACTAACAAGCTTGAAGTGGTGGCTCAGTTAAATAAATGAACATGTTTTGTAAACCAGGGAATTTCCTCGTGAAATTCCTCTATTGTAAATTACGGGGTTTATCCCAATTTATGAAATAAAATAATTGGGAAATTTCAAGTTTTAAAAGATCATGTTAAACTTCCGCTGTCAACTCAAATAATAAATACCACGGGTTTCTGTCCCGCGGCTCCTGGACCGGGTAAAACCGGGACGGGGGCCGTGACATGAGATGGGATTACCGATTCTCAAAACACAGTGGAAGTTTTGCTCTAAAAGAAGGATGGTCCTCGGTTGTCTCTGACCTTTCATTGAAAGAAGGATGTCTGTTGGTATTTAAAAAAACTGCACCATATACATATCTGCTGACACCTTTTGAAAAAGTTCATCGTTATCTAACAAAACTCCCAATGATTTATATGTTCACATCAATATCGTTTGAGAGGAACTTTGGATGTATGGATTCATTCTCACCTAGTTTTACTGATGTTTGTAAGGACGTGTTGGTAAGTTTTGGTATTTTAATCCAATACTTAAACGTTACTATAGTAATTAGTGATATAGTTGTTAATTTACTGTACCTTTGTTGATTTCATAATTTTAGACCTTTTTGTTCAGCTAATACCCAAGGACTTAGTTAACATCAGTATTGGAGTTGGTAAACTTAAAAGGACATTTAAGATCTATGTGAATCAGTGGGACTCTTTTGATGTAGTACTTCAACGTGATCATCTTCGGAATTGTTACTTTATAACTGATGGATGTGAAAAGGTTGTACACTACATGGGTCTGCAAACAAGAATTGTACTTGTTTTAAGATACGTAGCGGATTACATCTTTCTGCTTACTGTCTTTGATTTGAATGGATGTGAGATTGTTGCACCCAAAGACAATGACAGTCCAAAAGACGATACTTCCTCACCCAAATTAGAAGTTGCTCCAATTACCGAAGATTTGGATCACCAGTCGGATGTTGAAGAATCCAATGACGCAGACTCTGATAGTGATTATGTTGTATCGGATGAATCATCCGATGATGGCGACGACGCAGATTTTGATGCCGCTGTCTCAGATTATGAAGCTGATCCTGATGTATACCCGAAAGAATTCGTATGGTACTGCAGCAAACATTTTGTAAGTTTGTTCTGTTAATATATTATGCCTCATTCTTTGGATGTTAAATGTTTGTTACAATTAAAAAATTAGTTACTTTCCTTAAATACATTATTTATTTCTTATTAATTATTGCTATTTTATATTTATTTTTAAGCGTCTGAATGTGAAAGTAGCATCTTTATCAAGGATTCATAGATCATTGAAGATGACAGTTGAAAATCTGAATGGAGTTGACACTGTAATTGACTTTCGACGGGAGAAGCATGGCAAGGGATTTAGATACGCAGCTTGTCAATGGACCAAGAAGTTCACGAAGCCCAATGGTATCTATAGAAATATGAAATGCAAATTTGTCTACTCCACAGAAAAAGCCAAGCTGATCTTAAAGAAAGTCTACAAATAGTTATGGTTGTTGGTGTTATCTCATTTGAGATGAAATTATAGGATGGTGATGTATCAAACTTCTATATTTTGCAAACTTAGATTATAATCATGTATGCTTATCTTGTTATTTATATTAACTTAAATTTTTATTGTACATTCTCCATATATCTTAATTGACTCTTGATGATACATTACAACTTCAATTATCCTCTGTAAATTTATGGCTAGTCATCGACATTTAAAAGGCTTCAACAAATTTATGGTTGATCATTGTCATAACTTCACTTCAATTAACCTCTAATTACAAATAACAGTCTTTTAACATCTACAAAAGGGATGCACTCAACATCTATTTATATAAAGTTCGCCAAAACAAAAGCTCTGTTGAACGCAAAATCTGTTGAAGCAAAGTCTGTTGTTCCAAACAACCTCTGCTGATAAACACAAAGACTGTTGTAGCAAAGGTCTACCAGCAGAGAACCTCTGCTGCTGAACATGAATACAAAAACATCATGAAGCTAACATCTGCTGTTACTTAACAGATGATACAGTCTTTAGACATCTAAAACTAAAAGCACACTCAACATCTATTTCCCTAAAGTCTGCCAAATCAAAGCTCTCTTGAAGACAACATCTGTTGAAGCAGGGTCTGTTGATCCAAAGGTCCTCTGCTGATAAACAAAAAAACTGTTGAACCAAAATGGATCTCATAACACAACCTCTGCTGATCAAAAACTACTGGGCGAAAACGTATATACCCACAATTTCTATACAAAAACTACATATATAACACTACTGAGCGAAAAATTCGGGGGGGGGGGGGGGGCGCACCTCCCCGCCCCTCTTATCCTTCGCCCCTGGCTACACCATTATGTTATGGCGTATATGAACAAGATGTAAGATGTTTTATGTTATACTTCCAAAAAGAAAAACGTTGATAACTTGATATTAATAAATTTCTCCACGTATTAGACCACCCGTAGTGGGGGTTTTTTGGCGTTTTTACCCAAAAAAAACACCCGAACACGCTCTAGGACCGCACGGAGGGGCGTTTTTATGCAAAAATAGGTTGGGGCGTCCTATTTTAAACGCTGGATTGTGATTTCTTGGTTGCCCTACAAGAGAGACTTCATCAACATAATACAATATATCTCGTTTAGCACCTTGGCCAACAATCTCCTTCATAAAAATCTCTTGCAAAGGCAAAACGTTGGGAGTTATCATGGCAATAAAATTAAGTTTGTTTATGGCTTGACTGTTTTGACTGTTATACAGTAGTTTATATGATATATATTGGAACTTTTGTGGAACATTAAATCATAGTTGGTATTTCCTTTGTTTATATGTATGTATGTGAAAATAAAAGAAATAACTGGAAAAATAAATAAAGAGAGCGAACAAAATTTGGTTATGCTTGATTGCTTGGAAGAAAAATTAAAATTTTAGTTAAGTTGGGCTAAAGAATTGAGAATTCTTATTGGGCTAAACAGATTTTTAACACGGGCTATAGGATCTATGGGCTGAAACTTTAGAAAAGCAGATTTGAAGTAGGAAACCAATGTATCAGCACTTCAGCAGGGTTTTTATAAGAAACTAGTTGATGCCCCGCCTGCGTTGCGGTGCGATGGCCGAATAATTCTCAACCAATTAAAAAAACAGTCATATAGTTTTGCTAAAAAAAAAAAAGCTAAAACGATGACAAGACCGTAATTTTGAGCTCATGGCAAAATCATAATTTTTAACAGAGTGTAAAATCGTAATTTTTAGCCGGGGGAAAAACATATTTTTATTTTGAACTGGGGGGCAAAAACGTAATTTTGCGCAGCGGCCAAAATCGTATTTTTGAACCGAGGGCAAAATCGTAATTTTTAGCTGAGGGCAAAAGCATAATTTTATTTTGAGTTGGAGGCGAAAACGTACTTTTAAACTGGTGGCAAATTCGTAATTTTATATGTGTTTGAGTTGAGTTAATTTCTATATGAATCATTTCACTACAACCATTAGTTTTCTTTCATCTCCTTGATCACAACTGTTATTAAAACTGTGTTTGAGTAATTGGCGTAACTTGAAATAATATCAGAAGGGCCGGACTTTCAAGATCCAATATACGGTAAAATTAACACTACCAATAAAAAACAGGGGGGGGGGGAATGAGAAGCTCCGCCATTGTTTGAGTTGTTTCTTTGATGAACAGAACAACTTGTAATGCAAAGTTAACAGACGTAAAAGAAGATAATTTGTGGCATATTCATAATTGAACATTAACATTGACAATTGTATATGCAATATGTTTTCAATCCTTACAATGATACAATCAATACATTTACATGCTTCTATTGTTTTGCGTAACGAAATATGACCAAACAATGGTTATTTCTTTGTTATACAGCGTTGAACGAGTTCACCAGACATGAGGGTTGTGGCTGATGAGCTTGAAGGGACATAATAAAGTTAGGCTAAATTGCACTTTTCGTCCTTTATGTTTCAATGTTTCGACAGGCGCTGCCCTTTAACTTTAAAAATTACACTGTATGTCCTTTATGTTTGCAATCATTAACAGGCGGTGTCCTTTCAGCTAAACTCAGTTAACTTTTTATGTTAAAATCTCTCACGTGTAACTTTGTAAAACTCCTTAACAGCATGGACTATATGTGCAATACCCAAATTCTGTTTTAAATCAAACTACTCAAATCAAAGCACGATGAACCCTAATCTAACCATTCACAAAATTAATGCGATTAAGCCTCTGCCATATCAAATTGGCAGAAGGCTTTAGTTCACGATCACAATCCGAACAGAAAGCATGAACGAATTACCTTCTGGGTGCGCTGAATCGATGAGGAAGTAGGGATGGTCGGAGTTTCAAACCAACGAATTCCGACGATGCATGGCGAGTTACAGAGTGAGTGATGAGTTCGAGAACGGAGAAGATGGTGGAGGTGCGATGGTGAACGATGAACCGTGTTAAAAATGTCGGAACACGAAAGCTCGGTGTGGTGGTGACGGTGAGGAAGATGAAGATGGAGATTGATGGACGATGTGGTGGTTGTCGGTAAAACTGTCACACCCCAACCGATGGCGGAAACATCGGAGCGTGGCACTGAGCGAAACAGATTGTCCAGAAGTTTCCATAACAACTATGATTACCAATTATTTAAAGCATCACGTCCCATGCCATGAAATAAAAAGTAACATAATTATTACAGACAAAATCTAGTCAAATTGTTCTGTTCCGACAACTCAGATTTCAAGTACATAAAATTCGTTTATTTATTTGTTTCTAGGACTCTTTCCTAGCCTCAATTTCATCACACAGCAAACAAGGCGTCCTAGCATCTTATGCACCTGCCACACACGTTAAAGTAAAAGTTAATACACATAGTGTAAAGGTGAGCATACAAGTTTAATAATAGCATAGTAGAGTTCGAAATCGATTACGCATAACCAGTACGTACAACGTGTGACGTGAGGCATGTTAGTTATCGACATGATCCTATCGATACCAATGACTGCGGGTTGACTGCCCGAGGCAGTTCGTAATACATATTCACCACTGTGAACCATGTAATTAATTGTCCTTAACAACCCCTGGGTGAACAGGTGCTGAGTCCAAACTATAGTACTATCGTTGCTAAGGCAGGTAGACAACAATCTATGTGTAAACATAACAAACAAGCATTCATCGAGTTACGTATAACATACATTAGCGGTTAGCGTTAAAGTATAGCGTAGTGTGTTTGATGTGATTTAGAATAAGTAACGTATGTAACACCCAAAAGTGCGTAAAGCAAAAAGGGTTCGAGTATACTCACAGCGATGATGGATTGAAGGGAACGCTTAGAGCGAGATTAGCCTGAACAGTACGATAGCATAAACGATAAGCGGAGCGGAAAACGATGCAAAGAACCAAGTGTCGAACCGCAGTCCGGTCGGATAGCAATCTGATCGGATAGCCAGTCGGTCGGTTGACAATCAGCTAGAACTGGAAGTGCATTGAACATGCTGAAAATTGTTAAGTGGTAAACCAAGGTGCAATTCGATCGGACGGCAATCCGTCCCGTCGATCTGATCGTCTTGTCACTTGATTTTGTTTGAAGTGTTGTTGTTTGAATGAGACGTTATGATAGCTTGTTTAAACAATAGAAACCTCACCTTGGCCCAAGTGACCCGAACGAACAGGAATCACCCTAGTCCGACCAGTTCACGGTTTAAGATGGTCGTTCATGTTCAAACCCGAAATCACCATCTCTCAGACAGAATTCAGATATAGAACTGATACATCACTAAGAGCGAGTAGACGATCAGAACCGGCTCCGATTCCATCGGGTTTGAGTGCATTGAGTGTAAAAGAGTTGAAAGAAAGTTAGAAAAACCATCTCTCAATGCTTTTCACCTTGAATATGTTCAGATCCTTGCAAGATCTTTGTTTATTCATGTGGAAATCGTTCAGATCCGAGTTGTTCTTGGTGGATTGAAGCCAAAACATGAAGTTCATAAGAACACCATGCTGACATCATCCTAGAACACCTCAAATCTAGTGATTTCACGGTTAAAAGTTATGATTCAAAAGATAGAAAGGTGTAGGAGTGCGTGTAGATCAAGAAAGTACAAGATTTAGGTTGAGAACTTACAAGATTTGAGAGAAATCGGGAGAAAAGTGCTTGAGAGCGACTGGATCGAGCGAGAGGAGATGTCACCATCAAATGAGGAAACATTGGGGGTATTTATAGGGTTTCCCAAAATGGAAAGTAGCTATCCGATCGGGTGGCGGCCCGATCGGGTGACAACTCGATCGGATGGCTATCCGATCGGTTGGCCACTCGACCCTAGTGTTCGGCGTGAAGAGTTTCGTCGTTTTGATTCGCGTGTTGGGCGTTGCGATGCGATTCGAGTGAGAGATGCGATAGAGTTTCCCCTTTATATTACTTTTAATCCCAACTACTATATCTAACATACAATCGTCAAGCTAACTAGGACGATTACACTTGCTTTTAGCGTTTGTGATTCGATTGCGATAGCGTTGCGATTGCGTTTCGATTGATCACCACATCATAATATAACATAAAATAGATAAACATGCACAAGTAACACACAAGTAGTACACACACATAAACAATAACCAAAGCGTGTAAATTCGAGTTGCGAGTGCGATTGCAATAAGCGATAAACATGCGATAAATAGCGATTAAACCTCGATTATTAATAAGTATTCCACCTAATACAGCTAATGCGATAAAATAAATAGATTATCTACAAGTCAAAAAAGTCAAACAGTCAATCTTGACTTTGACTTTGACTTTCGAAACACGGGGTGTTACAGCCTCCCCTACTTAAGGGAATTTCGTCCCGAAATTAGGCCGATGCCGTAACAAACAACTGCGGGTACTTCGCCTTCATGTCACTTTCGAGTTCCCAAGTGAACTCCGCGCCTCGTTTGCCTTCCCAGCGAACCTTCACAATGGGAATGCGAGAGCGCCAGAGCTGCTTGGTTTGTCGGTCCATGATCTCGACAGGCTTTTCCACGAAGTGTAATGTTTCGTTCACTTGTAGATCTTCTAATGGAACGTGTAAATCATGCTCAGCTAGACACTTTCTAAGGTTCGATACATGGAAAGTCGGGTGAACGTTGCTAAGTTCCTCCGATAGTTCGAGTCTGTAGGCCACTTTGCCGATCCTTTCCAGAATCTTAAAGGGTCCAACGTATCGAGGCGCGAGCTTTCCTTTCTTGCCGAATCGGACCACACCCTTCCAAGGTGAAACCTTTAGGAGTACGTAGTCACCAACGTCAAATTCAAGGGGCTTGCGTCGTCTATCGTCGTAACTTTTCTGACTACTCCGAGCTTTCAGCAGATTATCTCGAATTTGGAGGATTTTGTCAGTCGTTTCTTGCAATAGCTCAGGACCGGTTAATTGCGAGTGCCCGATCTCGTGCCATACAATAGGCGATCGACATCTTCTTCCATACAATGCCTCAAATGGTGCCATTTGAATGCTGGAATGATAACTATTATTGTACGAGAATTCGACTAAAGGTAAGTATGCGTCCCAATTACCACCGAAATCTATGACACACGAACGGAGCATGTCTTCAAGGGTACGAATCGTTCTCTCAGTCTGACTGTCGGTTTGGGGATGAAAAACGGTACTTAGATTAAGCGTAGTACCGAGAGCAGATTGAAACGTGTCCCAAAGACGTGAGGTAAACCGACCATCGCGGTCAGAGATGATGTCGCGAGGCGTCCCATGTCGACAAATGATCTCATTGGTGTAGATTCGGGCTAATTTTTCTACCATATAATCTTCTCGTGTCGGTAAAAAGTGAGCGGATTTAGTCAGGAGGTCAACGACAACCCAGATGTTGTCGTGACTCGATGGCGTGCACGTAAGTTTTGTTATGAAGTCCATAGCTATACTCTCCCATTTCCATATAGGAATCTCGGGTTGAACAAGTAAGCCAGAGGGTTTTTGATGCTCGGCCTTGACTTTGGAGCAAGTCAGGCACTTCGCAACATACAGAGCGATATCCGTCTTCATGCCCGGCCACCGGTACTTGTAGCGAAGGTCCTAGTACATCTTATCGGCACCGGGATGAATAGAATATCGGGATTTGTGGGCTTCGTCCATCAAAATCTGTCGTAAATCGGTCCGTTTAGGGATCCTGATTCGGTCCAGATAATGGAATATCCCATTCGACTTATTCACTAGCTGGGCTCCATCGTTGATAATCCTTTCCTTTTTCAAAGTGCGTTCGGTAAAACATGCATGCTGGGCTTCGCGGATAAGGGTTTCGATATCATATTGGGCTTGAATATTACAGGCGCTATGCAAATAGCTCCGTCTGCTGAGGGCGTCGGGAATGACATTTGCTTTGCAAGGGTGGTAACGAATCTCACATTCATAATCAGTGAGAAGTTCAACCCATCGGCGTTGGTGCATATTAAGTTCCTTCTGGCCGAGGATGTGTTGTAGGCTCCTATGATCTGTGAAGATCGTACACTTGGTACCATACAGGCAGTGTCGCCAAATCTTCAGCGCAAAACCAGCTGCACCTAGCTCGAGATCGTGGGTTGTGTAGTTCTTCTCGTGGATCTTGAGCTGACGAGACGCGTAAGCGATAACCTTGTCTCGTTGCATGAGAACACAACCAAGACCAAGGTTCGAGGCATCACAATAGACTATAAAGTCATCGTTTCCGTCGGGTAGAGTGAGAATGGGAGCATTGCAAAGCTTATGCCTGAGGGTTTGAAAGGCAGTCTCTTGTTCAGTTCCCCAAACAAAAGGCTTATCCTTGTGCATGAGAGAAGTGAGCGGCACGGCGATTTTAGAGAATCCTTCGTTAAATCGGCGATAATAGCCCGCCAGTCTGAGAAAAGAACGGACTTCAGTCGGGTTCTTAGGTGTAACCTAACTCTTGACAGCTTCGATCTTCGCGGGGTCGACATGAATACCTTGACTATTGACAATGTGACCGAGGAATTAAACCTCCTCCAGCCAAAATTCGCACTTAGAGAATTTGGCATAGAGTCGATTCACCTGGAGTAGCTCGAGAACCAAACGTAGATGTTGCGCGTGTTCGGTTTTCGACTTGGAATAGATCAGGATATCATCGATGAACACGATGACGAAGCGGTCGAGAAAAGGTTTACACACGTGATTCATCAGATCCATGAAAACTGCGGGTGCGTTAGTTAGACCAAAAGGCATAACAACGAACTCATAGTGGCCGTATCGAGTACGAAAAGTGGTTTTGGGTATATCCTCCTCGTGAATGCGTAACTAGTGGTAGCCTGAACGTAAATTGATCTTGGAAAAACACGTAACACCTTGTAGTTGGTCAAACAAATCGTCAATGCGGGGCAGGGGATAGCGATTCTTGATCGTTAGCTTATTCAACTCCCTATAGTCGATGCACATCCAGAACGACCCATCCTTCTTTTTGACGAAAAGGACTGGTGCGCCCCAAGGAGAGGTGCTAGGGCGAATGAAGCCTTTATCAAGTAATTCCTGGAGCTGACTCGATAGTTCGTGCATTTCGGACAGAGCGAGTCGATTGGGAGCTCTAGCAACAGGGTTGGCTCCAGGAATGAGGTCGATACGAATGTTGATTTCATGACTCGGAGGCACTCCGGGGAGATCGTCAGGAAATACGTTTGGAAATTCACGAACAACGGGGACATCCTTCACTCCCTTAACTTCCTTTTTCTCTGCTACTACGATGTGAGCCAAGAAAGCTTGGTATTCCTTGTGGAGATACTTGCTAGCTTGGACACACGACATGAGTTGGAGTTTCTTCGACGCGACTTCACCGTAGACACACAATTGGTCACCATTAGCGAGCGAGAATCGAATCATCTTATCAAAGCAAACAACTTCAGCATGGTTTTCGCGAAGAAAGTCCATGCCTACTATGACGTCAAAACTACTGAGCTGCATCGGAATGAGGTCAATAGGAAAGATGTGATTGTTGAGTTCGAGAGTACAATCACGAAGAACAGAATTGACAGCGACCGTTCTTCCGGTGGCAACTTCGACATCGAATGTCGAGGGGAGTTGGGCGCGCTTACGATTAAGGAGCTTTTCGAACTCAAATGATACAAAACAGTTATCGGCACCAGTATTAAACAAACACGAAGCATAAATACCATTCACAAGGAACGTACCATTGACCACGTTGTTGTCAGCCTGAGCCTGGCGCACATTAATGTTGAAGGTTCGAGCGCGAGCTGCTTGTTGCTGTTGTTGCTGCTGTTGAGGCTGTTACTGGAACTGCTGCTGTTGTGGCTCTTGTTTCACCACTCGATTCGGGCACATGTTCGTGAAGTGGTTTGGATCACCACACGTGAAGCAGACTCTAGCATTGATCGCGGGTGCCTGAGCCGCTTGCTGGCCTTGAGGAGCAGGAAGTAGAGCTTGATGAGCAGTAGCTAGAGCTTATCGAGAACCCGTACGGCAGTTGGCGGTGAAATGGCCGTACATGTTGCAATGTACACAAAATCTGCAGGCGATTCCCACCGGGTGGTGATGCGTGTGAAGTGTTATATATATTAGGTGTATATTTTAAGCCCCTTTAACACTTTTTTAGTTAAGTTTTAAATTTATAAAACACGATATTTACTAACACTAAACACACATATGGGCAAGTGCACCCATCGTGAGCGTAGTATAGTGTTGGTAAGATACCGAGGTCGTCCAAGGACACAAGAGCTTTTAGTACCGGTTTATCCTCAACGTCTAATCAAATCAAAAAGTTTAGAAAAATGTTTTAAGCTAAGAAAAATAAAAACTAACTAAAATGCTGAAAAGTAAAAATAAAAATAAAAACAGATAGACAAGATGAATCACTTGGTTCCGACTCGTGTATAGTGTAACCTTTGATTATTTCCGCACTTTTGCACTTATTTAAGAGATTATCTTAGTTATTGTAGTAGGCCCCTCTTTTGAAGGTGACGTTACCCTCAACCCAGTAGTTTGAGTCAGCAAGGATACAATCCTAAAGGGTCGGATTATTGAAAGATAATGAATTAAGTTATTAATGCAAATTATGGTAGGCCCCTCTTTTGGAGGTGACGTTACCCTCGACTAAGTAGTCTGAGTCAGCAGGGGTACAGTCCTAAATAGCCGGGTTATAGTATTAATAGTAGTTAACTTATGAGGGGATCAAAGAGTTTGGACCCCCGCCATCCAATACCGTTAAGTATTGAAGGAGGTCCTACTAAATTTGACCCAGGTCCATTGCAGGACCTCTAAACGCTGAACAATGGCAAGACTCTTACCAAACCGTTCCCTTAACCCCCGACCAGGTAGCCAACATACCTCCATATAGACCGTGGAGATATGAATGGTGAAAATCTTTTATTTTATATAGACAGTAAAATAATGTCAAGACACCACGGACAAACGATAAGGAAGAATCACCTTCAACATAAGAAACTAGTTATTAAAGTCATTAATACAAAACCAAATAAAAAGTGCGAAAAGATTAGAAATAAAAAGTATTAGACTAGACACTTGTCTTCACCAAGTGATGTAAGAGACTTAGGCAAACATGGCCTTGATTGTCAAGAACTCTTACGATCAATCTTGGATCCCGAGACGACTCACACACTCTATGATGGACAATGGATGATGGTGGTGGATGATGGTGTTATGGTGGTGGTGGGTGGTGGGTGAAGTGTGAGAGAGGTGGTGTGCCAAGGGATGGTTTGAGCTTGAGCCTTATAGGCTGAACAGAAGCTCGGGCATGGCCCCGTGTCCACATCCTCTCTTTCTTCATTTAATGCAGCTTGTCTTATTAGTTGACCACGCCCCCGTGTCCGCTGAGCACGACCCCGTGTGCAGAAGAATCTTTGTACTATGAAGATTTGCCTGGATTGGGCGAATCTTATAGTTGACCACGGCCCCGTATCCGCTGAGCACGGCCCCGTGGTGGGCAATAGAAGCTTCTACCACTTTGTCTTTTCTGCTGACACTTGGGCACGCCCCCGTGCTGGCTGAGCACGGGGCGTGTTCAGTCTTCTGTTATCTTGTTTTGCTTGGGAAGATGCTGTCGTGGGGTCGGGCATGTCTCGTTTGTTCCTTTTCTTGTATTTATGTTAGATTTTGATGTCTTTTTGCTTCTTTTGTTAATTTGAGCTCATTTAATCCTGAAAATACAAAAGGAAGACAAAAGCACACTTTTTCCAACATTAGTACTAAAAAAGGGTTAGTTTTATGCCACAATTGATGTAATTTATATGTTGCATTTTGCACACATCAAATACCCCCACACTTGAATCTTTGCTTGTCCTCAAGCAAAACTCTTTATAATGTGGCTATTACACTCCCAAATGGAATGGGTAGAGAAGAAGGTTTTTGGGCTTGTCATAGAGTGTCGGGATTCCCAAGATTCTTTATTTAGTTGTATTTTTATTTATTTACAATCCTATTCGTCATGATTTATTTAAAACTTTTCATAAGATAAAGTACTTATTAGGGCATAACATGCCTCTCTAAAATTCTATTTATATACAAGTTCACATACCTCACGGGGATCACTCAACACTTGGCCGAAAATGTATTTTTGTGGATCACTCGAGAGCGGCATGGAACTTACTCCTACCATAAGCTTGCCAAGCAATCAATCCTCCTCCTTTTTAACTTATATACCTTTGTAAATATCAAGAGGACTTTTGGGTGAAGGGTTAGGCTTGGGTTAAAGGTAGGTGGTTGGGCTAGTGGTTAGTGGTTAGTAGAAAAAGGGCGAAAAGCGTAACAAGCGTCGGTTTTCGTAAGACTTTTTATTTTTGTAACTTTTATTTTGATGAAGCTATTATTCAAACAAAGTTATTTTTGATGAAGTTGTTTGTTTATTTTCTTTTGCTTCATCATCAACACATTTTTTTTTTTTTGAAAAGTCCTACGAAAGACCGAGCTGGTTACTAAAACAAAGGGTTAAAAATGAAAAAGGTTTTGGTGGGTAAAAGGGTGTTTGGTTTGGGTTATGAAATGAAAAGGTTTAGGCTCAAAGGGGCTAACTAGGGGGATTTTGGGTAGGTGGTAAAAAAAAGAAAAATAATGGTGTAGAAATAAAAAGGGTTAGTCCTAATGCCTCCATCATTTACTTACTTGGGTTTAAGTTGGTAAGGACCGGGAATGTATCGTCATGGCAAGTTCTAGAGTCGTAAGAACCAAGCGGCTATTCACACAAGAAACGAAAAATGAGCATTTAGTCTAATGATATGTAATTGTATGCTCAATAAAGGCTCAAAACTCACTTTTGTGGGAATGGGTTTTTATGTGATCAAGTATATATAATCAAATTTTAATTAAGTTTGTCATGCCTTTTCATAATTTTCTTATGTTGGTTCTTTTTATCACGACGCTATCGGTTGTAAATTCGTAAAAATATAACCTTTTTAGAACTTGAAATTCCCGAGTTAAACCTAGACAAGTAAAAAAATGAAAAATTTTTGAAAAAATTTGGGGTGATTAGCGGTTCCAATAGAGTTTTGTGTAAGGCTTGTATTTAGGACTTGCAAGATTCAAGGTTTTAGCATCCCCCCCCCCACACTTAAATTACACATTGTCCTCAATGTGTCCCAAAAATAAGTTTTTAGGTTGATTGAATGTGTAAAAAGGTGTAAAAAGCAAAAATTTTATGTTACTGGGCGCTGAACACGGCCCCGTGTTGTCCGGGCACGGCCCCGTGTTCAAGTGCCAGTAACAAAATTAAATCAAGAGAAACAGAAGCCTGGACACAGGGGCGTGTTGGGTGAACACGGCCCGTGTCCAGTTACCTGAACTGGGTCTTTTCTGCAGACTGTGCAGCACGGGGACGTGTTGGGCGGACACGGCCCGTGCCGAGCTTACTGTAAACGAAGAATTTTTGTCGGATGGTCCTGTTTTCCTGCATGGGGTGCTGGTTTAAGTTTCCCTTGTATCATTTGCCATCTCAAGTGTGTTTTATTTATTTCAATACCACCCAAACACCAAATTAACTAAAACCATCATTCATTAGTCATAGAGAATTACATAATAGTCCTAAAAATTAAAATACTAGATAGTTAGGTCAAAGAAACACAAGAAATCTAAACCAAGAAGTTCTAGCCTTATTCTATTAGCAAAATTTCCGAAAAGGTAAATATTCCGGTTAAATGTGGCCTTGACAACTTCTCTTTCCGGGTATAGGGTCCTCATACGTCGGCGAGCCATTCTTCGATCTCCCGAGGAAGAAGAAAAGCGGGCTCATTAGCATTGGTTTGAGGAGGTGCAACTTCCGCCGGGATCTCTTGGAGTTCTTCAAGAGGAGGTTCCGCCGGAATGTCGTCCCAACCGGTAGGATTATGGATTCCAAGTGCTAGGTTCCAATCCTCTTGAGGGAGGATTGGTTCCATGGGAGGTGTCACAAGAATGTTTAACCTCTGGTGCAAGAGGTTTATTTCTTGAAAACTGTTTTCCAACCCCACCGAAAGATAATTTATACGGTCTATGAGGACCTCCTCTACTGAAGTCATCTCGTCAAGGGCTTCACGTAGCGCCATTACGTATCTTACGAGAGTTGCTTCAATCGATGGCCTCCTTTCCCGTCGACTGTTCCTTGAGTGCGCAGAAGAGGTTCCACTGTTTTGGCTAGACATTCTACGAAAACAAACCACAAAATAGTTCGGTTTAATGAAACAGTACCACGGACACGGCCCCATGCTCAATGAGCACGACCCCGTGTTCAACTTTCTGCAGATTTTTAGAACAAGGAACCTTGGAGTTTCAAATTATTTTTCCAACTTGTGAAGCTTTTTTTAGCAGAAATAACTTAAAGCAATGTTGTGTAACATATTTTTAACAAGATTCCTTGAACAAAAACATCAACAATCATCACAATGAAGCTTGAAATCAAGCTTCAATGGAGGTGTTGTTGCAAGAAAGGTGAAGAAGAAGGCAATGGATAAAAGAGGAAAGGACAAGATGTTTGTTGGAACCTTCTTTTAGAACTTACCTAGGATGGTAGGTTAGAAAATCCCTTCAAATCTCTGTCCCTGGATGGTCCAAATGTGCAGGATTCTTGGCTGCATTTATAGAAAACGACAGCATGCTGGACACGGCCCCGTGTCGGCTGGACACGGCCCCGTGTGCAGGCAAGATCCTGACACGTTTTGTTCGTATTCTGACAAAAGTCAGAAAGGAATCTTTTGGTGGACACGGGGGCGTGTTGACCTGGGCACGGCCCCGTGCCGGAAGGCTGTTTTATGAAGTGTGTCTATTTTCAAGGAACTTTTCCGGATCGGGTGGTTCCTTACTGGATGGAACAACCCCAAAGTGCCTAAGATACCTTAATTGTTCTAGATTAAGACGAGAACGCAAGAGGTTGTCGGTGAGGGTGATTCCTAGGCTATATGTAGGTCGACAAGTCCAACCCTTTTCCAGGCTCTCGTTAAAGAAGGTGTATGTCGAATCGCTCAGGTCTATGTATGCATCAAACGAAGTTGATGGGGAGTCCTTCACGGCACAATCGACACAGGGATGACTATCGCTCAAGTCCTCGCTAGAGTTAGGAGTATCGTTGGAAACAATGAAGTTGTTTGAATGCGGTTCCAACCCTTCTTCTTGGCTATTGTCTTGGAAAAGATCATTGAAATCTTTCCTAAGTTCTTTTAACCAATCAATAATTAGATCTTCTAGTCGAAATAATTCATCGAGAAGCATTTCTCCTAGAAAATCCAGTTGGGAGCATTTGAGGGAGAGATAGGGATTATTTTTACTTTCGCCCCTCTTAAGGATACTAGGAAACGATGGGTCTATATAGTGGGGCTTATAATTTAGAAAATAGCATTCTAATTCCTTATGGTTACCACCACATAATTGACACCACATAGTACCATAAGAGTGCCGAAAGTAAAAAGTATCAGTACCACTCATGTTAGTGTCAGAAATTACCAACCGTCGGGATCTTACGGTTCTGTTTTCAGTAACTGAAACTTGGGCACGGGGGCGTGTTGAGTGGGCACGGCCCCGTGTTCAGCTTACTGTCTGACTTAAAACAGGATTGCCAGTTCCAATGATTGGGCACGGGGCGTGTTCAGCGGGCACGGTCCGTGCTGAGTTCTGCAGAAGCTGAAAAATTAAGAAAAATCCTAAAAAAATGAAAAATAAGAAAAAAGATTAGGCCGTTGATTCCTAACTTTCTTAAAATCCTTGTGTCCCTGGCAACGGCGCCATAAACTTGATGCGTGTGAAGTGTTATATATATTAGGTGTATATTTTAAGCCCCTTTAACACTTTTTTAGTCAAGTTTTAAATTTATAAAACACGATATTTACTAACACTAAACACACATATGGGCAAGTGCACCCATCGTGAGCGTAGTATAGTGTTTGTAAGATACCGAGGTCGTCCAAGGACACAAGA
Organism: Helianthus tuberosus; assembly: GCA_030545235.1. Classification (NCBI taxonomy): domain Eukaryota; kingdom Viridiplantae; phylum Streptophyta; class Magnoliopsida; order Asterales; family Asteraceae; genus Helianthus; species Helianthus tuberosus. Next base: position 3,772,601 of record CM060436.1, on the reverse strand, counting down.
GCTTTTAGTACCGGTTTATCCTCAACGTCTAATCAAATCAAAAAGTTTAGAAAAATGTTTTAAGCTAAGAAAAATAAAAACTAACTAAAATGCTGAAAAGTAAAAATAAAAATAAAAACAGATAGACAAGATGAATCACTTGGTTCCGACACGTGTATAGTGTAACCTTTGATTATTTCCGCACTTTTGCACTTATTTAAGAGATTATCTTAGTTATTGTAGTAGGCCCCTCTTTTGAAGGTGACGTTACCCTCAACCCAGTAGACTGAGTCAGCAAGGATACAATCCTAAAGGGTCGGATTATTGAAAGATAATGAATTAAGTTATTAATGCAAATTATGGTAGGCCCCTCTTTTGGAGGTGACGTTACCCTCGACTAAGTAGTCTGAGTCAGCAGGGATACAGTCCTAAATAGCCGGGTTATAGTATTAATAGTAGTTAACTTATGAGGGTATCAAAGAGTTTGGACCCCCGCCATCCAATACCGTTAAGTATTGAAGGAGGTCCTACTAAATTTGACCCAGGTCCATTGCAGGACCTCTAAACGTTGAACAATGGCAAGACTCTTACCAAACCGTTCCCTTAACCCCCGACCAGGTAGCCAACATACCTCCACATAGACCGTGGAGATATGAATGGTGAAAATCTTTTATTTTATATAGACAGTAAAATAATGTCAAGACACCACGGACAAACGATAAGGAAGAATCACCTTCAACATAAGAAACTAGTTATTAAAGTCATTAATACAAAACCAAATAAAAAGTGCGAAAAGATTAGAAATAAAAAGTATTACACTAGACACTTGTCTTCACCAAGTGATGTAAGAGACTTAGGCAAACATGGCCTTGATTGTCAAGAACTCTTACGATCAATCTTGGATCCCGAGACGACTCACACACTCTATGATGGACAATGGATGATGGTGGTGGATGATGGTGTTATGGTGGTGGTGGGTGGTGGGTGGTGGGTGAAGTGTGAGAGAGGTGGTGTGCCAAGGGATGGTTTGAGCTTGAGCCTTATAGGCTGAACAGAAGCTCGGGCACAGCCCCGTGTCCAGTGGGCACGGCCCCGTGTCCACATCCTCTCTTTCTTCATTTAATGCAGCTTGTCTTATTAGTTGACCACGCCCCCGTGTCCGCTGAGCACGACCCCGTGTGCAGAAGAATCTTTGTACTATGAAGATTTGCCTGGATTGTGCGAATCTTATAGTTGACCACGGCCCCGTGTCCGCTGAGCACAGCCCCGTGGTGGGCAATAGAAGCTTCTACCACTTTGTCTTTTCTGCTGACACTTGGGCACGCCCCCGTGCTGGCTGAGCACGGGGCGTGTTCAGTCTTCTGTTATCTTGTTTTGCTTGGGAAGATGCTGTCTTGGGGTCGGGCATGTCTCGTTTGTTCCTTTTCTTGTATTTATGTTAGATTTTGATGTCTTTTTGCTTCTTTTGTTAATTTGAGCTCATTTAATCCTGAAAATACAAAAGGAAGACAAAAGCACACTTTTTCCAACATTAGTACTAAAAAAGGGTTAGTTTTATGCCACAATTGATGTAATTTATATGTTGCATTTTGCACACATCGGTGGTGATCGGTACAAGTCGGGCAGACCGGGTGAGGACCTGTATAAGCACGCTTTGCCGACGGTGCTTGGGTTATCGGTGCCATGACCTGGCGGTGTTGCATCTGTTGTTGTTGAGCTGGAACTGTTTGGAGCGGGGCAGCAGTGGTAACAGCACAGTTCTTGTTGCTGGAGTTGATGTTGTTCTTCCTCTTCCGACTTAGAGCTTTTGAAGACTGAGGAGTGGCGGCGGTTTCAGCGGTTGGTGTGGTGGTAGCTTGATGCAGATTCTTGGGAGCTTTATCCCAGACACCAGATTTGACTCGCTTGTAGTTGATTTCAGTGGCAAGCAGGTAGGTTTCCTCGATTGTTGCTGGCTTTGAGGCTTGCAAAAAATCTGCGACACAATCCGGCAGAGCTCGGATATACTTTTTGATCGTCATATCAGGAGTCTTCACTTGATCATGACAAATTATGCTGAGCTGTTTGAAACGAGCAGTCAAAGCAGCATTTTCACCATCCCTCTGCTTAATATGCCAGAATTCGTCCTCCAACTTTTGGCGCTCGTGGGGTGGGCAGAACTCTTCCAGCATGACGTCCTTTAGCTCATCCCACGACAGACCGTAAGCTGCATCATTTCCGCATTTGTTCCTCTCGGCGGTCCACCAATCTAAAGTGCGGGATTGGAAGACGCCGGTCGCGTTGAGAGTGCGGAGATCATCGGGACAGCCATTCTGACGCAGGGTGACTTTGATCGAATCAAACCATTGAAATAAGGCCGTAGGACCATCTTTGCCAGTAAATTCTTTCGGTCCGCAGGCTTTGAACTGCTTGAAACTGAAAACAGCTTTTGAAGTTTCTTTATGAGTTTCGGTCCTTGATTCTTCAGAAGACTTGCTAGCATTCTCTTGTAGATCACTAACGATCTGCGGGACAACCTTTGCTATCTGCTCGGCAACGAGTGCAGCAAGGTGTTTGTCTCTCTGTTCTCGGCGAGCATGTCGAGAGTAACGGGGTCCAGATGACGACATTGTCTGCAAGAGACATCGTCATAGGACTAAGACACAATATAATCGAATCTCACCTCATACGCTTAAGACTACTAAAGCTCAGGAACACTATCATGTATCACATAGACACATAATCACGGAATCACATAAGCACAAAAACACGTAAGCACGTAAGACACATTGGGCACATAAGAGCACATAGAGGCAGTCAGAATACATAAACCTATCATTCAAAGTTCGCGCGCGATAAGGCGAGTAGCATAGCGGGTAGTATAGCATGGGTAGTATCATAGTATGCGATAATCCATAAGTAATAGTTGTTCTTTAGCGGTGTGTAATGCGTTGTGTGTGTCGAGCGATAAACAATAGTGTGAAATCGAAACCAGTAGTACCTCAAGATGCTAACAGATAAGCATATAAGCCACATAAACATATAAAATTCACATAAAATCGACAAATATCAGAGTCAGCAGTTGCGGGCTTAAAATCGAAACTCATAAAATTAGCGATTGCGATCTTGAAATCAAAAATAGATTGTCTAAGGCTAAATAGACGTTGACTACCCAAGGTGATTCGACTATTCACAAGGAATTTTGGTACACACTGCGACCTTCGGGACTGTGCTCTTGCCTCGATTCTTGGGCGATTGGCACGCATCCTTCCAGTCATAGTGTGACTTTCAGTCGTTGGTGTCCGTCGAGCCTTTGGTAAGAGTTTTGTAAAACAAAATTAGAGCACGGAATAAGTCATCAAGGTTCGGGTTTCACCCCTGACTTAATAACTCTGTTCCTGTTTCAGTAAAAATAGAGAGGAAAATTGCGTCGAAGTATGGATTTCACTCCTGATTCAACGCGAGTTCTCCTGTTTATGGATAAAATGCGGGTCAAACAAGTAATTTAGTCGAGAGTTCGCGGTTTTCACACTTAATCTCGACCTAATCACTTGTTCTTTTTCGAAAATTAGAGTGCAGTGATAGTGTAGCATAAATGAGAATAGCGAGGTGTATGCTTGTGCTAACCCCTACAGGGTATACACAAATCGGTATGTTGGTACCAATCTGTCACACCCCAACCGATGGCGGACACTGAGCGAAACAGATTGTCCAGAAGTTTCCATAACAACTATGATTACCAATTATTTAAAGCATCACGTCCCATACCATGACATAAAAAGTAACACAATTATTACAGACAAAATCTTGTCAAATTGTTCTGTTCCGACAACTCAGATTTCAAGTACAGACAATTCGTTTATTTATTTGTTTCTAGGACTCTTTCCTAGCCTCAATTTCATCACACAGCAAACAAGGCGTCCTAGCATCTTATGCACCTGCCACATACGTTAAAGTAAAAGTTAATACACATAGTGTAAAGGTGGGCATATAAGTTTAATAATAACATAGTAGAGTTCGATATCGATTACGCATAACCAATACGTACAACGTGTGACGTGAGGCATATTAGTTATCGACATGATCCTATCGATACCAATGACTGCGGGTTGACTGCCCGAGGCAGTTCGTAATACATATTCACCACTGTGAACCATGTAATTAATTGTCCTTAACAACCCCTAAGTGAACAGGTGCTGAGTCCAAACTATAGTACTATCGTTGCTAAGGCAGGTAGACAACAATCTATGTGTAAACATAACAAACAAGCATTCATCGAGTCACGTATAACATACAGTAGCGGTTAGGGTTAAAGTATAGCGTAGTGTGTTTGATGTGATTTAGAATAAGTAACGTATGTAACACCCAAAAGTGCATAAAGCAAAAAGGGTTCGAGTATACTCACAGCGATGATGGATTGAAGGGAGCGCTTAGAGCGAGATTAGCCTGAACAGTACGATAGCATAAACGATAAGCGGCGCGTAAAATGATGCAAAGAACCAACTGTCGAACAGCAGTCCGGTCGGATAGCAATCCGATCGGATAGCCAGTCGGTCGGTTGACAATCCGCTAGAACTGGAAGTGTATTGAACATGTTGAAAATTGTTAAGTGTTAAACCAATGTGCAATTCGATCGGATAACCGGTCGATCGGATGCGTCCGATCGGACGGCAATCCGTCCCGTCGATCTGATCGTCTTGTCACTTGATTTTGTTTGAAGTGTTGTTGTTTGAATGAGACGTTATGATAGCTTGTTTAAATAATAGAAACCTCACCTTGGCCCAAGTGACCCGACCGAACAGGAATCACGCTAGTCCGACCAGTTCACGGTTCAAGATGGTCGTTCATGTTCAAACCCGAAATCACCATCTCTCGGACATAATTCAGATCTAGAACTTATACATCACTAAGAGCGAGTAGACGATCAGAACCGGCTCCGATTCCATCGGGTTTGAGTACATTGAGTGTAAAAGAGTTGAAAGAAAGTTAGAAAAACCATCTCTCAATCCTTTTCACCTTGAATATGTTCAGATCCTTGTAAGATCTTTGTTTATTCATGTGGAAATCGTTCAGATCCGAGTTGTTCTTGGTGGATTGAAGCCAAAACATGAAGTTCATAAGAACACCATGCTAACATCATCCTAGAACACCTCAAATCTAGTGATTTCACGGTTAAAAGTTATGATTCAAAAGATAGAAAGGTGTAGGAGTGCGTGTAGATCAAGAAAGTACAAGATTTAGGTTGAGAACTTACAAGATTTGAGAGAAATCGGGAGAAAAGTGCTTGAGAGCGACTGGATCGAGCGAGAGGAGATGTCACCATCAAATGAGGAAACATTGGGGGTATTTATAGGGTTTCCCAAAATGGAAAGTGGCTGTCCGATCGGGTGGCGGCCCGATCGAGTGACAACTCGATCGGATGGCTATCCGATCGGTTGGCCACTCGACCCTAGTGTTCGGCGTGAAGAGTTTCGTCGTTTCGATTCGCGTGTTGGGCGTTGCGATGCGATTCGAGTGAGAGATGCGATAGAGTTTCCCCTTTATATAACTTTTAATCCCAACTACTATATCTAATATACAATCGTCAAGCTAACTAGGACGATTACACTTGCGTTTAGCATTTGCGATTCGATTGCGATAGCGTTGCGATTGCGTTTCGATTGATCACCACATCATAATATAACATAACATAGATAAACATGCACAAGTAACACACAAGTAGCACACACACATAAACAATAACCAAAACGTGTAAATTCGAGTTGCGATTGCGATAAGCGATAAACATGCGATAAATAGCGATTAAACCTCGATTATTAATAAGTACTCCACCTAATACAGCTAATGCGATAAAATAAATAGATTATCTACAAGTCAAAGAAGTCTAACAGTCAATCTTGACTTTGACTTTCGAAACACGGGGTGTTACAAAAACAATGATGGAAGATGAGGATGGTGACCGTAGTTCGTCGAGGTGGATGAACGGTGAAGATGATGATGACTGTAGATGGTTTGGACGATAAAGATGATGAATTCGAAAAGATGGTTACGGTAGTGATAGGTGCTCAACGGTGGACGATGAAGAGATGATTCGAAAAGTTTCTCAACGCTGGATTTTCAAATGATGATGATTAATAGATATTTCGGATAATTAATGTTGGCAGTTAATGATGTGATGATGATGAATCGATGAGGTTTAAATTCGGTCTAAAAGAAACCGAAACCAGGGCCACCGGAATTACCAGAAACGGCCCGATGATGGCCTCAGAAACGGCCCGATGATGGCCTGAGAAACGATGGTGGAGGCAGGTTTGATTTAAAATAGAATTTGAATATTGCACACATGGTCCCTGCTGTTAAGGAGTTTTACAAAGTTACACGTGATGGGTTTTAACATAAAAAAGTTAACTGGGTATAGCTAAAAGGACACCGTCCGTTAATGATTGCAAACATAAAGGACATACAGTGTAATGTTTAAAGTTAAAGGATAACGTCTGTCGAAACATTGAAACATAAAGGACGAAAAGTGCAATTTAGCCATAAAGTTATAGCAATACATCTTAATAACACGTGAATAGTTTTATTTTTCAGAATTGTAATTTTAGATACCAACAGCTAAAGAATAAAAGTAAAAATATACGAGTTAAACGGATTATGTTTGTATCAAACACAAATATTTGTGTCGTATGCGAAATGATTTATAAGTTTTGAGATTTGTCATTTTAACATTATGAAGGAATTAAAAAAGGAGAGGGACCCTAGAAGGAGGGCTTGAACCTCCGACCTTGTGGTTAACAGCCACACGCTCTAACCAACTGAGCTATTCCAGCTTTTTACTTGACGTTTGAACAGATATTCTATAAATAAACAAACTCCAACATGTGAGTAATTCTAAGTAGATCTAAACATTACCGAAGTGGCGCACACGTCATGTTTTCTTTATAAATTCAAAATAATAAAAAATTTTCATACTTTCACCCAAATAAATATAGAAAAAAATGAACTTGAAGAATAAATAATATTTGCACACCCAATTAAAAATCTAGAAACAATGAACTTGCAGAATAAAAACCACAAGACTTAAAAAATTAAATGATTATCAATCTCTAAGAACTAGAAATCACAATGGTCGGGTATTGGTGATTCCAGTCTTATACCTATTGTAAAATCGTGTCTCGTACTTGACGTAATACCCGTCAAGTATTTGTCAAAGAATTACTCATCGGTATCAGATAACCTTTTAGTTTGTCAAAAAATACTCGTTAATTTCTAGTACATTTCTTTTTTACTATTATAATTATTTTATATATTTTATTTTTACATTACACAAGTTTTTATCATAAATAAATAATATCATTATAATATTTAATATTACTTCACAACATACAAAATATAAATAAAGTTATCAAATTTATATATTCCAAAAAGAAAATTTAATTTTCCAAATAATGAACCTACTAAAATAAAATATTAATAGACCCTTTGTTAAGAGGAAATAAAAATAAGAATAAAATATCTTTGGTATACGGTTTGGGTAAATGAGTATATAGTTTCGGATAATCGGGCTAGATGTCATCTAACAGCATACCCGTGAAAAAAATTAAAATTAATCTCATGTCCGTCGGATTTTGGGTGTGGCCGTCCCGGATGTTTCGGGTCTCAAGACACCAGAGCTCGTTTTGTTTTGTCATCGTTAAAACAACCCACAAAATACTACAAAATTCTCTGAAAAACGGATGATCTAATCGAAGTAGCATTCCCGTCTCATAATCATGATGATTAAATGAATGATCTTCACCTTTTTAAATCAAAATGACAAAGCGCACATACAAGATGCTTTCAACCTATTGAAACTAGAAAGAACAAGTAAGAGTCTTCATCTATCTAACCATTTTCAATCGTCCCTAAACATCTTGCATCTTGTTTAGTTGAAACATCTTAAACTAAAGTTTGAAGAGTTTTTTCTAATCAAGAACACCTTATAGCAAGGGATTTTTTGGTCTCGACTATCAAGTTAGGGTCAACTCTTCCGAGCTTGTCTCGTCTAAGAGTTCGGTTTGTTCTAGTATGAAAGAAAAGGTTGATCACATTTTTTAAAATTGTGATATAGGGTCGGGTGTTTGGAATTCTATTTTAATTATTGGGTCTCTTGCCTCTGAATCTGTCAGTTTCATAGATAGAGTGCAGAAGATTGTGCACAACAATTTCTTGACACAGAAGAACCATAATTTTTTTTTTTTGTAGAATTGGATTTGCTATTCAAAATGGGGTTGCGATGCAGCTTGTTGTCCATTTACCTACCATTGCTATGTAATTGAGGTAATTTAAATGAAAACTCAACTCAATTTATTTTTTAATTATTTTGTTCATATACACATATATAATTATTTTTATGATTATTTGTAACTATACTATATATTTTTTAGTTATCTTTTTATCATACTTATATATAATATTGTATTTATCATGTGATTTCGTATTTAGTATATGAAAATTTAACAATATTATAATTATGTAAGGTGGTGTTTGTTTTTTCACAAAAGCTCTTCCTGACCTCTTTTGTCTGCGCCGCACAGACCACACGCATACGTTTAGGTCTGCAGAGTGTTTCATTTTCAGAAGACATTTCATTAAAAAAAGGTCTGCGAGACCTCTTTTTGGTGCAGATGTGAGAATGAGTCTTCTCACCTCTTCTTATCTCTTCTTCCTTTCTTTTTGCATCACAGACACAAACCCTACACCTCCTTCTTCTCCTCCACCACTGTCGTCCTCCCTCCACAACCACCTTCCCACCGCCACCATCCCTCCATAGCCACCTTCCCACCGCCACCCTCCATTTCCGGTACAAATCTCTCATTTCTTTCCCGTTTTTGGGGTTTTCCGACTTGGGGGTTAGCGATAATTAGGGTTCTGACGGCTCCACCCATGAAGTCGGCGGCACACAAAAGAAATAACTACAACAACTCAACCATTTTCTGGCGAGATCTCCACCACATCCGTCGGAAAACCTTCACTCTCCGATCACAACCGTCGCCGTTTGATCCGATTGTCGCACTGTATTCATATTCACTCTCAAAACAATGGCTCCGGTGTTGGCTTTAGCGAAATACAAGCTCGTGTTCTTAGGAGATCAGTCAGATGGAAAAAACGAGTATCATCACTCGATTAATGTATGATAAGTTCGATAATACTTATCAGGTAACCTAATTTGATCTAGCTATATGTTGTTAAGCTGTTAATCGTAGCATATATACGTGTTTAGGTTTTCGATTTATTGTGTATATAGTATATGTGGAGTGTGTTTTTGTGCGATCGGTTTGATTTTGAGTTGTTGTAGTTATTTCGTTGTTGCTAGCTTCAATTTGTCCAGCTAAAAGTGATTTAAGCAGCAGTTAAAAAACAAACAGTCTTCTTCTTGCAAACTACAGAGGTTTGGTCCACCTCTTCTGCTACAGATGTCTGTAGATGTGGTCCGCAGACTGCAGACATTTACCTCTGAAAAAACAAACAACACCTAAATGATATGTTGTTTGGGTGCGAGCTTGTTTATTCTTGGAGCTTAAAATTAGGCGAACACAAGTCAAGCTCATTAAGCTCGACTCAGTTTATTTTTTAGCAAATCAATCCCGATTAGTTCACATATGACTTAGCTAGTTTACATCGATATTGATATCAATGTGATAAATAATTTGAAAATGCTTTTGCTTAATCTTTTTATAGTTCAATATAACATAAATTTTTGTTAAAGGTTAAGTATAATAAGGGGAAGATCAAATGAGAAGAGAATTATTGAAATAAGAAAAAGAAAAAAAGGACATATTGGTAAAATACTAATTCATTTATAACTTATCTCATTAATTTTTCTCTCTTCAATTAATTAGTCAACTAATCATTAATTATCCTACATATAATCTACAAAATTTGCACATATCAAAATTTTCCTAAATATATCCTACACCAGTGGCGGAACTAGAAAAAAATTCAGGGGTATCCCATTTTTTTTTTTATCTAAGGTCGTTCATGAGAATTCGAGGGCACTTAGGAGCCTGTGCGAGATTCATTGCAAATGTAACTTCTGGATTGTGTTGCTTTTTCATTCACTAGTGAGATTCCTTGGTGCTTCGCAGCGGCAATTCGTTCGGTATCAGTTTATTTCGTTATGATACCAAAACTTGTTATAGCAATCAAAAGAGAAAACTCAAATGCCCAAAAAATAACTACATATATTTTGTATCGGTTGAAACCACATAAATGAATGCTATAGGCATGATATTAAAAGATATTATTTTCAATAGAGCTTCGTTTTCAACGATAATTATGAGATAGAAAAATAAATACATATGCGTATTCAACTTTTTTTAAAAGTTAACAAACATAAATTATTAAAGAAAATATTAAATTAAATGAGTATAAAACGTGTACTATTTAACGTATAAGATGTAAAAATAGAAATTCAAAAGAAATAAATAAGATAACCGTTGTATAATAAAAGATACAATTTATTTATATATAATAAGTACTTATTCTAATATCTCTAATTTCTAAAGGTGCAAATATTTGATAAAAAAAATAATAATGCTATAAGTAATAAGTAAAGTTTGAAATCAGTCCATCATTAATACAGGTAAAGTTAAGAATGTTAACTTTGACCGAAGACTTTTAATTAAAATCGAAAGATATTTATTTAATATTATATCACAACCACCCACGTGGCTAAGTACAGCTGGGTTGGGATTCAAAATATGTCAACATATTAATTATTGTCTTTTTAGCTTCATCTTTCTCCGAGTTGCTACTGCAACTCCAAGTTTGTCCACCGGAATTTTAGTTTCCTGTTATCAGAAAAATTCGTTTTATCTCATCTTCACCTATTCTTAGGGGTATCCTAATCTTTGTTCAAAGGTATCATTCATAAAGAAAACGGAGATGAAAAAAATTGTCATTATGTTCTTTGGAGAGAGAAAATATGACTACATTCTTATAAACTCTCTATAAATTTAAATACGTCATTATGTTGTGTTTGTTTTTATCTATTTTTTGATACATAAATTACAAGAATCTAAATTGTATTCTATAAATATTTAGGGTTCCTTTAAAAAAAGATTATCCCCCTAAATTTTGAGGGTAAAAGTGTAGGGTTCATTATGTGAATGCTCTAAATCATGTTATTATACATTTATGCAAATCTTTGAGACATTAGGGGATTAACCCAACCTACAAAACCACAATTCCTTCCTTTCATAGGTTTTGTAAAAAAATAGACAAAAATTAACCAAAATGCTTGAATGAGGAACAAAAAACGAATCACTGTTCTGGTCATGGTTGTAAAAGTCCCGCCTAGGCTCCGAGTAATCCCCGAGTACTCGCTACAAGGTAGGATGTCGAGGCACGAGTACTGGTCTCTCAGGCTAATTACTCCCCGAGTAATCTCCGCCTAAGCCGAGTACTTCCCGAGTACTCCCGAATCCGACTAGGGAGCGCCTAGCGACTTTTGCAACCATGGTTCTGGTGCCACATTTTAATCTTCTTCCAGGGTTTGAAGATGTCCATGAGGTGCAAATTTCTGTAGTTGAACCACATAAACAAATCACCATTTGATAGATGTGATGATCTAGTTCAATATTGTTCATTATCCCTGAGTTTTCCCATTCGTTTTTGTTAGGGATAGAATTTTATAGTCTATGGATCACGGATCCTCAAGTGCAGCTAGGATCACGGATCCTCAGTTCGGTTTGAATTAAGGATCCTCAGAAGATGTTGCAGGACTAAGGATCCAGGATCCTCATTATTATCTTAATACTAACAATTGTTTCCATTACATTTGAACTTGTTTTGCAGGAGTATTCGAGTGGGACTTGGTCTAACCGATATTCCAGGGGAATATGCCTTCTAATTCTGCACATGCATGAGCTCTTCGACCGTTGTGGTGATCGCGGGAGAACTTGCACCTTTTTCGGATTATTAGTTAGCTAGCTAGTTTCTATTTTTAAATGGGGATAACAAGCTTGATGAGACAATAATTAGCAACACACACTACTCTCGAGAACTCTCTGCAAGTTATTGGTGATTATACACTTTTTGCACACTAGTGATCCTTGTACCAAGCTTGTTATAATCCCGATTTGTAAACATTGTTTGTTTAATATACTTGGTGATCGGTAGTTTCCATCACTCGAGGTTTTTTGTGCCGGAGATAATACATTGATCAAGAGCTTTTTCCTCCTATAAATCCTTGTGCCCAACATCCATTTCTTTCATACATTTGTTCATTTTACCAAGCATCACACCTCACAAAATCGGATTTGGTTGCATAATCCTTGACTGATTTTTGACCAAAACAGTTTGGCGCCCACCGTGGGGCAATTGATGCTTCAATTCTGAGAAAGTTTGTTCATTTCATTCATTTCACTTCATTACCTTCAACCACATGGCTTCTCAAGTGAAGAACACTTCAAGCTCTATGTCGGCGATCACCTCTTCACAGGGCATTCCACCTTTGCCACCTGTTTCTTCTGGATCCTAGAAGAATGCTGAGAATGCTCCAAAGAAACAAACCCCCGTTTTCCCAAAACCAACTTCTGTTGTTACTTCTGGCCCTACTAACAATGATCTTTATTCTTTGATTTTGCAGATGAGGGACTACATGCAACAGTAGGACAAAACCAATGACAGGATCCTTCGAGAGATTGATGACATCAAGAAATTGAAGAGACCAGCGGAGGATCACTCTCCTTTGATGCCGAGATCACTAAATTTCGACACTCCAGTCATAACTGCCCAGCACTCTGTAGCATCAGATGTCCAGTACCAGGGTGGATCATTGGGAATGCGTTATGGATCATCAGCAATGACACAGGCTCAAGGATCCTACTTTCAGCCTTCAGGATCCTCTCTTCAGCCTCAAGGATCCCCCCTCCAGCATCAAGGATCCTTTTTCAGTTCTGGAGGATATATGGGAGCGCAGACGGTTCAAGGATCCTCATTCCAGGGTCAAGGATCCTCCTCTCAGGTTCAAGGATCCTCCTCTCAGGTTCAAGGATCCTCCTCTCAGGTCCAGGGATCCTCTCATGTTCAAGGATCATCCTCTCAGGTTCAGAGATCCTCATCTCAGGTTTACAGATCCATGGATTATCCTCCAAGACCCCCAGTCTCGGTGTATCTAGGGTCCAACATCTTTCAGGATCAAGGATCCTTAAGAAGTGCAGAACCCAGAAGTTCAGAGATTCATTTGGGAGACTTCATACCTATGCAAACCTGTAACACCCCGAAAACGGGTTTGGTAATCAAACCACGTTAATACTACAGGACGGGTAAAATACAGTTAGTGGTAAAACTTACCCGGTAAATTTTAGGATTTAAATAAATAAATCTAATATTTATTAAAAGGATGAGAAATTCTTTGAGAAAGCAAAGTATGTAAAAGGCCCGAGATTTAACGGGACTTAAAATAAAACGGGTTGAGAACAAGATAAAGTAACTAGGAAATAAATAACCTAGTACAAGTCTTGTAATTAAATGAAAGAACAAAATATCAAGTTATAAACCAAACTAAAGTTAAGGGGCTTATGTTGTTAAATTTGAAACTTAATAACATTAAACAAAAAAAAAAAAAAAACACACCAAACACCCATTTTGGGGTGTCTGGTCGATCAAGAACACAGGGGGCGACCAAGACTCCCTTCACAACCCTAGCTCTTGCATTTTCACCAAATTGAAGGCTCAAATCTGTTCCGAATCGAAATCCAAGCATAGATTAGTGATCACCTCAGTAAAGGGATCATGAAGTATGCGAAATTTTACTATGTGGTTCCATCTTAAATTTTAGATGAACTTGTGAGATTCGAATCTGAGCTTGCATGTTCGTTGTTTGGATGAAATTAGGGATGAAACTATGTCTAGGAGTAAACCCTAGTCATTTATTTGTTGAATAGATGTTCATGGTTGTGAATTCATGATCATACTCTCATGTGTCAAGTGGGTTTTGTAGAATTATGTTAAACACTAGGATTATCTTTGTTAACTTAGTGTATTTGAGCTCTATGAAGCAAATCCAGATTTGTTGATATGAAGATTTGTCATAAACATGTGAAATGATGTTTAAATCTTGGTTAAATAGTTAGTCAAGAATTTGATTTATGAAAGTATGAAAATCATGCCCACAAGGTGTTTGCTAAAATGTCTAAACGAACACTAATATGTTGAAATTGTGAAAGAAACGTGTAATTGAATAATATGACAAATTGTGCGAAGTATGAACCGATAAGGGTTCAAAGCATAAAGTTAATCTAGACTTAATTGTGTAAATCATGTGATCAAAAGTAGTTAACTTTTGATAAGTTGAATTAATAAACAATAAGGTCGAACGGTAGTTTCGACATAGAAAATACGTAAGGTGGAAAAGTTGTGATTATTAATGACTAATCTAACCACCTTTGAATGATGACGATAGTTTGACACTTAACGAGCAAGGTGGAGGCTTGGGAAGAAACAGGTCAAACAAATCAAGAAGGAAAAGAAAAGCGTAGCTCGGATACGAGGTAAGTTAAGCTTACGCCTTTTATTCTTACTACCAATTACTTATATTGCATGTCGGAATAAGTGGGAATGTCAAGAAACCATAAGTTATGGTAAAAAGGGAAAAAATGATAGAATGGTAATCCGGACATGAGTTAATGAATAAATAAAAAGGATTTGAAAGGGACATCATTTGACATAAGTCAAAATGGGTCAAACAAAACAAGAAACGACTTTTAAGCAAGATGAATTCTAAGAGTAAATCGGAATAGGTTAAAGGGATGAAATGGTAATTAAATACCATCTCATAATTTTAATTAGTCACTTCGATTAAACGGGTCAAATGGTGTTGTTAATACCATTTATCAATAATATTTGATGATTGCTTGTTGAGTTTGTGATCACAGGAATTAACACATGACTCGCATGGCTATTAATTAGAAATTAATAGCGAAAGGTATTCCAACGGGTCAATCTTATGACCCGAGCCAGGTACGCATGCTTAGAATTATAGTTAAAAGCGACATTTTGGTCAAGTAATAGTAGAAGTCTTTCGTCGCATGAATGAAGGGCTAAAATTGACCAAAAAGCCCTTGAGGGGTAAATAGGGCAACAATTTCAAAAAGTTGTTTTGAAATAAGCGTCTTGTTTAAATTGAGTCTTTGGAATTGGGGATAGGATGTAACCCGATAGAAGCATGATTTAAGTCTAAAGATGTACTTAAATACCCTTAACGGGTCAAAATAAGCATACGAGCAAAAACGGGTTAAAATATATAAGAAACCCGCAATTAGAACCTAACATGGTAGAAAATAATGAATTGGAGTGGTTCATGTGAAATAATGATCAAACAAATATGTTTGTTTGATAAATGCGTAAACGGGTCAAAATTTTGTAAAAAGGTAATAAGCCGTAGGAATAAAAGTCTCAAAATTTATTAAGCCGGATGATGGATTTTAACTCCTTATGATGGAGAATCAAATTACAAACACGTAGGAAGAAACGGTAGGTCAAACGGACAAGCAGATTGAAAGATACGAAAGTTTTCATGTCAAAAACGGCAAAAAGGAAAGGACTGATGCAGGAGCCACCGTAACTTACGATGCCCACCGTAAGTTACGGTGGAGCTGAAATCATTACGGTAGATACCTCCTGAGTTACGGTGGGGGCTTTGTAAACCAAGGGCCACCGTAACTTACGGTACCCACCGTAAGTTACGGTGGAGGCCAGATTCGAGTTCTTGTTTCGGAAATCAAGATATAAATGTTGGAATTTCCTGATTTTTTCTTTAATTCAATTATTCGACCAAATCTTCCTTGTTGTATTAGTTATGTAACTATCAAAACTGACTTTTAAGTTGGTTTTGAATACAGGTGAATGTTAAGAGCCCCGGATGAAGATCAAGCGACGAGCAAGAATCGAACACGCGTTAAATGAAGCTTCCGCAAGTTGTTTCGTCGTTATTTTAAAACGGCGAATTAAATCATATTATGTTATATCACTTTAAATTGTAAAAGTTTTTAATAAACCAGTATTTTAACATGAAGGTATAAATATAAATACTCAGTAATTGTGATTATTTATGGGAAAATCGCTAAATAAATTTACGGTTGTTACAAAACCATTGCTTCATCCGGCCCCTCAATTATACCAGAATCTCGCCAATATGGATTCACATCAAGGATTCCAAACCTGAATCCTTCAGGAGGTAACACTTTAAATAATTCTTATAATACTAACCATGGCTTTGTGCAGGATACATGAATCAACCAAGCTATAGCTAGGGAATTGTAGAAACTCAAGGATATGATATCCAGCGTTCCAGGAGTGGTTAAGCCCATTCCTTAAATTCCAGATGGAAGCCACAAGATATCTCGCTTTGCACTACATATTTGTGATGCAGAGATACCAAAGAGGTTTCAAATACCAAGCATGAAGCTCTACGATGGTACAACTGATCCAGAAGAGCATATAGCTCACTACAGGGAGAGAATGGAGATCAACCCCATTCCTAAAAGGTTGAAAGAAGCATGTCTATGCAAGGGTTTCGGATCCACACTGACAGGATCAGCTCTTAAATGGCTGCTAAGTCTTCCCCCTTTCTCTATTACTTCGTTTGCCAATCTAGTTAATTTGTTTAATAGCCAATTCTCATGCAGTAGGAGGTTTGAATGTTTAACTAGTGATCTATATAGGGTAACACAAGGTCAAAATGAATCACTTAGAGATTATATC
This sequence comes from Helianthus tuberosus, assembly GCA_030545235.1. Taxonomy (NCBI): domain Eukaryota; kingdom Viridiplantae; phylum Streptophyta; class Magnoliopsida; order Asterales; family Asteraceae; genus Helianthus; species Helianthus tuberosus. The sequence goes on along the minus strand of CM060436.1, from coordinate 3,755,894 downwards.
ACTAAATTCAGTGGAGAATCCTTAGAGATTCCTAATTTGGATATTGCTACGGCTGTAGAAGCTTTCAAAATGGGTTTACTTAAGGATTCACCATTCTATGATGATCTTGTCATGACCCCTTGTAGGAATCTTGATGAATAAGAACTAGGGCCCTTAGATTCATCCGCCTAGAGGATGATTGAAGGATCCAAGAAAGACTGGCAGGATCCTCAAAGCAAGAAAAGCAAGGATCCTACTTCAGGAACAACAAGTCCAAATCATACAACAAGTCTGATAATCAGAACGTGCATGAAGTGGAGCAAGAAGAGGATGATTAGGATTATCCTCCCATTTCTGAATATTGCTTTTCTGTTGATAATAATGAACTAATCCTTGCAATGCAGAATCTAGGTAAAAAAGCAAGATGGCCCAGAAAAAGTGATAAGCCAGCTGCAACAAAAGACAAATCCAAATGGTGTGCATATCATGAATGTTTAGGTCATCTAACTGATGAATGCATAGCACTCAGGAAAAAGATTGGTTACTTGTTAAGCAAAGGGCATTTAAAGGAGCTGTTTGGAAGGAAAAAGTCAAGGATCCAGGATCCTGAAAATGTTCCAGAAAGAGCTCCTGCTCCTCCTGCTGATGCACAAATTATCAACTTCATATCCGGTGGATCAGACATATGTGGCACTTCCTTTTCAGCGGCCAAGAGGCATGCTAAAGAAATGAAGATGGATAATGGGGACAGACCCATTCGAACCTCGATCCTTACACAGGAGAAAGTTATAACCTTTGATGAGAATGATCGTGTGGATATTCAGGATCCTCATCATGATGGTCTTGTTACTACTTTGTTTATATCTAATCATTTTGTTCGCAGGATTCTGATAGATGGAGGGAGCTCAGTGAACATCATTCAACTTGATGTCCTCAAGAAGATGAACATCCCTGAATCAGAAATTATCCCAAGATCACCAGTTCTTGTGGGATTTAGTGGAGAAACCAAGAACACTTTGGGGGACATTAAACTTCCCATTTACATAGAGGGAGTTAATTCTTTTCAAAAATTTTGTGTTATAGATTGCTTATCCTGTTGCAATGTTATCCTTGGCAGGCCGTGGATACATGACATGAAAGCAGTTCCATCTACATACCACCAATGTGTGAAACTTCCTACTCCATGGGGGGTGGTCAAGATTGAAAGTGACCAACAAGAAGCCAAGAATTGCTATACCTCATCGATGAAGCCAGCCTCAAGACCTAGGGAGCAATAGCAATTAAAGCATCCTCCAAGAGATGTCCTGGAGGCAAGAGAACAAGATGTGAAAGATATCCTGATGGATCCTCAAGATCCTGAATCTAAAGTCTTTATAGGATCCGGGATCCTCGACGACATTGAACAGGATCTAGTATCCTTCCTCAAGAAGAGAAAAACTACCTTTGCCTGGAAGCATGAGGACATGACAGGTATTTCTAAAGATATTATTACTCATAAGCTTGGCATTGACAGGTCGTTCAAACCCATACATCAAAAGAAGAGAAAGTTTGCACCTGAGAGGAATGCCATCATCCAGGAGGATGTAGACAAACTGCTCAAAGCAGGTATGATTAGAGAGGTTAAGTATCCAAGGTGGTTAGCCAATGTGGTTGTAGTTCAAAAGAAAAATGGAAAGTGGAGGGTATGTGTCGATTTTACTGATTTAAATAAGGCATGTCCCAAGGATCCTTTCCCATTACCCCACATTGACTCCATGGTGGATGCTACCGCGGGTCATGAGTTGTTGACTTTCATGGATGCTTCATCTGGATTTCAACAAATTCAGATGGAACCATCTGATCAAGAGGATACAGCCTTTATGACCCCTACTGGTATCTATTGTTATATTGCTATGCCATTTGGACTAAGAAATGTAGGTGCTACCTACCAAAGGCTAGTCAATATGATGTTTAGAGAACAAATTGGACACATGATGGAAGTCTATATAGATGACATGGTGGTTAAGTCCAAGAGAGCTGAGGATCACCTTAGAGATTTGGAGGAAGCATTTGATATCCTTGATAAATTCAATATGAAATTGAATCCTTCCAAGTGTCACTTTGGTGTAAAATCAGGGAAGTTCCTAGGTTACATGGTGACAAAAGAGGCATAGAGGCAAGTCCAGAGAAAATCAAGGCGATTGTGAATATTAAGTCTCCTGCCAATGCCAAGGATGTACAAAGGTTGACAGGGAGGATCGCAGCCTTGAACAGGTTCATCTCAAAGTAATCAGAGAAATGCAAGGAATTCTATGACATCCTGAGAAAGAAAAGAAATTTGAGTGGACAGAAAAGCATGAGAATGCTCTCAAATCCCTTAAGGATTACCTATCCTCAGCTCCGACCTTAATGAAACCAGAAAAAGGGGATATATTATCCTTATATTTGGCAGTCTCGTCTAAGGCAGTAAGTGCAGTCCTTGTTAAGGATCACAAAGGTTCACAACATCCTGTATATTATGTAAGTAAAAGTTTGCTTGATGCTGAATCCAGGTATTCACATTTAGAAAAACTTATCCTTGCTTTGATTATGGCATCTACTAAATTACGCCGTTATTTTGAAACTCATGCTATTATTGTTAAGACTAACTTTCCAATTAAGAATGTTCTCAGGAAACCTGAAATGTCAGGAAGGATGGCTAAATGGGCAGTAAAGCTTAGTGCTTATGATATAAGATATGAGCCAAGAACCGCCATTAAATCCCAAGCCTTAGCTGACTTTGTGGCTGATTTCAGTAGTGATCTACAAAGGGAAGCTGAGTTAGAAGTTCAACAGCTTGAAGAGACTAAGATCCTTGGATACTCTTCACAGATGTGGCTTCAAATATCAAGGTAACCGGACTAGGAATACTACTAAAATCGCCACAGGGGGACATAATACCCCACTCCATTGCTTGTGAGTTTCAAACTACTAATAATGAGGCTGAATATGAAGCCTTGATAGCTGGTTTGCAAATTGCCAAGCACATGAGGATCAGGTATCTTGAGGTACATGTAGATTCACTGTTAATTACTAATCACTTTAATGGTTCTTATGCTGTTAAAGGTGAAAGACTAATCAAATATCTAGAGATAGTCAAGAAATTGGCAGACTCTTTTGCTTCTTTTAGTTTGACACAGGTACCCAGAGAAGAAAATGCAGAAGCTGATGCTTTGGCTAACCTTGGATCATCATTGAAGATTCCAGAGGATATTAAAATTCCCATAATCCATATCTTGACTCCTGCTATTGAGGACCACACAGCTATGGAGATAGTAGAGGATTCTGCAATCATACCTAGTGATGGTGCACAATCAAATTCAGGATCCTGGATCCTCTCAATCATGAGATATATACAACATGGAGAGATTCCTACGGGAGAAAACCCCAGAGCTTTCAAAGTCAAGGTATCTCAATTCACAATATTAAATAACATGTTATATAAACGATCTCTTGCAGGTCCATATCTAAGGTGCATTGAGGATCCCGAAATTCAAGAAGTCCTAAAGGATTTTCTTGAAGGAGATTGTGGAAACCACACTGGGGGCAGAGCACTGTTCTCAAGGATCCTTAGGACAGGATATTATTGGCCTACTATGAAGAAGGATGCTGTGAATTATGCCAAGAAATGTGATGCTTGTCAGAGACATAGCAATATCCTTCATCAACCAGCAGAACTCCTGCATCCTATATCCTCTTCTTGGTCATTCATGAAATGGGGAATGGATATAGTGTAACACCCCGTGTTCGAAAGTCAAAGTCAAAGTCAAGACTGAAGTCAAAGGAAGAAAAGATTGCCAAATGCGATCTGTCACTCTTTGCTCATCTACTGTTTTGACTTCTTTGACTTGTAGATAATCTATTTATTTTATCGCATTAGCTGTATTATGTGGAGTACTTGTTAACAATCAAGGTTTAATCGATATTTATCGCATATTAATCGTTAATCGACTTAATCGAATCGCAATCGCAACTCGAATTTATGCGCTCTGGTTATTGTTTTATGTGTGTGTGCCACTTATGTGTTACTTGTGCATGTTTATTTATGTTATGTATGATGTGGTGATCAATAGAAACGCAATCGCAACGCTATCGCAATCAAATCGCAAACGCTGAACGCAAGTTATTTAGGATGATTGTATGTTAGATATAGTAGTTGGGATTAATGGTGTAATCTAGTGGTTAATTCTACCGTATCGCATCGCTCACGCGAATCACATCGCAACGCTCAACACGCGAATCGAAACGACAAAACTCGTCGCGCCAAACACTAGGACCGAGTGGCCAACCGATCGGACTGCCATCTGATCGGACTGCCATCCGATCGAGTTGTCACCCGATCGGGCTGCCACCCGATCGGACAGCCACCCGATCGACCAGCCACTTTCCTTTTTGGGAAACCCTATAAATACCCCAGTTGTTACCTCATTTGATGGTGACAACTCCTCTCACTCGAACCAGCCACTCTCAAGCTTCTTTCTCCCGATTTCTCTCAATTCTTGTAAGTTTTCAACCTAAATCTTGTACTTCTATGATCTACACACACATCTTCATCATTCTCTCTTTCAAATCTTCACTTTTAACCGTAAAATCAGTGGATTTGAGGTGTTCTAGGATGATGTCATCATGGTGTTCTTAGGAACCTCATGTTTTGGCTTCAATCCACCAAGAACAACTCAGATCTGGTTGATTTCCACATGAATAAACAAAGATCTTGCATAGATCTGAACATATTCACGGTGAAAAGGATCGAAAGATGGTTTTTCTAACTTTCTTTCAACTCTTTTACACTCAATGCACTCAAACCCGATGGAATCGGAGCTGGTTCTGGTCTTCTACTCATTCTTAGTGATGTATCAGTTCTAGATCTGAATTCTATCCGAAAGATAATGATTTCGAGTTAGACATGACCAACCGTCACGAGCCGCTAACTGATCGGGTCAGGGTGGTTCCTGTCCGATCGGGTTACTTGGATCTGATGGGGGTTTTGTTGTCTAATACGTCGTCATACCGTCTCGACTAAACCGCAAAACTTAGCAAAAACACCGAGTAATAACACGATCAGATCGCGGGACGGATTACCGTCCGATCGGATTGCCATCCGATCGGACTACCTTCCGATCGAGCCGCAATCCGATCAGGTGATGCTTGGGGTTTAGCACTTAACAATTTTTAACATGTTCAATGCATTACCAATTCTAGCGGATTGTCACCCGATCGGTAGACCATCTGATGGGATGATAAAACTGCTGCAAACTTGTTCTCTGAGAAATATCTCACCGAACGGATCGCCGTCCGATCGACCGACCTGAAGGGTAAAGATACTTCTCTGTTTTCAAAATACTACAACGAAAACTTCAAAAGTCAAACCATCATACACAAACACATTCACTCCAAACGAGGTGTCAATCCGACCGAGTGGCCATCCGAACGGATGACCACCCGAACGGATTGACATCCGATCGAATGGCCATCCGTTCGGATAGCCATCCGGTCGGATGACCACTCGTCCCTTGTTCCCTCTTTGCATCGTTTTACGCGACACTTATCATTGATGCCATCGTTAACTGTTCGGGCTAATCTCGCTCTAAGCGCTCCCTTCAATCCATCATCGCTGTAAGTATACTCGAACCCTTTTTGCTTTACGCACTTTTGGGTGTTACATACGTTACTTATTCTAAATCACATCAAACACACTACGCAATACTTTAACGCTAACCGCTACAGTATGTATACGTGACTCGATGAATGCTTGTTTGTTATGTTTACACATAGATTGCTGTCTACCTGCCTTAGCAACGATAGTACTATAGTTTGGACTCAGCACCTGTTCACTCAGGGGTTGTTAAGGACAATTAATCACATGGTTCACAGTGGTGAACGTGTATTACGAACTGCCTTGGGCAGTCAACCCGCAGTCATTGGTATCGATAGGATCATGTCGATAACTAACGTGCTTCACATCACACGTTGTACGTACTAGTTATGCGTAAACAAATTTGAACTCTATTATGCTATTATCAAACTTGTATTCTCACATTTACACTATGTGTATTGACTTTTACTTTAATGTATGTGGTAGGTGCATAAGATGCTAGGACGCCTTGTTTGCTGTGTGATGAAATTGAGGCTAGGAAAGAGTCCTAGAAACAAATAAATAAATTGTCTATTTTGAAATCTGAGTTGTCGGATCAGTATTTGTTTGTGAGACAATTATTTGTAATGACTGTTTTATTTGGATATGTTATGGTATGGGACATGACGTTTAAGTATCTAGTAATTAATAGTTGTTATGGATACTCATGGACAATCTGTTTCGCTCAGTGTCGTGCCCCGATGATTCCGCCATCGGTTGGGGTGTGACAGATTGGTATCAGAGCCATAACTATAGGGAATTAGGCAAGACTCGACCTAGTCCTGGTCGATGTCTTAGAACAACCTAGTCTATAGTCTAAGTACCAACAGACCAACTTGTGCAAACCCTGTAAGGATTAGCACGAGCTTACACCTCGCTATTCTCGCTTACGCAACACTATCACTGCACTCGAATTTTCGAAAAAGAACGAGTGATTAGGTCGAGATTAGGTGTGAAAATCGTAAACTCTCGACTAAATTGCTTGTTCGACCCGCATTTTATCTACAAACAGGAGAATTTGCGTTGAATCAAGAGCGAAATCCGTACTTCGACACAATTTCCCTCTCTATTTTATTAAAAGCAGGAACAAAGTTATTAAGTTAGGGGTGAAACCCGAACCTTGATGACTCGTTCCGTGCTCTATTTTAATTTTAACAAAGCTCTCACCAGAGTCTTGACGGACTCCAACGACTTGAAGTCTCACTGTAACCGGAAGGATGCGTGTCATTCGCCCAAAGTCGAGGCGAGGGCCAGTCCCGAAGGTCGAGGTGCGTACCAAAAGTTCTTGTGAATAGTCGAACCACTTTGAGTAGACGATGTCTATTTAGCCTTAGACGATCTATTTTCGATTTCAAGCTCGCAATCATTGATTTTGGGTGTTTCGATTCTGAGCCCGCAACTGCTGACTCTGATATTTGCCGATTTTATGTGGATTTTATGTGTTATGTGACTTGTATGTTTATTTGATAGCATATTAAGGTACTATTGATTTCGATTTAACACTTTTTTTGTCAATCGCTCGACACACACAACACATTACACACCGCTAACGAATCGCTACTACATGTGGATGATCGCATGCTATAATGTACTTAAGCAATACTACTCGCTATGCTACTCGTTATATTGCGCGCGAACTTTGAATGATAGGTTTCTGTATTCTAATTGCCTCTTATGTTACTGTGCCTTACGTGCTTATGTGCTTCTGTAAGTATATGATTCCGTGCTTATGTGCCTATGTGTTTATGTGATACATGATTGTGTTCCTGAGCTTTAGTAGTATTAGGCGTGTGAGGTAAGATTCGATTATATTGAGTCTGAGTCCTATGACGATGTCTGTTGCAGACAATGTCGTCATCTGGACCCCGTCACTCTCGAACTACTCGCCGAGAACAGAGAGACAAACGCCTTACCGCACTCATCGCTGGGCATATAGCAAAAGTCATTCCTCAGGTCGTTAATGATCTACAAGAGAATGCTAGCAAGTCTTCTGAAGAGTCCAAGACTAAAACTCCCAAAGCTACTCCTAAAGCTGCTTTTAGCTTCAAGCAATTCAAAGCTTGCGGACCGAAAGAATTTACTGGAGAAGATGGTCCTACGGACTTATTTCAATGGTTTGATTCGATCGAGGTCACCCTGCACCAGAGTGGCTGTCCCGATGATCCCGCACTCTCAACGCAACCGGCGTCTTCCAATCCCGAGCTTTAGATTGGTGGACGGCCGAGAGGAACAAACGCGGAAATGATGTAGCTTACGGTTTGACGTGGGATGAATTGAATGACGTCATGTTGGAAGAGTTATGCCCACCCCACGAGCGCCAAAAGTTGGAGGACGAATTCTGGCATATTAAGCAGAAGGATGGTGACAATGCTGCTTTAACTGCTTGCTTCAAACAGCTTAGCATAATCTATCCTGATCAAGTTAAGACTTTTGATATGACGATCAAGAAGTATATCCGAGCTCTGCCAGATTGTGTCGCAGATTTTGTGCAAGCTTCAAAACCAGCAACAATCGAGGAAACTTATCTGCTTGCCGCTGAAATAAACGACAAGTGAGTGAAGTCTGACTACTGGGATAAAGTCACCAAGAGTTTGCACCAAGCTACCACCGCACCAACAGCTGAAACCGCCACTCCTCAGTCTTCAAAGACTCTACGTCGCAAGAGGAAGAACAACAGCAACTCCAACAACAAGAACTGTGCTATCACCACTGCTGCCCCGCTCCAAACAGTTCCAGCTCAACAACAGCAGCAACACCGCCAAGTAGTGGCCCCGGTTACCAACGCACCGCCAGCAAAGCGTGCGTATACTGGTCCTCACCCGGCATGCCCTACTTGTACCTATCACCACCCAGTGGGAATCGCCTGCAGATTTTGTGTGCATTGCAACATGTACGACCATTTCACCGCCAACTGCCGTACAGGTCCTAGTCAAGCTCCAGTTCCAGCCACTGCTCATCAAGCTCTACTTCCTGCTCCTCAAGCCGCGATCAATGCTAGAGTCTGCTTCGCGTGTGGTGATTCCAACCACTTCGCGAACATGTGCCCGAATCGATTGGTGAAACAAGAGCCACAACAGCAGCAGCTCCAGCAACTGCCTCAGCAGCAGCAGCAGCAACAAGCAGCTCGCGCCCGAACTTTCAACATTAATGTGCGCCAGGCTCAGGCTGACAACAACGTGGTCAACGGTACGCTCCTTGTGAATGGTATTTGTGCTTCATGTTTGTTTGATACTGGTGCCGATAACTGTTTTGTATCGTTTGAATTCGAAAAGCTCCTTAGTCGTAAGCGCGCCCATCTCCCCTCAACGTTCGATGTCGAAGTTGCCACCGGAAGAACCGTCGCCGTCAATTTTGTTCTTCGTGATTGTACTCTCGAACTCAACAATCACATCTTTCCTATCGACCTTATTCTGATGCAGCTCGGTAGTTTTGATGTCATAGTAGGCATGGACTTTCTTCGCGAAAACCATGCTGAAGTTGTTTGCTTCGACAGGATGATTCGATTCTCGCTCGCGAATGGTGATCAATTATGTGTTTACGGTGAAGTCGCGTCGAAGAAACTCCAACTCATGTCATGTGTCCAGGCTAGCAAGTTTTGCAGAAGTGGGTGCATCTTTGACAAAGGATCAAGTATCCACAAAAGTCTCCTAAGTTTTATAGGCTCGTCTCCAGTTTCATGGGTTTATCCCCAGTTTTTGGGCTCATCCCCAGTTTAAGGTATCTACTACCTTCGCCAGTAGCGCACGATTATCCTGGTGTAGTTAAAGGCAATGGGACCAGTACCCGCTTTAGGGGCTGACAATTTCATTGTATTGGCTATATTCAGGATCCTAAGTATAATGGTAGACGTACCATACATCTGTTCCTAAGGTTTCTAACGTTTTCACGTTAGCTAAGGTTTTGGCATTTTCATGTCGCTAGTAAGGGCCATACTCCAGTTTACACAAGATTCTTTGGGCTTGTCCCCAGTTTTTGGGCTTGTCCCCAGTTTATTGGGCTTGTCCCCAGATTGTTGGGCTTGTCCCCATATACTAACTCTTCCTTTTGCAGTTGGCTTAGTCCCAAGTTATGTTTTATTTCAGGTTTCTAAAGCTAAACAGTTAAGGATCCTGGATCCTAACTTCATACAAGGTTTGTTTTTTGGTTATCATAATTGTAAACATCAAGGATTTAGGATCCTAACTTGGATTCTCTGGTATGATCCTTATTTACTTTAATTTTATTCTTGATTTATTTATGTTACCCTTATCCTTTGACAACAGGATATATGATCCTAAAATTATCTCATTTTTTGAACTTTTTGATTATAGGATATTTGATCCTTGATCATATCCTAAACTTTTGACTTGAACTAATTTTATACTTTCAATATTAACTTGTAAGTTCAAAGGAATATGCAATAATAGTTGAAAGGTAAATAGAGACAAAGTGAACAACACAAGATAGTCAAAATGTTAAAGCTTTATTTATTTATCATAATTAAACCCTTCAAAGGTTGTCAAAATTACCTACCCCGAGCATCTACCAGCAATACGTGGCCCGTCCGCTGGGGTAGGTAAAGGGTGTCCATAGTAAGAAGTTCTGAGTTATGAAGGAAATTAAAAGATGAGGGGCATCAAAGGCTTCATCCTCCACAAACAGAAGGACCCATCCACCTTTGCTACCCCTATTGTCCCAAGGATCCGTGATCCTTAAACCTAAATACTATTGTTTAGTTACATACCATCATTGTTTAAAACATCACAACCAAAAAACCATTAAACCATAAAAAATGGGCTCCGGCCGCGTCTAGATAAATCCGTCATCGCCCATTGTTGCAGCCTAAACCTTCACTGCTTCCACCACCTTTTCACCATCACCACCTGCTGCCTCAGGATCCTTCACCCCGCTGCTCCCAGCTCCATCAGCTGCTGCCTCCTCTGCTTCATCCTCATCATCCAGGTCAGCCAACCTCTGCCTCCAAGCCTCCTGGTCCATGACTTCTGCTTTCTCCTGCTGGGCTTTGATCTGAGTCAAGACCATCTCCTTCTGCAGCAAGTTCACATCCTTCTCAAGGGAAGAGATTTTCTTGTCTTTGGCCAGGAACAATTGCTGGAAGTCCAGGTTTTTCTGCTCAGCCTCTGCCAGATTGTGATCAAGGAGCATTTGGATCTCGGCAAATTTCTGTATAAAAGAAGTATATAGTCAGGATCCGTTATCCTAAGAAAGGGGAGTTCAGACCTAAGGATATAGGATCCTTACCTCGGAGACATATTCCTCAAATTGGTGTTGGATGAGAGGGAGGCCTTCAGTGGGCTCAGCGGTCTTTTTCTTTTTAGCACCCTTTCCTCGTGTGCTCATGCCCTTTGGATTTGGGATGCTTGGGCTTGCAGCCAGCTCCTTTTTGATGGATTTTGAGGAGGCGAATGCGTCAAGATCACTCACGCTGAACCTGGAAGCAGATTTAGAGGATTTTCCAGTGCCTACAAATACAAAACACAGATAAGTATTCATACTTTACATTCATTAAAAAATCTATTTACTCAAAGATATGGATACTTACTTGACATTGTGTAGGAACCGGAGGAGACTTCTTGTGAATCCTTTGTTTTGGCTTGGAATGTTCTAACAGCAGGATTGAGCTTCCAAAAAGCGGCAATTCTTTCTTTTGTTGCAGGGCTTTCTTGAATGTGAGAGAGTGAAATAGTTGCACAACAGAAGCAAAAAGAAGGATCTGTTATCCTTAATAGAAAAAGAATCTTACTTTGGTCCTTGCCCAAGGATCCCGTATCCTACCCTAGGTGATCCACCTTTTGGGAAGGTCTTTCCCATTTAGGATTGAGTCCCTCCTTACAAAGAAGAACTGGTTCCTCCAATGGATATCATTTTTGGTGGTTTTGAGGATTGGATGAGGCTGACCAGGTTTATGCTTAAACAAAAAACGGTGAGAACCATGGTTAACAAGGTTGTATAACTGACTCAACTCGGACACCCTGATTTCAACACCTTCCGGCTCAATGATGTTTTCAAGAGTGTGAAGAACTTTCCACATCATTGGCATGGCTTGTATACATGCTAGTGAGGGTGAAGAATGATTGTGTCAAAGCAGGGAAAGGATAAGAAAACCCTATCAGAAAAGGGGTTGCCGGAAAAGTGATCCAGGCATCGGAGATACAATCGCTCTTCATTGAAGAATCGAAGGATCTGAAGACGGCTTCTGCCGGGAAGCAATGACGTATCCGATCAATTTCAGGATCGGTGAAACGACAGAGTTCCAGCGAAGGGTTTTTGGTTACACCCTGGCTCTTCAGGGGGTGTCCTTCTTAGGATCCTTAGCAGGTGAGGATCGGAGGGTCATCTTCGCCATGGATGCTCGGAGAATAGAGGATCTGAAGAATAGAATTTAGAGAGAAGGAAAGAGAGAATACCTGTTTGGGTCTTCGGATGAGGATTTAAAGGGAAAAACTCTCGAATTTAAATGCAATTTAGTCCTTATCTCTAACCCTATATATAATGATTGTTGTTGCAGGTGATGACATCAGCCTCGCAATGGCTATATCTTTTACTAACGGCTAGTCCGATTAATGTTGAAACATGACTATCCAATTCGATATCAACTAGTCATGTTTGGGGGCAATTGTTAGAGATAGAATTTTATAGTCTATGGATCACGGATCCTCAAGTGCAGCTAGGATCACGGATCCCCGGTTCGGTTTGAATTAAGGATCCTCAGAAGATGTTGTCGGACTAAGGATCCAGGATCCTCATTATTATCTTAATACTAACAATTGTTTCCATTATATTTGAACTTGTTTTGCAGGAGTATTCGAGTGGGACTTGGTCTAACCGAGATTCCAGGGGAATATGCCTTCTAATTCTGCACGTGCATGAGCTCTTCGACCGTTGTGGTGATCGTGGGAGAACTTGCATCTTTTTCGGATTATTAGTTAGCTAGCTAGTTTCTATTTTTAAATGGGGATACCAAGCTTGATGAGACAATAATTAGCAACACACACTACTCTCGAGAACTCTCTGCAAGTTATTGGCGATTATACACTTTTTGCACACTAGTGATCCTTGTACAAAGCTTGTTATCATCCCGGTTTGTAAACATTGTTTGTTTAATATACTTGGTGATCGGTAGTTTCCATCACCCAAGGTTTTTTTTGTCGGAGATCATACATTGGTCAAGGGCTTTTTCCTCGTATAAATCCTTGTGCCCAACATCCATTTCTTTCATACATTCTTCATACATTTGTTTATTTTACCAAGCATCACACCTCACAAAATCGGATTTGGTTGCATAATCCTTGACTGATTTTTGACCAAAACAGTCTTGATCAATAATTAATCTAGAGTTATAAAAGAACGAGCATGGATGGAGTGTAAAAAGGAAATGACAAAATTGCCCATCATGTGAGCTTATGTAACTAATTGTTGTGTTGGATGGAGTCAATGGGGGTGGAGTTAATTGAAACGAAAGTGAAAATTATGGTACAGTTTTGGTAAGGTTTGAACAACTGGATTAAAATAGTTATTTTGAGCAAATCGTGGAGACGAAAATAGTAATTTACTTACATAGGTTCTTAATTTATATATCTTTTCATTTCATAGACCATGGGTAATGGTTAATGCTCCTTAAGGGGCATTTTTTGCCACATCATCACATAATGCTCCATGTAATGGTTAATATTTCATAATGCCCATTCATTTATTAGTTTCCTTGTTTTTATTATTCATTGGGCATTATTCTAGAAATGCCCCTCCCTCTTCATGCCCTATAATGCCCATGAGGAATGGTGTAAGGGCGTTATCAAAACTTTTTATGCCCCTATAAAGCCCCATTACGAATGGTCTAAGAGCACATTCATCGATAAATATCGTATTAGGGTTGTTATATTAGTAGAAAGACTAAGTGAAGATTCCTAATATTTTATATATATATATCTACAAGTCATTTTTTATATTAATCTTACTATTACTCATATAATTTAATTATTTAATTCAAACAAGCTACAAATTAAATGCACTAAAGCTATCGGTGATATAGTGTGACAATGATACCAAATGAGGTGTGGTCATCTTCTTCTTTTTAATCGCGGGACACTTACATGAATCTCTTTGAGGACGGTATTTGCTCTTCAGTATCTAATACTTATATTTTAGAGCATTCACGTTCCATTTCATTTCTTATCCCAATCTCTATAATTTAAACGAAAATCAACTCTCTAAATTTATAGTCATATTTTAAAAACAATCCCACATCCCATTCAATTCCCCAACCCTAAAAATATGGAAATTCATTTTAGCTTTTCCCAAATATGAGTATTCAATTAAATTTTCTTTCAAAATATGGGGCTAGGTTTTGGGGCTGGAGAATAGGAGGAAGTGGTCTTTTTAGGTGCTTACCTTATATTTTAAAGATGAGGATGGAGAATGAGTTGGAAATGCTCTTGTATGATGCATACATATATATAAAGTTAAAGTGACATCTATTGACAAATCAGTTTTTTGAATTGTCATTGTTGCATACTTGCATACTCCTGATCATTTGGCCTTACTGAGGTACATGAACCGACACATCATATTAGGGTACGTAGTTTGAGCTGGGAGTGTCACTGGAAACAACATCTCTATTCCTACGGTGTAAAAGTAAGACTCTCTATATCTTACTCTCATCAGACCCTACCTTAACTTTGCTATTGGTGGGAATTACTGAGTATGATGATGAGTTATATTTTAAAAAATTGACCTAATATTTTGAAAGTACATACAGGTATTTTGTATTAGTCATTTTATATTTTAATTTCACCATCATCTATCACTCATATCGTTAAATTATTTAATTCAGACAGCCTATCAGTTGGCTTTATTGGTCATTTTCCTCGTGACAAATTTTGAGTCAAAATTTGCTAGTAAAAGTTAAGGGTCAATTCCAAGAAATATATAACACCCTATCTCACACGTCCCAAATTGAAAATCATCAATAAAATATTTAACGTTTGTAAAAAGTTCTACTTATAATAACATAATTTTTATTTGGATAGTTATGTTTTACTTAACTATTGCCTTAGATTAATCTATATATAAATCTAGTCATTCTTTTGTGATTTTGAAACGTCTATGAATAATATAAAATCATTTTACATTTGACGATGCTTGAAGAAATCAAAAAAATGAATAAATGTTGTTATATTAACCTTCTATATATGGTATATATGTCATGCACTCATGCGCTTTAAACTAATTATTTTTTTTATTGATATTCAAAACAGCCGACATTATTGTTCCTTTCTTTAATATCAATTAGCTAGGTAAAATATTATAAGACTACGAATTAACTGCAATTAAAAGCAAGATTACTAATGATAAATTAAAAAAAAAAAGTATTCCCAAAGTAACGTTTATTTCACAAATGCTAAACTCCTCTTACACACTTGACTAAAACGACTTGAAATCAAAGTCTATTAAACAAATCTTTGAACATCACCAATTCAGATTAACAGATTAAACTAACAATAGTAAACCTTAATAACCTAATTACATAAAAAGGTTGATTCAAACAACAATCAACAATCAACCAAAAAAAGATGGAAGCTTACCTCAATCGTTGGGAAAACTCTGACTAAACCCTAGTCGCCGAACTGGAGCATCGGAGCCACCATTGAATCGTGACATAGATGATGATTGATGACGATCGATGAACACCTTCATCATCGGCCACCAGATCTTGATCCTTCATGCGCTCTCTCTTTCTCTATCTCTGTGGTGGTTTTCTGAACGACGGAGAAGGGGCAGTGGGTTTTAGTCGGTTTTTTGATGCGTGTTGCTGATTTCAGATCATTACATGTGTTATAAAAAACGTGGCCCAATTGAATAGTGACATCACATGTCAGCCACTATTCATTTGGGTTGTGTTATTAATAGATATTAATAATATTAATAATTAATAGATATAAATTAATATTAATAATAACTAATATAAAGAAGTTTTGATGCAAACTGCAAATTATAAAATGGTTAACTTTTACTCCTCGTGTACAACTTTAAAGTCAACAATGTTTTTTTTGCCACTATTAGGCTATGAGGTGTGGGGGCTCCATGGGGCTCCATCCCCGCCACGTCACCATCCATCACCACACCCTCCATGTGGGGGCTCCATCATGGTAACACTCTATAGCGCCTAAACCTTCAATTTGGATCAATCAAATGTTTTTTTTTTAATTTTGTTTAATAGGGGCTCCATCCACACCCTCCAAATTAAAGGGGGGCTCCATGGCTGACGTGGATCCTATGTGGACTTGATAAAGCCTCATGGAGCTCCATCCACACCTCATAGCCTAATATTACTTTATCATCATCATCATCCCTTTTTCTTCCTGTTTACATTTCGGTCGACAACTTTGACTACAAGTAAACTTATCCCCTTGTCCACTCTTCATAATATCTAAAAGAAAGAGGTAACATGAAAGACAAGGAGTTATTGCCGATGGAGGTTATATTTGTCATAGACCAAAAATAGTTAGTGTTGAAAGAATAAAGTTACTACTGGTGGTGGTTACTAGCAACATGTAATAAAAGAAGTCTTAGATAGATTTTGCTGTTCGTTTTCATTTGTAATTTCTTCGTAATTGCATAATTAAGTTCAATATATGAAGATAGTCCTTGCTGATTGAATATGTATGATTCTAAGTTTTCGATTCTTCATACGATGTTCTTTGATGTTAGTGTTAACTATCGTGGAATCCCCAAAAATTGTTGTGCGAGGAGGGTACGGCCGAGGGAGAAGAAAAAAAGATTAGGGTTTGTGACTTGATATCATGTTAATTATTGTGGAATCCCTCTTTATAAAGGGTTTAACCGTTTAAGTATAAAGGGTTTAACCGTTAAAGTATTGCATTCATCAGTATACATAGTTATATATAGTACATAAGTTAGGGTTACATAGTAAACATAGGTTACATAACTAAACATACCATTTTATGCTAATAAACATTATAAAATAACCAACACCTTATTTAATCTTTCTAATATTTACCGGTTGTTTCAGGTTAGAGGCGAATCAACATCGTGATCATTCATTCCAACATATAATAATTCATAAAATGCTTTTAAACTATTCTTTATGGATATTCGAAAGAGCCGACATTAGGCTATTCACGAGCCGAGTCGAATCGAGCAGATCTTTGCTCATGATTGGCTCGTTTACAAACCGAACAAACGGAGCGGCCCATTTAAAACCGAGCCTCAAATCAAGCGAGCATTTTCCGAATAGTGAATATTCCGAGCAAGGGTCGAGCGAACTTCGAGCGATTTTGACAACTGTATCGCGCGATTTAAATTTGCAGAGAAAGATAGTGACAATGTTGGGTCTCGACTTTTTATGTCTTTAAAACAGGCGCATTTCATGGCATATATAAAATTTGTATGTCGTGGTCTCGACATCAGGAATAGTACGTATAGATATAGTCAGTGGCGGATCCAGGAATGTTTTCCACCAGGTTCCTTTTGGTATATTCTCACTAATTCTCACTATTTTTTTCAAAATCATACAAGGTTTCCACTAATTTTTTCCATTTTTTTCCAAACCGAGGGGGTTCCCGGGAACCCCCTAAAACACCCTGCATCCGCCCCTGGATATAGTTACAAATTTGTATATCGTGAGCCAAAATCTAATAGAGTGGTATATATAAAACTATAAATTTAATTTATATTTATGTATGTATATATGTAAGTGTGTGCATATATATATGCATAATTTATATTTCTGTATACGTGTATATATATATATATAATAATTCGAGCCGAACCGATTTGAGCGGAATTTTGATTATGCTTGGCTCGTTTACAAACCGAACTAAGCAGAGCGGCTCGTTTACAACTGAGTCTCAAATTGAACGAGCATTTTCCGAACGAGCTTCGAGCGAGCGGCGAGCGGTTGGCTCGTTTACAAACCGAACTAAGCAGAGCGGCTCGTTTACAACTGAGTCTCAAATTGAACGAGCATTTTCCGAACGAGCTTCGAGCGAGCGGCGAGCGGTTTGAACGATCCTAGCCCACATTATTGATTCTTTCTTTTATTGTCACTTAAATTAGATATTATAAGACTACGGATTAACTTCGATTATAAATATAATTATTAATGATAAATATAAAGAAGGTTGGATGCAAATTATAATAAGGTTTTAACTTTTAACCGATCGTGTACCACTTTAAAGTCTAAACATTGTTTAGGCACTATAATATTTAATTCATCATAACCCCTAGTGTTCTTTTTCATTATTACCATTTCGGTCGACCACTTTGACTACAAGTAAACTTATCCTCTTATGTATCCACTCTTCATAATTATAAATGTTATGATAACTAGTTGTTTACCATGCGCGTGCGTTGCGGCGCGCTAAACCAAATCGTTCTATAAGGATGACAAAACATGTCAAATAACAAAAAGTAGCTCGAACTAAAACATCACGTATTTTCGGTACCGGTTCGGCACCGGTATTCACCGATTTTTATCCTCAAATACCGGTGCTGTACCAGTACCAACCGGTACCGAACCGTACCAGGTATATTCGGTACCGGTACATACTTTTGGGGATTTCGGTAACGGTATTTTCGGTACCAAGCCCACCCGGGGTGGTGACTTGGGCGTTTGTACCCAACCCACGGCACAACCCCCGCCCCATACCCCATATTTTAATATTTCCTAGATTTTTTTTTAAACACATAGCCGTTGGCCAACGGCTAGCCCAAACGGCTACTTGTCTTGGCCAATGAGATCCCGCCATGTTATCTTTATAGCCCCGCCTAACGCCCGGGCTGAAACCCCCGCCCAAGGGGCCACGCCGAAACTCAAGCCCACCCGGGGTGGTGACTTAGGCGTTTGTACTCAACCCACGTCACAACCCCGCCCCATACCCCATATTTTAATATTTCCTAGATTTTTTTTAAACACATAGCCGTTGGCCAACGGCTAGCCCAAACGGCTACTTGTCTTGGCCAATGAGATCCCGCCATGTCATCTTGATAGCCCCGCCTAACGCCCGGGCTGAAACCCCCGCCCAAGGGGCCACGCCGAAACTCAAGCCCACCCGGGGTGGTGACTTAGGCGTTTGTACCCAACCCACGTCACAACCCCACCCCATACCCCATATTCTAATATTTCCTAGATGACAAGCACTATTCAAATCACTATTCATTAAATAAACAATAATTCACTATGCAAAGCACTATTAATTAAATAAATAATAAAATCACTGTTTAAAGAACTGAAACCCCCGCCCAAGGGGCCACGCCGAAACCCAAGCCCACCCGAGGTGGTGAGTTGGGCGTTTGTACCCAACCCACGCCACAACCCCCGCCCCATACCCCATATTTTAATATTTCCTAGATCACAAGCACTATTCAAATCACTATTCACTATGCAAAGCACTATTGATTAAATAAATAATAAAACCACTATTTGAAAATGGCAATATCGTAAATAAGTAGGACTATTCATTCAGTTCTATTTTTATTAGTATATAATATAATATAATTTGTTTAAAGAACAAATAATATTCATATATTGTTTATGTTAGTTTAATATCCTAACATTCCCATGCAAGATAAACAACAGTATCAACGGGAAGTTCAGATCTCCGGTGGTGAAACTGGGAAACGTCTATATCCGCAAGCTAGTTAGTAATTAAGACTATGTGTAGTGGGGTGCCACGCTATGCCATGTCACCACCTCCATTTCATTAACCCATGACACCATAGTTAACATGGGATGCCAAACTTCAATGCTCCCTTCTTCGTTTAATATTTTAATCAATAACGAGCGTAAGAGATAATGGAGGTGAGGCTAATTGCAAACCAACCAATCACATACTTCTAGGGTTGTAACCGAACCGAACGAACACGAACAAGGCCATGTTCGTGTTCGTTCGTTAAGGAAGCTAATATGTTCGCGAACTGTTCACGAACGCATACCGAACATAAGTTAATGTTCATGTTCGTTCGTTAAGGAAATTCAATTGTTCACGAACAGTTCGTGAACACTGGTCTCGAACACAAACAAACGCAAGCAAATAAAAATGAACACAAACGTACATTTAACTTGAAAATAAAAAAATGAAAACATTGTTATTCTTAAGCATTGGATATAAGTAGTTAAATACAACCATCAAATGATAAATCAAAACACAAGAAGTCTACCACACCACCAAACGATTAATAAAGTTTAACTAACTTAGACATAATTATCCCCAAAAATGTATTAGAATGTCCAAATTTTAGCAAACTTAGAAAAAAAATAGGATTTCAAATTTTCAATATGTTTAGATAAAAGGTTTATTATTTATTATTTTCTAATATAATCAAACGAACATATTACCGAACGTTCACGAACGTAGTCGAACGAACGAGACCTGTGTTCGTGTTAGTTCGCTAAGCTAACCAAACGAAATTTTTTGTTCGTGTTCGTTCGTTAAGCTAATCGAACGAACATAAACGAACTTCCCGCCGAACGGTTCATGAACTGTTCGCTGAACGTTCGGTTCGTTTACAACCCTACATACTTCTTTCTTCTTCTTTTTTAAGTTTTAGTTAAAATTCCCACTACAACCATATTGGGAAAGGGTGGTTTAGTTAAAGGCTCACTGCCTACGTGATATTGACGTGACATTTTAAAAGTGGTGACTAGTTAAAACCACTACGTAAGATCTAGTAAAAATACCTAAAAAAAATGAGAATCTGTGTCGAGATCATATCTTCATGATGTTTAATGTGCTGATAAAACATGGGATGGAAAACTAAGCAAGTATCCCCGAAGCTCTCACACTACTACACTAAAAAAGACATAGATGAAGGAAGATAATCTAATTGATGCATGATAGACATGATCCAACAAAGTTCGACATTAACATGTGCTAGACCCTACATTCAACTTTGATACGAGCCATGCAATTTAGTCAATCAATTGTAGTTGTTAACTTTTGACTAAGATATCTACTTACATATCAGAAAATACCTTTTCTAAAATTCATCATAAATCATTCACATCCATTCCACTAAAACATGAGAGTGAAGTTTTTATAATATAAAGAGTATAAAAAGTAGTTGTAAGTGGATGAGAGAGAAAATATTACTGTTCATCTCTATATTTGAGGGGACACTGTTCACCTTCTATAATTTTTTAATACATTTTGAAAGTGGTTGTGAGTAGAGGAGAGAGAAAACGTAATGATAAAGATATAAAAAATATTATTTAATTGAAAAGCAGAGAGAAAATACAATGTTTTTTGTGTAATATAGGATAAAAATACGGTGAAATGGATGTGAATGCTCAATGTTATTATTTTAGTTTTAACAAGTATAATAGTTGTTTTACAACAAAAAATACACTACAATTGTTAGAATAAACAAAGTCCACTTTCTCATCTTTTACATTTGTGGCAATTCTTCTCCTCTTGTGAACATATTGAACCAAAAGTCCATGTCATCGTGCATATTTGACTCGTACCCACATCCACTTTGAAGTTGACCAATGCTTTCATGGACCCCAGTCAACTCGCCGGAGTTCTCACCGGAAAAAACCTCCGACCAATACTCATCATCCATCTCCGGGAAGTTCTCTAAAACCATGTCATCCATGCACAAGTTATGATCATCTGTACTTGTGGAAGTTGTGGTCATTGAAGACACGTCAGTGCACGAAGGTTGTGGCGAATCGATTTGATTATAACTCGCTTGACTACTTGAATTCGTCTCTAGTGGCGATAATCCAACGCCTTGTTCTTTAGATTCTTCAGTTTTTTGTTGAAATTCAGAGGTGTTAGCATCATTAGGGTTAGGGTTTAATTTTACTCTCTTTTTTAAGTGTGTGTGCCACACGTTTTTTATCTCGTTATCTGTTCGTCCAGGTAATCTTGCAGCAATAGCTGACCATCTACAATTCACATCACCATAACAAGATCAGTAAAAAGAAATATGAGATCCATAAAACTTAAAAAAAACAAAAAAAAGGGCATGCTAAACGTACACCACCCCTTTAAATTTTCATTTAACTCCCCCTTATGCTATTAAATAAAGTTGTTTTTTATATATATTAGCGTTAAAAATGAAGTACTACTAGTATGACGCTTTGAAGTAGGGGGTGCAGCTAAGACTGGTACGTTGGGTATGTTTAGCAAAACCCTAAAAAAAATAAATGAATATGACTAATAGTTAAAAACATGCACACACCTATTTCCAATTTCTTTGTGTAATTGCATGATGGTTTCTTCTTCTTCTTTACTAAAGTTTCCCCTTTTAATATCCGGTCGTAAATAGTTAGTCCATCTAAGCCTGCAACTCTTCCCGCACCTCATTAACCCTAATCATAATATCATCACAATTATGAAAAAGATTAGATACCGAAAACAAAAAAGATCAGTTCTTTAGAGTTATCGAATCGGGTTCTAGTGATTACCGGCGAGTTTAGGAAGAACACGCCAATTCGGGTGACCATGAAGGGTAACATAATCCATGAGGATTCGATCTTCTTGGTGGCTCCATGGGCCCTTTTTTACACTCGTCTTTTCGCAGCATGGAGCTCTTCCCATCTTGTGTTCAAGTATTTGTGTGTTAATGGAGTTTTTGAAGTAGTGATGAAATGTGAAAAGATGAAAGGGTTTATATAGGGGGTAGAGGAAGAGGACCAAAAGGGAAGGTGGAGTGAGGGTCCAGGCGCAGCCAAAGTATTAAGCCAACCAAGTTGACCACAGCCTTTTACTGCTCAATAATTTAATATTTCATATGTACATGTATATCAACTTGATGAATCTCTTTAAGCAATGATCAACTATATTCGTAGTTAAGTTCAAAGTTAGTTGTTATTTATTGATTTTTTTTGAACGACCAACAAAAATGTATTTATTCAAACTAGCAACGCGATAGACACCAAAATTACAATAGTGGAACATATTTTGATCAAGGGTGGACCTAAGCCCAGCCCAAGGTGGGCGGGCGAACACCCAGGAAAAAAAAATTTAGTGCTAAGTTCCGTCGAAAATCTCGTCCGCACCCCATGGAATTTTCTGTCCGCACCCTTTGGAATTTTTCGTCCGCACCCCTTAGGTAAAAAGTGATATCAATTTATATTTTAAAAATATTCTTTAGTAAAATCTTATTAATTTTATAAAAAATACTACCTAAATTATATTACTTTTAATACCTAAATAACTAAACCCAAATACCCAATACATTTAACTAGCCCACTACTAAGTCTTAGCCCAATAAACAAACCCAACAAATCAACAATATTTCAAACTAAAATAAAATAAACAAGCCCGAAACCCTTACATATTCTATCCTGCTCTCTTTATCGTCCTTGCACGCCAGCGATCAGAACATCAATAGCGACAACAGTGAACAGTCAGTAGCCGCATACCACCATTAATCAGCCACCATACCACTGCCGATCAAACACGGGTAAGTTTCTTTGTTATTTTTGATGATTTTTGGTTGATATTATCCACCTCCAGCAGCCTATTATAGCCGTATACTAACCATAGTAGACATGTGTTTCGTTTTATTTTCATTATGTTATGGTGGGTTATATTTTGTTAGTGATGATATTTTGCCTTTTTTTATAGCCGCATACCACAATATGTTTGGCTTTTTTTTAGTGAAGAACGTTTGGTTTTTTTTAGGATTATAAGATTTTATCACTCCCAACTATTAGCTATTGGCCGCTGTCACCACCAACTATTACTTTGACGCCCATCACCTCCAACTTAATACTTAGTGTGTTCTGTCACCAAATCGTTAACTGATCACTAACTTTTGATCCTGTTACTACACTTTTTGGGGTGTCATAGGGATCTTGGGAAGGTTTTAGGGATCTTAAGACACCCCCAAAAGTATAGTAATAGGATCAAAAGTTAGTGATCTGGTGACAGAACACACTAAGTGTTAAGTTGGAGGTGGTGGGCGTCAAAGTGATAGTTGATGGTGACAGCGGCCAATGACCGTTAGTTAAAGGTGATAAAATCCAATAACCCTTTTTTTTATGGTGTATATGTTGTTTAGATGATTTTTAGGGTGATTTACATTATGATATTTAGGGCTTGAATAGTTGATACATTATGTAATATGTTATGGAGCCATGAACTTTTTTTTTGAAAGGTGAACTTCTACAACAGACGGTATAATTCACACATGCAAACCGCAGGCCCGCCACCCCACTCCGGCCAGGACTATGTTTTCTTAACCGGGTCCACGCCTTGGTATCAGAGTTTGGCTTGGCTTTCCTCCAGAAAATTTCTAGCCCCCTGCCACTTGACAGGAGTTGCACCCTCCACAAGAGCCACATACTCTTTGGAGTAAATGCACTGTAATAGAAAACTCGGGTTGGGCTCAGGATTCGAACCGGAGACCTCTCGATCCCCTAGCGTTCTAACCATCACTGCCTCTGACCACTGGGCTGCAACCCAGGATCTAGCCATGAACTTATAGATCAATTTGTTTGTGATAGCCGATTGGAACAATGAGCAGGGACGTTGTGGCGTGATTTCTCAAGAGGAAAGTTGATACGTCTTCCGGATTCGTTGATGTGGATACTTGCGTAATCGGATTGGCGATGAGAATTTAAGTGAAGGTTGTATATGTTATATAGAGAAAGAGCTGCTTAAGAAAGTAGGTTTAAATGATGTTTTGGATAGATTTCAAAAAATGAAAACCCGTAGGACGACGTTTTAATTATGTTTGTAACAAGGTTTGACGTGTTTTTTATGATTATATAAATTTAGTTCTTTTGTTTTACATGACCCGACTCGACCAGAACAGACCCGATTCGAACCGATTTTTTATTTATATACCTTGGGGCCTAAAATTTTTAAAAATGTTCCGCACTCCCATGGAAAAATTCCTGGGTCCGCCACTGATTTTGATACACCTGACGACCGAGGCCGAAATACAGAATTAACGGAAGCCTGAAAAACTACTCCAGTCTTCCCATGTCAAACCCAACTCCTTGGCTCTACTTTTAACCCATATAAAGCCAAGCGCCTTCACTTGCTCCAGGACTTTAAAAGCATTCGGCCTATCATTAAGAAACAGAACTTCATTGCGGGTTTTCCAAATGCACCAGACTGCAGTAAGAACTACCGCATGCAGAGCCTTTTTCCTCTTCCTCAAACCAGGGCTGAAAGCATGTAGATCCATCAAGTCTTTGAAGTCGAAGGCACGGTAGGAGGAATTCTACACCATAAAGCAATATTTTGCCATACGATTTGTGCAAAGTGACAAGCGACAAATAAGTGTTCACTCGACTCCTCATATTCCCCGCAGAGAACACATAATGAATCCTGGATGTTAATCCGTCTCCTAACCAACGCCACTTTAGTTGGAAGCCTATCAATCTCAGCTCTCCAAGACACAATTCCTACATTTTTTGGGACCCAATTGTTCCACTTAAATATACGGCTGGTTCTGGTTCTGTTAAACTGATTGAGAACCTTTTTAATGCTGGAAACAGTGAACATACCTGCTGAATCCAACTCCCATATATACCTATCATGTCCAGTCGAGAACATAGTGGCACCAAGAAGAGATGAAAGTGCAGTTAAGTCTTGCTGCTCATTTGCACAGGCGATGGGTCTGTCCCAGTCCCACACAAACCGCGGCCCAGCAAAGCTGGAAGAAATACGGTCAGCAACACAACACAATTTGGACTTTTCAATGGCAAACAAGCGAGGAAATGCGAATTACAGTTGTTATTTATTGATGTTATGTGTATTTAACTATGAATACAATGATATATTAAATCATTAACACATATATTCACGGGTAAATATTTATAGTTTTCTTTGTATTTACCGATGAATGCATAATAATGTGTTTAAAATATTGTAATGACTTTGATTCACTAGTGAATACGTAAATAACATTCAATATTATTTTCTAGTATTGGTTGCAATCACTAGGGCTGTCTTGCTATTTTTACCAAATCATTAAGTTTATTTGAAAAATGTTGAATTTTGACAATCCAACCATCCACGTCAAACCGTAAGAAGTAAATCAAGCTTATCAAAGGATCTAACTAGATGGTGGTTTAATCAAATCGCGTAACAAAGCAGGAAAAAATATATGTTTTTAGATAAATAATTAGGTTTCGGATTAAACCCAACTCACTCATTAAATTCCTCATCTTCAAAACCATGTGTCACTTAAATAATCTTAAAAGATATCCAATTTATGTGCTTGTTTGTCCTCTCTTGTGAAAAAGACTCAAACCAACGATGCATTATTTAAGAGAAGCACGTTTAGAATATATTTATTTTTTATTTAGGTATTTATGTTTTTGTTTATGATGATAACGAGGGAACGAATGACGATGGTTCCTAGGGTTGTAAACGAACACGAACAAGGCTATGTTCGTGTTCGTTCGTTAAGGAAATTTGGATGTTCGTGAACTGTTCGCGAACACATGACGAACAGAAGTTTGTGTTCGTGTTCGTTCGTTAAGGAATTTTGGTTGTTCGCGAACAGTTCGTGAACACTAACCACGAATGCAAACGAACACAAACGAACACAAATGAACTTTAATTTTGAAAATTAAAAACGGCACCGTTAATCTTAAACATTGTACACAACGAAAGTAGTTAAATATAACCATTTAAAGATTGAAGGGATGGATAATATTGAATTCAATCGATTGGAGATAAGCTGAATGAAGGAGCGTGATATCAAAAGAGGGAGAGGGCCAGAGAGAGGGAAATAATACATATGGGGAAAGTAAAAAATTAATAAAACATTAAAAACTTTTAGAAAAATAAACATAAAAAACCGAACACGAACAGACATAAACGAACGAACATAAACAGACATATTACCGAACGTTCACGAACGCAGTCGAACGAACGAGACATTTGTTCGTGTTCGTTCGTTAAGCTTATCGAACGAAATTTTTTGTTCGTGTTCGTTCGTTAAGCTTATCGAACGAACATGAACGAACTTCCTGCCGAACGGTTCACGAACTGTTCGCTGAACGTTCGGTTCGTTTACAGCCCTAATGGTTCCTGGTGAGAGTGTAACTCATAATTTGCCAGCAGCAAAGAGATGTTGACCACTTTGAGTCAAACACACACACCCCTCGTGCAATGACTTATTTTTTGTACTCAAGCAAAAACCGGCTCTCAAGACCCCACAAAGAAATGAGTATGGTAAATGATCTGACTAAATTCAAGCACAAACACCTTCGATTTAAAGAAAAATACCTGAGTTTAAACTCGGCTCGTTTTAATCGACATGTCTAAAGTTGGATTTCGACTGATTATAACCATATGACTAAATCTGAAGTTCAACTAATACGTGATGTTTTTATTTGGCTGAAACTATCTGCACACCTTGGTTGGCTATCTGCACACTTAGGATTTACTTACGCTACGTATAGGTCTATACGCATCGTATAGGGTTACCCTTCTACGCTGCGTATAGACCTATACGCATCGTAGGTAAGGGGTAGGTACACGACCAGACAGTCAAACCTAGTACCATGTCAAATCAGTCTGACATACGCTGCGTATAGATCTATATAAAGCGTATGTACAAAAAGGTAGACGTTGGTATAGACGACCTATACGCAGCGTATGTTGGACATATTTGACATTGATACGATGTTGTCTAGGCACGTGAATAAACCTATACGCAGAGTATAGAGCTATACGAGGCGTATGATTGTGAATTCAAAAGTGTATTTAGACATCCATCCCTGCCTACGAATTCAATCACACGCTTTCTTCACTTGTTCTGTATACACTCACTTCCTCTGTATCAAACACCATATTGTTAAAATGTCATCATTTTGGGACAGGAATTATTTCTTTAATCATTATTCTAACGACGCATGGGGAGTAAATGATGCTAATGAGGAGGAGGAGGTTGTGTCTGGCGTCCCTGTTGATCAAAAAATACAGTTGCCAGACTTGAACGAGACTCCGACTCCACCTGTTGATGAACCATATTACCCGGCGCATCAAGTGTATCCGGATTACGGATACGGGTATGCATCTCCGTACATGCAACAAGGTAATCTGGATGGATACGTAGGATACGGTGCTGAGAATGCACCTGTTGATGAACCATATTACCCGACGCAACAATCATACCCGGGTTACAGATACGGGGGTGAAGTTTCTTACGTGCAACAAGATAGTTCGGATAGATAGAGAGGATACATAGGATACATAGGATACGGTGGATACGGAGGATACGATGGATAAGGTTATGAGCCTCGTAACACGGCACTGTATGATGATTAATCATCTACCTCGGGTAATCCGTTTCAAATACAGGAGGTATCACATTAATATTTGTATTATTCTTATAATAATTATTATTATTATTGTGAAAATTATATTGTTATTGTTATTATTAATATTTGTATTTTTGTTATAAATCTTAATATTATAATAATTATTGTTGTTGTACGCGGTCGAAATCCGCAACGAGTCAAAAATATATAATCTTTTTATTATTTAGTCTACGTCGTCCGTTACGAGCGTAGGCCCGTTACGCGCGTCGAAATCCGTAACGAGTCAAAAATATATTGTTTTTTTTATTATTTAGTCGATGTCGTCTGATTATTATTTACTGACGGGTTTCCTTTTGTGCAGGTATCCTCACAAGATGATATCCACTTCCATCACCGCTCGAAACAAGAGCCGGGAGTGGTGTACGAGCGCTGACTTGTTTTTCCTATATTGCCTCTTGTACAAGAGGTCGTGCGCTCTCGCACACGGGTTGGCGCAGTACTTCGCCTACACGTATCATCGACAGGAGGGTGGATTATTATACGACGGCGCCTACGTCACTGTGATAGCCCTTTCGTTGGGCTATCACCCGGAGACTGACTCGCGTGTAAGCAAGGCGATACAACCGAAGCGGATGGGGATGAACACGATATCGGGAATGCACATTACCAAAAAATTCCCATCCGGGAAGCCGTTTAAGGGTGCGAAAGGCAAGCCTTACGCGCCTACGCAACTGCCGGCACAGTTCGAGCTGGTATATCCCCCGTGCGATCCGGAGGTACCGGAGCATGAGCCGGACATGTACATTCCGGAGCCACCACAGCCGCGTGGACCATCCGGGGCGCCTCAGTTCCCACGACATGTTGGGCCTGGTCCTGCCCTATCATATCAGCATCTACATCGCGACGTTGACAGGCTGACGTATGTGGTGGAGTGGATGGTTGTAGAGCTGCAGGGGCTTTCACAGCGTGAGGGGTTACCTCTACGACACTTCGTTTCACCTGCGGAATGGCATCAGCAGGAGCAGTAGGATCCGCTGCCATAGTATTTTATATTTTGTTATGCATTTAGTATTGGAACTGTATATACGTCTATCAAACTTATGCTTATATTATAACTTTTGTTTGTATGTACAAACTTATGCTTATATTGTATATCTTTTGTGACGTGATTACCCTTAGTATTTAGTCATATTATAACTTTTGTTTGTATGTACAAACTTATGCTTATTTTGTATATATTATATTCAGTTATATCATATCTTTTATTTGTATGTACAAACTTATAATATTATCGGTAACAATATAATATATTCGAACCGTATATACGTCTATCAAAAAATTTTAACGGTATATAATATTATCGGTATAACGTTAACGGTTATATATTTTAAACGATTTAGCGTTGGAACCGGGTGAGAATTTATACCACAAATACACCAAATGACCAAAAAAATCTAAAAGGTTATATACATTGCGTATAGCTCTATACGCAATGCATATAAACTTTGTGAAAAACTGATGCCTCAAACCTACCAAAATGACCCAAAAAATCTGATGGTTTATATACGCTGCGTATAGAGCTATACCCAGCGTATTGTTTTCAGTGCAATGATTGCTGATAAGGCTCTGAAATCCATGGTTTATATACGCTGTGTATAGCTCTATACGCAGCGTAGGTAAAGGTAGGGTTTGTTAGGGTTTGGTGTGCAAATAGGCAACATGGTGTGGCAATATGCACATCCTTTTATTTTGAGCTTGGTTCATTTATTATTAATTTTTTCTACAGTGGTGTTTTACCTTTTCATAAATTATTATCATCTATACTATGCTATGTTAGAAACTCGATAATTACATAGATTGAATAAATGTAATTATATACACTAAGTAATTAAAAAAATAATATATTTAAATAACTTTTGTATAACACGGGTTGAAAATATAATGGAACCAGTTAAGACATATAGTTGTCAAGATATATATTTAAAAAATGAACTTTGGTTTACTCTTTTTTCTATTCACCATGTGTTGTGTTATTTTGATTTACAGTCTTCTGATAGCAAAGATGCTAAAGAAGCTGAAATTCAGGTTATGTTTTCTCATATTCACCATGAAAGATATTATTTTTCTATAGCATTTGAATTTGAAAAATAGATCTGAAAGAGGAGGTTGTTTTCAGGCTATTATTGTGACAACTGTCAAATTTGTAGGTATCCGTACAATTATTAAGTAATGATTAGTGCTTAATGACTGTGCTGAGTTACAAGTAACGACTTAAATTGCTTTCAGATTAATGATATCATACATACAAAAGAAAATGATTTTTACAAAAGAAAATGATATGCTTGAAAGCATGGAAACCTCCAATTTTAGGAGAAACTATGGCGAAATTTTCTAAAAATTCAAACACTTCGAAAAATATTTATAAACATGCACTTACAAGTGTATTTTCAACAATAAATTGTTACATAAACTTTGCCATAATTTTTGGTTACAAAGATATAAATATTGGAGGTTGGTTTTTATAAATAAAAGCGACTAAATATGTATTTAGGAAATATATATTTAGAAGACACCATGTGTGTGATTATTTGTATATTTTGTGTATTAGTTATATTATTTTAGGATATGAAATAATATAAGACATCAAAATACCAAGAATTACAATCCAAAATATTAACAAAATTCCAAGGAATTAATATACAAGTTATACACAAAATATTGGTGAAACCAAACCAAGTGATATAACTTACAAGAATATTCCAGAAATTTAATCGCAAGTATATTTTTGGTTAATAATATTTTGGACACCAAGGAGACAAAAATATGATTTTCAATTACTTCAAAGGTATATCATATTTTTGACAAGGGAAAAATATATTATTTTGGCAAGTATAAACATATATTTTTCTTGAAGTTTTTAGAATATATATTATCTTGAAAGAAATATATTTTCTCAACAAACATAAAATACAATATTATTGGGATTAAAGATATATTTTCTCATATAAATATGTATGAAATATATCATTTTGGGGAAAATAAGTTTATATATATATATATATATATATTTTCTAAGTCAGACTTGAAAACTTATTATTTTTGGAACTTATAAGAAAATACAAATATTTTTGCTAGAGAAAAATTATAAATAATATTTCTAAGTAATATTTAATGAAATATATATTTTGGAAATATATATTGGTAGATTTTCTATTAAAGATAATATTCCGGAAAATTAATACGGAATTAAGTATAAGAATACTTAACAAATACAAGAAGATACGTATTCTCGTACGTGTGAATACACACTGGAATACGACCCTAATACCTGGCAAAAATATACAAGTATAAGAATATGGATACAAATACACCCATCCTTGAGAAGGATATACAAGTATAAATACTTGGGAAGTATTAAGTTAATATATATCGTTTTAACAATTATTCCAAAATCTAATAAATATAATTTAAGTTAAAATATTAATTATTTTAACAAATAATTATATAACTTGGAATAATATCAAAGATACGAAGAAACGTAACTCAAAGACATTAATACTAAGTCAAGGCACGACCCGCTCGTCTAATAGATCATAGTACGTTGTAGGTAGTCGTGTTTACCCCGAATAAGCTTGAGTTACGGTGATTGAAAACGCAAGACTGTGAGTTCATGACCCCCTTTTCTTTAACTGTTTTTGGTTTTATAACTTCGGGGGTGAAATACATGTTACAAACTGTTTACAAACATTTTATGTGGTATGGTTAGCTAAGGAAGGGTACTGCTTGATCATGTGAGTGGTGGGTATGACACTTATGGCCATTAATCCTCGTTGTAGGACCGATGGACATGAGTGATAGATCTATCTGGGTGTAGCGAGCCCACACCCATGCGGACCAGGGTGGCCCATGTGGTGACTATGTCTTATTCCCGGAGACAAATTTGCTAGGTTTGAGTTTTCCTGCATCACTTCACACATATCAATGGCCTTGCAAACCATTGGTGATCTGTTTTCCTTGTTGCTTTCATACCGGGATTTACAAACATACATCCATGCTTTCAATGATCACAAAGGTTTATTCGTGCACACAAGCACACACATGAACTCGCTCAACTTTTGTTGATGTTTTCAAACTACATGTATTTCAGGGAATTAAAAGTGGATCTGGTGGGCATTCAGATGTTCCAAGTTGGTTTAAGAATAAAAGATGTCATCCATGATCTTAGGTTTTGGTCAGTATGTCTTATTCCTGGATGAGACACGTCTTCCAAATCTTGGTTTTATTTAATGTCATCTGTCGAGTCTTTGTGAACTCTTAAACAAGTTGCAGGGTTTGTACTCGAATTTGAATTTCTATGTTTTAAGACAATGTTGTTATTATGTTTTTAAAACTTATTTAATGGATGAACGTCTTCGGTTTTATCATATAGTTGTTGTTATGATTGAATGCAATGATATTAAGAAAGTCACACCATAATCACGATTCCGCAAAAGTCAGGGTGTGACAGCTTGGTATCAGAGCTTCGATTGTAGCGAACTAGGATTCCTTCTCGAGTCTAGACTACAATCATTAGGGCTCTCACGAAAATGTTTTTACAACATGTTTTCATTGCATGCACAAAACGCCCGGATCCAGGAAAACAAACATTTTTACAAATGAAAAGACACGAAACACATTTCAAGGGTTATGTTTAGTCTGAGAGACTGGGTGGCTCAGTCCGAGAGACTGGGTGGTTCAGTCCGAGAGACTGGGTGGTTCAGTCTGAGAGACTGGGAGGTTTAGTCTGGGAGACTAGGAGGTTTAGTCTGGGAGACTAGGTAGTTCAGTCTGGGAGACTTGGTGGGTTAGTAGTTGATATATGTGCATATGTTGTGATTGTTTTGTTACAGACACTATGTCATCTGTCGCAACCCCGACCCCTATCCCGGGAGCGGGCGGCCGTGAGCCTGTCTGATGGAATCGGTGTTTATAAATTTGGCAGCGGAAAGTTTCAACAGGACCGTAGTTAGGAAATATTTTATCAGAGTTAAACACCAAAAATATTTAAAATAAAGAAATGGGATAAAACCCAAGTTTCTCTGATAATACATTTATAAGTGAGACAAAACCCGATTTTTCATTTTGATACATTTATAGGAAATAATCCCAATTATTGAAAACAATTCTCCTTTTTAATTAGGTAATTTTTATTGCCACTTTTCTAAGCCTTCAGTGCTCTCCAGCTGGCTTTTAATTGGCTTCACACTAAGTTACCTGAAACACGTGTTTAAAACATTTTATCAGCAGGAAATACTGGTGAGTGAATCCCAGTTTAATCAAAACAGGTTTTATCAGTCTACATCATTGAGGGCGGTCGCGCAATTACTTTTGTTTCCATCTATTCAATTACCACCCACGGTACTGTCAACCCGACTTGTGGTCATGTTACTCCTCGCAAGTGTTTTGGTCAAAAATTACTGAAGCAATTAAGTGATCAAATTAGTTAAGTGAGGTAGTGTGCTAAAAACGTTTGTTAAAAATATGCTAGTTAAGTTGTTTGCAAAAACAGTTTCAGGATACGGCTCAGGATATAGAGTTGTATCTATGATCAAACAATAAACAAAAATGTAAAGGGTGACACATGATGTACGAGGAAAGCCCTTGATCAATCTAGATCGCCGGCACAAAACCTCGGGAGCTGACAATCGTAGCTGCCTTGTTCTTCTATTACTTCAAATATCAGGATACAGTACAGGATATGATGCGGATCAACTAGGTGTTACAATGTAATTCGAGTACAAGTGTTAGTGTGTAGTGATTGTTTGCAACAGGAGAGAAAAAGTGTGCGAAAGAGTGTGTCCCTTAATCTGATCCGATCAATCTATTTATAGTAAAAGGAAACTAACTAAATATCCTATTATTCCGGGATTCAGCGGATATTCCCCATATGAACGTTGCAGTCCTGGTCTTCCGGGTTCAACGTCTATAACCCAACTGATTTGCCCGAGTCTTGAGGGGAAAAAGTCCACTTGAACGTTGGAGACTTGCACCTTCTAATCTGCACATGGTTAAATCAGTTACTACCAGGATATCGTATCAGGATGTTACCAATA
Source organism: Helianthus tuberosus (assembly GCA_030545235.1). Classification (NCBI taxonomy): domain Eukaryota; kingdom Viridiplantae; phylum Streptophyta; class Magnoliopsida; order Asterales; family Asteraceae; genus Helianthus; species Helianthus tuberosus. The sequence goes on along the minus strand of CM060436.1, from coordinate 3,721,912 downwards.
TTCTGATCCGATATCCTGATCACAAATAAACAATCAAAGCCAGAATATTAGTCAGGATATATGTGTAGAAAATGACCCATAACAATTGTCCCCAAAATATATCTGTTGGTATACCAATTCCAACGGATATATTTTAAACCTTATCCCTCAAATCGAGGTTATTAAATCGAAACGACGGTCAAGATAGCACTATGTAACTTCCAACGCGGTTTTCACTCGATGGATATCTATTACGCCCCTATATCTTCTCTCTTTTTGTTTGAAAACCAGATATCATCAATAGAGTCTCCAGGTAATTACTCATCCCTTCCTCATTTCCTGTTAACTTTATTCTACTTCCAATGGCCACTAGAATCTACTCTCAAACCGGTGAATCGTCGGAGTCCTTCGTCCAGCAAAACCTTCTAAAAAATCCCGAGAAGGAGATCTGTGCCTTTGATAACACAGATATTGCAGCGTTAAGAGCCTCATGCGCTTTCCCCGATGGAACAATCATTAGGCCATTTGATCGATCAATTCGATCGGATGTTTCTTCTTCCGATTGGGTCTGTTTTCCGGCATACCCTTTCTCGTTGGGTCTACGGTACCCATTTCCTGAATTCATGATGCAATTTTTCCGGACCACTGGTATTTCCTTTGCCCAAACAATGCCCATGGTTTGGAGAGTATTGATCGTACTCAACCAAATCAAAAATCTTCATTGTCCTGACCTCTGCATCGAGGATATCCCGATTGCTTACCGCCTCCGGTCACACGGTTCTAGTCGATTCTTACTCTTTTCAACTTCCAGCAAACCCCTCATTCTTAAATCCACCAAGAACGAGGATGGATGGCAACGTAAATTCTTCTTCGTCAAGCGAGACTCCATCTACGAGGGTGCTAGCCTTCCGGTGGAGTGGTTAACCACCGGTAGGGTTTAGGATTTCAAGAATATCCCCAGATACTTCCAGGCCTTTATCCTGTGCTAATATCTTCTTATTTGGTCTTTATGCAGTGAACTTTAAGGAAGTAGCCCCTCCTACTGCAGAATCCGAAAAAAGAATCGAAGCAATTTACCAGTTACTGGAAGGTGACAGGAGTTTTTCCACTCACATCCCAAGTTCCAGTCAATATTCATCATCTGAAATGTCTGGTAAGAGTCATTTCGTAAATAATTGATTAGCGTAACATAATGAAAGAGTAATAAGGATTTAGAACTTCCCCTTTATGCAGCACCAGCCAAGATCCCAGAGGTTTTCGACCTTGAGGAGCTGGACAGTTATTCCGATCGCGTTCAGATCAAGAAGGAGCCAGTCCCAAGGCTACGGCCTCATCCAAGCCCAGCAGCTCCAAAGCCATCATAATTCCCAAGCCTTCGCCAACTACTAAGCCCCGGAGTTCAAGTTCTCGCAAAAGGAAAAAGACCGACTCACCTACCATGTCCGACACGTTCCCCTACGAGAATCAGGGGTTTATCGAGGCAAGCGGGTTCATGACTTCCTTTCTTAACCAGGTATAAATTCCTTTTCCATATCCTGCACATATACATCAAACCAATATTCTGGTTATCATAATACCTGTGTCTTTGGGTGTAGGGCCTCGAACGCTTGGTTCATTTGTACCAGGAATCCTGTGGGCTCAACAAGATGCTCGAGTCCAAGTTGAAGAAAGCTGAGGTTGCCATTTCCGACCAAGGTATGATCGCTGCTGCCAAAACTCGACACTACGAAGACAAGTTCAAGACCATGACTCAGGAGCATCAGGCTGCTCACAAAAAAGCCACTCATGAAGCCCAAGCCCATCTGGACGCTGCCCACGCCCAACATGAGCAGGATATGGCCACTTACCGGGAAGGCCTCAAAAGCTCAGTTGTCATCTCCTTTCTGCAGGCTCGGCTAAAAATGGCTTACGAAGCCAAAGCCCTGGGCTTCGAATGCCCTTCTTGGAACGTCGACACCTGGGAGACCAAGCTAAGAAGTCTTGGAGGTAATCCCGTGGAGCATCCTGTTAAGTCTGCGGCTGTAGGGTCTTCAAAAGCGATGTAAAAGCTAACGGGTGCTGACAACGAAGCTGAGAAGGAGGTTCAAGCTAATCCCGTAGCGGATGCCGGTGAAGACGCGATGAACGAAGAAGGCGTTGCCCCCTAAAACTCATCTCTTTTTAAACTTGATGGTCATGTTTGTTTGAACAATTTTATTTCTTGTCCTTTGAACAATTTCTTTTCCTGCATTAAAACAATTTGATAACCAAAGGTGGATGGGTCCTAGGTTTCAGGATGAAGCCTTTGGTTATCAACTAGGATCGCTTATTTTGGATATTACCACCTCTTTTTAACTTATTTGTTGTTGTCTTTCAATTTTTGTTATGCATTGCTTAGTTTAAATTTCAACTCTCCAAAATTAGTGCAATTATTTCCTGATGCAAAAATAATTCACATAAAGTTTTCAAAGGAAAAATATAGTTTACTTAGAATTTATAAACCTTGTTTTGATAATAGATGTTTGTCATGAACATAATTTTGATTTTAAATCCAGGTATTATATCCCAAATATCCCAATCAAATATCCTGAAACATATCCCGAAAACACATTTTGAGAATATATCCTAAGGATATATCCTAATCAGGATATTTAAGCCTTCTTCAAACATAGTTTCAAAAGTTCAAACAACTTATGTAAGGAAAGATCATACCATGAATAGAGTGTAACCCTATTGTCGAACTCCAATCCTTTTGCAACTTTTCGTACTTAGATGTCCCCAATCCAAAATGCTTAGTACACTAGGTCCGAATTTGATTATTTGAGCCTTACACAATCGCCTTAGGAGGAATGTCCCCTGTGCATAAAGTCTTTGAACACTTAGAAATTTTTTGAACATTGGTCCAATCGTTCGAACAGTTCTTGTGTTACAGGGGGTAAACCCTAAAATATACTGTAGATAATTCCTTAGTATCCTGGGGATAAACCCATAGGTATCCTGGGGAAAATCCCAAATTTTCATGCGCTACAGGCGGGAGTGTATAAACTCCAAGACTTAGAAATGTGATAACCTTTAAACCTTAGAGAGTATGAAAATACCCTTCCGTGAGAGAGGGTGATCAATCCTCATATACCTTTAGGATCCAGGATATAGCCAACAATAACGAAATTGTCAGCCACTTTTACATGGACTGGTCCCGCTATCTTGAACTATCCCTGGATAACTTGCGCTCCAGGCGGGGTGTTTAAACCCAATTCGAGAGAAAGGTGAATACCTTTAAACCTGTGAAGGGATCAGGATCCCTTAAACGTGAGAGAGGGGGCCAATTCTCTAATCTTTCAAAGTATCCTGATTGTGTATCCTGGAGCTATATCCCGAAGCATATACTGCAAAACAACTGTAAACTAAGGTGGGTGTTAGCCTGGCTAACACCCCTCCGATGCTTAAGTCAGTAATGGGTTCAAAAGAATAAACAGAGCTTTAGATGTATAGCATTCCAGGATCTCGGTAGCATATCCCCCTCCATATTCTTGAGTCGATATGCTCCTTTTCCTGATTCTGATTCAATCTCATAGGGTCCTTCCCACTTCGGAGCCAACTTTCCATCAGCAGGATTAGTAGTATTCTGAAAAGCCTTTCTCAATACCCAATCTCCAACCTGGAACCTTCTAGTCCTTATATTCTTGTTATATGCTTTAGATATCCTCTGTTGATATGCTGCCATCCTTAGCCTTGCTGCGTCTCTTGTTTCATCAATAGTATCCAATTCCTGGCAAAGGGCTTCAGGATTCTACTCAGGATCCCGAAGATTGGATCTTGCCGTAGGTATCACCATTTCTGTCGGGATCACCGTTTCTGCTCCAAATACCAAGGAAAACGGGGTTTGGCCAGTTGCACTTTTTACCATTGTTCTATCAGCCCATAAAACAAAGGGTAGCTCTTCTGCCCATCTTCCTTTTTTAGCTCCTAGTCTCTTTTTCAGGTTGTTGACAATTATCTTGTTTGAGGATTCTGCTTGTCCATTTTCTTGAGGATGTACCGGTGTGGATGTGATCATTTTGATTCCCCAACTCTTGCAAAAGTCAGTAGTCCTCTTACTTATAAACTGAGATCCATTGTCACAAATTATCTCAGCTGGTACTCCAAACATAGTCAGGATATTCCTTTTTATGAAGGATACTACTTCTTGATCTCTAACTTGAACAAATGCTTCAGCTTCGACCCACTTAGAGAAATAATCAGTCACTGCCAGCATGAAGATCTTTCCTCCCGGAGCCTTTGGCAATTTTCCTACTATATCCATTCCCCATTTCATGAATGGCCAAGGGGAAGCGATAGGATAAAGTGGTTCAGCAGGCTGATGTAATATATTACTGTGTCTTTAACATGCATCACACCGTCGAGCATACTCTGCAGCATCTCTTCTCATCGTCGGCCAATAGTATCCTGTTCTTAATACCTTTGAGAATAACGACATGCCCCCAGTATGGTTACCACAATCCCCTTCGTGTATATCCTGAAGCACTTCTTTAGTTTCGGGATCCTCCAAGTGTTTTGGTCAAAAAATCTGATGAGGATAATGTAACCAAACTCTTAGTTACGGGGAATGATGCTTGATATAAGGAACGATGGTAAGGATCACTTCAATGTAAATTGCACAAACGACACAAGGATTTATACGGGGAAAAAGCCCTTGATCAAGAGTTGATCTCCGGCACAAAAAACCCCGGGTGATGGAAACTACCGATCACCAAGCTTAAATAAATCAGTAAATGTTTACAACTTCGGATAGTAATGAGCTAGGTACAAGGATCACTATGGTGAAATGTGTAAAAGTGAGTGAAAACTGCTAAGTGTTTGCCGAAAGCTTCAAGAGTGCAATTGTACGAGAGTGTGTGTAGCTGAAAATGGCTAAGTGTTTTAATTACTAGCTCGTCACCCCTTTAAAAATAGAAGTTAACTACGCTAACAAACTATCCGACTTTTGTGCCATGCTCCCACGTTCTCCACAACGTCCATTTCCAGTCAAACGTGTGCGAAATACCCGTGGAATATTCCATAGTAACGTTGCCAAGACCAAGTCAAGCTTGTTACTCCTGCATAATAATACGAAACACAAACAAACGATCGTTAGTATGAGGATCCTTAAGGTGATCCATGATCCTGATCCTGAAGCTCTTCTGAGGATCACCATCTGTCACAGAAGTAAGGATCATTAATTAGGATAACAAGTAAGGATCACTAATTGTTAGAAAATCCTCCCCTAACAATTGCCCCCAAAATATAAGGAGTGATATGTAAAATGAACGAATTATATTTTCTTGATCTTATCCGCAACTAACTATCGTAAATATAGCCGTTGATGTAGAACTATCCGTTGCAACTATGACGTCACAGAAGTGACAACCCTGCACAATCATGATTATAAATAGGAGATATAGATAGGATCGTTTGCATTTAAATTTCAGAGATACTCCCTTTATAACTGCATCCGAAGATAAACAGGTATTCTCTCTTCATCTTTTTCCTTCTTTTGCTCTGTTTTCCGTCTCTTTCCATCATTCTGTCAAAAATGTTGCTCCGAAACTCCCCAGCTAAGGATCACCCGAAAAACAGCCCACTGAAGAGTCAGGGGATCATCGAAGATTCCATAAAAGAACGCTGCTGTTTCACCGACCCGCAGATTGATAGGATCCGCCACTGTTTCCCGGCGAACACCGTGTTTAAATCTTTTGATCCCAATGCCCTGAGTGATCATATTTCCAACAACTGGGTTGCTTTTCCTGTCACTCCGTTCACCATAGGCTATACATATCCTGCTGATTTGAGGATCACTTGGTCCTGACCTTATCTTTTATCCCCTTTGCAGAAATTCGCTGAGATTGAGGACTATGTTGGCCATGTTGAGGATCAGGATAGGAAGATTGCCGACCTCCAGCAGGTTGCATTGCTAAAGGACCTCAAAATTGTTGATCTTCAGAAGGAACTCCAGGATGCCAAACAGGAGACAGCCAAGGTGCTGGTTAATGTTGACTACGAGAAGCATGAGATCACCGAAGACGCCAAAGTCTCTGCCGCCATAGCAATGTACAAGACCAAGCTGCAAATGGCCTTGGAAGCTCAGGATCCTGCCTTTGACAAGAGCACCTGGGATGTGGAAGGCTGGAAGGCAAGGCTGGCTGAACTGGATGATGAAGAGGATGAGGAGGTTTTGGCGATCGAGGCTGGAGGCAAGGGTGAAGATGGTGAAGCAAGTGGAGCCGGAGGTGGTGATGCAGAGAAGGTTTAGGCTGCATGATTGGGCGATGATGGAAATTTCTAGACATAGCCGGAGCCCAATTTTTTTAGTTTGATGGTTGTTTTGTTGAACAATTTGATGGTTTGTACTGAACAATAGTTTTTAGGGTTAAGGATCATGTATGATCCTTTGGACAATAGGTAGGATTGCAAATGGTGGAGGGATCCTCTGTTTGGGGGATGAAGCCATTGTGATCCTGCCGCCTTTATATTCCTGCACTACTTTGAACCTATTATCATGGACACCCTTTACCTACCCCAGCGGACGGGCCACGTATTGCTGGTAGATGCTCGGGGTAGGTAATTTTGACAACCTTTTAAGGGTTAATCTTTTGTTAATAAATAAAACCTTAATCTTTTGTCGCTTATCTTGTATTGTTATCCTTTTTGTCTCTTTAATTCTCAATTGTTTTGATGTACACTTATTGAATAAGCAATTTTGAATAAGTCAGATTGAAAATATTTAGGACATGATCCATGATCAAATATCCTATAGTTAAAGAATCCCAAAAAGTAATATATTTTAAGGATCACCAGTTTAGTTGTCAAATTTTAAGGGTTATTCAAATAAACAATGAATAGAATTAAAAATAGTTAAGGATCATACCTGAGGATCCAAGTTAGGATCCTAACTATAATCAGGATAACTATAAGATAAACCTTAGAGAGAAGTAAGGATCAAGGATCCCTAGTTGCTTATCTTCAAGGACCTGAAAATAGAGCATACCTTGGGACTAAGCCAATATGAGATAAGAGTTAGCAACTGGGGACAAGCCCAAGGATAACTGGGGACAAGCCCAAGGATAACTGGGGACAAGCCCAAGGATCGTATGTAAACTGGAGTATGGCCCTGACTGGCGACTATCCAAACTTAGTGACATGAAAATGTCAAAACCTTAGCTAACGTGAAAACGTTAGAAACCTTAGGAACGGATGTATGGTACGTCTACCATTATACGTAGGATCCTAGGTATAGCCAGTACAATGGAATTATCAGCCCCTAAAGCGAGTACTGGTCCCACTGCCTTGAACTATACCAGGATCATCATGCGCTACAGGCGGAACTGGGGTCAAGCCCAAATAACTGGGGTTAAACCCAAGGAACGGATTGCTTCTGCAGATAACCAATATTTTGCTAAGGATACCTGAACTTTCAAAACTTAAAATCACGTGAGAGATGGATAAAGGACACATGATCCTTATCCTTATATGAGAAAAAAAGGAAATGAAATAGTTCAAGATTAGGACATTACCAAAGTAAGGATCACCGATACTTTAAGGATCCTTCAAGGATACCCCTCACGTAAGGATCATCTATGCTATGAGGATCCTGCTCACATGAAATATTTCTTCAAGTGGACAGCATTCCAAGCTCTTGGTAGCAAATCACCTTCCATGGTTAGCAATCTATATGCCCCCTTTCCTGCTTCAGCTTCAATCAAGTAAGGGCCTTCCCATTTTGGAGCCAATTTTCCATCAGCAGGATTGGTGGTATTCTGAAATGCTTTCCCTAATACTATATCTCCAACTTGAAACTTCCTGATCCTGACATTTTTGTTGTAAGCACCAGCCATTCTTTGTTGATAACTGGCCATCCTTATCCTAGCCAGATCCCTGATTTCTTCAATAGTATCCAGGTCTTGAGCCAAGTTCTCATCATTCTCCTCAGGATCACATGTACTTGTTCTAGCAGTTGGAACCACCATTTCTGTTGGGATCACTGATTCTGCCCAAAATACCAAAGAGAATGGTGTTTGACCAGTAGCATTCTTAGGGGTTGTCCTATCAGCCCAAAGCACATAAGGTAGTTCTTCTGCCCATTTCCCTTTCTTGGATCCAAGCTTCTTCTTCAAATTGTTGATGATGATCTTGTTGGATGATTCTGCTTGACCATTAGCTTGTGGGTGGACTGGTGTTGATGTTATCATCTTAATCCCCCAGCTGTCACAAAAGTTAGTGGTTCTGCCCCCAATGAATTGGGAACCATTATCACATATAATTTCAGAAGGAATACCGAATCTAGTTATAATATTTCTTTTAATGAAGGATATAACTTCCTTTTCTCTGACTTGGGCAAAAGCTTCAGCCTCTATCCACTTGGAGAAGTAATCAGTCATAGCGAGCATGAATACTTTCCCACCAGGTGCCTTAGGGAGCTTACCAACTATATCCATACCCCATCTCATAAATGGCCAAGAGGAGGATATAGGATGCAAAAATTCAGCTGGTTGATGGAGGATATTGCTGTGTCTCTGACAAGGATCACATCTCTTAGCATACTCCATGGCATCTCTCTTCATGGTTGGCCAATAGTATCCTGTCCTCAGGATCCTTGAGAATAACGCCCTGCCCCCAGTGTGGTTTCCACAATCTCCTTCGTGGAAGTCTTTTAAAACTTCTTGGATTTCAGGATCCTCAATGCATCTTAAGTATGGTCCTGCAAGAGATCGTCTATACAACATATTATTTAAAATTGTGAATTGAGATACCTTAATTTTGAAAGCCCTAGGGTTTTCTCTTGTAGGAATCTCTCGATGTTGTAAGTATCTCATGATTGGGAGGATCCATGATCCTGAATGAGTTTGAGTATCCTCACTAGGGATAATTGCAGAATTCTCTCCTATCTCCATAGCCACATGATCCTCGATAGCCGGGGTCAGGATATGGATAATAGGGATCTTGATATCCTCCGGGATCTTCAAGGATGATCCTAAATTGGCTAGTGCATCTGCCTCTGCATTCTCTTCCCTTGGTACCTGTGTCAAACTAAAGAATACAAAAGAGAGTGCCAATTCTTTGACTAACTCCAGATATTTGATTAGCTTTTCACCTTTAACAGCATAGGATCCATTAAAGTGGTTTGTAATTAACAATGAATCTACATGTACCTCAAGATACCTGATCCCCATATGTTTAGCAATTTGCAAACCAACAATTAAGGCTTCATATTCAGCCTCATTGTTAGTGGTTTGGAACTCACAAGCTATAGAGTGGGGTATTATGTCCCCCTGTGGCGATTTTAGTAGTATTCCAAGCCCTGTGCCTTTGACATTTGAGGATCCATCAGTATACAGTATCCAAGGATCCTTGGTCTCCTCTAGCTGTTGGACTTCTAACTCAGCTTCTTTTTGTAAATCACTACTGAAATCTGCCACAAAGTCAGCTAATGCTTGGGATTTAATGGTTGTCCTGGGCTCGTATCTTATATCATATGCACTTAGCTTCACTGCCCACTTAGCCATCCTTCCTGACATCTCTGGTTTCCTGAGGACATTCTTAATTGGAAAATTAGTTTTAACAACAATAACATGAGTTTCAAAATAATGTCTCAACTTGGTAGATGTCATAATTAATGCAAGAATAAGCTTTTCGAGGTGTGAATACCTGGATTCGGCATCAAGTAAACTTTTACTTACATAATAGACAGGATGTTGTGTACCTTCATGATCCTTAACAAGGACTGCACTTACTGCTTTTGAGGATACTGCAAGATACAAGGATAGCACATCGCCTTTTTCTGGTTTCATCAAGGCCGGGGCTGAGGATAGGTAATCTTTGAGAGCTCTTAAGGCATTTTCATGCTTCTCCGTCCACTCAAATTTCTTGTTCTTCCTTAGGATATCATAGAAATCTTTGCACTTCTCTGAGGATTTGGATATAAATCTGTTCAAAGCTGCAATCCTGCCTGTTAGCCTTTGGACATCCTTAGCATTGGCCGGAGATTTGATATTCACTAAGGCTTTGATTTGTTCCGGGCTAGCTTCAATGCCTCTCTTGGTCACCATGTATCCTAAGAATTTGCCTGCTTTAACACCAAAGTGACATTTTGAAGGATTAAGTTTCATGTTATATTTGTCAAGGATATCGAATGCTTCCTCCAAGTCCCTTAGGTGATCCTCAGCTTTTATGGATTTTACCACCATATCATCTATGTAAACCTCCATAGTTTGTCCAATCTGATCCTTGAACATCATATTCACCAGCCTTTGATAAGTTGCACCTGCATTTCTTAGTCCAAATGGCATAGCAATATAACAATATATACCGGTTGGAGTCATAAAGGCCGTATCCTCTTGATCAGATGGTTCCATCTGAATTTGTTGAAATCCAGATGAAGCATCCATAAAAGTCAACAGTTCATGGCCCGCCGTTGCATCCATCATGGAGTCAATGTGGGGTAATGGGAAAGGATCTTTGGGACATGCCTTATTTAAATCTGTGAAATCGACACATACCCTCCACTTTCCATTTTTCTTTTGAACAACAACCACATTGGCCAACCATCTTGGATACTTGACCTCTCTAATCATACCTGCCCGGAGCAATTTCTCTACCTCTTCCTGGATAATGGCATTTCTTTCCGGTGCAAATTTTCTTCTCCTTTGATGGATTGGTTTGAAGGACCTATCAATGCCAAGTTTGTGGGTGATTACATCTTTAGATATACCTGTCATGTCTTCGTGTTTCCATGCAAAGGTAGTCTTTCTCCTTTTGAGGAAGGATACGAGGTCTTCTTTCATTTTGCCAAGGATCCCTGATCCGATATAGATTTTGGATTCAGGATCATGAGGATCCATGAGGATTTCTACCACATCCTGCTCTCTTGCCTCCAAGACATCCCTTGGAGGATACTTTGATTGCTATTGCTCCCTTGACTTCGAGGCTGGTTTCATCGATGAAGTATAGCAATTCTTAGCCTCCTGCTGATCACTATCAATCTTGACTATTCCCCAATGACTAGGGAGCTTCACACATTGATGGTAAGTAGATGGGACTGCCTTCATATCGTGTATCCAGGGCCTGCCAAGGATAACATTACAACAAGATAAACAGTCAATAACACAAAATTTTTGATAAGAATGTAGGCCTTCGATGTATATTGGGAGCTTAATGTCCCCCAGGGTATTCTTAGTTTCGCCACTAAATCCTACGAGCACGGAGGATCTTGGTATGATATCTGATTCAGGGATACCCATCTTCTTTAGAACATCAAGCTGGATAATGTTCACTGAGCTTCCTCCGTCTATAAGGATCCTGCGGACAAAATGATTAGAAATGAAAAGAGTAATAACTAAACCATCGTGATGAGGATCCTGGATATCAACACGATCATCCTCATCAAAGGTTATGACTTTTCCTTCGGAGACACTTGATGTTCGAACGGGTCTTTCTCCACTATCCATCTTAGTTTCCTTTGCATGCCTTTTAGCTGCTGAGAAGGATGTGCCACAAATGTCTGATCCTCCAGAAATAAAGTTTATTACTTGTGCATCTGCTGGAGGGGCCGGAGCTTTCTCAGGGATCCTTTCAGGATCCTGAGTCCTTGACTTTTTTCTACCCAACAATTCTTTTAGATGCCCCTTGCTCAACAAGTATCCAATTTCCTTTCTTAGTGCAATGCATTCTTCTGTGAGATGCCCAAAATCTTCATGGTATGCACACCATTTTGATTTATCTTTGGTTGCAGCTGGTCTATCATTTTTTCTGGGCCATCTAGCTTTATCACCTAAATTCTGCATCGCAAGGATTAGTTCATTGTTATCAACAGAAAAACAATATTCAGAGATTGGAGGATAATCCTCATCATCCTCTTCTTGTTCAACAGCATGCACATTCTGGTTATCAGATCTATTATAGGATCTGAACTTGTTCTTGAATGAGGATCCTTGCTTCTCTTGCTTTGAGGATCCTGCTAACCTCTCCTGGATCCTTTTGTCATCCTCTAGCCGGATGAACCTAAGGGCCCGAGTTCTTACCTCATCTAGATTCCTGCATGGTGTCATTACAAGATCATCATAGAATAACGAATCCCTAAGCAATCCCATTTTAAAGGCTTCAACAGCCGTAGCTATATCCAGGTTAGGAATGTCTAAGGATTCTTTACTAAATTTAGTGATATAATCCCTTAATGATTCATTATGACCTTGGGTTATCCTATATAGATCACTAGTTAATCGTTCAAATTTTCTACTACAAGAAAATTGGTTATTAAATAGGTTAACTATATTAGCAAATGAGGTAATAGAGTAGGGGGGAAGACTTAGCAGCCATTTGAGAGCTGATCCAGTAAGAGTGGATCCGAATCCCTTGCACAGGCATGCTTCCTTTAACCTTTCTGGGATTGGATTGATCTCCATCCTTTCCCTGTATTGTGCTATGTGTTCTTCAGGATCCGTCGAACCATCATACAGCTTCATGGTTGGCACATGGAACCTCTTGGGTATCTCAGCATCACAGATTGGTGGTGCAAAACGAGATATCTTGTGGCTCCCATCTGCAATCTCTGGGATAGGTTTGACCACTCCTGGAACACTTGATATCATATCCTTCAACTTTTGCAACTCTCTGGCCATGGCGTGGTTGATACCCTTGAATCTGCTGCGCTCCTAAGTATCCTCCTGAGCTTGCAAAGGATCCTATATGCTGAGGATGGGATCCTGATGGTTGAGTGTGTAACCCTAAAGCCTGAGTCATTGCTGATGACCCGTAATGCACTCCTTTTGGTCCTCCAACATATTGAACGTCTGGAACCGTTGAAGGCTGAGAAGTTATAACCGGAGTATCAAAATTCAAAGATCTGGGCATTAGTGGGGAATGATCCTCTGCCGATCTCTTTTGTTTCTTGATGTCTCCAATTTCTCTAAGGATCTTTTCATTGGTCTTGTCCTGCTGCTGGATATGCTCCTTCATCTGCAAAATCAGAGTAAACAAGTCACTAGTAGTAGGAGTATAAGAAGCAGAATAAGTTGGAGGTTTTGAGAAAACAGGAGTCGGTTTCTTCTCGGCATTTTTCTGAGGTCCAGAAGGTGGTGGAGGCAAAGGTGGAATGCCCTGAGATAAATTGACCGCAGACATTGCAGTAGAGGTATTCTTCAATGATGAAGCCATGTATTTGTATGCAATGAACCGGAATGATCACCAACAGAAAAACTTCTTAGGAATGAAGCACCGATTGCCCCACGGTGGGCGCCAAACTGTTTTGGTCAAAAAATCTGATGAGGATAATGCAACCAAACTCTTAGTTACGGGGAATGATGCTTGATATAAGGAACGATGGTAAGGATCACTTCAATGTAAATTGCACAAACGACACAAGGATTTATACGGGGAAAAAGCCCTTGATCAAGAGTTGATCTCCGGCACAAAAAACCCCGGGTGATGGAAACTACCGATCACCAAGCTTAAATAAATCAGTAAATGTTTACAACTTCGAATAGTAACGAGCTAGGTACAAGGATCACTATGGTGAAATGTGTAAAAGTGAGTGAAAACTGCTAAGTGTTTGCCGAAAGCTTCAAGAGTGCAATTGTACGAGAGTGTGTGTAGCTGAAAATGGCTAAGTGTTTTAATTACTAGCTCGTCACCCCTTTAAAAATAGAAGTTAACTACGCTAACAAACTATCCGACTTTTGTGCCATGCTCCCACGTTCTCCACAACGTCCATTTCCAGTCAAACGTGTGCGAAATACCCGTGGAATATTCCATAGTAACGTTGCCAAGACCAAGTCAAGCTTGTTACTCCTGCATAATAATACGAAACACAAACAAACAATCGTTAGTATGAGGATCCTTAAGGTGATCCATGATCCTGATCCTGAAGCTCTTCTAAGGATCACCATCTGTCACAGAAGTAAGGATCATTAATTAGGATAACAAGTAAGGATCACTAATTGTTAGAAAATCCTCCCCTAACACCAAGCACCTCAGATATGGTCCTGCAAGAGATTTCTTATACAAAACATTATTTATGATAGTGAATCGTGATACCTTCATTCTAAAGGCCTTAGGATTCTCATCCTTTGGGATGTGTCCTTCCTTGAAATATCTCATAATTGGAGCCGTCCAGGACTTAGGATCCTGCTCAGGATACCCATCATCAGGATCCTGAACACTTACCACTTCCTTATCCTGAGGATCCGTCGCAGGATACAAGATATGTAATATTGGTATTCGGGTTCCTTCCGGTATCCTGACTGATGATCCCAGATTTTCCAAGGCATCAGCTTCAGCATTATCCTCTCTTGGTACCTGTTCAAGTGTAAAAATATCGAAATATCCTGCTAATTTTTTGAGAATTTTGAGATACTCGATTAACTTCTCACCTTTGACTGCATAGGATCCATTAAAATGATTAGTAATTAACAAAGAATCAACATATACTTGCAAACTCTTGATATTCATACTTTTAGCCAATTCCAATCCTGCAATTAAAGCTTCATATTCTACTTCATTATTAGTGGCAGGAAATTCACATCTGATAGCCTGGGGTAATATGTCCCCCTGTGGCGATTTTAGTAGTATACCCAAACCTACACCTCTGACATTAGATGCTCCATCAGTATATAATGTCCAGGATTCTAAGTTTTCTCCTAGCTATTGTACTTCTAGGTCTACTTCATTTTGAATATCACTACTGAAATCAGCCACAAAGTCAGCTAAAGCCTGAGACTTTATGGCATTTCTAGGCTCATATACTAGATCATAGGCACTTAATTTCACTGACCACTTAGCCATCCTACCTGACATCTCGGGTTTCCTAAGCACATTTTTAACAGGATAGTTAGTTTTAACATGAATCCTATGCGTTTCAAAATAATGTCTAAGTTTTGTTGATGCCATAACTAGGGCTAATATTAATTTCTCTAAGTGTGAATATCTAGTTTCAGCATCTAATAAACTTTTACTAACATAATAAACAGGATATTGCTGACCTTCATGATCCTTTACAAGGACAACACTTACAGCATTCCCCGATACTGTGAGGTATAGGGATAATGGTTCACCATTTTCGGGCTTCATCAATAGGGGTGCAGTTGAAAGATACTTCTTCAAATCCTGCAAGGCTGCTTCATGCTTCATTCCCCATTCGAACTTCTTATTCTTCTTCAGGATATCATAAAATTCCTTGCATTTTTTCGAGGATCTTGAATCTGTTTAATGCTGCTACTCGCCCTGTTAACCGTTTATCATCCTTCATATTTGAAGGTGACTTGATATCCAGGATAGCTTTAATCTGCTCCGGGCTTGCCTTTATCCCTCTTTTCTTCACCATGTATCCTAGAAACTTTCCTGCCCCCACTCCAAAATGGCATTTAGCAGGATTTAATTTCATGTTGTACTGGTCCAGGATATCAAATGCTCCCTTAATATCCTGGAGGTGATCCTCAGCCTTCCTGGATTTTACTACCATATCATCGATGTACACCTCCATGGTGTCCCCCAGCTTCTCTTTGAACATCATGTTCACCAATCTTTGATACGTTGCACCTGCATTTTTCAAACCAAAGGGCATAGCAGTGTAACAATAAATACATGTTGGTGTCATGAAGGCAGTATCCTCCTGGTCTGAAGGTTCCATTTGGATCTGCTGGAATCCTGAGGATGCATCCATGAAGGTTAACATCTCATGACCGGCAGTAGCATCCACCATTGAGTCAATATGAGGAAGAAGAAATGGGTCTTTGGGACAAGCTTTGTTCAAGTCTGTGTAATCTACACAAACTCTCCATTTCCCATTTTTCTTTTGCACCACAACTACATTTTCCAGCCATTTAGGAAACTTCACTTCCCTAATCATCTTGCTCTTTAGTAGTCTTTCAACTTCCTCTTGGATGATCACATTTCGCTCCGGAGCAAATTTCCTTCTCTTTTGTTGGACAGGCTTGAATGACTTGTTGATACCGAGCTTATGAGTTATAATATTCTTGGAAATGCCTGTCATATCCTCGTGCTTCCACACGAACATCGACATCCTGCATTTCAAAAAGTTAGTCAATTGATCTTCAATATCCTGAGGGATATTGGTTCCCACGAGCACCGAGATATCCGGATTATCCTGATCCAGGATAATTTTCTTTACATCCTGCTCTGAAGCCTCCATGATATCCTGGCCTCGCATCTTTAATTGCTATGCTGCACTAGGCTTTGTTGAGGATTTCATCCAGGAAGAATAACATTCCTTCGCTTCCTGTTGATCGCTTTCTACCTTGACTACTCCCCAAGGGGTAGGGATCTTGATACACTGATGATAAGTTGATGGCACAACTTTCATATCATGGATCTAAGGCCTACCTAATATAATATTATAGCAGGATAAGGAGTCCATGACACAAAAGCGCTGCATTGAATTGACCCCTTCAACATACACGAGCAACTTTATCTCCCCTACGGTATTCCTAGCTTCTCCACTGAAACCAACGAGCACAGTGGACTTCGAAGTAATATCCATTGGGGACACATTCATCCTCTTCAACATTTCCAGCTGAATTATGTTGACGGAGCTACCATTATCCACTAATATCCTGCGTACAAAATGGTTAGCAACATATAACGTTATTACTAAAGCATCATGATGGGGATCCTGGACAGTATCCCTGTCATCATTATCGAACATGATGACTTTGTCAGTTGTAAGGGTTGACATCCTGGTTGGCTTATCTCCCCTCTCTGCTTTGGCTTCCTTCGCGTGCCTTTTCGCCGCAGAATATGATGTACCACAGATGTCGGATCCTCCTGAAATAAAGTTAATTATTTTTGCATCCGCAGGAGGTGATGCTGCACGTTCAGGATCCTTCTCAGGATCCTGACCCTTATTCTTCTTTCTTCCCAAGAGGTCTTTCAGATATCCCTTTCTTAAGAGATAGCTTATTTCTTTTCTTAAAGCGATACAATCCTTAGTAACATGTCCGAAATCCTCATGGAAAGCACACCATTTGGACTTGTCCTTCCAATCAGCCTTTTGTTGATTTTTCCGAGGCCATCTTGCTTTGTCTCCTAAACCCTGCATAGCATAAATTAGTTCAGGTATATTAACGGAAAAACAATATTCAGATAACTCAGGATACTCCTCAGGATCCTCATCTTAGACAACATTCACTTTCTTGCTATCATTTATGCCATATGGCTTTGAGCGATATGGTTTATACGAGGACTCTGATTTCCTGTTGGTTGACTCATAGGTTGTGAACGAATTCATCCTTTCTTGCATCTTTTTATCATCCTCCAGCCGAATGTATCTTAAAGCCCTGTTACGAGCTTCGTCCAGATTCCTGCAGGGATTCATTACATGATCCTGAGAAAATTGAGAGTCCTTTTGCAACCCCATCTTGAAGGCTTGCACAGCTGTTGCAACATCAAGATGTGGGATATCCAAGGATTCCCGACTAAACTTGTTCACATAATCCCTCAAGGATTCCTGAGGTCCTTGAGTTATCCTGTAAAGGTCACTGGTTAGTTTCTCAAAACTCCGGCTGCAAGAAAATTGACTATTAAATAAATTAACTAAATGAGCAAACGAAGTAATTGAGTGAGGAGGAACGTTTAAGAGCCATTTTACGGCTGATCCTGTTAAGGTAGAACCAAAACCCTTGCAGAGGCATGTTTCCTTGAGATCCGGAGGGATTGGGTTAATTTCCATGCTTTCCCTATACTGAGCAATATGCTCTTCGGGATCCGTAGTTCCGTCATAGAGCTTCATGTTGGGGGTTTGAAATCTTTTTGGGATTTCAGCATCACAAATAGGATATGCAAACCGTGATATTCTGTGGCTATCCTGGGACACTTCCGGAATTGGCTGGACCACCCCAGGCACACTGGATATCATGTCTTTTTGTTTTTGAAGCTCCCTGGAAAATGCCGATGTCATACCTGCATCCTGCAAAGATCCAACACCATTAGTAGCAAGAGTATTATTATTATTAGATACATTACCAGTCTGGGGATTCTGGCCATATCCTGAAGCATATCCTGAGCTTCTCACAGTTGATACTCTTACTGAAGAGGGTATCTCAGGAGTATGATTCTGGGAATGGCTAGGCACAATATTCCCCTGGTTATCCCCAGTATAAACTGCAGAACTGAAGTTCAAAGCCCTGGGTTGCAAGGGAGTGACAGTATCTTCAGCAGGCCTACTTGGGCCGGATTTCAAGAGTTGTATCTCTCTCATCAGCATCTTATTAGTTTCCTGCTGCTGCCTCATCTGTTCCTGTACACTACCAAACAAATTTAGAATTTCTTTGTTAGAAGCCAAAACAGGACCAGATCCCTGGATATTGTGAGCGGGGATAACATCCCGAGCTACATGACTTTCAGTTCCCTGTGAAGAGGCTTGCGTTCTCGGAGGAGGTGGTGAAAGCACCGAACCAACTGTTGTAGAGGTTGTAGCAGACACGGTGGAAGAGCTCATGTTTGATCTCGAGGCCATCTAAAATAGTGTAGCAAAAAGTTTTGAAAATAGAAAACCAAGTAATGATTTTGCAAAAGCTTTTAGTAGAAATAGCACCACTTGCCCCACGGTGGGCACCAAATTGTTTTGGTAAAAAATTACCGAAGCAATTAAGTGATCAAATTAGTTAAGTGAGGTAGTATGCTAAAAACGTGTGTTAAAAATATGCTAGTTAAGTTGTTTGCAAAACCAGTTTCAGGATACGGCTCAGGATATAGAGTTGTATCTATGATCAAACAATAAGCAAAAATGTAAAGGGTGACAAAGGATGTACGAGGAAAGCCCTTGATCAATCTAGATCACCGGCACAAAACCTCGGGAGCTGACAATCGCAGCTGCCTTGTTCTTCTATTATTTCAAATATCAGGATATGATGCGGATCAACTAGGTGTTACAATGTAATTCGAGTACAAGTGTTAGTTGTTTTGGTCAAAAATCAAGCAAAGATAATGCAACCAAACTTTCTGTTGTGAGGTGTGATGCTTGAATCAATGAACAATATTAAGGATCACTCAGAAATGTAATGAACAAGTGACACAATGATTTATACGAGGAAAAAGCCCTTGATCAAGAGTTGATCTCCGGCATAAAAAACCTCGGGTGATGGAAACTACCGATCACCAACTCAGATTAAACAGAAAATGTATTACAACTTTGGATGATAGCGAGCTTGTTACAAGGATCACTAGAGTGTAATGTGCAAAAAAGTGTGTATTCGCCGAGCAAACTGTCGAGAGCTGATGAGAGCAGTTACGAGTGTGTGTGTTTAGCCAAAAATAGCCAAGTGTTCTAATTTAGCTCGCTATCCCCTTTTAAATTTGGAAAATATCTAAGCTAACTAACTATCCGCATTTCGTGCAAGTCTTCCACGACCTCCACAACGTCCATATTAGTCAAGCACGTGCGGAATATAAAGGGAATATGCTCCAGGAATATCGCCAAGACCAAGCCCAAGCACGTACTCCTGCAAAACAATTTCATATTCAAAGCAGACAATTGTTAGTGTAAGGATCACTATGATGATCCTGGATCCTGATCCTACAATACTCTTTGAGGATCACTAATTCAAACAGAATTGAGGATCCCTAAGCCCGACAGTAATTGAGGATCACTGATCTTTGGAAAATCCTCCCCTAACAATTGCCCCCAAAATATAAGGAGTAAAGTGTAAATAAACGAGTTATATTTTCTCGTTCTTATCTGTAACAAACCAACGGATATATAGTCGTTACATTCTGACTAGCCGTTGCCAATCTGACGTCATTGAAGTGACTATCCTGCAAAATCATGATTATAAATTGAAGTTAGAGATAAGGGTTAGGAAGCATTTAAATTCGTGCGTTTCATCCTTTAAATCCTCATTCGAAGATCTGATCAGGTACTTCTCTTTCCTTTCTCTCTTCATATTCTCATTCTGTTTCTTCTTCTTCACCCTCATCATGACCAAGATGATGCTAAGATCTTCACCGGCTAAGGATCACAAAAAGGACAGTCCTTTCAAGAGCCAAGGGATCATTGAAGGCTCTGCGAAGGAACGATACCGCTTTACTGATCCGCAGATAGACAGGATTCGCCATTGTTTTCCGGCGAACTCCGTTTTTAAAGCTTTTGATCCCACCGTCCTAAGCGACTTTGTTTCTGAAACCTGGGTAGCTTTTCCAGTCACCCCATTTACGATAGGATACTCGTATCCTTTTCCTGATTTCACCCAATCTTTCTTCTCTCTCACCGGCATCTCCTACATCCAAGCGATGCCAATGATGTGGAGGGTCTTGTATACCTTTGAAAGAATCATTGAGCATGAAGGTATTGATCTGGGAATGTCGGAGTTAGCAGAAATGTACAACCTTGTGAGCCATGGATCAGACCGCTTTCTTTTCAAACACAAACCCGGTGAAGAACACCCCATCCTCAAAACCACTAAGAATGACACTAACTGGAAAAGGCGATTCTTCTTTGTCAGAAGGGATTCCATCCCTGATGGGAAGGATCTGCCAAGAAAGTGGGCCATCCACGGTAGGATAGAGGATCCTTAGAAGGATCACAGGATAACCTTGTTTCTGCTGAGGATTACTAACATCCTTTTGTTTCTTTTGTGCAGCTGTCTCTGTTTCGCATATTATTCCATCGCCTGCCACCAACGAGAGGCTCCCTGCTTTTCGAAAACTTGATCCTGCAATAAGATCATTTCAAGCAAATACCCAGGATTCTCAAGAAGTATCCTCAGGCTCTGTTACGATGTCAAGTAAGTATCCCATTTTGTGCATAACTAAATGTTTAAATTAAAATGAAATAAGGATACTTATCTGTTATGGATGTGTAGGTGCTGGAAAATCATCGAAGTCTGCTACTCATTTCAGTGTCATTGGCCTCGATGCTGTCCGATCCGCAAAGAAGAAGCCTGCTGCTAGTCCATCCGTCACGGTCCCCAAGGCAACCACTTCTAAGGGAAGGGGCGGAAAGAAAAGGAAGACTGCTGATACCCTTGAAGGTCTGCCTCTGATCCAGCATCAGTTCGAGGAATACGTTGCTGAGGTGAGAATAACTGATCCTTAAATGTGATTCTTGTACATGATCCTTCCATACTGAGGGTAAGGGATCCTGAATACTATCCTTTCTTTTGCAGAAATTTACTGAAATCCAAGACTACGTAGGGAGTATTGAAGAGGTTGAGCTAAAGTGTTTGGACGTCCAAAAGATCATGCTGGCCAAGGATCAGAAGATTGCCTCTCTCGAAAACGATGTCAATCTGGTGAAGAGGGAACTTGTCCTGGCTCATATCGTTGCTGATCAGGAGAAGGCTGCAATCACAAATGATGCTAAAGTCTTCGCTGCCATTGCTATGTACAAAACCAAGTTGCAAATGGCCCAAGAAGCTCAGGATCCTAACTTTGACAAGAGCAACTGGGACATAGAGGGCTGGAAGGCTAGGATGACTGAGCTGGATGACGAAGAAGAGGCTGGTGAGGTCTTAGCAATCGAGGTTGGCAGCAGTGGGGTTAAGGATCATGTGGGTGATGCCGGAGCTGGAGGAGCTGGTGAAGGTCATGGTGATGCAGCAAAGGTGTAATCTGCAGGAATGGGCGATGATGGACATTTCTAGACGCGGCCGGAGCCCATTTTTTAGGACTTGGTAGTAGTTTTATTTTGGTTATGGTGTTTTGAAACAATGTTGGTTTGTACTTTGAACAATAGTTTCTAGGGTTATGGATCAAGGATCCTTAGACAATAGGTAGGATAATAGGTGGTGGAGGGATCCTCTGTTTGGGGGATGAAGCCACTTGTTATCCTGCCATCTTTTATTTCCTGCACTCTTAAGACCCGTTAACAATGGACACCCTTTGCCAACCCATGTGGACGGGCCACGTTTTGCTGGTAGAAACGTGGGTTGGCAATTTTGACAACCTTGAAGGGTTTAACGTTTTGTGAATAAATATAACCTTAACTTTTTGGCTATTTCTCGTGTTGTTATCCTTGTGAATACTTTACTTTTCAATTGTTATGATATACATTTTGTCTGAATTTATTAAGTAAAGAAGAAAAATTTAATAAATATCCTCAAAAAGTTTAGGATATGATCAAGGATCACATATCCTATAGTCAACAAGTTCTGAAAAGTAGTGTAGTTTAAGGATCATAAGTTCAGTTGTCAAAGGATAAGGGTCACTCATGTAAATAATAAATAAAATCTAAGTAATTAAGGATCATACCTGAGAATCCAAGTTAGGATCTTAACCTTTAACACTTATAATCAGGATAACCAAAAGACAAACCTTAGTAGAAGGTAAGGATCAAGGATCCTTGGTCGTTTAGCTTCAAAAACCTGAAATAGGATACAACTTGGGACTAAGCCAATATAAGATAAAAGTTAGTAACTGGGGACAAGCCCAACAATTCTGGGGACAAGCCCAATATACTGGGGACAAGCCCAAAGGATAACTGGGGACAAGCCCAAAGGATAACTGGGGACAAGCCCAAAGGATCGTGTGTAAACTGGAGTATGGCCCTCACCGGCGACTATCCAAACTTAGTGACATGAAAATGCCAAAACCTTAGCTAACGTGAAAACGTTAGAAACCTTAGGAACGGATGTATGGTACATCTACCATTATACGTAGGATCCTGAATACAGCCAGTACAATGAAATTGTCAGCCCCTAAAGCGAGTACTAGTCCCATTGCCATGAACTATACCAGGATCATCGTGCGCTACTGGCGAAACTGGGGACAGGCCCAAACTGGGGGTCAAGCCCAAATAACTAGGGTCAAGCCCAAATAACTGGATACTTCTGTGGATACTCAATCCTTTGTTAAGGATACCTGAACCTTCAAAACTCTGAACCAAGTGAAAAGAGGATAAAGGATATAGGATCCTTATCCTTATATAAGATAATTAAAGAATGAAATAGTTTGAGATTAGAATATTACCAAAATGAGGATCATCTGTCCTGTAAGGATCCTTCAAGGATACTTGTCAGGTAAGAATCATGAATCCTTATTACATGAAGTATTTCTTCAAGTGGACAGTATTCCAAGCTCTTGGTAGCAAATCACCTTCCATTGTTAGCAATCGATATGCCCCCTTTCCTGCCTCAGCTTCGATCAAGTAAGGGCCTTCCCACTTTGGTGCCAACTTTCCATCAGCAGGATTGGTGGTATTCTGAAATGCTTTCCTTGACACCATATCACCAAGTTGGAATTTCCTGATCCTGACATTTTTGTTGTAAGCTCCAGCCATCCTTTGTTGATAACTGGCCATCCTTATCCTTGCCAAATCCCTGAGTTCTTCTATGGTATCCAAATCTTGAACCAAGTTTTCAGCATTTTCTTCAGGATCACGAATGCTTGTTCTTGCAGTAGGAACCACCATCTCTGTAGGGATCACTGATTCTGCCCCAAATACCAAAGAAAATGGAGTTTGGCCAGTGGCATTCTTGGGAGTTGTCCTATCAGCCCATAGTACATAAGGTAGTTCTTCTGCCCGCTTTCCTTTCTTGGATCCAAGCTTCTTCTTCAAATTGTTGATGATGATCTTGTTGGATGATTCTGCCTGACCATTAGCTTGTGGGTGGACTGGTGTTGATGTTATCATCTTAATCCCCCAGCTGTCACAAAAGTTAGTAGTTCTATTCCCAATAAATTGGGATCCATTGTCACAAACAATTTCAGAAGGGATACCAAATCTAGTAATAATGTTTCTCTTAATAAAGGATATCACTTCCTTTTCTCTGACTTGAGCAAAGGCTTCAGCCTCTATCCACTTGGAGAAGTAATCAGTCATAGCAAGCATGAATACTTTTCCACCAGGTGCCTTAGGAAGCTTACCAACTATATCCATTCCCTATCTCATAAATGGCCAAGAAGAGGATATAGGATGCAAAAGTTCTGCTGGTTGGTGAAGGATATTACTATGTCTCTGACAAGGATCACACTTCTTGGCATATTCCACAGCATCCTTCTTCATAGTAGGCCAATAGTATCCTGTCCTCAGGATCCTTGAGAATAATGCTCTGCCCCCAGTGTGGTTTCCACAATCTCCTTCATGGAAATCCTTTAGGACTTCTTGAATTTCAGGATCCTCAATGCATCTTAGATATGGTCCTCAAGATACCTGATCCTCATATGCTTAGCAATTTGCAAACCAGCTATCAAGGCTTCATACTCAGCCTCATTGTTGGTAGTTTGAAATTCACAAGCTATGGAGTGGGGTGTTATGTCCCCCTGTGGCGATTTTAGTAGTATTCCAAGTCCTGTTCCTTTGACATTAGAAGCACCATCAGTGAAGAGTATCCAATGATCCTTAGTTTCTTCCAGCTGTTGGACTTCTAACTCAGCTTCCTTTTGCAAGTCACTACTAAAATCTGCCACAAAGTCAGCTAAGGCTTGGGATTTGATGGCAGTCCTTGGTTCATATCTTATATCATAAGCACTAAGCTTCACTGCCCACTTAGCCATCCTTCCTGACATTTCAGGTTTCCTGAGAACATTCTTAATTGGAAAATTAGTTTTAACAATAATGGCATGAGTTTCAAAATAATGTCTTAATTTAGTAGACGCCATAATTAGTGCAAGGATAAGTTTTTCTAAATATGAATACCTGGATTCAGCATCAAGCAAACTCTTACTTACATAATAGACAGGATGTTGTGTACCTTCGTGATCCTTAACAAGGACCGCACTTACTGCTTTAGAGGATACCGCCAAATACAAGGATAATATATCTCCTTTTTCTGGTTTCATCAAGGCAGGGGCTGAGGATAGGTAATCCTTGAGAGCTTTGAGGGCATTTTCATGCTTTTCAGTCCATTCAAATTTCTTGTTCTTCCTCAAAATGTCATAGAATTCTTTGCATTTTTCTGAGGATTTGGATATGAACCTGTTCAAGGCTGTGATCCTGCCTATCAATCTTTGCACATCCTTAGCATTGGTAGGAGATTTGATATTCACAATAGCCTTGATTTGCTCTAGACTTGCTTCAATGCCTCTTTTTGTCACCATATATCCTAGGAATTTACCTGCTTTAACACCAAAGTGACACTTGGAAGGATTTAGTTTCATATTAAATTTATCAAGGATATTGAATGCTTCCTCTAGGTCTCTAAGGTGATCCTCAGCTTTCTTGGACTTAACCACCATGTCATCTATATAAACCTCCATAGTGTGTCCAATTTGTTCCTTGAACATCATATTGACTAGCCTTTGATAAGTAGCACCTGCATTCCTTAGTCCAAATGGCATAGCAATATAAAAATATATACCAGTTGGGGTCATAAAGGCTGTATCCTCTTGATCAGATGGTTCCATCTGAATTTGTTAAAATCCAGATGAAGCATCCATAAAAGTCAACAACTCATGACCCGCGGTAGCATCCACCATGGAGTCAATGTGGGGTAATGGGAAAGGATCCTTGGGACATGCCTTGTTTAAATCAGTAAAATCGACACATACCCTCCACTTTCCATTTTTCTTTTGAACAACAACCACATTGGCTAACCATCCTGGATACTTGACCTCTCTTATCATACCTGCCCGAAGTAGTTTATCTACCTCTTCCTGGATAATAGCATTCCTTTCAGGTGCAAACTTCCTCCTCTTCTGATGTATAGGCTTGAATGACCTGTCAATGCCAAGCTTGTAAGTAATTATATCCTTAGATATACCTGTCATATCCTCATGCTTCTAAGCAAAGGTGGTTTTCCTCCTCTTAAGGAAGGATACTAGATCCTGTTCAATGTTGTTAAGGATCCCTGATCCTATGAAGACTATGGATTCGGGATCATGAGGATCCATAAGGATTCCCTTCACATCCTGCTCTCTTGCCTCCAAGACATCTCTTGGAGGATGCTTTAATTGCTATTGCTCCCTTGGTTTCGAGGCTGGTTTCATTGATGATGTGTAGCAGTTCTTAGCTTCTTGCTGGTCACTTTCAATTTTCACCACCCCCCATGGACTAGGAAGCTTCACGCACTAATGATAAGTAGATGGGACTGCCTTCATGTCATGTATCCATGGCCTGCCAAGGATAACATTACAATAAGATAAGCAATCTATAACACAAAACTTTTGATAAGAATGGAGTCCTTCAATATAGATAGGGAGTTTGATGTCCCCCAATGTATTTTTGGTTTCCCCGCTAAATCCCACAAGTACTGAGGATCTTGGGACAATGTCTGATTCAGGAATGTTCATCTTCTTGAGGACATCAAGCTGAATGATATTCACTGAGCTACCTCCATCTATAAGGATCCTGCGAACAAAATGATTAGAAATAAACAGGGTAATAACAAGACCATCATGATGAGGATCCTGAACATCAAGACGATCATCCTCATCAAAAGTTATGATCTTATCCTCGGTGACAGTGGAGGTCCGGATGGGTCTGTCTCCATTATCCATCTTGGTTTCCTTGGCATGTCTTTTGGCTGCTGAAAAGGAAGTACCACAAATGTCTGATCCACCGGATATAAAGTTTATAACTTGTGCATCTGCTGGAGGAGCAGGAGCCTTTTCCAGTATCCTTTCAGGATCCTGGATCCTTGACTTCTTTCATCCCAAAAGCTCCTTCAAGTGCCCCTTGCTGAACAAGTAACCAATTTCTTTTCTAAGTGCAATACACTCTTCAGTGAGATGTCCGAAATCTTCATGATATGCACACCACTTGGATTTGTCTTTCGTAGCAGCTGGTTTATCACTTTTTCTTGGCCACCTAGCTTTCTCACCTAGATTCTGCTTTGCAAGAATTAGCTCATTGTTATCAACAGAAAAACAGTATTCAGAAATTGGAGGATAATCCTCATCATCATCTTCTTGCTCTACTGCATGCACATTCTGGTTGTCAGACTTGTTGTAGGACTTGAACTTGTTATTCTTAAAGTAGGATCCTTGCTTTTCCTGTTTTGAGGATCCTGTCAATCTCTCCTGGATCCTTTTGTCATCCTCTAGGCGGATGAACCTAAGGGCCCTGGTTCTTACTTCATCAAGATTCCTGCATGGGGTCATAACAAGATCATCATAGAATAATGAATCCCTAAGCAAACCCATTTTAAAGGCTTCTATAGCCGTAGCTATATCCAGGTTAGGGATATCTAAGGATTCTTTACTAAACTTAGTGATGTAATCTCTAAGTGATTCATTTTGACCTTGTGTTACCCTATATAGATCACTAGTTAATCGTTCAAATTTTCTACTACAAGAGAATTGAGTATTAAACAAATTAACTAGATTAGCAAACGAAGTAATAGAGTAAGGGGGAAGACTTAGCAGTCATTTAAGAGCAGATCCTGTGAGTGTGGATCCAAAACCCTTTCATAGACATGCTTCTTTTAACCTCTCAGGAATTGGATTGATCTCCATCCTCTCCCTGTATTGAGCTACATGTTCCTCTGGATCCGTTGAACCATCATATAGCTTCATGGTTGGTATTTGGAACCTCTTGGGTATCTCAGCATCACAAATATGTGGTGCAAAGCGAGATATCCTATGGCTACCATCTGCAATTTCAGGAATGGGTTTAACCACTCTGGTACGCTAGATATCATATCCTTAAGCTTCTGTAACTCCCTAGCCATAGCCTGATTGATACATGTATCCTGCATAGAGCCATGGTTAGTGTTATATGAATTATTAAGAGTGTTACCTCCCACGGGATTCAAGTTTGGAATTGCCGATGTGAATCCATATTGACGGGGTTCTGGTATGATTGAAGGACCAGAGGAAGCAATGGTCTGCATTGGTATGAAGTCTCCTTGATGAACATCCGAGCTGGGAGGCTGCATACTTCTTAAGAATCCTTGATCCTGAAAGACGTTGGATCCTTGAAGCTGAGAGGATCCTTGAACCTGAAAGGATCCTTGGGGCTGAGAGGATCCTTGAACCTGAAAGGATCCCGGAACCAGGGAGGATCCTTGGACCTGGGAGGATCCTTGGACCGTGTGCATTCTCAAATATCCTCCTGAGCTGACTAAGGATCCCTGAGGCTGGAAGTGAGAGCCAAATGCTTGACTCATAGTTGCTGTTCCATAACGCCTTTCTGATGGACCACCTTGATACTGGATGCCCGGAACTGCCGATTGTAGGGTAGTTACAACTGGAGTGTCAAAATTCAATGACCTTGGTATCAGAGGAGAGTGATCCTCCACTGATTTCTTCTGTTTCTTGATATCACCAATCTCTTGGAGGATCCGTTCATTGGTTTTGTCCTGCTCTTGCATGCGATCTCTCATCTGCAAAATCAGAGTAAAAAGATCATTAGTAGTAGGATTAGAGGAAACAGAAGAAATTGGTGGTTTTGGAAAAATGGGGGTTTGTCTCTTCGCAGCATTTTCAGCGTTCTTCTGGGATCCAGAAGGTGGTGGAGGCAAAGGAGGAACGCCTTGTGAAGAACTGATTGCCGGCATAGAGCTTGATGTGTTCTTTGCTGAGGAAGCCATCTGCTTGGTTGTAATGAACCGAAATGATCACAAGAACAATAATTTCTCAAGAACGAAGCACCAATTGCCCCACGGTGGGCGCCAAACTATTTTGGTCAAAAATCAAGCAAAGATAATGCAACCAAACTTTCTGTTGTGAGGTGTGATGCTTGAATCAATGAACAATATTAAGGATCACTCAGAAATGTAATGAACAAGTGACACAATGATTTATACGAGGAAAAAGCCCTTGATCAAGAGTTGATCTCCAGCATAAAAAACCTCGGGTGATGGAAACTACCGATCACCAACTCAGATTAAACAGAAAATGTATTACAACTTTGGATGATAGCGAGCTTGTTACAAGGATCACTAGAGTGTAATGTGCAAAAAAGTGTGTATTCGCTGAGCAAACTGTCGAGAGCTGATGAGAGCAGTTACGAGTGTGTGTGTTTAGCCAAAAATAGCCAAGTGTTCTAATTTAGCTCGCTATCCCCTTTTAAATTTGGAAAATATCTAAGCTAACTAACTATCCGCATTTCGTGCAAGTCTTCCACGACCTCCATAACGTCCATATTAGTTAAGCACGTGCGGAATAAAAAGGGAATATGCTCCAGGAATATCGCCAAGACCAAGCCTAAGCACGTACTCCTGCAAAACAACTTCATATTCAAAGCAGACAATCGTTAGTGTAAGGATCACTATGATGATCCTGGATCCTGATCCTACAATACTCTCTGAGGATCACTAATTCAAACAGAATTGAGGATCCCTAAGCCCGACAGTAATTGAGGATCACTGGTCTTTTGAAAATCCTCCCCTAACATTAGTGTGTAGTGATTGTTTGCAACAGGAGAGAAAAAGTGTGCGAAGAGTGTGTCCCTTAATCTGATCCGATCAATCTATTTATAGTAAAAGGAAACTAACTAAATATCCTATTATTCCGGGATTCAGCGGATATTCCCCATATGAACGTTGCAGTCCTGGTCTTCTGGGTTCAACGTCTATAACCCAACTGATTTGCCCGAGTCTTGAGGGGAAGAAGTCCCCTTGAACGTTGGAGACTTGCACCTTCTAATCTGCACGTGGTTAAATCAGTTACTACCAGGATATCATATCAGGATGTTACCAATATTCTGATCCGGTATCCTGATCACAAATAAACAATCAAAGCCAGAATATTAGTCAGGATATATGTGCAGAAAATGACCCATAACAGCAAGGTAGTAACAAATTTTGTATACGAAACCCCAACATACGGATGATAATTGTAGAATACAAATACTCAATCACTGTTTAATATATCATTAATTAAGTGAGGTTTTGTAAAAACAATTTGCAAAAAGGAGATTACTCACTTTGCAATTTTAGGTCTTTCCTTTGTGACTTCCTGGTTATAATCTATTAATTAAACAATGCACTCGTGTTAGTATAATAACCCAATTTACATTAGTTATACCCTCCCCGAGACAGAAACTCCAACGACTACGTCGGGCAGAACCACGACAGCCGTTACGGAGTCCTAGATTAATCGGGCAGCGTATCTAATACGTAACCGGGGGTTAAAATACTTACAACGAGGTAGGGCTTCGCTAATTAGGGGGTATTATACCCGAGAATAATTTCTATAATTCAGAAATCAAGAGAGAAGCACGAGATTTGAACGATTTGTGAACTGAGCCGATCCCATCTATTTATAGGGCTGTTCAGCCTCTTTCTCGCGGCCCGCGACGAAGACAGAAGGGGCCGTCGCGCCCCACCAGGACCAAAAAGGCGGCGTAAAGATTTGCCGAGTCACCGGCTGTTTTGACGTGTGTCTTGCCACGTGGCGGGCTGTGGCTCCGCCACTTATCTCTCAGTCGCACCCCGCGACGTCTTAGGTGCAGTCTGTCGCGGCCCGTGACAGACTTAATTTATTGTTTTTATTTGTTATTTAATGAGATAAAGGGATTTCGGGGCCGGTTTTCATATACGGGGTGTATTTTAAGGTGTATAGGGACATTCTAATTATATTAGGGGGGTCAGAAATATTTTAGGAGGGTTGTTATATCTTGGGTATAACTCCTGGACTGTTTAATAAAATATATAATGCACTCGCATTAAGTATAGTAACCCAATTTAACTTTATCCCTACGTCACGAGACAGAACCCCAACGGATTTAGTCAGGTAGAGCCTTGACATGTGTTACGGGGCCCTACATCAATCGGACAGGGTATCAGTGATCAGGGGTTACAACACTTAAAACAGGGCAAGCCTTTATTATTATTATGGGTGAAAAATAGAATATAGACTTGAGAGAGAGAAGGGCGACAGAAAGAGTGTGAGGAATTTAGCCTTCTAACTATGGATGTATATATACTGCTTTTTCTTTCAAGAAACGTGGAGTGCACACAACATCCTATTCTTTCATGATGACACGTGCATGACAATATTAATTCCTCTTCAAAATTCATAATTACATGTATACATAGACATGAATCTTTAAATGAAGGTTTGGTTTTTATTGTTTTATTATTTTATTATTTTATTTATTATTCTATACGTACACTTCAAATTTTAAGTGTTATTATTATTATATTATTTTATATATGATAATTAATTCAGCTGTTTTACTTCTTTGGCGCGTATAACTTTTAAAATAGGATGGTTTATAAAATAATGAATATGTCATTAGAACAAGAATACTCATATCTATATTTTGAACCAAGTTTCATTAAAAACGTAGTAAGTTCAAATATAATGTATTTTTATAGTTAAATTATTAAATGGTTCCTGCGTTTGTCAAAATAACTCATATTTCTATTGGTCAACTTCCCCATGACCTATTCGTGTAATAACTTTATTTTAAATTTAAAAATTTTGGGAATGTTACATACTCCCCACCTTATTTTAAATCTCGTCCTCGAGATTTGGGCTATGATATCTTCTTGGGGTTACTTCACGTCTTTTAGTTGGTTATCAAGGTGTCTGGGATAGAATCAAAAGATGAATATAAAGATATCATAGGATAATTCGAATTTAATGGTCTCAGAACTTAGTTTCAGGAATTGATGTTAACTGAATGAGATGAAATGATATCATTATCAAGGTGACTAAGTTTCACAAATCAAAAGAGAGATTTGATAGGCATAGAACTCGAAATGCAATGACTTGTAGGAACAATAGGGTTCAATGCCAGAAAAGAACTTACTTTGATCATCAATTGAGCGAGATTCTGAATCATAATCTCAATTTGAGAATGGAAGTATGAAAAATGATTTGTCACTAATCAACCAAAAAATTAGTGACGTTTATTTAAATGGCAAAGATACACCGAAAATACAATGGAATTTAGTGTATCATTGTGTTAATACATAATTGTATCAAGACTACTTGAATGATGAGTCAAATGAAATACGTATGAATATGATTAGGGATATTAATTAGCTTAAGCTACAAATTTACACAGACACCGCAAAGTGTTGTAATGACTGAAAGAATTCAATGATTACGGTGACCAAATGAATCACCGTTTTCGAAGTTAACTGAAGTTTCAAATGAAGTGAATCTGGATATTCAAAAGATAAGATGTTCTAATGAATAACTGAATATCATAGGTTTGATCAAAGAGATGTTGGAGGTACGTTGGAAGAAAAATTTAGGTACCTTTATCTTAACACAAAATTGTATTAAGACTGGTTTAGGATAATGGAAAAAATAGATAAATTCGTACCTCAGATGTGAAAATGAAATGAGTCCAAGTTTCAAAGAAATTGCCACTGTAAGGTGTCGTATTTTAACAAATGATTCATCGAGATTGAAGACTTTAAACAAGTTTACTATGATTCAAACAATGTGATTACCTCGAATATGATGATTTCAATTTATCATATGAGATTTTGAATTGAATGTATATTGTGAACAAATTCAAACAATTGAGCTTGGTTTGGACATATTCCAACAATGGACATACGTTTTTTGCAAGAAATGGTTATAGTGAAAAATCCGGTAAGTAACTTTGAAAAGAAAAGGAGTTTTCCAAGAAATCTGTTGACTTGATTATCAAAAGTCAATGTTATGTAAACATATAGATTATCAGAATGAGTATAACGAAATATTTATTAAAACTCATGAACAAATGATCTTTTGAAGTGAATTGCATGACAAACAATGTATGTATAACATAGGAATTTGTCAAGAGATGAGACAAATGAGAGTTGGCTCTATAAAAGAAAAACAAAGACCTTTTATTGATGAAGTTTTAATCGGAATCAAAGTCAACTAATAATTAAGTGCAGACAGAACATAAGGGTGCTTTATTTTAAAAGTTGCTGTTGGCTCGGGTGTTAAAAAAATTTATGCGTTCTCCTTAGCTTCATCGGGGTTTCGATTCTCGTTGTAGGGTACCTTAGATAGTTTCGGGCAGTATGGACGGATGTGGCCTGGTTCTCCGCATTGGTAACATACACTAGTTTTTCTTCTACATTCTTCCTCTGCATGTCCAGCCTTCTTGCAGAAATTACAATGAAGTGTCTTTTTAGAATGGTGTTTTCCTGCGTTCTTCTTGTTATGGTGGTTGCAGATAGGCTGCGTGATTACTGGTTTCATTTCTTTGTCCTTACATGATTCGTCGGAGCAGAATTCCTTATAAGAGTAGCTATAGGTTGTGGTTTTCTTTCGTTTGGAAGATGACGTTTTGATACAAATATCAGGACTTCCATTGATACTAGGGCTATGTTTTAAGTGATGGATATGCTTACAGTGTATAGTATGACCTTTGGTCATAGGCACATAAATCTTAATAGCTTAAATGATCGAAGGTATGGCATTCGATATTCCTTGAGCTATTATATTTTCTATAGTATTTTTATTCAAAGAGTTTTCATTACTAGCCTGAATTTCTTGATCACATGCTATTTCCTTTGACATCTGAATTACAAACATGTTCAGGCACAGTTATCACAGAACTAAGCAATTATACAGGCATATTTTGTTTAGCACCATTATAGTCATAGCTATCCGTATTATGCGTTGATGATTATTAAGGTAACATATATACATGTTATATCTTAACATTTTCTCTTACTATATATCTTATCAAAATATAAGGAAAATGTATATTTTATATGTGTTGTTTCTTCCTATGATGTAATAGCTTTTCTCTATATTGTCTTAGTTCAACTATATTTTCAGAACTCACAACTGAATAGGTATTAAAAAATAAAGATAATGGTTTTATATGAATTTCTGAGATTATTATTTTTCAAGAGGTGGTGCTAGTACGGATATCCTTAAGGTATCTTTTAAATTAAAGTTGGGTATTGAAGTAGATTTTGAGTAAACATGTATGTTTGTTTCTTCTATTATATAAAAGCTTGTCATTTTACAGAAGACATTTGATTATTATGCATACTATTAAGAAAATGGTGTCTTGCATATATATACATATAAGTGTAAAGTTTTAAAATTTCCTGTAATATGTATATATATAATACCAGTCCATAAGAATTCAATCACATAACTAATTGTATTAGTTATCCTGTTTATGTCCATAACTTTGTTTATTCCTTTATATTAATAAATTTCTATCATAATATTTTTAGAAAAAGAAAGAAAAAAAAATAATTCCATCAAAAGAAATAAATTTAACAAGGATATGAATTCCTTTAGAACAATTTAATCTTGACAGGTTGGCTAGATTTAGGACTTGATTCTTAATTTATTTATTAAAGAATCATAACAGAGAATACAAAGTTTAGTGTTTCTAAATTTGATTCTTAACATATTAAGTAATGGAGTATTATTCTCATAGCAGAACATATATACATATGACTTAAATATAGTTTAAAAGAAATGAATTTAACTTATTAAGTAGTAAAAATTGTTTCTTCTTGAGATATATGTATATATAATTTAAATCATGTCGTTATACCGTACTAAATGTTTTTGTACATATTTTTACTTTATGAATGAAATATCGTTTGTAATATTGATACAAGTTATATATATAAAAATATATATGCATCTGACTTACATATAATTTAAGTTATTTCCAGTTGATATATAGGTATTATGTATTAAAACCGTTTAATTACATAAGACTAGGTTGTTGTACATATTCATGTTTCATAGATACAATTGTGTAAGATATTTTATATCTTCCATTGTATACATATATATGTTTAAATTTTAGAATTGTCGAACTGTAATAATTCTTGTTCATTAATTGTATAGATTAAAATTTATGTCTTATAAAACTCTTTTAACATAACTTTATTCAAGAGCCAAACATATTATTATTATTAGTTTTAATTTAATAAATAATTTAATAATATTTAATTTAGTGTATTATAATAATAACAGTATATATTAAAGACTTTTATTAGAGAGCGTTTGTGTATTAAGAATTTCTCTAACATGTGAATTATCATCAATATTGACTGTACACATAATTTCTGAATATTACGTAATTTATCAAATTTAAATAATACGATAAAGAATTATAAAGTGATTTACAAAGTATTTTAATTATTGTATCTAAACAATGCTAAAACATTATATGTTAACAAAATTAGTATAATTATATGTGTTATCAAAATTTTTGAGAAATACATATCTTTAAATCGAGTAAAACCTTTGGATTATATCATAAATTATAAAATATACTATTTTCATTGAATAGTATTTTATATTATGATATTTTAGTGATATCATACCTAAGGTTGTTATCTTATATCTTTGATTAAGATATTAGTATCAATATCATAATATTATTATATTTTATTTTAAATTGTACTTACATAAGTATGAGGATACAGAATTATATTATGAGTATATCCCTTTTTATAGCCTAACATATTATAAAATAATAGGAGTTAAATATCCTGAGAATTTAAATAAAATTATTTAGGTAGGTTACATATTATCTAGATATTTATATTACAATATTTTCAAAGTATCATATCTGAATTGCATTTATCTTATATTAATATTAAAATATTAATATTAACATTGTATTTATATTGCATTATGTTCCCACATATACATATGGATATGATAGATATATAAGGTATCATAAAATTTACTAAGACATGACATTGTCAATATATATATATATACATATATAATACAGCATAACTGTAAGATACAGAGATGGGTAACACATATTGGGAATTTAAGATTCGTGAAATAACATAAAAATCATAATAAACACAGTAAGATTTTATGTTCATATGATAACACATAAGATATTAATTTCCTAACACAAATGGTTAAGGGTTTAGGTATTGGAAGAACACCTAAAGGGCTTAAACCAGTGGCATAGCTCTGATACCACCTTCTGTCGCAACCCCCGACCCCTATCCCGGGAGCGGGCGGCCGTGAGCCAGTCTGATGGTATCGGTGTTTATAAATTTGGCAGCGGAAAG
Organism: Helianthus tuberosus; assembly: GCA_030545235.1. Lineage (NCBI taxonomy): Eukaryota > Viridiplantae > Streptophyta > Magnoliopsida > Asterales > Asteraceae > Helianthus > Helianthus tuberosus. The sequence goes on along the minus strand of CM060436.1, from coordinate 3,686,120 downwards.
TTTCATCAGGACCGTAGTTAGTAAATATTTTATCAGAGTTAAACACCAAAAATATTTAAAATAAAGAAATGGGATAAAACCCAAGTTTCTCTGATAATACATTTATAAGTGGGACAAAACCTGATTTTTCATTTTGATACATTTATAGGAAATAATCCCAATTATTGAAAACAATTCTCCTTTTTATTTAGGTAACTTTTATTGCCACTTTTCTAAGCCTTCAGTGCTCTACAGCTGGCTTTTAATTGGCTTCACACTAAGTTACCTGAAACACGTGTTTATAACATTTTATCAGCAGGAAATACTAGTGAGTGAATCCCAGTTTAATCAAAACAGGTTTTATCAGTCTACAACATTGAGGGCGGTCGCGCAATTACATTTGTTTCCATCTATTCAATTACCACCCACGGTACTGTCAACCCGACTTGTGGTCATGTTACTCCTCGCAAGGTAGTAACAAATTTTGTATACAAAACCCCAACATACCGACGATAATTGTAGAATACAAATACTCAATCACTGTTTAATATATCATTAATTAAGTGAGGTTTTATAAAAACAATTTGCAAAAAGGAGATTACTCACTTTGCTATTTTAGGTCTTTCCTTTGTGACTTCCTGGTTATAATCTATTAATTAAACAATGCACACGTGTTAGTATAATAACCCAATTTACATTAGTTATACCATCCCCGAGACAGAAACTCCAACGACTACGTCGGGCAGAACCATGACAGCCGTTACGGAGTCCTAGATCAATCGGGCAGTGTATCTAATACGTAACCGGGGGTTAAAATACTTACAACGAGGCAGGGCTTCGCTAATTAGGGGGTATTATACCCGAGAATAATTTCTATAATTCAGAAATTAAGAGAGAAGCACGAGATTTGAACGATTTGTGAACTGAGCCGATCCCATCTATTTATAGGGCTGTTCAGCCTCTTTCTCGCGGCCAGCGACGAGGACAGAAGGGGCCGTCGCGCCCCGCCAGGACCAAAAAGGCGGCGTAAAGATTTACCGAGTCACCGGGTGTTTTGACGCGTGTCCTGCCATGTGGCGGGCTGTGGCTCCGCCACTTATCTCTCGGTCATTCCCCGCGACGTCTTAGGTGCAGTCTGTCGCGGCCCGCGATAGACTTAATTTATTGTTTTTATTTGTTATTTAATGAGATAAAGGGATTTCGGGGCCGGTTTTCATATAATGGGTGTATTTAAAGCTGTATAGGGACATTCTAATTATATTAGGGAGGTCAGAAATATTTTTGGAGGGTTGTTATATCTTGGGTATAACTCCTGGACTGTTTAATAAAATATATAATGCACTCGCATTAAGTATAGTAACCCAATTTAACTTTATCCCTACGTCACGAGACAGAACCCCAACGGATTTAGTCAGGCAGAGCCTTGACATGCGTTACGGGTCCTACATCAATCGGACAGGGTATCAGTGATCAGGGGTTACAACACTTAAGACAGGGCAAGCCTTTATTATTATTATGGGTGAAAAATAGAATATAGACTTGAGAGAGAGAAGGGCGACAGAAAGAGTGTGAGTAATTTAGCCTTCTAACTATGGATATATATATACTGCTTTTTCTTTCAAGAAACGTGGAGTGCACACAACATCCTATTCTTTCATGATGACACGTACATGACAATATTAATTCCTCTTCAAAATTCATAATTACATGTATACGTATTCATGAATCTTTAAATGAAGGTTTGGTTTTTATTGTTTTATTATTTTATTTATTATTCTATACGTACACTTCAAATTTTAAGTGTTATTATTATTATATTATTTTATATATGATAATTAATTCAGCTGCTTTACTTCTTTGGCGCGTATAACTTTTAAAATAGGATGGTTTATAAAATAATGAATATGACATTAGAACGAGAATACTCGTATCTACGTTTTGAACCAAGTTTCATTAAAAACGGAGTAAGTTCAAATATAATGTATTTTTATAGTTAAATTATTAAATGGTTCCTGTGTTTGTCAAAATAACTCATATTTCTATTGGTCAACTTCCCCATGACCTATTCGTGTAATAACTTTAATTTAAATTTAAAAATTTTGGGAATGTTACATCATCATCCGAGAGTGGACTGTCCGATACCGATGACCCTATGGCTGTAGTTTCTAACGATGAGATCGTCCCTAAGCCAGAGATCTTTACTTCTAACACCGATAGTGACCCAGAGATGATGTCCGATGATGACGACGACTTTCAGCCCTTTGCGCTGCCCGATTTCGGAGATGATTTACCGATTGCTGATGGTATCCCGGACGAGGATCCGTTTGTTATTCCTATTCCTGTGCAAGATCATCTTATCATCGGTCATCCCGATGGTGAGCATGCCGTGGCACCAATCCTCGCTCCTGTTCCTGTAGTGGTCATTCCTCCTAAGGACTGTGTGACAACCCTCATAATTCCATGTATCCGTACAATTTATTAATGATAATTAAAGTGCTTGATGACTGTGCTGAATCACTTAACTGCTTTCTGATTACTGTGTAATACTTACATGTGCTTGTTAACATACTAGTAGTGTACAGAAAAGTTACTAAATAGTCCGGTATGCTTTCCTCGGTGTTGAAAAATAAAAATGTCACTAAAAATATTATAAAAGACACCTTACGGATTAATTAAGCACTTTAACGGAACAACATCCAACCGAACAACCGGACTTTACCCGGAACACAAAACTATTGTCAAACACATTGTTTTTATTTTTCTGAGCTAGTTAGGGTCCCCAAACACCCTAACACACCATATAATATATGACACACCATAATGCACCAACTTAACACTTGAATTCTAACTAGCTTGCAACTAAACCATTTGAAACCCAACCCTATACCCCCCCCCCTTGGGACGGTTACCATGGGTGTCCCCACCCATGGATTTCCTTCATTATTTAATTAGATTGTGTTGTGGGATAAGGAGCATAAGACACAAAGGTTAATGGTGAAGTTGGGTTATAAAATGGCACAAGGGTTATAACCTCTCATTCATTCTACACAACTCAAACAACTAACACTCCTCTCTCCCTCTTGCTTGTTTCGGCCGAGAGCACCACAACCATCATCACCATCTTCAAGTTTCATTCCAAGCACTCTACATACATCCAAAGGTGTTAGTGATCATACAAACAAGCTTGGTGTGTTCGGAAGCTCAAGGACCTCTCTCGTTTCCTTTTATCCACCACTTTTACCCTCTTGAACTCCCCTAGCCTTGTGCTAGTGGTAAGCACTTAGATCTTTGCTTTTTTACTTGTTGTCTAAGTGGTTAATGATGTTTAAAGATAAAAAAGATAAGAACTCTAAAGAACCATAAACAAAGTCTTGAACACTAACTAACCTTGTGATGAAGTAGTGTTAAAATGATGATGAAATCATGATATTCTTGTGTTATGATGCTTGTTGAATGTTGTTTGCTAGTAGAAATGATATGGATTATCATATGGTCTTGCTAGATCATGTTTAAAAACATGAACTAGCAAGATGAGAAAGTAAGGATGTTGTGGATGATGGAATCATCCACACATAAACTATGAACTTGAATAAATAAATGTTTTCTTGAAAAATAAAGATCAAAGTAGGTTATAATCTTGTAGATCTAAAGATCCATGAGTGGTTTTTCGAAAGAACCAAGTGAAAAGTATGAGTTTTGTTAAAACTTGGATCTTACATAAACTTAACACATTTTTAGTAGATAAACAAGTGTAGGAACACTTGTGTAAAAAGAAAATTTTACAAAGAAATATTTTAAGAAAATATGTTTAGAAGATGTGAATATTCAAACTCTTTAAAAATAAAGTTTTTAAAGAACAAATCGCATTTTGGAAGATAACAAGACTTACTAAGTGTGCTAGTAAGTTACTACACATTCTTATAAATTTTCAAGTTCATAAGTTTATAGTTTATGCTTGTTTTTGACAAGTTTGGTAAATAGAGATTGTATGTTGATGATTGAGAATTGTTTGAATGAATTTTTGAAAAGAAAATGATATGCTAGTAAGCATGGACACCTCCATTTACAAAGGCAACTCTGGCGAAATTTTCTAAAAATCCCAACACTTAGAAAATACTTTTCTAAAACCAGCGTTATGAGTGTATTTTATAACTTTCTTTTCGAATATAAACGTCGCCATAATTTTTGTAACAAAACACCAAGTATCGGAGGGTGACTTTCGTAAATAAAATTTGATAAACATATATTTAAAATATATTGTATACTAAACTCTTGTGTGAATATTTGTTTATTTTACCGTTATATTATTTTAGGGTAAAATAATATATAACTTAACAAAGCGTGTTGACGTTTAAATTGTGTGATATGTGATAAAAGTAATGGGTAGATAAACCATACATGTTGTGCATGAGAAATTGATTGTTATCTGTACCTTATTAGGACGTGCTCGATTTCCTGATTATTAGAGTAACTAATCTAACCGAGCAAACCGAGGTGAGTTCACACTTTTCTACAAAGCATGGTAATTCCCGGTGGGAATGGGAATGGGTTCAGGAATAGGGATTCCTTGTCCTGTTGAGACGGAATTAGACTTACTGGACTAGAACTCTATCAGCGAAGTCCCTCCCTTTATATCGACTTAATCGCCGAGGCTATGGCGAGCGGGTCATTAGTTAATAGCGCTATTAGGTTTAACAAACCTCACACCGTGCCAGTCGGACGGGCGTGTACTAATGGACTATGGCACGTCGGTGATGATAGACACCGACGCTAGGGCACAAGTAATTTTCGTTAGTAGTCGATATGATAAACGAGTCTGGTAGTTTAAATAATGGGGTAGCCCCCACGGCCGGAGTGCCGGGCTGGATAGCCAGGGAAGGTGGACATGGGATGCTTAACTAATAAACGTTTTCGAACTATGGGGTAATCCCCACGGCTGGATAGCTGATTAAGATTAAACTACGTTTTTGGAAACAACTCTAAAATGGACAACCAACCGTGAACTCACTCAACTTTGTTGTTGACTCGTTGTTACATGCTTTGCAGGTCGCTAGATACTATGGGGCTTGCACTAGGAGGTGGCCGTTGTGGGATGCGGACTGTTATGTCTCGTACTTAATAAATAAACTTTATGATCTTATGAAACTTATGTTTTGGGTCTCTAAACTTATGAACTACGAACTTATGTTTTGGGTTTTATCTTTAATGCTTCCGCTGTTTAAATTGAACTTGGTTAACTTCCTTCTGGTCACCAATTGTATTGTGTTTGGTTTGATTTACTTAACTATGTTGTTCAATACGATCGGTGGCTCGATCCTGGTCATGTCACGCCTCCAAGCGGTGATACTCCGCATGGTGGATTTTGGGGGTGTGACAGATTGGCCATTCGATGATCTTTTTTACGATGATTTTGATTTGTTTGTTGATGGTCCCCCTGATGATGCCCATGGCGATGAGGGGCTCGATGAGGACGTTGTTGACGTTCCACTTCTGGGGATTCCTATTATTGAGATTTCATCTGATTCAAGTTTACACTCTGTTCCAGATTTCTTTAAGTCTGTGTCTTCTTCCGCCTTAGAGGCAGTTGGTTTGCGACGTTATGCCCCAGATTCTGACGATGATACAGCTATGTCAGCTGCACTGATTCCTCCACATGACATTGAGCCTGGACTTAAGCTTGATTATATTCCTGTTGATCAGCCTGTTGATGCACTCGCTGATCCTGAGCCCATACCTGCACCTGAGCCTTTACCTGATCATGACCCTGTTCCTTTTGGCATACCTGACATTGCACCACTCATACCAGACCCCATTCCTGCACCTGTTGACCCTCCTGTTGTTGAGCCATTCATTCCTCCACTTGCACCCGCACCCGTTGATGTTGCTCCTTTTCACCCAGTGGAGTCTGATGTTCATCGTGTTGATATCCCTATTGTTTTCTTGCAGGATATACCCGCACCCCGTCTAGGGGAAGGCACTTCAGGCCAGCAGCCTAGTCAAGACCCTCATGTTTCAGCAGCTTTTCCCCCATATACCTCAGTCTGCACCTTTTGCTCATTTCACTTCTTCACCAATTGATGAGCCATTCCAAGGGTCCCCGCCATATTCCATGTCGACCTCAGACCCCTATCATCCCTCGCATTTTGTTGGCTATACACAGGATGAGTTACTTTATTCACTTCTAATAGAGTGGTATATATAAAACTATAAATTTAATTTATATTTATGTATGTATATATGTAAGTGTGTGCATATATATATGCATAATTTATATTTGTGTATACGTGTGTATATATATATTAATAAAAAATAATAATTCGAGCCGAATCGATTCGAGCGGAATTTTGATTATGCTTGGCTCGTTTACAAACCGAACTGAGCAGAGCGGCTCGTTTACAACTGAGTCTCAAATAGAACGAGCATTTTCCGAGCAATTTCCGAACGAGCTTCGAGCGAGCGGCGAGCGGTTTGAACGACCCTAGCCCACATTATTGATTCTTTCTTTATTGTCACACCCCGATTTCCACGTGTCACCGGTGGGGAGTATCGTGACGTGGTTGGCAACATAATAGTCAAACAACACAATATTTAATATGCACGGCGGAAGCAAATTGTAAGATATAATTCAACCGAATATAATATTGTAATATCAAATATCACAACTGTCGATTGTTTATCCACAGATGGATCGAAAATAAAATGGAAACAATGGTTCAACAGACTTTAGGCATCTTAAACTTGCGAGACTTCTATTGATGCTAAGGAGAAATCCCAGCCAATTACGCTTAGTACCTGCATTTAATCTTTTTGGGAAAATACGTCAGTTTACACTGGTAAATACAATCAACTGACTCATTTTGGAAAATGATTTAAAATTGATTTGGATGCACGTGGCATAAACATTTTATTTAACTTGGGAGAATTATTTAATATTATAATCTTGTGAACGAATTACATGTTCCTTGTGCGTTCAGTAGCCCGGATCTTGTCCGGGTTAAAGATCAATAGACACACCACATTATTCTTTTGTGCACTGACGGGTGTACGCCTACACCCCGCGCTTAAGTCGTGGCAATTTCGTAAAATGATGCCAAGGATATCCGGGACATGGTCATTAACCCCCAAAGGCTTTAAGTAACAAGACTGTTTAAACGAGCCGATCAAATTATTCAATTAACCACCCAACGATGGAAGATTTGATGCCCGATCAAGCGGTATTCTATATACCGTAACCCAAGCCCATATAGGGAAAATAAGTTAAAAGTATTTACCTGAGCAATGTAATAATCACAATAAGCAAAATGCAAGTAGCTTTTACTGGTCCTCCTAATCTGGAACGAATGTTTATAATAACCTATTAGAATCCTAACGGGTCTTTAGTTAAGCTTAAGCTTAGACCGGTTAGTTTCAAAGATACGGTTCGTACGCACGATTAAGCGAAGACCGGATAGAATGTGATTTAGACCCGAAAAGTTCAGAGACTTGTTTAATATGGGTATTTCATACACATTCTGGATTTTGAGATAAAACCGATAAGGTTTGACCCGTTTCGGCTGATTTATGTAAACTAGTTACATAAACCGAACCGAACGCGTAATAAGCGTAACGGGTAATAATGAGAGCCATTTACAGGTTTCCTAAGTTAATATGCTTCAAATATGTTGTGACATCAGTAAGATATCATTTATTATGCCCGAAATGAATTTAAACACAAACTATGCCCCGTAGGGGTAGTTTGGTCATTTAAAAGGTTATAAAAGAGTTTAAGTGTTAACCTGAGTTACAGGTCTGATGTAATCAGCAAAAATACTCAATTTGCTAAGTTATATCAGTAGGGTAAAGTATATATGTGAAATTTATCAATTATAACCAAACTATGCACCGTAGGGGCATTTTGGTAATTTCACATAAGCCGTAAAGCTCAAAACTGAAGTCTGAGTTTAACCACTTTTGCTTACTGTTAAAATATTATAATTTACCTGAAATATCAGTAGGTATCACCCTTGTATGTTTAAAAATAGTCTTAGTACATACTATGCGCTAAAAACGCTTAATAAGGCGATTAGAAGCCGTTTCCGGATTCTATACATAAAGCTGATATTTTTATTATTCCAGAAGGCTTAAAATAATTTATTTATCATATGTGATCAGTAGCAAAAGGTTTGGAGTTAATTAGATATGTAAAACTCATTTTATAGCCCGTAAGGGCAAAACCGACAATTACCGGATTAAGCCTACGACTATGAGTTATGCTCAGCCTAAAATTAATTAAAAATCTTCAAAAATCCCAAAATAATATATTACATTAGTGGGTAAAGATTTTGATATTAAAAAGTAGGCTTAACTAGTCTATACGCTAATTACGTCGTTTAATTATCATAAAGCTTTCATTTTACGCTAACGAGCATAACTCTTAATCTACACCTCAAACTGATGTCAAATTTTGTATGCAAGTTTAAATATCAGTAACTAAGGTTTCTACACTTTTACATTTTCATAAATCCCGTTTTAAGGTGATAAGGGCATAATGGTCAACATATGAGCAATTAACGGAATCATGCATATTAATTGGTTAACTAATGAACCATGGTGTATAATCACAGAGGGTTATACAAGCATGTTACCTGGTCCAAATAAGGCTCTTAGGTATTTCTAAAACATACCAAAACGGGTCAGAACTGAAGTCAAAGCAAAAGTCAAAGCTTTGCGACTTTCGGTTCCGAACCGGGTCTAAACAGGAAATTGTCGGGTTGAACATGTTTAGACATGTTCTTACACTAATTACCAAGTTATATTAATGATCAAACAGGTTGTATATGTTCTACATTGCTAATTATGCATAAATTAGAATTTAAGGATCCTGTTGACTTTTTATTAGCAAGTTTGACCCGACATTTGACCTAGTTAGAGTGGGAATCAGGGGGAACCCTTTTGAGGGTTTATTACCCACATAATTACCAACTTATAACTATTTTTGATTCGAGATTTGACTGAGCCATTATTGATTAATCTCGAAACCAAACCGTAATTACGACGGTTTGACTTTTAGCTAAATAACTAAGCTAAACTCAATTAAAGAAGGTTAAGCAAACTTACAAGAGTCCTAAGAACGATTTGTGATCACTTGGGAGGGGTCTTGAGCTCCAGAAATGATCAGGAAGTGCAATAAAAGATATGAAGAACTTGTTGCAAACTAAGGGCTTTATATAGTGATTTAATCACCATAAGAAGTTGACACACAAGTCTACATCTGACCACAACTGATTAACAAGAGTCTCTAGTGCTCTAGGGGTTGCCTAGGGGTCGCACATGAAGAGAAACATCCGTTTTGGGTCGATTATGCGCGAATACAGGAGGTTGTCTTCACTTTCTGTTACTGTGTGTCTGACGCGGCCCGCGTAAGGTTATGTTAACCTTTACGCGGCCCGCCTTAGCCCTTCTGATCAGATTTTTACATTTTCAAGTTTCCGCGTATTCGTCCCTTGGCTCTTCGAAAGGTCAACTAGTTTATTTCTTGCAATTTGACCCCTTATTATTTATCTACAAGGTCCTTAAGACTTGTACCCACTTTGCCAAGTCCTTGGACATTTCTGGTTAACCCGAAAAGTCATAACTTTCACCGTTAACGCTTTAACCCCTCGCATACGAATTTGATCATAACTTTCTCATACGATAACGAAACTTTATGAAATTTATATCGTGAATTCTAGTGAGCATAATTAACCGTTACAAAGCTTCGGGTTTGTCAAAAGGTCACTCAGAGGTATAACTTAAACATGTTGACACATTTAACCCTTGTGGTTTGTAATCTCTCACTTTTAGCTTCGTATGATCCATGATTTATTCGTTTGGTGATATAAACATCATGCAGGGTTAATGTACAATATATTTATTCACTGTTGACATTTAGAACTCGTATATTCACATACTTTTCATGATTGTCAACTTTAGTCCTTTCAGAACATTCTTTCACACGTTCAATCATATGACACGTGTCAACCCATTATAGGACGTGAATTTTCGAGGTGTTACATTTATTGTCACTTAAATTAGATATTATAAGACTACGGATTAACTTCGATTATAAATATAATTATTAATGATAAATATAAAGAAGGTTGGATGCAAATTATAATAAGGTTTTAACTTTTAACCGATCGTGTACAACTTTAAAGTCTAAACAATGTTTAGGCACTATAATATTTAATTCATCATAACCCCTAGTGTTCTTTTTCATTATTACCATTTCGGTCGACCACTTTGACTACAAGTGAACTTATCCCCTTGCATATCCATTCTTCATAATTATAAATGTTATGATAATTTGTATACAGAACAAATAATATTCATAAATTGTGTATGTAGTTTAACATCCTAACATTCCCATGCAAGATAAACAACAGTATCAACGGGAAGTTCAGATCGCCGGGGGTGAAACTGGGAAACGTCTATATCCGCAAGCTAGTTAGTAATTAAGACTATGTGTAGTGGGGTGGCACCGCTATGCCATGTCACCACCTCCATTTCATTAACCCATTACACCATAGTTAACATTGGATGCCAAACTCCATTGCTCCCTTCTTCGTTTAATATTTTAATCAATAACGAGCGTAAGAGATAATGGAGGTGAGGCTAATTGCAAACCAACCAATCACATACTTCTTTCTTCTTCTTTTTTAAGTTTTAGTTAAAATTACCAGTACAGCCATGTTGTGAAAGGGTGGTTTAGTTACATGATATTGACGTGACATTTTAAAAGTGGTGTGTAGTTAAAACCACTACGTAAGATCTAGTAAAAATACCTAAAAAATAAGAATCTATGTCGAGATCATATCTTCATGATGTTTAATGTGCTAATAAGGGGGAAGGGGGTGGTCATCACTTGCAACAATTCTATCACTCACAACATCCAATCAAGTTCCGCCATGTCATCAACCATTATTCCATCACTCACAACATTTTTTAGTGGCAATTGTCATCACTCACAACACCCAACAATAAACCCTCACACCCCTCACATGTTCTATCACTCAAACCTTATCACGCGTGAAGTTTTTCACGGAATCTATCCATCACTTGTTAGCATTGCATGGTGGCGGTGGAATTTCAACAAGTTCCCCTAAGACATAGGATTGAAAACTAAGCAAGTAGCTCCGAAGCTCTTACAGTACACTATAAAAGACATAGATGAAGGAAGATAATATAAATGATGCATGATAGACATGATCCACAAACTTTGACATTAACATGTGCTAGACCCTACATTCAACTTCGATACGAGACATGGCAATTTAGTCAATCAAGTGTAGTTGTTAACTTTTGACTAAGATATCTACGTACATATCAGAAAATACCTTTTCTAAAATTCATCATAAATGTTATTATTTTAGTTTTAACAAGTATAATAGTTGTTTTACACCAAAAAATACAACTACAATTGTTAGAATAAACAAAGTCCACTTTCTCATCTTTTACATTTGTGGCAATTCTTCTCCTCTTGTGAACATATTGAACCAAAAGTCCATGTCATCGTGCATATTTGACTCGTACCCACATCCACTTTGTAGTTGACCAATGCTTTCATGGACCCCAGTCAACTCGCCGGAGTTCTCACCAGAAAAAACCTCCGACCAAAACTCATCATCCATCTCCGGGAAGTTCTCTAAAACCATGTCATCCATGCACAAGTTATGATCATTTGTACTTGTGGTCATTGAAGACACGTCAGTACACGAAGGTTGTGGCGAATCGATTTGATTATAACTCGCTTGACTACTTGAATTCGTCTCTAATGGCGATAATCCAGCGCCTTGTTCTTTAGATTCTTCAGTTTTTTGTTGAAATTCAGAGGTATTAGCATCATTAGGGTTAGGGTTTAGTTTTACTCTCTTTTTTAAGTGTGTGTGCCACACGTTTTTTATCTCGTTATCTGTTCGTCCAGGTAATCTTGCAGCAATAGCTGACCATCTACAATTCACATCACCATAACAAGATCAGTAAAAAGAAATATGAGATCCATAAAACTTAAAAAAAACAAAAAAAAAGGTATGCTAAACGTACACCACCCCTTTAAATTTTCATTTAACTCCGCCTTATGCTATTAAATAAAGTTGTTTTTTATATATATTAGCGTTAAAAATGAAGTATTACTAGTATGACGCTTTGAAGTAGGGGGTGCGGCTAAGACTGGTACGTTGGGTACGTTTAGCAAAACCCTAAAAAAATAAATGAATATGACTAATAGTTAAAAACATGCACACACCTATTTCCAATTTCTTTGTGTAATTGCATGATGGTTTCTTCTTCTTCTTTACTAAAGTTTCCCCTTTTAATATCCGGTCGTAAATAGTTAGTCCATCTAAGCCTGCAACTCTTCCCGCACCTCATTAACCCTAATCATAAGATCATCACAATTATGAAAAAGATTAGATACCGAAAACAAAAAAGATCAGTTCTTTAGAGTTATCGAATCTGGTTCTAGTGATTACCGGCGAGTTTAGGAAGAACACGCCAATTCGGGTGACCATGAAGGGTAACATAATCCATGAGGATTCGATCTTCTTGGTGACTCCATGGGCCTTTTTTTACACTCGTCTTTTCGCAGCATGGAGCTCTTCCCATGATCTTATGTTCAAGTATTTGTCAGGTGTTAATGGAGTTTTTGAAGGTTTTGAAAGGGTGATGAAATGTGAAAAGATGAAAGGGTTTATATATATAGGGGGTAGAGGAAGACGACGAAAAGGGAAAATGGAGCGAGGGCCCAGGCGCAGCCAAAGTAGTAAGCCAGCCAAGTTGACCACAGCCTATTACTGACTCAATAATTTAATATTTCATATACATGGATCAACTTGATATTTTCGTAGTTAAGTTCAAAGTTGATCGATATTTATTAATGTTACTTGTATTTAACTATGAATACAATGATATATTAAATCATTAATGACTTCGATTCACTAGTGAATACGTTACGAAAATGCAAACACGCATATAACATTCCCTTGGACCAATGGGGTCTATTGGCAAAGGCAAAACCATTAAAACACCTAGGTTGGGAAGGGGAAGGTCTTGGGTTCAAGTCCTACAGACGACAGAGAATTAAAGAAATTAGCCGTTCAAAAAAAATATAACATTCCCTTGGGTTGTCTTGCTATTTATACCGAATCATTATTCTTTCATGACAACCTAAGGGTACCTTAGCGTCGTCCAATCTTGTGCTGTTATGTTAATTATACACCCAAGTACCCTAAAACTATTAAAACATTGGTTGTGTCTACTCACAAGTACTTGAAAACTATGGACCCCACCTTTTTACTCCACCCGCCAATCACACACCCCCTCAAACCACTCTCTCTCCAAACAATCACGACAAAGGTTTGCCATGTCAAGTACCATAAGCCAAACTATAGGGGTGTTGTGGCGGTGTTGCTGCATGGCTTCAAACCCTGAATGGGTTTGCCGCATGACCCCCCCCCCCCCCCCCCCCCCCACCCGCGGAACCACTCACATCAACCCGTAAAAAATACGCATAATTTTTTTTAGATAAATAAGGTTTCGGATTAAACACAACCCGCTTATCGAATTCCTCATCTTAAGAACCAAAAGTCATTTAGTAATATTACAAGCTAAATAATCTTAAAAGATATCCAATTTATGTGTTTGTTTGTCCTCGTTAGTGAAAAAGACTCAAACCCACGATGCATTATTTAAGAGAAGCACGTTTAGAGTATATTTATTTTTTATTTAGGAATTTCTGTTTTTGTTTATGATGATAACGAGGGAACGAATGACGATGGTTCCTGGTTAGAGTGTAAAAAATAATTTGCCAGCAGCAAAGCCATGTTGACCACTTTGAGTCAAACACACACCCCTCGTGCAATGTTTATTTTTTGTACTCAAGCAAAAACCGGCTCTCAAGACCCCACAAAGAAAATAGTATAAACGATCGACAAAATTTGAGCACGAATATTGGCGGAACCAGGAATCAGTTGCTGGGGATGCGGATGAGTGGTTCACGCATATTTTCAAAGGATGCGGTCGGGTTTTTTGCCTAAAAAATACACTAATTATTTTTTTCAAGGGGTGCGCCCGCCCGCCCTGGGCTTCACCTAGGTCCGCCCCTGAGCACGAACTCCTTCAATTTAAAAAATAATAAATTCAAGTTTAAAGTTGGTTCGTTTTAATCTACATGCCTAAAGTTTAAGTCTGACACGATTTGAACTCTATGCATAACGTTTGAGTTCACCTTGTTTCAAGCTTTATGTCTATAGTTTGAGCTTGTCTCATTTCAAACTATGCGTGTGAATCTCAAGTTCGGCTAATATGCGATCTTTTTATTTTGAGCTTGGTACATTTATTATTTATTTTTTCTACGATTGTTTTATACCCTTGCATAAATTATTATCACATGTACAATATATTATATTATATTATATTATATTATATTACATTTAAAAATGAAAAAGTAATTTAGCGTAATTTTAAGAGTTTAAATATTTACAATATTTAAAACATATGGTACCATCATTTATAACATATTATTGACTTTAAACTAACCTTTCAACATGATTATTATTAGACAGGAACAATTCTGTTATCTATAATAACATTTACGGTAGCCTCTTATGAATAGTACCATAACAAGACAAATTTTGAATGTTATTTACGTTAATGCCATTGGCCTTTATTTACCACCAAGACCGCCTGGCACCTCCTGCTTCCCTCCTCCATCAAAGCCTCACAGCCGTGATAAAAATTAAAAAAAGAGAGAGTGAAAACGGGAAGATAGAAATAGAGAGATTCAGAGATAAAGAGTTGGAGATGAGAAAGTGAAAAGGGAGGTTTCGACCCCGGTTGTTCCGTGGCGGTGCCAAGGAGGCAACACCATCGTACATCCGAGCGGCGGTTACGACATTCCACGGTGTAAAGGCTCACTGGTCGGAATCAAAACAGTACCTGAGGTGGATGGCAAGCACCATCGATGGATTCTATGGCTGTAAGGTAATCTAAACATACTAGCTTTAACATGAATTCAGAATAAAAAAGAGCCGTAGGAATAATAGACTATGCTTAACCATATACGGATACGTTGATAGTGATTTAGGTCCTGAAAAATTTGTTATGCATTCTAATCTGTATGTTTTGGCAAGTGGTTTCGGTTGTTGTTAACACTGTTTTGGTAATTTATTTTCGTTTAATTAAGTTAATAACATCTAATAAACTATGTTGCTGCCCTTTTGCTTTTCCTTTGTACAACATATTGTTTTGCTATGTATTCAGATTATGTCATGCATTGATGGATTTGTCAATGGATCTAGATCGTATGATCGAAGAATCTGGTTTAGCAGCAGCGCATAGTTTTTGTAGTGTGCGACACAAAATTCGTAGTTCATCAACTTATCCGACATAAGGAAATTAGATGAACGATTTATTATAAGACAAATTAATGATATATCATCTAAAGGTTCATCTTTATTGTACAGTTTGGATGGGCAAAGTTTGAAATACATATAAAGGTTCAATAATGAACCTTTAGTGAAAATAAGAAATCTATTTTACATCTGTTATACATCATATAATAAATCTCTCATTTTGTTTTTGATGAACCTTTATTGAAAATAAATATTATATTATAAGACTACAGGAAATTAGGTTATAAGGGAGTTCATCTAAAGGTTATTATGAAGTTGGATCTTTAGATTACTAAAACGACAACTATATATAATCAATAATGTTTAAAATAATAAATCTATTATAAGACTACAGGTTCATAAACTTAGACTCATGGCACGCATACCTTACTTTATTTGTTAATACTTCATGGCAGTGACTAACAAAAGCCTTCTGCGATATGTGCTGGTGCGTCTTTACTCCACCATGTCCACCGCTTCCCCCTTTTCTTCTTTCTTCTCTCCCAAACTTCATTCATCATTCTTCTTGCTATCCTTTTGAGCTTTGGCCGATCAACTATTCTTTGCGAGGTAATGTTTGTTTCATTACTTGATTTACTGTTTTGATTTACATTCTGTCATTAGGAGATTTGTGACTTTGCTTCGTCATTTGAAGATCAATGATTCCACACGTTTGCAAGGTTGAAGAATTCAACAACATGAAAGGTGATCAGGATGACATGATCCCAAGGTGGCTACAATACTACCCAACTATTGTTCTTAATCTGTTTCACATTATTTAATTAGTCAAAAGTATTTTGTTCATTTATTTATCTTTATGTACAAATCGTCTAACCACTTGCGGTTTAACGTGTCGTAAGTCGATATCCTCTTGGACATATCTCTTTCGCTATACCAAGTGGTGTTATCGTATCGAATTGATCCAATACTGACCGAAAGCCCGCGCTACGTGCGGGGGCATATTACTAGTAATATAACATTTCATGAATGGGCTTAGGAACAGTAAACTAATTGGACAATAGTTGAATATAAATTATAATTCTGCCACTTATTTTTTTTTTGTGCTCCAACCTTTATAGCAGGTCATGAATGCTCAAAAGTCCAAACTACATGTATTATTTATTTAGATTTGTTTCTTTGAGTATTATATTTTGTTTTTTGAGTTTTAAATCAAACAAGCTATAAAGCTTACCATGTACAATTGGACATGCAAAAACTTTTAACAACCTGTTCATAAATTATATAATGTAAAGTTCATTTATTTAATATATATATATATATATATATATATATATATATATATTGTAGTTATATATTTTTTTAAGTTTCCGTTTTAGCTTTTATACTATATAATGTATACATCTTTACCACATTATTTAATTTTTCTTTTATAATTTGGGTTCGTCAACTTATTAAAAAACAAAACTAACAGAGTTATATGAGTTATAGTACCTAACCAGTATTATATCAAACCAAACTGATTCTGATTAAATAACATCGATGTTGGTATCAGTATTATCAGAACCGGTATTGGTTATTGTTTTTATGTTTTTCAATCGATGTAAAACACGTGTCAATTTCTTTTTCGACAACTCACGAATTTATTTTATAGGTTTTGATACTGACCGAGTTCCCGCCGCATCGCGCGGGGAGTCCTACTAGTTTCATACGTTAATTGATTTCAAAAAATTACACCATACAAACAAACACGCATTTTATTCTCTTTAATGAGTTTGATATTGTTATAGCTTTTTAATTAAAAAAATAACATGCATGATACATGATTATCATCATGTGTTTTCCCCACCACATCCCGAGGACACCCCTCTAGTAACAATATATATATATATATATATAGAGAGAGAGAGAGAGAGAGTAAGGTTATTGTACAAATGAGTTTAAGATACTAGCTAAACGTGAGAAGTGAAGAAGAGATTTTTTCTTTATTTTTTCTATCTTGTCAAGTGTGTATTTTAGTCCCAAAATCTTAAAAAAAAGTTATTTATACTTGTAAAATAATAATACATAATTACTCTACCGGAGTAAATACATGATTTTTTTACATGTTACAACTAAACATCATGGTTAAATTGATGGAAAAAATTTAAAAAATATTTTTTATTCATTTCTAATGTTAAGCCCCATTTGTATTGGGGATCATGAGAAACTCCTCTTTGTAAGAAAACTTTATCAACCTATTATTAAACGCTAAAATTTATAGCCTAATCCCTAAATCTTAAGAAACAAACTCTAAATACTAAAAAAACTAGATTCTAATGGTTAACGCCTAAAAGCAAAAAACTAAATGCTAAAGTTAAACCTTAAAAACTAAACTCTAACCTCTAAAAATTAAACCCTATACCATAAAAACCAAACCCAAAAAAATTCAACACAAGTATCAATCATTTAATAGAGTTTTCTCTAGTTTTCTTATGTGATTCAGCTTTAGCATTTAGTTTTTGGCTTTTCCGTGTTAGCCTTTAAAGTTTAGGGTTTAACTTTTGGGGTTTGGTTTTTTTTTAAGGGAGGGGGGATTAAGGTTTTTTTAGGTTTAAAGATTAGGGTTTAGTAATAGTTAGATAGACTTTTATAAGTTTTCAAACAAAGTAGAATTTTCTCATGATCCCTATATATATATAATTATCGAAAATGATATCTATTTTTTTTGCTCTATTTTCCCCTAATTCTAACATATTGTTCTGACAGATATAGTGTCTTATATGTTTATTAGAAAATACAAAATTATCGAAAATTATATCTATTTTTTTTTGCTCTATTTTCCCCTAATTCTGACATATTATTCTTTATAAAATTCAAGCTATATTTGTCATATATGTTTACTGAGAATTTCAATGTCTTCGTTAACATTTGATGACTTTGCACTACAACTTAAAAAAAACATTTGACAACGTGCGTAAAAAAAATTTGAGAACGTGCGTAAAAAAGTATTGACAACGTGCGTAAAAAAAAGTTTTGACAACGTGCGTAAACATTTACACGAACTGGGTATGAGAACACTACTATGTAAAAAGTAAATAAAAAAATGTTTTGACAACGAACGTAAAAAAAAAGTTTTTTTACGCCCCTGATCGCCGAGCCGAGCTCCTCTAAACTTCACGCGTAAATCTAATTTTCAAACATATGTAAAAACGGAAGGCGTAAAATAATTTTTACGTAGATTTGAAAAATGTTTTTACGTAAGTTGTCGAATGTAAAATATTTTTTTTGGGCACGGTATCGAATGAAAAAAAAAATGTTTTTTACGCCTTGATCGTCGGTCCGAGCTCCTCTAAACGTCACGCGTAAATCTATTTTCCAAATGTATGTAAAAACGGCACGCGTAAATGTTTAGTTTTTACATACGTTTGAAAAATTGTTTCTCGTACGTTGTCGAATGTAAAAAAAAATCGCGCACGGTGTCGAATGTAAAAAAAATCGCACACGGTTTCGAATATAAAAAAAATTTATTAACATGATAAAAAAAACTGTTTTACGCACCTGATCGTCGGCCCGAGCTCCTCTAAACATTTGTGGATTGTAAATGCTCTGTTTTTTTCTTTGATTTTCGTAGGTGTTGGGGCTTTTATGTTCAAATGACGAGGATAACGAACAAAAAATGAAGATCGAGATCAGAGATTGAAGAAGTTTTCTTTTTATACATGTAGTGTAATTTTTTGAATAAAAAATCATGTGTTATAATTAATTCTTTTTTTTAAATAGATAAACGTAATTTATGTTGACACGAAAAGTGATGTAGTATATGATGTTTGATTGTCAGTTTGACAAGTTGACATGAATGGTACACAAGTCAAATTTTCCAAAATACTCTTTTGTCTATTTATTTTTAATCAATAAAATCACTACAAGGCAAATCTAACTTAAACAATTTAATCTCAACCATTCATACATGAGAGATCTAGGGTGGATAATGGTTCCTACGGTTCTCGCATCTAAAGGTGGTTCCTATTATACCCCATCCTATATATATATATAGGTAGAGGTTCCTGTAAAAAAATGTTTTTTGTGAGAAAGGTAAGAAAGAATCTACACCATTAGATCTTTGATCTAATGGTTGAGATCATAATGGCAAAATTGTAAATAATGTTTACTATTAAACTAAGAAACTAACATTAATGCACATGTAACTTCCCCCCGTCTTTTTTAAACATCAGTAACTTTTTATACGTAACTTTTTTTAAAAAAAATTACACCATAATAACGAGCGTTTTTTTTTATCTTTAATATGAGTACCATATTGCTATACTTATATAGAGAAAACAATATGTTTCGATCAGATGTTTAGTCCATGAATGGTGTTATATACTTACTGAATGGTGTTATATATTTGCTGAATGGTGTTATATATACTTGTTGAATGGTGTTATACACTTGCTGAATGGTGTTATATACTTGTTGAATGGTGTTATATACTTACTGAATGGTGATATACTTGCTGAATGGTGTTATATACTTACTGAATGGTGTTATATACTTGTTGAATGGTGTTATATACTTACTGAATGGTGTTATATACTTGCTGAATGGTGTTATAAACTTGTTGAATGGTGTTTATAGAGATCTTTTAAAAAAAATTCAGTTCCTATAATTAAGGTGGCGGTTATGGGAAGTTTTTAATTAATTGAATTAATGATAAAATTACTTGTTTACCCTTTTGAATTAATTTAGATTTAGGACACATGTCATCTCCACAATATTTCTCACATTTCTCACACTTTTAACCTTTTTTACAATAACCTTACCCTATATATATATATATATATATATATATATACATATACATGACTCTGTTTAGAAACTGTTTTAATAATTAATTTATTATGATTATTAGCCCTGAATTTTTAAAGGGGGGTAGAACTGTGTTGGTAAGCCCTGTCGATTGTCGGTTGGATTAGCATTATGCCCAAAAGGAGAATGGGCAGCCGGACCACGACGATATGGGGGTGTTCCCTCAGTATAAGCTCTACTTTAAAAATTTAAAGACTAATAATTATAATGAATCAGTTATCAAGATTCTTTTCTAAACGAGATTATAGCTCAAATACTAATGATAATGATGAAGAAGACTTAAACATGAACTCTTTACATATGAATTCTGTTGAAATTAATATTTCTCAAATTGAAAACAATCTTTTAAATTGGAGTATACCAAAACAAGATGTTAAAACTATTTACAAAATTGGTACTTTTGATTTTTTACAAGACTATTCTATAAAAACTCATGAGCAAACTATACCTATAAATAAAGAATATCAAATCATGCAATTATTATCAGTAGAAGCTATTAAAAGACATATAAAATTGTATAAATTTCTACACATAGGATTAGTCCAAGTCGCTATTAAACCAATGTTCAGATTAGGAATTGATGCTCCTGTTTTACTAATTCTAAAAGATGCAAGACATACAAATTTTAATAATTCTTTGCTAGCTATGGCTGAGTCTAATATTTCAAATGGTCCTATTTACTTTAACTGCTATCCAAACTTTTCAATTGGTTTATTTGATCCACATATTTTAGATACTTTAACATTAACAATTAAAACTAAAAACTTAGAATTTAAGGAAAAAACTAATGCTGTAGTAGTTATATATAGAATATATTATAAGACTATGACTACCACTATAGAACCTAAAACAAAATTAGTATCCCCAAAAGATGAAACTATTATTTTTGAAGCTAATACTATGCATACAAAAATAAGAACACCTAAAAAATTAAAATGGAATGAAATAACTCAATCATTAACATGGAATTTACAAGATATAAACCCGCCAAAACCTATAGAAATAGATAATCAAACATCTAGCATAGTAGAACATTCTGATGGTTCAATAGATATTTCTTTTAGTAATATACCACCAAGGCATTCTATAGGAGCAAGTACTTCTAGAGATACTTTAGATGAAAGTTTATTCAGAAGAAGTTTATCAATGAAAATAAAAGGTGTTGATTTTTCAAATACTATTCCAAAACCACTATATGAAGAAAATGATAGTGATAATAATACTTATGTTCCAACTAAGTCTGATATGGGAGATTATGAAGATATACAATGAGTGATTCAAAGGTTCAAGCTCGAAGAAATCGCTATATTTGGTTTTTGAAAAATTGCAATAGAAGAATATAAGATTTAAGACAAAGAATAGAAGATTATAAGTCATGCAATTCAAGTATTAATTCAAGTAGTATGCCTCCTTCCGATCCATATCATCCCTATAACTATATAAACCCGTATTTTCTTTCGCCTAGATATATATTATTTTTAGAAGAAAAATTAAGAGAAGAATATAATCATAGGAAAAAGCTTATAGAAAAGATTTCAAGCACAACTTGTTAATTATGGATAAAGAAATGTTAAAATATTTAAAAGATGAAATGTTCAATAATTATAATAATAAAAATTTAATATGGTATTTTTCTAAATTTAATGAGGATGAAAGATTTTTACATGAAATTGATTGGCAATTATATATGTGTGAAAATGATGAAAATATTTCATTTTTCTCCTGGTTTTCTCTTTACTGTATAGAAACTAAAATTGAGTATCCATTCTTTGAAAATATATCTGTTAATAATACTATAACCAAAACCTATACAATTATAAATAAAAATGAAAATATTACTAGTATACACCCTCCACATATGGATATAAAGATAGAAACTGAAAATAAAGAATATATTGCAAAACCTTTAGCAAACCTTAAGGAAGATATAGATAAAAACGTAAAGGCAATTATTTTTCAAAATAATTACACTAATGAGAAATTAAATACTATAGGAGAACAATTAGAAAGAATAGAAACCAATAAAACTTTAGATCAACCTAGTACTTCAAATACTAAAACAATAACTGAAACTATAGAAAATCGAATATTTAAACCATACAATATAGATATCCCAATACGTCTAAATAAACAACAAGACATGTTACAAGATATTAACTCAAAACTCTCAAAATTAAATATAAATGTTATTTCAGAACAAAAAATTCAAAATATTGAAGAACAATTTAATGATTTTCAATTAGAAAATTCTATAAATAAAATTAGAAGAAATTATCATTTTTCAAAAAATAATACTTATACTACTAGACCTGAAACAAGAAATTATTACCCTAGACCTACTCCACCTGATTTACAATTTGAAGAACGGCATACTTTAGTTCAAGCCAAATACGATGGAAGTTCTCTATATGAATGGAGTATAGAAGGCCAAACAGAACATCAGATTCTTAGTTTAATGCAAGAAATGATAATGGCAGCCAATGCATATAAAGCAAATGGAAATGACGATACTGCAATTCTTAATATGATAGTTTCTGGTTTTACTGGAATTTTAAAAGGCTGGTGGGATAAGTATCTCACAGAAGAAGAAAAACATATAATTAAAAATGCTAAAAAAAATAATTATTAAAACAGAAAATAATGTTCAAACACCAACTGAAATACCAGATATAATTAATACTTTAGTATTTGCTATAATCCAACATTTTATTGGAAATCCAACAGATTATCAAGAAAGAAATTCATTAATACTATTAAATTTGACATGTAGAAAATTACAAGATGTTAGATGGTATAAAGATGTTTTCCTTTCAAAAGTTATGACTAGAGAAGATAGCAGAGAAGCCTATTGGAAAGAAAGATTTATAGCTGGGTTACCAAAATTATTTGCAGAAAGAATAAGAGAAAAGATTAAACAAGACTTTAATAATAGTATTCCTTATAGAGACTTGTCTTATGGTCAAATAATAAATTATATAAATCAAGAAGGGTTAAAAATATGTAATGATTTAAGATTAAAAGAAAAAATAAAAAGGATGGAATCCAAGGTCATAAAGAATTAGGAAGTTTTTGTCAACAATATGGATTTGAACCATTTAAAACTCTCTCTAAACCTAAAAAGAAAATTCCTAAACAATTTATTAAAAAGAACTATAAAAGAAAACCATATATTAAAAATAAACAAAAATATTACAAAGATAAGACTGGTTTTCAAAAGAAAAAAGGTAAACAAGATATTGTTATTTGCTATAAATGTGGAAGACAAGGACATTATTCTAAGGATTGCTATACCAAGAAAAAGATAAATGAGCTAAACATTTCTGATGAATTAAAAGAACAGATAAATAAAATACTTATTTATGATAATTCAAGTGAAAACAGTATTTCAGACTATAGTGATAATGATTTAAATTATATTGAAGATTCTAATTCAGAAAGCAGTTCAGAAGACAATGCGTGTGAATGCGTTGGTCCTTGTATTTGTGAAATTGATGGTACAATAAATTATCTAACATCAGATAATAAGGATTTATTCGAATTATTAGAAAAAATTGAAGATAAAGAAGTTAAACAAGTATATTTAAAACAATTAAAAGAAAAGTATAAACTACCAATAGAAAAGGAAACAAAAGCATATAATTTTAATGAAATATGTCAAAGATTTCAAACAAAACAAATAAAAGAAAATCCTGTTACAATAACTGATTTACAAATAGAATTAAAAAATATAAAAGAAGAGATTCGAGAAATAAAATTACAAATTAAAGAATTAGAAAGAGGAAAAAATAAAGAGGATGAAGAAAACAATAACAATACTAAAAGTGATACTGAAAATACAGGAATAATAAATCGTTTAAAAGGATTAACTTCTCAAAAATGGTATACTAAGTTAAATATAATAGTCAATAATGAATTCCGATTATCTTTAGTTGCTATGATTGATAGTGGTGCTGACATGAATTGTATCCAAGAAGGATTAATACCTACAAAATACTATGAAAAGACTACATATAGACTATCTGAAGCCAATGGAAACCCATTAAATATTCAATACAAACTATCAAATGTTCATATTTGCAAAGAAAATTATTGTTACAAAACCCAATTAGTTTTAGTAAAAGATTTAACATCTCAAATTATATTAGGACTCCCATTTATAACTCAATTATATCCTTTCACGGTTGAAGAAAAAGGAATAAGTATTAAGATATTAAATAAAAAGATTTGTTTTGAATTTGCCCATCCGATTACTTCTAAACAAATAAATATTTTAAGCTTAAAAGAAAAACAAAAGGAATTTTTAATTGAAGAAATTGATCATGTTAGAATAAAGAGTCAATTGCAAGATAAAGTAATTATAAAAAGAATACAAGAAACTGAGAGGAAATTTAAAAATAATGTTTGTTCAAATATTCCAAATGCTTTTTGGGAAAGAAAACAACATGTTGTAAAATTACCTTATACTAAAGATTTTAATGAGAAAAATATTCCAACAAAATCTAAAGCTATACATATGTCTCAAGAGTTAGAAAGCTATTGTAAAAAGGAAATACAAGAATTATTAGATAAAAAACTAATAAGGCCATCTAAATCCCCTTGGTCCTGCTCTGCCTTTTATGTTTAAAATAGTGCAGAAATTGAAAGAGGAGCTCCTAGATTAGTTATAAATTATAAGCCATTAAATAAAGTTTTAGAATGGATTAGATACCCTATACCAAATAAAAGAGATTTATTAAAAAAGATATATGATTCAAAAATATTTTCTAAATTTGATATGAAATCTGGATTTTGGCAAGTTCAAATTGCTGAAGAAGATAGATATAAAACTGGATTCAATGTACCATCCGGACACTATGAATGGAATGTCATGCCTTTTGGATTAAAAAATGCTCCTTCAGAATTTCAAAATATAATGAATGATATTATTTTACCATTAGGAAATTATGCTATTGTTTACATTGATGATGTATTAATATTCTCAAATTCCTTAGACCAACATTTTAAACATTTAAATGCTTTCTACAATATTATTCATAAAAATGGATTAGTAGTATCACCTTCTAAAATGAGTCTTTTCCAAACAGAAATAAGATTTTTAGGACATAATATTATTCAAGGAACAATAAAACCTATTAACAGAAGTCTAGAATTTTCAAATAAATTTCCAAATGAAATTAAAGATAAAAAGCAATTGCAAAGATTTTTAGGATGCTTAAATTATATTCATGATTTTTTCAAAGACTTAGGAATTATATGTAAACCTTTATATGATAGATTAAAAAAGAATCCAAAACCATAGACCCAAGAACATACAGAAATAGTAAAATATATTAAAGATAAAATAAAATGTCTACCATGTTTACATATTCCTCATCCCAATGCAAAACTAATTGTAGAAACCGATGCAAGTGATTTAGGATTTGGAGGAATATTAAAACAAGAATTAGATAATAAAGAAAGTTTAGTTAGATATTATTCAGGTGCATGGAATGATACTCAGAAAAATTATTCTACAATCAAAAAGGAGATTTTAAGTATAGTTTTATGTATAAAAAAGTTTGAAGATGATTTATATATGAAACCATTTTTATTAAGAATCGATTGTTTATCTGCAAAATATATTTTAGAAAAAGATATTAAGAATTTGATTTCAAAACAAGTTTTTGCCAGATGGCAAGCATTATTAAGCAACTTTGATTTTCAAATAGAATTTATAAAAGGAGAAAACAATTATTTACCAGATTTTTTATCTAGAGAGTTTATATATATATAGGGTCAGGATTTAGAGAAAACGGTGGAAAGTGTGAGAACAGTGAGAACGCTTATGAATCGTCCGATCAAAACAATCTATGGACTAGATTGGCGCGGTGGCGTTTTGGTAAATAACATCAAATTTATTATCTGGACGCACTTCATTAAGGGTAAAAAAGTCTTTTGACTTCTCCACACAAAACGTCATCTCATGAAAATAAAACGCCAAACAAATAGCACATACCATTCTAACTAAAAACGCCATTAGATATAAAACGCCAAACTTAATTATAATAAAATCCCACCTAAAAAAAACCGCCAAAAAATCATATATATACAACATCTCAGATCTTCAATTAAAAAAACACACAAAACCCCAAACGCCATATTTAATATATACCATTCGTCTTAAAAACGCCAAAAACCCAAACATCAAATATCTTCTAAACCAAAACGTTTATTTGAAATTCAGTTTGGTTGTCTGTAAGGTTTCACTCAATGTAATGGACAAAAATCCTTAAGTGAGGATATTGTTCATTTCATTGAGTAAAATCTTATTGACTTTATCCTCAACTTCCATCCAATTTATAACGCCAAAACATACAAAAACATTATTGAGATTTGTTGTCAATAAAGTTTAGCTGTATGGGGTGGACAACATTGTCAGATATCTTTCTTAACCGAGGATTAACAATGTTGTTCATCTCATACAGCTAAACTTTATTGATTTTAGCATGATCAAATTTTGAGGTTTAAGGTGCTTTTATTTAGCGGCGTTCTTTTTATCGGTAAAACGCCAAAATTAAAAAATCAAACATCGTTCATTGGAAAATTCAAGATTGTTGGCTGAAGGGTGTAAACTCAATAACATTTTGCTGCATGAAATGGACAAATCTTCAAGAAAAAGATCCTGATGTCAGACTTTGTGCTTCCAAACGGCGACAAAAAAACTACTTGAAAAACAAAAAAAAAAACAAAATGAATCATACGAAAGTCGAAACAGCCAGTTAAGATGATTCAAAAAAGAAGAAAGAGACTGGTGATAGTGAAGATT
Source organism: Helianthus tuberosus (assembly GCA_030545235.1). Classification (NCBI taxonomy): domain Eukaryota; kingdom Viridiplantae; phylum Streptophyta; class Magnoliopsida; order Asterales; family Asteraceae; genus Helianthus; species Helianthus tuberosus. The sequence continues at coordinate 3,659,123 of CM060436.1, read as the reverse complement.
TAGAAGATCAATTGTTTATATATTCTTTTTTTTAATTTTATTTTTCAGTTGATTGTTATATAATAAAAATGCCATATATAATAAAAACGTCAGACAGCCAAATGCTTGTTAAAACGCTATCATGCCGTAAAACGCCCCCAAAACTCCCAACTATAATAAAATTACTTTGGAAAAGTATTATAAAAAAACCTAAAAGATAAAAACCAAACTTGAAAATGTAACTAGAAACAGTAACTACAAAACAGTAAAAATGAAGATACGGAAAATTTATTATATTAGAATCTAAAACGCCAAACTTGAAAGACGGGACGTGTTACAGACTTCAGAGATAAAAGCTTATCAAAAACAATAATTACAAACAGTAACTGAAACGACGAATAGTTTATTATAATAATGCACCGCCTAACCTACGCCGCCAAAAGAAATCCTATAAAATAATACCTCTCGTCAACTTCCATTTAATCGAACCAAAAAAACAAACGCCAATACTACTAAATACCACTCACTGTAAAACGTCAAAAAATTAAAAAAAATCAAAGATAGCTAATATGTTTTCTTGGATATTCAGTATTGTTCTTCATGAAGTTTCACTGAATATATTGTTAGGTAAGGGGAGTAACTCAGTAAGATTTTGCTACATGAGATGGACAAATCTTCAAGAAAAAGAAACTGATGACAATCGAATGTCATTTTGTGTTCTTTGTTCTTGAATAAGGCTCGGATGAGGAGAAGAGATCAATGACACCGAAGAGTGGGATGATCTATGTCCCCAAATATGCACAAAAAGCCACTTCAACAGGCAAGCAGGCAAAATAATCAAACCGATGGGTTTGTTAAGTTTCACATAAAACGTCATATATTTGGTGACAGTTTTTGTACTATTAAAGAAGAGAGAGACTGGTGACAGTGAAGATTGTGAAAAGAGATCCGATTAGGATTTTTAATTTATTTTCTTCGCTTCTATTTTTTTCCCTGTGGTTGTAATATAATTTTACAATTGTAAAATGCCAAGATACCACAAACGCCAAAATATTTATAAAAAATAATAGAACAATGGGCCATCTTGTTTAAAATGACTTAAAAAACGCCATTCAGATAGATTTCCTGACCCCCTGGGGTTCCAATGGCATATGATTTGAAAAACGGAACGCCAAAATGTTAATACAATGAAACCATTAAACGGCATTAATTATTGAATTTGGTTAACGCCAAAAATCTTAAACCCCAAAAATAAAACAATATTGTGAAAAGCAGAACTGGAAAAGCAGAAGATAAAATGACAAAAAAGCCCACACGCCCTAATTATATCGCGCGCCACGTATTGGGCCAGGATACGTTCTCACCGTTCACACACTTTTGATCGTTTTCTCCTGATCCAGTTTCCATATATATATATATATATATATATATATATAATTGCGCTAAAATAAGAACCACCTCGAGTTGTAAGAACCGTGAGAACTTTTTGATCCGGGGCGAGGTGGACCAAAAATTTTTTTCACAAACGTAGATGCGTGTATTATAAACATATTTGTAAAAAAAAATTCAAAAAAAAATGTCGTGTGTGTAGTTTTGAGCACCACAAGTTTGTGTTTACGGGTACCGTAAATTTTCCGGTTAGATTTACGGTACCCGTAAACACAAACTTGTGGTGCTCAAAACTACACACACGACTTTTTTTTTTTGAATTTTTTTTTTACAAATGTGTTTATAATACACGCAACTACGTTTATGAAAAAAAATTTGGTCCACCTCACCCCTTACGGTGTAGTTCTCACGGTTCTTACAACTCGAGGTGGTTCTCATTTTAGCGGTCCCCTATATATATATATATATATATATAGGGAGAGGATCATGAGAAAACAACATCTAAATGAGAAAACTAGAAAACTAACTAAAAAAGCCTAAAAAAAGCTAAAAAACATACCAAATTTTTTTTTTTTTACAATTTTTTATAAAAAAATCGCTAGTTTTTTTGCATGGAAAAAAATTTAAAAAAAAATTGTTGTACTGCACATGTGCTATATATGTGCATTATATGTGTACTACACATGTGCACTATATCCGTAATAGTGCACATGTGTAATACAACAAAAAACAGTTTTTTTTTTTTTGAAAATTTTTTTCCATACATAAAAACTAGCGATTTTTTTTATAAAAATTTGTAAAAAAAAATTTGGTATGTTTTTTAGGCTTTTTAAGTTGGTTTTTTGGTTTTCTCATTTAAACTAGTTTTCTCATAATTCGTCCCCTATATATATATAGAAACTGTATCAGGAAAAAACGCTCAAAAATGTGAGAACGGTGAGAACGCATCCTGGCCCAACACGTGGCGCGCGATATAATTAGGTCGTATGGGCTTTTTTGTCATTTTATCTTCTGCTTTTCCAGTTCCGCTTTTCACAATATTGTTTTATTTTTTGGGGTTTAAGATTTTTGGTGTTAACCAAATTCAATAATTAATGGCGTTTAATGGTTTCATTGTATTAACATTTTGGCGTTTATGACGTTTTTCAAATCATATGCCATTGGAACCCTAGGGGGTCAGGAAATACATCTGAATGGCGTTTTTCAAGGCGTTTTAAACAAGATAGCCCATTGTTCTATTATTTTTTATAAATATTTTGGCGTTTGGTAATACAACAAAAAAAAATTCTATAACTGTTTTTTAAACATTTTTTTATATTTTTAGTTTTTGATTTTTTTTATCAAAAATGTTTCTACTTGTATTTATAAGAAAAAGCGCCAATAAAGCGCTGAAATTTAAAAAAAATGATTTTTTAACATGTTACGTTAATTCTATAAGTATAATTTTTAAGAGTGTTCCCCCGTTCCCCACTTTTTTAGTGTAAGTATATGGAAAAAACCAATTTTATTGAGAAAACTTGGAAAACCAAGAATGTGTGGTCTAGATTAATCCATGTAATATAATATTTGCACATGCTAGAAGGGTATATTTGTCATTTTTACACACTCCTAACACATCACATCACCTTTCACCCCCATCACTTTTCACCAATTTCCCCCTTCCCTATGTCCTCGTCCCCCCCCCCCATCCTCCACATTCTTCAAGATAAGTACAAATTCATATCTTCTAATTCATCCCTTCCAACCTTCTTTCACCCAAAACCACTCTTCAAGATATCAAGTACAAATCCATATCTTCTAACTCATCCCTTCCAACCTTCTAACTCATCCCTTCCAACCTTCAAATCTGAAGATCGAAGCCACCATTGAAGATCGAAGCCACCATCAAAGCTCTCAAAGAAAAGGAAGCTCGGTGTCATTTTAATCACATCTTTGTTTCTGTTTTTTAGAGAGAGAAAGCTAATGTTTTGGAAAGAGAGACAACAATTTTCATGTTGTTCACCTAGACACCAAGAACACACGCACAAGTGTGTGAGAGAGAAACAGGTTTAAAGATCTTACTTTTGTTAATTTATGTAATTTGTTTAGATTTATACTTTGTATAACGTTTGGTAGATTTAAAATCAGAGCTAGTTTGTTTATTTTTGTTTTTTAAATCAAGATCTAGAAGAAATTTTTGTATGTTGTATTTCTCTCTTCAAAGTGTATTGATTTTTTTTATGAAGATTAAAGTTAAATTTCTAAATTGTTTGTCCAGCGATTTTGAGTTAATGATTGCTTTTAGTTGGATTTTTTTTTTGTGTGTGTGGGGGGGGGGGGTGAGCTGGGTTTTTTTTAGGGTTTATGAATTGGATTTGGTTTAATTTGTTTTCTGGTTTTGTTTAAATTCAGCATCACCATTGATGGTAGATAATTAGTTTGAAAATCCATAATTTTTACGATGTATGTTTCAAATTTCTTTGTTGTTTAGTTGTTTTTTGAATAAATTCACTCCGATATTACATTTTCATTACCTTTAGAAAGTTCATAATTTAATCGGATATCGGTTTTGTTTTACAAATAGAAATTCTTGTTTTTTACTGGCATAATTTGCTACATATGTTACATTTCTATCAGCTACATTTATGCGAAGAGTATATTGATATTTTTTACGAAGATTAATGTTGACTTTCTAAATTGTTTGTACAGAGTATATTGTTATTTTTACGAAGATTAATGCTAAAATTTCTAAACTGTTTGTCATATATGTTGTAACACGTGTTACACTGCGGGTTACATATGTTGCATACAGGGTGTTACATGTGTTACACCCAGTATATGAGACCAACTTATTGTTTTTTTTAGATTGGCTGTTAAATGTTAAAATGTATAAACTTCATAATTTATTCGGAATATCTCGTTTATTTTACAAATAAAAAGTCATGTTTTTTTGGTGGGATAATTAGCTACATATGTAGTAACAACATTACGCAAGTTACTTATAGTTAACCCAACCCTTTTTGGACACAAAGGGGGGGTGCACATATGTAACACATGTTTGTAACATGTGTTACACTAGAGAGGTAACACATGTATAGCCACGTTACACATGTTACATAGAAGATTAATAAGTTTTAACTATAGAATATTTAATATTGATGTACTTGTTTTGTTCATAGGTGAAAAGATGTTTTGTGTTCAAGATGAAGATGGTTATCAAGAAGCGAAACCCGCCGAAGGATTACAACGCATCATCAGGTTTTCGTGGTGACGATGGTGTATTTTTTGGTTGGCTGCTATGTGTTGTGAAGATGGATGTAGTTGTGAAGACCATTTTTAGAAGCATTACAACTATTGATATAAAATTCATTTTTATTTTCATTGTTAGTATGCCAATTTTTGGATGAATACGGATGTTGTTGTGAAGGCAATTTTTTTTTTTGGATGCAACAACTATATGTAACATGTGTAAGATTGCTATACATGTGTTACATATGTCAGCCCCTTTGGTGTCAATTTAAACTTAGCAAAATTACATATGTAACAACATTACATCATCCAAAATGTCATACCAATGAACAAACAAGTAATATATGTAACTATAAGTATATGAGACTAGTGTAACAAATTAAAGGGACAAACGATACACTTCATGTTACATAAGTACCTAGACTTGTTATTAACAATGTTATTAGTAAATAAAAAAAACTGCATTAACGTATATTTTTTACATTGAACCCAGCTTATTGGTTATAAGTCTTACACATGGCAAGAAGTTCTTCCAGTGTGACGTATGATTTAACAATAATAGGATGATATTGCTCGTTGACATTCGGTGTCCAAAATTTAGTATACTAGTAAATATGGTAACGTGGAGTATGTTCTAGATCATCTGTGGACATAGGGACAGATGTTAGTATAAGTTTACGTGTGTTATGAACGTTGTAATACGTTTAGCACCCTAGGGTAACAAAAAAAATCACACATGACACTTGTCGTCATGTTACACATGTTAATTGTGTGTGTGCATGTAACATCTTCTCTACAATGTATGTAACATCCTTAAAAGTTGTGTTCCTACTCTGCTTTATATTTTGTAAGTACTTATAGGTAAACATGTTTTAAAGATACAACATGTAACATGTGTTACACCGAAATGTTACACAAGTGTTTCCAGTTTTACACATGTTACATCTTCTGTAACTCTGCTTTATACTTTGTAAGTGTTTCCTGTTTCCAGTTTAAACATGTTTTAAAGATACAACCTGTAACATGTATGTACTTATAGGTAAACATGTTTTAAAGATACAGTCGTATCACCTTACAAGTTATATGTTTTACTGACAAACGCCATGTCACACATGTTACACACTATAGAGTGAACAACAGTATTGAACGTTGCTACACATTTCCCATTCTGTCGTAACATGTGTAACCTTTTTGGGGGTATCGATGTTGTAGGTTTATACAGACTTAAATATATACAAATGATCCAAAAATGATCATACATGTGTTACCCTCTAGTGTAACATAAGTTACAAACATGTCTTACATATGTGCAGCCCCGATTTTTGGTAACAAAGGGGTTGAACATATGTAACACATGTTTGTAACATGTGTTACACTAGAGGGTAACTTCTGTACAACGTCAAAGGTACCCACCACCTGCCCTTCATCGACTTCTTGTTCCCCTTCTTCATCGGTTTCTCCATCTACCTTCTTTCGCTTTATGGCCACCTTTTGTCGTATCCGATATTGTGGTTATCTTTCTTCCTGCCAAGATCCCTTCTCGGTTGGTTGTAACTGCTATGGTCAAGTCGTAATAACACAAGTTATAGTCCAGTATTTTAAAGATACAAATGTATCACCTTACAAGTTATATGTTTTGCTGACAAACGCCATGTCACACATGTTACACACTATAGAGTGAAAGAACAGTATTGAACGCTGCTACACATTTCCCATTCTGTGGTAACATGTGTAACCTTTTTGGGGGTATCGATGTTGTAGGTTTATACAGACTTAAATATATACAAATGATCCAAAAATGATCATACATGTGTTACCCTCTAGTGTAACATAAGTTACAAACATGTCTTACATATGTGCAGCCCCGATTTTTGGTAACAAAGAGGTTGAACATATGTAACACATGTTTGTAACATGTGTTACACTGGAGGGTAACTTCTGTACAACTTCAAAGGTACCTACCACCTGCCCTTCATCGACTTCTTGTTCCCATTCTTCATCGGTTTCTCCATCTACCTTCTTTCGCTTTATGGCCATCTTTTGTCGTATCCGATATTGTGGTTCTCTTTCTCCCTGCCAAGATCCCTTCTCGTTTGGCTGCAACTGCTATGGTCAAGTCATAATAACACAAGTTACAGTCCAGTATTTTTAATCTACTAATTAAAAAAATAGTAGTAACATAACCAACTCTAGTTACCTTCTACCCAATTATGCCCTGAACTTGAAGACTCCCCAAATTTTGAGTTTTTATCTGCATCATTTCACACATAAAAAAAACTAAGCAAAACCACCCAAAAAAAGTTTACATATGTAAACAGTTACCATACACTTCAAACAACTACTATTCGGTAAACCACCCAAAAAAAGTAAGCAAAACCACCCAAAAAAAGGTTACATATGTAAACAGTTACCATACACTTCAAACAACTACCATCCGGTAGAACCAACTCCCTCGCTGCAAGCACTAAACAAACATGTAACATATGTTAGCACAACCTTTCGTATTTGTTTGACGTCGTATAGCTTTTGTTTTTGTTTTCTAGACTGGACAGTTGTGCTCCCCACAACAATTGTTTTAGATGTGTTACCCTCCAGTGTAACACACGTTACAAACATGTGTTACATATGTGTAGCTCCTTTTTGTGTCCAAGAAAGGGCTGGTTTTAACATAAGTAACACGTGTAACATTATTACAACATATGTAGCTAATTATGCCAGCAAGACATTTCAACTAACAACCCATTTAAAATAACATTTCAACCCATTTAAAATAACATTTCAACATTTAAAAAGATATATATTTGTAAGCTAATAACAACTGATAATATCAAAAAAATAAAAATGATTTTAATACAAAAACAAAAACTTGTAAACTACATAAACATTTACCGATTACTAGACCACTTTGTGCACACAAAAACATATTAACAACAGCCTTAACAAAAAAAACTCAGGTGTGAAATGATATTTCAAAATAAAAAACTCAACAGATTGTTTGTTTCTCTCTCTAAAATCATGGTAAATTAGGTTCAAACCTGTTTCTCCCTCACACACTTGTGCGTGTGTTCTTGGTGTTCGAGATGAACACGATGAAGATTGTTGTTTCTCTCTTTAAATCATGGTAAATTAGGTTCAAACCTGCTTCTCTCTCACACACTTGTGCGTGTGTTCTTGGTGTTCGAGATGAACACGATGAAGATTGTTGTTTCTCTCTCTAAAATCTTGGTAAATTAGGTTCAAATCTGCTTCTCTCTCACAAACTTGTGCGTGTGTTCTTGGTGTTCCAGATGAACATGATGAAGATGGTTGTTTCTCTCTCTAAAAACCTTCATCCCCATTCACTCACCGATCAGAATTTCTCTTTTCTACCAAATGAACACAATGAACATGATGGATATTTTGAACTCTGGAAGAAGAACAGAGAGAATGAGATATGGTTGTTTCTCTCTCTAAAAACCTTCAACCCCATTCTTGATATTTTGAATTCTCAAAGAAGAAGAGAGAGAGAGAATGAGATATGGATGATGATGGTTTGATGGTGATGGTGACAATTATACAGAAGAGAGAGAATGAGATATGGTATTTTTGACACAAATACCCTCCTGGCCCACTCATCAACATAAGTTATGTATTAAATTTAAATCAATAAACCATCAAATTTCTCTAACCCTTAGATGATCAAGATCAATGGTCCCAATTGGGTTTCCTTAGTTTTCTCACTAAAAAATGGTTTCCTATATATCCTTGCCCTATATATATATAGTTATAATTAATACTATACGTAAGTAATACTCTTGTTTTGAGTCAGGAGCTATATTACGATCTCAATGTATGAAATTGCCTTCAGACTAATTATTAGACGCGCTTTCACTACAAATCACGAGAGTTTCACTTGCAACAAGATGCTTTGTTAAGATGTGGGTGAAAATAGGTGAAAGGGTGTACATATCTGCACACCAAAATACCTATTTGCACACTAAATCTTACCTTTATATACACCACGTATAGGTTTAAACGCGGCGTATAGCCATCTTTTTTAATTTCCAAGAGAATATCTTATATGAAGTGGAAATTTGCCCCTTTATATACGTCGCGTATAGCCTTATACGCAATGTATATAAAGGGGTTTTTTTTAAGAAACATTGTTATACATTATTTATCATTTTAGCAAACTTTTATAATAAGTAATTTTAAAAAAATAAATAAATAAAAAACATTGTTAAGTATTTTATCGTATAGTATAATATAGGTCTCGTATAGGCCTATGGATGTAGTATCGTATCATATAGTATAGTATAAATCTCGTATAGGCCTATACGTGTAATATAATATAATATAATATTGTATCCTATCATATCGTATCGTATAGTGTAGTAAAAAACATTGTTAAATATTCTATCATATAGCATAGAGTGAATTGCAAGTTTTGTCCGTTATCTATATATCACAGTTCAGACGGTGTCATTTATCTTTAAAATTGACGAGTTTTGTACTTATTGTTTTAAAATATTATATGGCATGTCTTTTGGCCCTAACCCAGTTGATTTTTTCTGTTATATCAGGTAACACAAGGGTATTTTATTCATTTTTACCTATTTAGTTAAAAAATTTAATAAATTATACAAAACTAAATTTAAGAAACTAATATAATATTACATATATATATATATATATATACATATACACACACACAAACCTCTCTCTCCACCTCTCTCCATCTCTACCCTCCCTCTCTCATCGGCCCTCCACCGCTACCATCAACAACCACTACCACCCGCCCCACCAACCACCACCTCCACAACTATCACAATCACAAAATCAACATATTCAACCGTCATTTGCCACCATCACAAAATCAACACCAAGCTTTTTATAAATCAATTAAAAACCTAATTCTTAAATCCAAAAATTACTATGCCTTTTTCTGTACATATATTCTACTATAACTTAAAAGACAAAGTCGGTGGAAACCCCACCGGCTTTGCCTCCCCCTCCACCATACTTTCACGATGTTGCAATTTTAGTCCCGTATAGGACTATATGTGTAGTTTAGGTGTCACGGCCGCCGTCCCGGTGTGACCGGGTCCAGGAGCCGCGGGGCAGAAACCCGTGGTATTTATTATTTGAGTTGACAGCGGAAGTTTAACAGGATCTTTGAAAACTTGAAAATGCCCGCTTATTTTATTTCATAATTTGGGATAAACCCCGTAATTTACAATAGAGGAATTTTACTAGGAAATTCCCTGTTTTACAAAACATGTTTATTTATTTATCTGAGCCACTACTTCAAGCTTGTTAGTGCTCCGTAGCACTTTTCCTTGATTCATAGTAGGTCACCTGAAACATGTTTTAAAAATAATTTATCAGCGGGGAAATACTGGCGAGTCATTTAGGTTAAATAAAACGACACATAGTTATAAATTACAGCATAAGAGCGATTACAATGGCTACTATCTTATTTTTATTTGGCGCCGTGTCACCTCCTGGTGACGATGGTCATACCACTATTGGGTCATTTCACCCAAGTAGTGATGATTATCACTGTTAGGTTGATGAACCTAACCGTGAGAAATTAGTAATGTGCACAATACCCCACTTGCCAGTGATTCAAGATAACCAAGACTTAATCCCTGCAATTATAACTTTGGAAAATAATTTGAGTATTGTAAAACATTGTTTGATAAAAAGAGAATGACTCACATTGCAAGTTTAAACGGGCAGAGTTTAGCCTACTGATAAGCCTTGTAACCTAATTTAAATGACAATGCATATGAACTAGGTAAGTAACTTAATACAACATTTACGATAACTCACGAGATCGAGACCCTCACGACGAATGACAAAGTATAGCCCTGATTCGGGCAGCACTTAAACATCCACCGGATTGGTTTCAATCGATCGTACATTGAATCGTAGCAGCGATCGAGTTAATACCCTGTATCGTAGCAGCGTTTCCCTAATTGAAATCACGATTTGGAGCAGCAAACTTCGTTTATGATCAAAATTTTCGACACAGTATGAAAGCCCCATGCACCAGCAATTTATAGAAGAAAAATGAGTTTTACGCGGCCAGCGTAAAACTTAATAAGAGCTTACGCGGCCCGCGAGGGCCACCTAGTCTATAACTAGGGCTTCCGTGTCATCGGTAGGTCTGCCACGTGGGTGCCACGTGGCCCAGAACGCTTATCTGGTCAATGTTAAGTTGACGCGGCCCGCGTAGATGTTTCTTATGGTTTACGCGGCCCGCGTGAAAACCAAAAATCTGATTTTCTTGGTTTTTCATGCACATTAGGGTTTTCGGGGTCCAGGTTTTTACTTACGGGTCATTTTGGGGAATTTTTGCAAGTCCTTGCATCCTCCCCACCTTATTTAAAATCTCGTCCTCTAGATTTACTGGAACAAGTAGGGATACTTTCGCTTCATCTTGGATTCCAGTTCCCAAGTTTACTCAGGTCCTCTCTTTGAATCCCACTTGACTTTGACCAGTACTAGTCTTTTGTGCTTGAGAAACTTGACCTTTATGTCTTCTATCTGTAATGGCTTCTCAACAAATTTTAACTTTTCATTTACCTCTATATCTTGAAGAGGTACTACCAGGGATTCGTCAGATAGACATTTCTTGAGATTGGATACATGAAATACATCATGTACTCCAGCTAGCTCTTCTGGTAGTTGTAGGCGATAGGCAACTGGTCCTATTCGCTAGATTATTGGGAATGGTCCTACGTATCTTGGACTTAGTTTTCCCTTTTTACCGAACCGGACTACTCCTTTCCAAGGAGAAACTTTCAAGAGTACCTTATCTCCGACTTGAAATTCCAGTGGCTTGCGTCGATTGTCTGCATAACTCTTCTGGCGATCTCGAGCCGTCTTTAGTCTTTCCTTGATTTGAGTGATCTTGTCGGTGGTTTCTTGTACAATTTCAGGACCTGATAATTGGTTTTCTCCTATTTCTGCCCAACAGACCGGAGTTCTGCACTTTCGTCCATACAGTGCTTCGAACGGGGCAGCTTCAATGCTTGAATGGTAGCTATTGTTATAGGAGAATTCAATTAAGGGTAGGTGGTCATCCCAGTTTCCACCAAAATCTATTACACATGCTCTGAGCATGTCTTCTAGGGTTTAGATCGTCCTTTCACTTTGTCCATCTGTTTGAGGATGGTAAACTGTACTTAAATTTAATCGCGTCCCCATGGCTTCTTGGAAACTTGTCCAGAAATGTGAAGTGAAACGACTATCCCTATCCGATACAATGGAGAGTGGGACTCCATGTAAGGATACTACCTCGTCTACGTATAACTTTGCTAACCTTTCCATACTAAAGGTTTCTTTCATGGGTAGAAAATGAGCTGATTTGGTTAATCGATCCACAATTACCCAAATCGCATCGTTACCTTTTCTGGTTTTGGGTAACTTAGTAACAAAATCCATTGTTATGAGCTCCCATTTCCATACAGGCATTTCTAATTGTTGGAGTAATCCTGAAGGTTTCTGGTGTTCTGCCTTAACTTATGAACAAGTTAGACACTTAGAAACATATCTAGCTATGTCCTTTTTCATTCCTATCCACCAGAAGTTATTCCTTAAATCTTGGTACATTTTATTGTTACCAGGATGCATGGTATATCTAGATTTATGGGCTTCCTCTAAAATCTTATTTCTTAGATTTCCTTGCTTAGGTACCCAAATTCTTTTCTTGTGGAATCTCCAAATTCCATCAGGCCCTTGCTCTAGTTCTTTTATTCTTCCTTTCATTCCTTCAGCATCATCCTTTATTGCTGTTTCTTGAATATTTTTCAGTTGTTCCAGTAGATCTAATTGTAAACTTAATCTAAGAGCACGGACTCGTCGTTGTTTTTCATGATACTTACGACTTAAGGCATCTGCGACTACATTTGATTTTCCTTCGTGATATTGAATATCACAGCCGTAGTCGCTTAGAATTTCCATCCATCTTCTTTGCCTCATATTTAATTCCTTTTGCCCAAATATGTATCTTAAACTCTTATGATCTGTATAGACTGTAAACTTACTGCCATACAGATAGTGTCTCCAAATTTTAAGGGCAAAAATTATGGCTCCTAATTCTAAATCATGAGTCGTACAGTTTTCCTCGTGCTTCTTCAATTGCCTTGAGGTGTGCGCAATTACCTTCTTGCATTGCATTAGCACACATCCTAATCCTAGCTTAGAAGCATCACAATAAACTTCAAAATCTTCTGTCCCTTCTGGTAAGGCAAGAATTGGGGCGTTTGTTAACCTTTGCTTTAAAATCTTAAAAGCCTCTTCTTGTTTAGACCCCCATTCAAACTTCACTGCCTTACAGGTTAGCTTAGTTAATGGTACAACTATTTTGGAAAAATCCTTAATAAACCGTCTATAGTATCCAGCTAACCCTAGAAAACTTCTAACTTCCATAGCTGATTGCGGGACCTTCCATTTGGTGATCGCTTCTATTTTGGAGGGATCTACGTGAATACCTTCATAATTCACCATGTGTCCTAAAAATTGTACCTCTTGTAGCCAAAATTCACACTTCGAGAATTTGGCGTAAAGCTTCTCTCTTCTTAACAAAGTTAAGAGTGTATGTAAATGTTCACAATGTTCATCCTGACTTTTGGAATAAATAAGTATATCGTCGATGAAGACAATTACAAATTTATCCAAGTACGGTTTACAGATCCTATTCATCATGTCCATGAATGCTGCAGGAGCATTTGTTAGTCCAAAGGGCATGACTGTAAACTCGTAATGACCATACCTAGTTCTGAAAGCGGTTTTAGGTATGTCTTCTTCTTGTACTTTCAACTGATGGTATCCGGAGTGTAAGTCTATCTTAGAAAAATATCTAGCTCCCTGCAGTTGATCGAAAAGATCATCGATCCTAGGTAATGGGTATCGATTCTTAATTGTAACCTTATTCAATTCCCTATAATCAATACACATTCGCATTGAACCATCTTTCTTTTTCACAAACAACACTGGAGCTCCCCACAGGGATGAACTAGGTTGTATGAATCCTTTACTGAGCAATTCATCTAATTGCTTTTTCAGTTCTAGCATTTCAGTGGGTGCTAATCGGTAGGGTGCCTTTGCTATGGGTGTAGTTCCAGGAATCAAATGAATTCTAAATTCTACTTCCCTATCTGGTGGTAATCCAGGTAGTTCTTCTGGGAATACATCTGAGTATTCTGATACTACTGGAATTTCCTTAAGTTCCTTACTTTTTGTGTTAATGATTACTGAAATCATATATACTATTTCTTGTTTTCTTGAATAACTGGCCACTTTCATTACTGAAATGGATTTCATTGGCTTACGTGGCTTATCTCCTGTAATCACTACTACTTCTCCCGTGGGTGTATGTATTTCTATGGAATTCTTATCACATAGGATTCGAGCATGGTTGGCTACTAACCAATCCATTCCTAACACTACATCGAATCCGGCTAAATTCATAGGTAACAGATTTGCAGAAAATTTATGGCCTAAGAGTTCCATCTTTCCTTTCTGCAAAACCTTATTTATGTTAACAGAATTCCCATCTGTCGTTTCTACTGTAAAAATTTGTCTAAGGTTGGTTAAGGGTAGATTAAGTGCTTGGCAGAATGAAGTATTTATAAAACTTTGATTTGCACCAGAGTCAAATAATACTTTTGCATAAACATCGTGAACTAGGAACGTACCAGCTATCACGTCAGGGATTAGTTCTGCTTCCTGAGTAGTCAACTGGAAGGCTCTTGCATTTTTCTTGGTAGTTCCTTCTGCAGGTTTAGCTTTGTTGTCAGCTGGTTTGACCAATTTAGGGCAGTCTGGTCTAAAATGTCCAGCTTCTCCACAGTTATAACAGATTGTTGACTTCTTCCTCCGGCAATCTTCTTCTTGATGCCCTGGAATTTTGCAGAAATTACAATACCCTTTGCATTTTCCAAAATGCTTTCTTTTACAGATACTGCAAAATGGAGCAGTGGAAGATTGCCCGGTTCCCTTCTTCTTGAAATTACTACTATTACCCACACGGCATCCTTGGGTAATCTTTTGGGCCACTTCCTTCTTCCGGTTTTCTTCTCTTGTACGTACCAGCCCGTCCGTTAAGGTGTTGGCTAATTCCACCGCATCGTCAATAGTGCGGGGTCTCGCAGCTTTAACGATATCACGGATTTCGCCAATCAATCCCCAAATATAGCGGGAAATAAGTACTGGTTCTGGCTAAGCCAGGGTCGGTACAACTCTAGCATACTCGAAGAATGTCGAAGTATACCCTCGACAGTCTACATCCACCATCCGGTGGTTCAGGAACTTATTTGCCATTTGCTCTTTCTCATATTCGGGACAGAATTTTTTTTCCTCCAGACTTTTAAATTCTTCCCAATGCATGGTATAGGCCACATCGCTTCCCTTAGCTTGTAGTACCGTATTCCACCATTCTAGCGCCCCTTCTTTAAAAAGATGCGACGCATACATGACCTTGTCTTCCTCGGCACATTTACTTATTTTAATTACTGCTTCGGTTTTTTCTAACCAACGCAGTGCAGCAGTCGCCCCTTCGTTGCCTGCAAATTCAGCCAGTTTACAGGCAAGAAATTCCTTGTAAGTACAACCAGGCGTTGCAGCTTTCATTTTCTTAAGGAATGGGGCTTGCATCCCATCATTATCGTTATTATTAATATTGCCGCCTCCATTTACACTATTACTGAAATTGTCGCCGTGAGTACGTTTGCTGGGAATAATTGGTTGCGGTTCAACTGGATTTCGGGCAGCAGCAAGAATTGTTGGAATAGCATTGGCTATTCCTTGAGCAACAATATTTTCTATATCTTGTCTGTTAAGAAATTGGTCTCCATTGTTTTGCTCAGATTGGTTAACTTCGTTAACTGGTTCATTACTAGCGTGTTCCATCTGGTAACTAATATATATAAGTGATTAGCATAAAATAAATAACAACCAAACACAATAAAATAATCACACATAATCATGTCAACACGTATAGCCAAAATTGTCGACTTTGCGACGTTGATATTTTTATATATTAATATGCATCCGTACATTACCAGATATGTTACACAAGTTTTATTTTTAGTTATTTTACATGATTATATTTTTATTATTATATTATTATTAAACACACATTCCCACAACCACATACGATCCTCATCAGCTGGCACTTCAGAAACGACGTTCACTCTCATCGTATTTCCATGATATTCTCTCCCCCACCTCCCGGATTCGATTTCCCGCGTCCACCAACTCCTCGCCATAGTGGCGGAGTTCAGCCAAGTTTTCTGTGCTCATAGGTGGGTATAGTAGAG
The DNA here is from genome assembly GCA_030545235.1 of Helianthus tuberosus. Lineage (NCBI taxonomy): Eukaryota > Viridiplantae > Streptophyta > Magnoliopsida > Asterales > Asteraceae > Helianthus > Helianthus tuberosus. The sequence goes on along the minus strand of CM060436.1, from coordinate 3,643,218 downwards.
GTTCAGGGTCGAATTGGGGGAAAAAGGTATTAGGATTATTTAAGAGATTCTGAAATTGCCAGTCAGTGGTCCACCATTCTTCTAGCTCTCCTGGTAGAGGTCGGGGTGGACAATAGGATCTGGAATAGCAGGTTCCAAATTAACTGGAAGTTGTACTTCAACTGTGTAATTGAAGAGGTTTTCATCGGCAGGTCCGATGGGTCACTAAGTGCCAGTTTACGATCCAGCTCTTCCCATGATGGCATTTCCTGGGCTTGCCTGGAACTTTCCCCGATTTCTATTCCTTTGCCTTTATCTTTGGGATCCTCGGTCTTTATAACTTTTTGTGTTGCTGGCCTCTTCCTACGCACACGCCTCCAGCCTACAAGTCTTCTTCTTTTCTTCGGTTTTGGTTTCTCCTGAGGTTGGGCTTGGAATACCATTGGCTCTTCAATGTCAGCCTGGTAGCCAGTGAAGGTACCGGTGGTATCCATATCTGAGCTATGGATTGAAAAATTTTGAAGTGCTTCTGATAGTTCATTCATGCTGTTAGCATACATGAAGAAACATACAAAAATTCTAAGTCAAAATTTTGTAAATTAAATTTTCACAGAATCACAGAATGGCAATCAGAAAAATTAAGTATTTCTAAATACTTAATTGGCTTAAACCAGACGCTCTGATACCACCTTTTTCTGTCACGGCCCCCGTCCCGGTGTGACCCGGTCCAGGAGCCGCGGGGCAGAAACCCGTGGTATTTATTATTTGAGTTGACAGCGGAAGTTTAACAAGATCTTTGAAAACTTGAAAATGCCTGATTATTTTATTTCATAATTTGGGATAAACCCCGTAATTTACAATAGAGGAATTTTACTAGGAAATTCCCTGTTTTACAAAACATGTTTATTTATTTATCTGAGCCACTACTTCAAGCTTGTTAGTGCTCCGTAGCACTTTTCCTTGATTCATAGTAGGTCACCTGAAACATGTTTTAAAAATAATTTATCAGCGGGGAAATACTGGCGAGTCATTTAGGTTAAATAAGACGACACATAGTTATAAATTACAGCATAAGAGCGATTACAATGGCTACTATCTTATTTTTATCTGGCGCCGTGTCACCTCCTGGTGACGATGGTCATACCACTATTGGGTCCTTTCACCCAAGTAGTGATGATTATCACTGTTAGGTTGATGAACCTAACCGTGAGAAATTAGTAATGTGCACAATATCCCACTTGCCAGTGATTCAAGATAACCAAGACTTAATCCCTGTAATTATAACTTTGGAAAATAATTTGAGTATTGTAAAACATTGTTTGATAAAAAGAGAATGACTCACATTGCAAGTTTAAACGGGCAGAGTTTAGCCTACTGATAAGCCTTGTAACCTAATTTAAATGACAATGCATACGAACTAGGTCAGTAACTTAATACAACATTTACGATAACTCACGAGATCGAGACCCTCACGACGAATGACAAAGTATAGCCCTGATTCGGGCAGCACTTAAACATCCATCGGATTGGTTTCAATCGATCGGACATTGAATCGTAGCAGCGATCGAGTTAATACCCTGTATCGTAGCAGTGTTTCCCTAATTGAAATCACGATTTGGAGCAGCAAACTTCGTTTTTGATCAAAATTTTCGACACAGTATGAAAGCCCCATGCACCAGCAATTTATAGCAGAAAAATGAGTTTTACGCGGCCCGCGTAAAACTTAATAAGAGCTTACGCGGCCCGCGAGGGCCACCTAGTCTATAACTAGGGCTTCTGTGTCATCGGTAGGTCTGCCACGTGGGTGACACGTGGCCCAGAACGCTTATCTGGTCAATGTTAAGTTGACGCGGCCCGCGTAGATGTTTCTTATGGTTTACGCGGCCCGCGTGAAAACCAAAAATCCGATTTTCTTGGTTTTTCACGAACATTAGGGTTTTCGGGGTCCGGGTTTTTACTTACGGGTCGTTTTGGGGCATTTTTGTAAGTCCTTACATTAGGTGTCGTATAGGCCTATATTGTACTGCACTACACTGCACTGCACTGCACTGCACTGCACTGCACTACACTACACATACACTACACATATATGTGACCTAAGTTATACTACGCTATACGATACGATACGATACGATACTACATCTATAGTTTTATACGAGGCCTATACGGGACCATTACTATACATACACCTATACGGGACCTATACTACACTATACGATACGATATGATATCACACTTATAGGAATCTATACGAGACTTATACTATACTATACACTATACGATATGATACTATACTGTACAATACGACGCAATACGATAAGATACGATACTATAGTATACAATACAACACCCGTATAGGCCTATAGGCATATACAAGACCTATAGGGGACCTATACGACACTTACTTATACTACATTATTCGATACGATAAGATATGATATTATACTACACCTATATGCCTACACGGAACCCAAACCACACCTATAATCCTATACGGGACCTATACTACACTTATAGGCCTATACAAGTGTTATATCGTATCTTATAGTATCGTATCGTATTCTCGAATCATTTTTCTTGTATATGGTTTGATAGGGATGTGCTATAACAAATGTGATTTACATTATGAAAATTTATATTTTCTTAGATTACGTCCATTTATGACTCAACCTAACCTTTTATAAAAAATTAATATCTTTTTCTTTCACCTACACAACCTAACTCTACTCAAATTTTTGATACACATTTACAACCTATCTCAACCTAAAAATATATGTTTTGAACGAACTCGATCACAAAAGAAATTAAGAAATGTTGTATATTTACTTTTTTTTAAGTTTAAATACTATAAGTTATTTGAGTGAATAACTTATACTATACACTATACGATATGATACTATACTATATTGTACAATACAATGCAATACGATAAGATACGATACTATAGTATACAATACAACACCCGTATAGGCCTATAGGCATATACAAGACCTATAGGGGACCTATACGACACTTACTTATACTACATTATTCGATGCGATAAGATATGATATTATACTACACCTATAGGCCTACACGGAACCCAAACCACACCTATAATCATATACGAGACATATACTACACTTATAGGCCTATACAAGTGTTATATCGTATCTTATAGTATCGTATCGTATTCTCGAATCATTTTTCTTGTATATGGTTTGATAGGGATGTGCTACAACAAATGTGATTTACATTATGAAAATTTATATTTTCTTATATTACGTACATTTATGACTCAACCTAACCTTTTATAAAAAATTAATATCTTTTTCTTTCACCTACACAATCTAACTCTACTCAAATTTTTGATACACATTTACAACCTATCTCAACCTAAAAATATATGTTTTGAACGAACTCAGTCACAAAAGAAATTAAGAAATGTTGTATATTTACTTTTTTTTAAGTTTAAATACTATAAGTTATTTGAGTTAATAAATTATCAGGGATTTTAGTTTGGGTTGCAACCTAGTTGCTCCATTAACCTGGTTGCCAACTTAGGTTGGTGTGAGTTTTTTTTTTTTTAATTACTCAAACTTTTGTCTTATTGATGAACAAACTAACTTTAGATCGCATAGTCTTATGTTTATGTTACATCCATGTAGATAATGTACTTTTGTAGGTTAAAACAAATTAAGATGATTAATATTATTTTTTTACCAAAGAGAATATGACACATATGTAGTTTACAGCGTGTTAATAGTAAAGTTTTACGACTTTTAACCAAACACCAAAGAACTTTTAGCCTAGCAGTAAAAGGTGTATAAAGTAATGTCTCTCTCTATGAAGTTGGAGATTAATCGCGTGATAGACATTGGTGTAGAATCAGGGGCGGACCTATTTGGATCCGTGGGTGGGCGGGCGCACCCCATAAACTTTTGGTTTTATAAGTATATATACGATTCAATTTTGACTCCGCACCCCATGAAAATTTGACTCCGCACCCCATGAAATTGATAATGAAAAAATAGTTGAAGTAAAATGTGTTTGAACTAAAAGAAAAGAGAGTAAAAATGGTGTTCACCAGATTATTTGCAGGTAGGGCAAAATGTTGGGGAAGAAGACTTTATTTAGAGTAGGGGCAATTTTGTAATTTTATATACTCACTCAAACTTCTTGTTGCAGAATGGCACGTGGTCATTTCCCTTTTCAATAACTTTTTTTTACTATTACTCAATTCATTAATTTTTACTTTTTTTATGGTATTAAATTATTAGCTTGCTTACTTTTTTTTATCTTATTAAATTATTAGTTTGCTTAAATATCTGTATATCTGGATATTAATTATATATGTATTCAGTGGCGGAACTAGCCAAAAAATTTAGGGGTATCCCAATTTTTTTATTTTTTAGACCAGGGGTATCCTTTGTATAGCGGAGACGAAGTTGTGGGGTATTTTTATACTATAAAAACGGAGTTAAGGGGTATTTTTACACTATGGAGACGGGGTTCAGGGGTAGCCCGTGCTACCCCTACTAACATTGTAAGTCCGCCACTGTATGTATTCTATATCATTTCTATTTGAAATAATCCTAGAAAAAAACTTAAATTAAATGTGACTAAGGTAACTGATTGATACAAATGTAAAAAATATATATTAGGAGTACTTGATTAAAATTTTCTAGTTTTGTCTCTTGATTAATTTTTTTTTCTAGACTTTTAGTTAATGATTTTGTTGTTTTATTTAAAGTTTTGTTTATTTAAATGATTAGCAACAAGTAATCAACATTTAAAACTAGGGCTTGAATGTTTGAAACTTAAAACTGAAAATTATAGACTATGGTTGATGATTGTTTATTTGTTTAAGTATTTAGTGTTGTTTTATGAACTCATGGAGCGATTTATATGTGAAAGGAACCATGAGTAGGGATCTTATGGAACGATTCTCAATATGAAGGGGATAGAGAATTTAAGTGATAGTTGTATATGTTATATAGATAAAGACTTGGTTAGAAAAGTCGCTCTAGATGATGTTTTCGATAGATTTAAAAAAATGAAAACCCGCAGAGCCCAATTTTAAATATGTTTGTAATGATATTTAACACTTTGACGTGCTTTTGATGAATATTTAAATTTCAGTTTGATGATATTTTATTTTACATGACCTGACCCGACCCGCTATAAACCGGTTTTTTTATATAGCTAGGGGCCTAAAGTATTTAAAAATATTCCGCACCCCCAGCCAAAAATTTCTGGGTCCGCCACTGTGTAGAATGTGTGTTTGTCGTCCCAGTCACCACCACCCAAAAAAGAAAACTTAAAACCCTAGATGTACACATTTGAGATAAACAATTTATATAACTTATACATGGCTAATAACTTATCAAGTAGTGTTCGACTTTCCATCTAAAATAATATTTTGATAACAAATTGTCAAACTAAACCTGTTTAATAGTCCATATGAATGTACGTGCATCCAGAGAGGTTTCAAATACCATGGACACATCGCAATCGCACCACCACACTTCCCAGTCGTATTTGTCTTGATACTTTTCCAAGATAATCGATTAATGAAAGAAAAAAAACATTAGAATAATTAGATTTTATATATACTTTTTTATTACTTTTATTAAAACTGTTGAATTGGATGCATTAGGATTTCAATAATGGTGCGTCAAGATTTTTAATGTGTCAGATTATTAAACGTTAGATGTTAACGGTGCATCAGAATTACAATTTATGAGTCTTTTTTCTGACGGTAAACTTCATTAAAAGACCCCTAGCAAGAAGTTGGGCCGGTCCAAGCAAAGAACAAATTTATATACTATTATTTTGCAACATGTTAGTATTGGTGTTAGTTGTACCCTATGCATAAACAGCTTTTTGTGCTCATTTATGTTGTACAACATCTACATAATTTGTACAGGCTTTTTCTTGGTTGCCTTGGTGTCTTCTATTGGTTGGGTGTATAATTTACTTTAATTTATTGTTGAATGGTTCACATTATCCAAATTTTGAGAAAGCTGATTTATTTGGTCTTTTTCCCTTTCTTTTTTTATTGCCTCTTGGTCAATCAAACAAGATATAAGTTAATTTACAATTTTAAAATCCATGTACTTTTTAAAATCAACCAAATTGGTGCAATGGTTGTTGTAATGTATACATTATGGTTTGTATAATGGTAATGATATATATTATATATAGATTAGGATGAACCTGTCAAACGGGAAAAAATAGACGCGGGTTCATCGTGACGCACGAGTCCTAGATCAACTTAGTTATTTTATTCTATGTTTTACGTTTCGGTTTAATTTCTTCGCATTAAAACGCCGCAACTTCAGTGTCGGTGGTCGCTGGCAGTAGTGTGACATTAGTGCTAGCCCCCCGCCGCAACGCGGGGATGCTTAATACTAGTTACTTTTAAAACGAAAAATTACACCAGTTCATCATTTTTAATTCAAAGAAAGCCAACGCCTTTATATCTTCACAAATTTTGAGGATGGGCACTATTTCATTCAAAAATACGACCTCGTTCCTTATCTATATCTATACCTATAATATCTGTAATAAAACTAATAAAACTTGGCAGCATAAAACGGGTGGGCCGGGCTGCTTCACGGTCAAATAAGAGTTTAAATGGTGAAAAATAGGCCGAGAACGCAGATGAAAGTTGGTTGAGATAAGGAACAAGAATAGAAGACGTTGACTTTACTTGAAAATATGAAGATTGAGATGTATAAATTGAAGAGAATTATACGAAAGTAATTCATATCATTTGAAAGACAGAATATATAAAATATATTACATATTACATGGGATTCAAAATATTTTCAATTTTCTAACCAACTTTCATATTTTCAAGTGAAGTCAACGTCTTCTCTTCTTGTTGACAACTACTTGTTCTGCAGCTAGGGAATCATTACCATTTGTCTTGTTGACAACTACTTGTTCTGCAGCTAGGGAATCATTACCATTTGGGCTGGTTGAAGATAAGAAGGTTATAGTAGATATAAATGGTTATGATGGAGATAGTGAGGAGGAAGAAGGAGAACCGAAAGAAGGTGAGATTGATTTATATGTGGAGGTTGTTTGTAAACAAGAAGGGCCAAGGGGTGATGTTAATAACAAACTGTAACTTAACAAACTAACGAACGACTAACTAACTGACCTAACAATCAACGATATAAATTAACAGTCAACTTACACCCCCCCCCCCCCCCCTCAAGTTGGTGGTTGTGAGACCCCCAACTTGGAAAGTAGCAAACTATGATGAGATGGATGAAGACTCTTTGTTAGAAGATCAGCTAACTGATCATGAGAAGGCGTATGTGTCAAAGTAATAAGCCCATCCTGTAACTTCTCTCGAACAAAATGGCAATCCAAATCAATATGTTTAGTACACTCATGAAAAACCGGATTTTTAGCAATATGTATGGCTGCTTGGCTATCACACTTGACAGGAACCGGAGTGACATTTGGAATGGTAAATTCATGAAGGAGTCGGGTAAGCCAAGCAAGTTCACCGGTAACTCGGCGAAGGGATCTGTATTCTGCTTCAGCAGAACTTAAAGAAACAGTCGGTTGTTTCTTAGACTTCCATGAGATGGGACTACCACCAAAAGATATAAAGTACCCACTAACAGAACGTCGGGTGTTTGGACATGAAGCCCAATCCGAATCACAATGAGCAACAAGAGATATATCAAGACTATCATTAAAAAACAATCCTTGAGAAGAAGTACCATGGACATAAGCTAAGGTATGCATGGCAGCATTCCAATGAGGTTGACGGGGATCTTGCATGAATTGACTAAGGAACTGTACTGCAAAAGCTAAATCAGGCCGAGTATGAGTTAGGTAATTCAGCTTACCAACTAACCTCCGATATTGTAAAGGGTCTGCGCAAAGATCACCAACACTAGCTTGAAGTTGGAAATTAGGTGGCAAAGGAGATGAAACAGTAGTACTTAAAGAAGAGTGAAACTCTTGTACCAATTCCTTTGCAAACTTGTCATAATAACACCATGAGAATGAGGTAAAATTTCTATGCCCAAAAAATAATTGAGATGTCCAAGATCCTTAATTTTGAAAGTAGAGTCAAGAAAAGATTTTAAAGCTTGGATTTCAGGAAAATGGTTACCAGTAACCAATATGTCATCAACATAGACAGCCACATAAACCACTAAATCACCCATTGTTTTATAAAATAGAGAATAGTCATTGGAAGACTGAAGATACCCCTTTGACTTTAGAGCATCAGACAGCTTACCGTACCATTGTCTAGAGGCTTGTTTAAGCCCATAAAGAGATTTCTTGAGTTTAAGACATTGATTTGAAGGAAGAGACATGCCAGACGGAGGTTGCATATATATGTCTTCATCAAGATCTCCATGTAGGAACGCATTATTGACATCAAGTTGATATAATCCCCATTTCATTTTCGTGGCTATAGCAATAAGACAACGAATGGTTGTCATTTTGATAACAAGTGAAAAAGTCTCATTGTAATCAATCCCAGCTTGTTGAGTGTCACCACGAACCACCAAACGAGCTTTGCATCTTTCAACATTGCCATTAGCGAGATATTTGATTTTATAGACCCATTTGCATTTAATAAGTTTCTTTCCAGAAGGAACAGAAACAAGATCCCAAGTGTGATTAGCATTAAGAGCATCGAACTCCTTAGCCATAGCATCCTGCCATGCAAGATGATTTGCAGCCTCTTGATAAGAAGTAGGCTCATGTAGCAAGTCAACAGCAGCAGCAAGATGTTGAGTGTCAACAGATAAGTGATTAAAAGGCAAAGAAACAGTGGAGCAACAAAAATTAGTGATAGTATGGTGACATGAATCATTATCTACAAACACATTATTGCAAATATAATCTTGCAAATACGAAGGTGGAACAACAGGTCTAGAAGAACGACGAAGAACATGAGGAGATTCTGGGACATGATGATCAGAAGTAGAAGATGATGGCTAATGAGAAAATGAAGTAGAAGTAGAATGAGAAGAATTTGGAGTGTGAGCAGATGGAGAAGGAACAGAAAGAATATTAAAAGAAGGGGGAACATCATCAAAAAAACAAGAAAGATCATCAAAAGATGGAAAAATAGATGATGGATGAGTGGGATGAATGGATGGGAAAAGATATTCAAAGAAAACAACATCTCTCGAGATGAAAATGTCATGTGTATGAAGATTGTACAATTTGTAGCCGTTTTTACCAAGAGGATATCCAATAAAAATGCAAGGTAAAGCTCTAGGATGAAACTTGTCTCTACCATGTGTAAGGGTGGAAGCATAACACAAAAAAAACCAAAACTCCTTAAATGAGTATAAGAAGGGGATTTTCCATACAAGATGTCATAAGGAGTTTTTCCATCAAGAAGTTTTGTTGGAAAGATATTGATGAGATGAGTTGCAGTTAAAACACAATCTCCCCAAAACTTAATTGGCAATTTTGATTGAAAAAGCAAGGCTCTAGCAGTTTCAAGTAAGTGTTTGTGTTTTCTCTCAACCACACCATTTTGTTGAGGTACACCAACACAAATGGTTTGATGAAGAATGCCTTTGCTAATGAGATATTCACGTTGTTTTGTTCCAAAACCAAGCTCAAATGCATTGTCTGACCGTATGCATTTGATATTGGAATTAAATTGTGTTTTAACCATTTCAACAAAACCTTGAATAACATTGAAAGCATTACTTTTGGTTGACAATAAATGTGTCCAAGTAGTTCTGCTATAGTCATCCACAATGGTAAGAAAATATCTATAACCATTGTAAGTGGGAACATAATATGGTCCCCAAGTATCAACATGAATCAAATCAAAAACATGTGATGTTGATCTTTGACTATGAGGAAAAGGTAAACGATGTTGTCTAGCTTTTGGGCAAATATCACAGTGACCAATATGATCCAAATGCTCATCAGAAAGAAAATGCAACTGTTTGAGCTTATAAAATGGTAAATGGCCAAGTCTATGATGCCAAGTAGTACTAGTAACAACAGAATTACATGAAGATTTTGTGAAAGAAATTGACTTATTCAAAGAGAAACAAGGTAAAGCAGCATGCAGGAGATACAGGCCATGAAGAAGTTCACCAAGAACCAGTGGCTTCCTCATTAAAGGGACTTGCAAGACACAAGAGGATTTAGTAAAATAAACTATGCCATTTGTGTCATTACATACTTTGGGAACAGACAAAAGATTGTGTTTGAACTGTGGAACATAAAGAACATGATTGAGGGAAAGAGTTGGATTGAGAATAACAGTTCCACATTTGATGACTTTTATAATTTGTCCATTAGGAAGTCCAATGTGAATTGGATGAGAAAGAGATTGTATGTCAGTCAAAAGATTTTCATCATTACACATATGGTCACTGGCTCCTGTATCAATTATCCATTTGGTATTTGCAGACACTCTTTTTGTCTTTGTGAACTTAAAATCCTTGGGAAAACCGACAAGTCTATAGCATTTATTTGCAATATGACCAGATTTTTACAATGAGGACAAACAATTGATTTTTTTGTTATCAAATCTGGAATATGAATTTTGAGAAGTGACATTCATGGATGATGACTCAGGAACAAACAAATTTGTTGAGTGTATTTCTCTTTGCTTCTCATCTTGAATAAGAATTGAATATGCTTGGCTTATTGAAGGAAGAGGTTTCATCATGAGAATATTGCCTCTAATACTATCATAGCTCGAGTTCAAACCCATAAGAAATTGCACTAAACGTTGATCCTCTTCTCATTTAGCAAGAAGATGAGAAACTCCACATGTACAAGAAGGAATTGAATTCAAAGCATTTAGTTCATCCCAAACAGCCTTAATTTTGGTAAAATAGGTAGCTATATCACTACTGCCTTGTGAAATTTCACAAAGACTCTTTTGTAGTTGATACAATTTAGCACCATTCACTTGTCCATATCTATCATTCAATTCAATCCACAACTTATTTGCAGTTTCAGTATACAGTACGCTATTCGATATATCTTTAGATAAGGTGTTAAGAATCTAGGATATTACCATGTCATTGCCGGAAATTGAACGGAACGCCGGAAACGAACGGAAAGAGATCGGAGCTAGTATTGCTCTGATACCATCTTGATTTAGTTGAGAGTAAACAGAGAGAAGATCGTCATTCTCATTATCACATATGATGTATATATACAAAATGCAAGAAAGCTAGCCCTAATAAACAAACTGTAACTTAACAAACTAACGAACGACTAACTAACTGACCTAACAGTCAACGATATAAATTAACAGTCAACTTACAGACCCGGTGTGGGCATTTTTTTGTGCGTGATGGCCAACTTCAACGCGTGGAAGATTGCAAGAAACCACCGCCACCCCAATATTTTAACGCGTGAACATTGATTGGCGTTAATATTTTGACGCGTGATAATTTAAGGGTTGTGAGGGAAATTGTTGGTTGGCGGGGAATTATTGGGTGTGGTGGTGAGTGATGGGCATTTCCACTAAAAAAAGTTGTGAGTGATAGAATAATGGTTGATGACATGGCGGAACTTGATTGGTTGTTGTAAGTGATAAATGGGTGGTGAGTGATAACTACCCCTACCCCCTAAGTATGTTGACTGATAACTAATCTCATTACAGAGTTTTTTGCTGGTTGGTTTAGCGGCTTGATGTTTTGATTGTAGATCATTTAATGGGGTATGTTCTAGGCTTGAGGATATGCTGGATAGTTTGTCGACTTTTCTTTCGGAAAATTTTGTGCCATTTATACATGATTTGGTTTAGTTGGCATTTGCGGCTATACACTTGGTTAATTCAAGATTTTGAATTGAACTATGTGTTTATTTTTTATGATTAAATTATTATATTTCAACTTTTGTGGTATATATCTTTACAATTTAATTGGATGTGGAATATGTGAAAAACATTGATTTGTTGGGTTCATTTGAAGATTATGTTCATAGGATTGGTTGAGCTAAGGTTCAAAACCAGCAGCACTACAAGCTGGGACAATGCAATACCTGAGGAGAAAATACTAAATATAACCATTGTAGCATGTGTTTTGTTGAGCAATGGATATGCATAGAGGAAAGTGTCTCAAGCCCATGTACGTGATTGACTGTATATAGTGAATTCGATTTGTATGTGAACAACTGCAGCCGGTGCTTAATGAACAATGGGGGCTTGAGTGGTGGGCGGTCATTGCCATCACGAACATCATCAGGCAAGATGATACAGAAGGAAATGGCAGACCTCAACCAAGATCCACCTGGTCCCAAAGGCGATAACCATTATCACTAGGTCACTACTCTTTTTGATCCACAAGGTCAGCCCGACTGTTCGTCTACAAAACTGAAAACTTCTTTCACCTTTTGTTGTAATTCGTTTGCTAGAAAAATATATAATCTCCTTATTGGCAGGTACTTTAGATAGAAACATAGTCATAACAATCATTAGCTAAGCTCAAAACAAATTGCAAAAAAGATTTTTAACTTTTTATATAACTGACAAACATTTGACACCTTTACTACTAATCGGCCTATGTTATATGATTTTCTCCCGTCATGAAAATGGCCCCAAATAAAAAATTGTGAATAAAAAACCATAGACCATAAATGACACATACATAACACAACCCACGTTATCAATATGTTTGTCATAAATTTTGACCCAGTCCTACTAAGGATGACAATCGAACCCGATGGGTAAATCCGAAACCCGACACATTTGGGACGGGTTTGGGGTCGGTTAATCGGGTTTGGGACTAGTATTTATTTTTTTCACGGGTTTGGGATTTGGTGATATACCCTTTTACTTGACCCAATTACCCGATAAAGTGTATTGTTTACCGATATAATTTCTTTTATATCTTGTACTAGTCTAAGTACCCGTGTGTTACACGGGTGATATCACAATAAATTATATTATTTAATAAACATAAACTTTTAAATGAAAGCAACATAGGACCAAACCCGCAAAATACCACTATATGTAAACCGAAAAGTAATAAACCCAAGAGATTACGCCTTCAAGGTGGCCTGGACACAACACCCATGTGGACTTTACACCTATAGTTGGGCCTTCATGAAGAATCCGCAGCTTCAAAAAAACAAAAGACCCCCACCATTGGGCTTGTGAGCAGGCCTATGTGACCAGCCAACTCCCCAACGTTGGCTTTTACAAAAAGAACAACCAGGACTTCGAAATTGGGCTATCCGCATCAGACCAGCTAGACTCCATAATCCCAAGTCTGAAATGCAATGAGGCCTGGCCCACTATCCTTATCTCGATGAAATGCAAAAACAGTAAAAGTATTTAGTGTGTCAGGTTGCACCCCGTTTGTCTTCCACCATTCCCTATTCGATAACATGATAAATAATGGTCATTAATACGAAAATGTGGAATTAATGATGCTTAACTGAAATACCTATTGATGATACAATTACCAAAGAATACAAATCATAGGTCTATATATTAATAAAATATATATGTAAATATGTCCGTCTTTGTATTAACTCATTTATGCTCGATGTACTTGACCTACATTGATAATATAGCTTTTGTAATCATATTTAATACAGTAATAACTAATAGCATCCAAAAAAATGCTGGCAAGTCAGCCCAATCTGACCCAACCCGGCCCTTTCTGTCTTACAAAAAGTTACCAGCTTAGAGTCAGTGACCATTACCCATCCCACCCATTTTGGTAACTCAAGAGTAGATAAAATACAATATATCATAACTCACCTGCACTGAACTAAGATTCTTATCAGCGAACTGATTCTTTAGGAGAGGTTGGCGAAGCATATCTTTACCAGGAAACACTATCAAACTCATACCCTTCATTGCATGCCTCAACGATTCATCAAGTTTCTTGAAGCGAACCACTTTGGTCCATGTTTTGTAAAGCTCAGGGATTGCAGGAATCACGGGCTCACTAACACCAAGAGAATTAGATATCATTATTTCTTTTATGTGAAATTACGACAGTATACATAGTTCAATATACAAAGTCAAGCATGAAAGAATAAAGATAGGTGCAGAGGCCATAGCCTAGGAAAAATATGACATATTTTCACATGACTCAATACTTGGTAAGCTTCTAAAACCTGTTATAGAATAATTATTCTTTAACTAAAACAATAAAGTGAAGAAGGAATTCATAAAGAATAATTGACATTTTAGATGCATATATAAACTAAAGCAATAAATCAATTAACCCACATTGAGATTTTAAATGCGTATAAAATCATCATCATACTTAGTAAATCACACCAATAGCAAAGCAAAGGTAGGGTATGAGAAGGATAAGATGTAGATAGCCTTACCTCTACCCCGTAGGAATAAAGAGGCTGCTTCCAGTGAGACCCCCGGCTCAATAGTAGTTTTGCATCAAGCTTTGGACATAAGGCACATAACACTCAACAATTGAGAAAAAAGCCGATTAGTGCATGTACCCCCTTGTCTTTCGGCTATCAACGCCACCAAATGATGCATAATTAACCATTCCCCCTTTAATGTTATTTTCACAAAATTAGTAAAATAACGTTAAAATTAGTGCACTTTCACTTTTGCACCCCGAACGCCCACGCATATATACATTATATGTGCATACCGCAAGCGGGGCGTTAAATGCGTATAAAATAAAGCCAAATAAAAGGTTTGAGACCCTAATTTTGATTATTATTATTGTGAAATGTTACCTCATCATGTGAGGCCAATCCAATCGTGACAAAGAATGTATGGTTACTCACACTCAGAAGAAAGTTACCACCTGCAGGCCGCAGCTGATAATGTATGGTTGCCTTGCCCTTTGGTTTCTCATCGGATAACTCTAGAAAAAAGAATGCATAAAATACTTAGTTTCAACTCTTGTTTTAATACATATAGATATTCTAGATCTCAACTGGCAAATTCATGAAACAAATTTGAGGTGACCATTTCAACTTGAGGTGCACAATGTGTACCATACCAACCAACCTGTATATACCTCACCAGTTTAACAAACAAAGTGATCATATTGTTGATTACATACCCGTTTAAACGATTGTTGATGGCTACGAAATCCTTTGACGGGCTCTAGTATGTATCAGTACTCTCCCAATACACGCCTAATAGGTTATAGATCCATGAGAGAGTAGAGCACCTATCTGAGCACAAAACTATGTTATTATGTTTATAAAACTATACCTTATGTAAATGGAGTTAAAAGAATATCATTAACCTTTGTTGACTGCATTGGAGAGACGTATACATTGTGCACCGCAAATACCTTCTTGGGGGACATATCAAGTAGACTCGGGAATACAGATACCTTATGTGAGCGGGGCATGGACCTAAAAATTCCCAGTCAACATGTTACAAATATATTATGATCAAGAGTAATAAAAGCACATAACTGGTACAAACATATTACCTTCATCATGATTGTTTCTGAAATCTGATTGGTAGTTTTAGCAACCCCTGCCGATGGAGCAAGTTCTACCAACAATGGTTACACAGCAAGAATGATTATTTCACTATAATTTATATCAACATGATTCTGCCCTGGTTTTTGTTGCCAAACCATCCAAAAGAAGTAAATAGTCAAGTAATATAAAAATTCCAAGAACTGGAAAAAAGAGGTTAAGACAGATGGCCAGCTGGTTCATCATCACCTGGTTCCTCATCAAGAACTTTAAATTTGCTTACACAAATCATATAAATAGCATAGAACTTATTGTAGATTGAATAAAGATTTAATCTAAAATGTACTTACTCTCGTGTTTCCCTATCAAAGTGAATTACTTTGACGATGAACCACTCATCTTTGTCATCATCCTCCTGTGTGACCCTAGCAGCAACCTGAGTCACAAAGTTATATTTACATGTAAGCATATTAAATTAAAAAAAAAAACATCAAAATGGTAATAAAAAAAAAAAAGATAATATTGTAAAAGGTGTGACAAATACTTATTCGCCCTTTAAGTTTGCAAGATGATCAAGATGATTATGAAGAGACGGAGAAAGCCAGGGTACATCTGGATCAGCTTTCATTCTTTTCTTCTTCTGTTCATTACCTTCTGCAGTAAAATAACTTTATAAAGCTTTTGACAGATAAGATATTCAAATATATTGAATAAAGAAAAGGTAAGAAATTCCACCCATCCTTCTTCTTTGTTGTCCAAGAGGCCCGGAAGGTATTAGAGCATTTAACTGACTTAACAACTGACTGGAAACACTGTACACAAATTTGTTTAAAAATAACTGTTGTTGAATGAAAACATAATAATGAGAAGAATAGTTTGAAGATGGACATACGCTACTTCAGTTTCTGAAAGTTCTTTTTCTTGAACGTAAAGCATCTTAAGCCTTGAAAGAGAATTATCACCCGGTTTCTCCACCACCTCAGGAGCTTCATGAATAAGAGAATCATTGCTTATAAGAAATAATTCAAATATGGTTGTGGATCGATTCGCCACAACCTTTGTGTACTGACGTGTCTTCAATGACCACAAGTACAAATGATCATAACTTGTGCATGGATGACATGGTTTTAGAGAACTTCCCGGAGACGGATGATGAGTTTTGGTCAGAGGTTTTTTCCGGTGAGAACTCCGGCGAGTTGACGGCCGTCCATGAAAACATTGGTCTACTTCAAAGTGGATGTGGGTTCCAAAACTCCATTAACACACAAATACTTGAACACAAGATGGGAAGAGCTCCATGCTGCGAAAAGACGAGTGTAAAAAAGGGCCCATGGAGCCACCAAGAAGATCGAATCCTCATGGATTATGTTACCCTTCATGGTCACCCGAATTGGCGTGTTCTTCTTTTATAAATTACTCTACCCAAACCCACCCATAGTATTTTATAAATAACCCAAAATGACCCATATCAAAGACTTTGGGTCAGAATTGCCCCCCTACTTTATGTAGTTACGAAAATACAACTATGTACGTAAATAACATTCATTGTTATTTTCTAGTATTGGTTGCAATCACTAGGGTTGTCTTGCTATTTATACCAAATCATTATGTTTATTTGGAAAATGTTGAATTTTGAAAACCCAACCATCCACGCCAAACCGTAAGAAGTAAATCAAGCTTATCAAACGATCTAACTAGATGTTTAATCAAATCGCGTAACAACGCAGAAAATAATGTTTTTAGATAAATAATTAGGTTTCGGATTAAACTCAACTCACTCATTAAATTCCTCATCTTCAAAACCATATGTCACTTAAATAATCTTAAAAGATATCCGATTTATGTGCTTGTTTGTCCTCTCTTGTGAAAAAGACTCAAACCAACAATGCATTATTTAAGAGAAGCACGTTTAGAATATATTTATTTTTAGTTAGGAATTTATGTTTTTGTTTAGGGTGGGGGGTATGATGTGCGGGGAGTTAAGCGGGGAGGGGGAGTCACCGTGCGGTGACCATACCCTCATGTTGAAGATATTCGGTGAGTGGGTGAGAGGTTACAAAAATCGGTGTGTAATCACCGAAGTGATTGAAGAGTGATGGAGGAGAGAGAGAGAGAGGAGAGAACAACCAATCAAAAGTGAGAATCACTCAAACATCCTAGAGTGATTAACCATACCTAGTGTTTGAGTGCAAAATGGGGAGTGGATTGGGAGTTGACATGACATAATATTATTGGGTAGATAATCACTCAATCACACTAGAGTGAATAACCATACCCTCCACCCTTATAATGATAACGAGGGAACGAATGACGATGGTTCCTGGTGAGAGTGTAAAACATAATTTGCCAGCAGCAAAGAGATGTTGACCACTTTGAGTCAAACACACACCCCCCTCATGCAATGACTTATTTTTTGTACTCAAGCAAAAACCGGCTCTCAAGACCCCACAAAGAAATGAGTATGGTAAATGATCTGACTAAAATTCAAGCACAAACACCTTCAATTTAAAAAAAAAAATCGAATTTAAACTCGGCTCGTTTTAATCTACATGTCTAAAGTTGGATTTCGACTCATTATAAACCATATGACTAAATTTGAAGTTCAACTAAACTAATACGTAACGTTTTTTTTTTTTTTTTTTGAGTTTGGTTCATTTATTATTAATTTTTTTCTACAGTCGTGTTTTACCTTTTCATAAATTATTATCATCTATACTATGCTATGTTAGAAACTCGTTAATTACATAGATTGAATAAATGTAATTTTATATACTAAGTAATTAAAAAATTATATATTTAAATAACTCATGTATTGCATGGGTTGAAAATATAATATAATCAGTTAAGACATATAGTTGTCAAGATATATATTTAAGAGTATGTGACAACCCGTAACTTTGAGGTAAAAATCAACCGTTCGTTTCACTTCTACAAATTTCATATATATTTGTCTAAGTTATAGTGTGTCAACGAATATTCGAAACCATACTCACATTGTGTTGTACCGACCTGAACCGTTTGAACCGAAGCACATGTCTCGCTTGTCAATTCGACCCACTCGCGTAACTCGAAACTTTTGAGGCCCGAACCTTAGCGTGAATATTATACATCTATGTTAGTTGGTTAATTATAAATCTTTATTAGTTATTATATGTTTTAAAAAATCTATCTATACTTTCTATAAAAATGAGAAATCCAAGTGACATAAGAAAAGCTGATGTTTCAGCTAGAGAGCATGTCCAACAATGCTTTTCTTATGTCATTATTACATCATAAAGCCTAATATTAAAAGAGTTTAAAATTCAAAGTTGACCCACATCAAACCACTGCCTTGTGTATTTTCAAATTTTAAAGGTCTGGCCCACATTCTAAAGAGCAAACCACTGCCCATCTTCGAGAAAGTAGCAGCTGGTTCCTTTGGCAAATGTATACTTAGCAGCAGCAGATGTTGTTATCTTCCGTAATACTTTTAGATCAGCAGATGTTTAACGCTAATTTCCGGGAAATTCAAATTTAAATATGCATGGGAATAAGTAATTAGCAATTAATGCATGTCACTCAGATTCAAACTCCTGTCAATCATCATTCTTATATAAGGCTTTTCTTTTCATTTCCCTCTTCATATTTCATCACGCTTTCATCTTCTCTGATTTTGAAATTTGAAATTTAATCACAATCCGAATTCCGAATTAGAAGCATGTCAATGTTAGTTGACAGTAATAATCTTAGTTTTGTTAACGATTTGAATCCTGCTAAGGATATGTGGAACATGGAGGCGAGAATTATACAAAAATGGAATCAGGGTTACAAAATGGAGATCATCTTCATTGATGAGAAGGTAATTTATATCTCCGCTTTTCCGTTTTATTTTAGAAAATGTAGTGTTGTATGCTAAGAACATAATTTCTTTAAATGTTCTTCAGGGTGCTAAGATTCAAGGAGGTATTAAGAGTCATCTGATACATGTTTTTGATGGACAGCTGCAAGAAGATGCTGTTGTGATTCTGTCGAAGTTTGGTGTTAGTGAGAATAAAGATTTATATAAAGTAGTAGTGCAGCCTTATAAAATCAACTTTTATAGATGCACAACTGTTACTCGTGTGATAGATTGGCAAGGTGTTGAGTATGGTTTCAATTTCAGAGCTTATGAAGATATTCTTCAAGGAGAGGCGTTAAACGCTTTGAGTGTTGGTAGTGTATATTTTGTAATCATGTCTTGCTTGTATAATATTAGAGAGTTTTACTTATATTCTTGTATAATGTGATCATGTAGATGTTGCTAGATCTGTGATTTCTTGTGGAGATCTTGAAATCTTTGATCGACCTCCAAAGGAGACTAAGAAGATGAATTTCGATATTGAAGATTTGGAGTAAGTTGTTGTTTATATGTTTAGTCATGTACTGATCATAAAATGTATTTAATGATGTTAATAAATAAGATGAAGAATGTTTGTATTTAATGTGGGATCATGTAATGGTAATAAATGAGGTTTATATTGTTTGTATGTAATGCTGAATCATGGTAATAAATGAGGTCTATAGTTTATTCTTAGTGAATATAGTACTTAATTTATGGCTCATTTGCTACTTTAATAAATGTTATAGTTTTCCTGATTTATTTTCTGTTTTTATTCATTCAATGTTGTTTTGATATGAATATTCTTTTCATCTAGTGGTAAGGTTTTGCGGTGTACTGTGTGGAATGATTATGCTCTGCAGATTAAGGTGTAACACCCCGGCCGGAGGCGGAAAAGCCAAAGGTGTCACGAAACTTGATAGAATGCATTTGAGCACATGGAGATTATATTAAGTTGAAATATAATTTACGTTCAATTCAATAGATTGCATTCACATCTGAGAATATAAGAGTACATAAACACATACATCATAAATTGTTTCACAAATGATAAGTTCGGATTTAATCTAAGGCAAAAGTCTTGATCAATCCTATGTAAATATTCTTGCAAATCATGTCATCAAACATTGTCACCTGAAACATATGTTAGGGAAAATATTTGGGTCAACAAACGGTTGAGTGAATTCATAGGTTTTGTTAGGCAAAAATAATAATGTGATATGAAAATGAGTTAACATTGTGGCATGCGATATGTCTTTAAGCAAAAGAGTAATACAAGTAGTCACTTGGTGGTACATTCAAACCTTTGTGACTCGTCCATCGTTCAAATCGTTCTTGCATTAACAAACCTCCAAAGGGTAAGTTAACAATCATCAGATTCAGTCGTTACCCACCTAACCCACACATAACCATGGGTCCGGTCTGATAACGGGATTTGTCGGATCCTATGGTACCATAACCTAATACTGGTCGGCTTGATCAATGCTAATGAATGTCATTCGTTATGTAACTACCACCAACAAGTTCGTTCACATTATCGAAATCGTTATTAGTTTTGTATAAACCATCGCAATCGTTTTGAAACCATCGTTAAAATATTGAAATCGTTTTGATACATATGAATCATATGTTTCATCCCAAAAATAATGTAAAAAGGGACTATGAACTCACCTTGATTTCGGGTAAGTCCAAACAAGTATTCAAAGTGTGAGAGTTCTTGGAATTAAGATTCCACGTCACTCTAATTGATTGAACATGCAACAATATGGAATATGTATCAACAATAATGTTTAATTGGATAATTGGAAATCCCAAATCTATAGGATTCGGTAGTGTTTTGTTTAAATGGTAATTATGTGGTTTGGATAACCTAACAAGAGGACTCGGAAAATGAATATGATGTAAAGGAATTACTTATGAAAAATATTAATTTAACATAAATAATAAAATTGAAAGATATGTAATTGTTTTAATATAAACATTTGTAATAATAAATCAAATATAATTAATTAGTATAATTAAATAACGTAATTAAATATAATGATTATTGGTAAAATATTGTACAAGTGATATAATTAATTTATAAAAATTATAAATTAATTTAGATGGTTGAAATATATATTATTTGATAAATAATAAATATTTTGTTTAAAAGAATAAATATGATAATTATATGATTAATTATCAAAATAATTATATTAAATCTGAATAATTAAAAAATACATTTTTAATTATTGAACTTTAATATTACTGATTTAAAATAATTATTATGGTCTTGAAATCATTTTAAACAAATAAAATGAATTAAAATGATTTAATAACAATAAATAAGTTTATATAAGTTTAATTATCTAAATAATTAAATATAATAAAAATTCAGATTCTAAATTTATATAAACTCAGAATAATGCATCTTTTGTCATAAGAATAATTTTGGATCAAAATTATATAGTTATATAATTTAATTACATTAAATTAAACTATATAAATAAGTATAAATACTGATTTATTTATATAAATATCAAATTTATATAAAATGTGAGTAATAACATTATTTTTGTAAGGATCAGTATTTAAAATAATTAATCTGAAACTTTCAGATTTTAATTCCTAAAAATCAATTTATTAGGAATTATTTAGTAATAAACTGTTTTAATATTGTAAAAATTAGTTTTATAAATAAATTGACTAACTTCATATTTTTAATAAAAGTAACAGTGTCTGGTAGTGTTATAAAAATTATTGAAATGTTACAAATATTAAAAATAAAACGTTTAAAAAGAAACGCAGACCCTTGGGTTCGAACCCGGGTCTGTATTGAAACCAAACAGAGTCTTAACCACTGGGCTAAGCTTCTGTTTGTGTTTGGTTTAGGACTGCTAAACTTATAACCAAACAGGACCTGGTCATCTTCTCCAAAGAGAAGTCAAAGTCAGAAGACCCGGTCAAACTTGTGATTTCTACGGGTAACCTATGTTATATCTAAATTAACTTTGGGGAAACATTCTATAAGCATAAACGAACTAATTGAAACAATAAAAACGAACCGGTGATGTGTGAAATGATGAATCGGTTAAACTCCGGCGACTTTGAAACTTCCGGCGAGTTGCAGGTTCGAATTCCGGCGATTTCGGATGTTTGAGTGATTGTGAAATGGTGTGGAATGTTGCTAGGAATGTAGGGAACTTAAATACACGAAGTTTGGATCTCAGATTCGTCACAAAATAGTGGGTTGGATCTACTTTTTATTTTTTTATAAAAAGTTCCGATTTACATTCAATTTGGCATGGAATAATGTCGAATAAGTGGTCCAATGAGTTGGCAAAGTGGTTGGGAATTATTGGGTGATGTTTAAAGTGGAAATAATTCGATTTTGGACGGTTTTGGTGGATTTTTGGTCGAAATCCCGTAACTGCGGAGCTGTGTATATATTTCAGCTTTATTTTAAAGTTAATATATATATTATACGATCTTAAATATAACACATGTGGCTGGTTAATCCAGCCGGTTTGTGCGCGCTGTTGTTTGCGGAAGGGCGCGGGTTCGAGTCCCGTGGTGGCCGGTTTTGAGGTTTTAAAACCTTTTTGGTTTCTAAATTAATTAAATCATAACATAATATTAAAATTCTAAATAGTATATAAAAGAATTTAAGTTTCATATCTTTCAGCTCCTGTACAGGAGGATAAACTGGTTAAGACACTTCGGTTATAACGTACAGATGCGAGTTCGATCCCCGGCAAGGGCCGGTCCGATACAGAAGGACCCCCTTTTGACCGGGTTTTTGGATATTTACACTTTGGCCCCTCAAGTTTCATTTTTTACAAAAATAGTCCCTCAAGTTTCAGAAATTTACAAAATCAGCCCCTGAACTTTCGAAAAATATTCAAAACAGACCCTGAAGTTTCGAAAATATGCAACTATGGTCCCTGAAGTTTCGGAAAATGTCACAAATGGTCCCTGGTTTATTCAGTTAGATATACTAACTGGGTTAGTTCTCAAAGAAAGAATTTCTATACAAATTTTAACTTGGTTAGGATTTATAGTTAAAATAAGTTTGTAAATGGCAGAATAAATCCCTACAGTTTAAGTTTCAAGAATGACCAAATGAACCTTGTACTTTTAAAACTAAATATATATGTTTATTTTTAATAATATAAGTTTCAAAAATGACCAAAAGGACCCTAAACTTGTAGTTTTCAATAATTGCATTTTTAACCCTTGTATTTCTAAAGTTTCAAAGAATGACAAATAGATCCCTTAGATTGTAGTTTCACAAAATGTCACAATAGGCCCTTTTAGTTTATGTAACCTTGTTTAATAGCATAAAACTCAACAAATTTGAAATTGTTTCACGTGTTTGTATTGGTATAAGCATGTATAAGCACAAAGTAAGTATGTTCAAATAAGTTTTATTCCAAATACAGTATTTGTTACAATGCAAGTCAAAACAAATGCGAGTGTGAAAACCAGGGTGGTTACATAAGGACTTCATTTCTAAAGTCCCACCTCATGAGCATGTGATGGCTGTTATATAGCATGGAAAGTGTAAGGAATGGAAAGGTATTTTTGTTACTTTCTGCAAATCATAACTATATTGTTTATTTCTGGCAATATAAAGACAGATATACATTAAATATCTATATACTTTTCCATGTAGGTGAATATACTGTTCAAAGTGACAAGTTTGCAACACGAATTTTTCTGAATCAAGAAATTGATGAAGTTGATGAGCTAAGGAGGAGGTAATTCTCAATGTAATTTCTATTATATATAGATGTTCAAGTCAAATACTTGGTTTCATGTCATTTGTATACTAATTCTAATCATTTGTGGTATTCAAAAGGCATATATTGAAGTTTGGACAAGGGAGTAGTTCTACTTCTCAAACGATACTATCGTCTCAGACTATTTTTCCATTACATAAAGAATTTGTAACTGAAGGTGTGAGGAAACATGTTGATGAGATTAACGAGATAGAAGAGGTTTCACTTCTTTGTATATAGTTTGGTTATTTGTTTGGTTTGTCACCTGCGTGTTCTTACAGGAAGTGTGTTGTGTTTTTACAGGAAATGTCTTGTGTTGTGGTTGCGACAATTAAGATTGTGCAAGAAGAGTATGGTTGGTTTTATGCTGCCTATCGTAAGTGTTTCAAGAAGGTGATGGGTAAAAGTGAATACTTGCAGAATGTTGAGAATGTTTCAGATGATATTCTTCGATTGCCTGCGACTTCTTTGGTTTGTATCAGATGTCATACTGAATGTACATCGATCACCACAAAGTAAGCAATGATGACTATTTAGCGTTATATTTATATAAGTAACATTCTAAGACTGATATTTGAATATAGTTTTGCAGTTTACTTAGTTAGTTGTGTATATTTCAGGTTCAAGGTGCAAGTGCGGGTGCAGGATGAGAGTGATAGTGTTTCTTTTGTTATGTTTGATAGAGATGTTCAGAAGCTTCTTGGATTAGAGGCGAGTGACATAAGAGAGAGGCAGGTTAAGGCCAATGATACTGGATTCCCTCATGAGATATTTCGATTGGTTGATAAGAAGGCTGCTTTTAAGATTGATGTTTCAGAGTTCAATCTTAAAAATGACTATCGTGTTTATACTGTGCAAAAAACAACTGATGATCCAGTAATAATTGCTGAGTTGGTTGGTGGAAATGGTAATGGTGATGAAAATACTGATGAGGTAGCATATAAAATTACTCTTGCAATCTATTTATTTTTCTTTTGAGTTTTAAAAACTGGATTGTGTACTTTTTATATGATATCATATATTATGATCCTTTAGGTTACTCAAGAGGTAGCTGACGTTAAAGACGTTAACCTTTCAGACTCTTCTCAGGTGTCTGCTGAACGAACTTCAAGGGTGAGTATTTATTTTTAAAGTATGTTTAGTACGTTTAATAAGAGTTCATTATTTTATTAAATGAGATCAATAGTTGTTTTGTGATCTGTTGGAAGGATGTTGTCTCTGTTACGACCGACTCTTCAGTCGTTGAAGTTGAAAAGGATTCTGGATCAAGTCCCAAAGGAAAGCGGGTGGCTCAAGATGCTGATGTTGCCAACGTTGGTGAGTTGTCCACTAATGTGAGAAGAACCCGGAAGAAGCTGACTAAGGTTAACAATTAGATGCTTATGAAAAAACAATTCTTATGAGAGATAAGTAGAAACCACTTATTTTTGAAGAATCCTTGTGGTTTTTATTTATGTATGTTAACTGTTGTTTTAAGAAATTGTGGTTAAAAGTTTGGTTTGTAAGGGCTACAATGATGAATATGTTATGTAATGTCTATGGGTTGAATATCAAGTAAGGTTAACCTTTATTATACATTTTTGGTGATATTGATGGATTGATGAATGAAAATTTAAACAATTGGTTAGTCGGAAAACTGTTGGGGTCTGAGATACATTATCATCTGTTAGAGGCTAAGCATTGTTATAGTGTGCTAATATCTGTTAACCACTAAGCACTGTTAAAGATCTGTTAAAGGCTAAGCACAGTTATAGCGTGCTTCAACAGACCTTATGAGCTGTTGATCATCATCTGTTAAACATCTTATATTATAGATCTTTTGTTCAATTGTTTAATATATGTTGGTGCATAGCAGAACTTAGGTTCATCATACATTTTGCTTCATCAGCAGAGGTTATAGCGTGCTATAACGTGCTAACATCTGTTAACCCCTAAGCACTGTTAAAGATCTGTTAAAGGCTAAGCACTGTTATAGCGTGCTTCAACAGACCTTATGAGCTGTTGATCATCATCTGTTAAAGATTATTATAGATCTTTTGTTGAATTGTGTAATATCTGTTGGTGCACAGCAGAACTTAGGTTCATCATACATTTTGCTTCATCAGCAGAGGTTCTCTTTAGCAGACCTTTGCTTCAGCAGTCTTTGTGTTAACAGACCTTTCGGTTCATCAGCAGAGTTTGTTTGGCTCATGAGCTGAGGTTGTTTGGTTTAAGTAACAGAGTTTTCTTTTAACAGTGGTTGTCTTCAACAGATGTTTTGGTTTGCAAAGTTTAGCGAAACAGATGTTGAGTTTGTCCCTTTGGTAGGAGCAGTTTTTAAAACACTGTTATTTGTAATTACAAGTTGTATACTATTTTATTAATTTTGAGTGTTATATTTCTTTTTGTTGAGTGACCGGTAAATGTAATGGAAAATAGTAATGTTTAGATGCAAAATATAGTAATGTTTACTTGAAAAATATAAAAAGGTAAAACCACAGTTTTGAAAGTATATACTAAGACTACATAACTTCATTCTTAAGTTAGTTTCCAAAGAAGAAAATTTGTCCATCAAACATGTCAACTAAAGCATAAATTATATAAGGCTGAAAAGGTGTTCAAAGATCATGTCAACAAACTTCAAAGTGTATTTTATCTCCTCTTACACTTTTTCTTCGACTATCTCAAACCTCAGCTTTTTCCCCACAGATATTCCCGTTTCATCCATGATACGCTGCCAGTCTGTATGCATCACTAGATGGTTGTTGTCGTCAGGTGTTCTAGGATCTCTCCTAACAACCAGTTGTACCAAAAACTTCACATGACCAAATGACAGCACAGCTCTACGGTAATCATTTAGCTGGTGTTCTCGAACAAACTTCCTCGGTATTGCCTGTAAAGGAAAAAAATTTCTTTAGTTATTCATTCAAAACAGCATATACTTTAAGTAATAACAGTTAGATCCAAGATTATAAGTAAAATCAAGTATATTAAAAGTATATATGTAAATACCAAGCTGTGTGTCTGTAAAACATGGTATTCAAACTGTTTTTTATAATGTGGACGCCTTTTGTGGTGTTGGTGATTGGTACGGTTGCAGTGATGTTTTGTCTCCCCGTGAAGTGCAATCCCGTCTTTGTTAAAAACCTTCACAGTAAAGTTAAAGTCGTCTCCAGGAGTACTTCCCATATATTGAAACAGCAGTTGGCAGCTTTCCTCAATATCATTTTCGAAGCAAAAAGTTGTCCATCCTGGTCCCATAAAACCAGTAGCTAATCCCTTTTTGTTTTCAGGAGAGAAAACATAATGGACATCAACTTTACTACTCTGTTTTGGTCCATGTACTTTGGCAACCAAGTTATCAATTTTTAATCTCCTTTGCGACAACAGCTTCAGCAAATCGTGTGGTAAATGCTATAATTTTCATAAATTTTAGAAATGTCATATTAGATTTTATATAGGATACAAAATATAAATTAGAAGTTTTGCTAACAGTCTAAAAGATACACTGGCAATATATAAAAATAAGTAGCAATTTTTAACTTACTTGCAGTATGTTTCTTCTTCAGCCTGTATCAAGCATCCATGAACATAATCTCTGTTCGATCCATCTTTTCTAATCTCCAATCCCTCATTGTCCAAAACATTTATCTCAAATTTTGCTTCCTTCAATTTTTTTAAAAACAGCTTGTCTATGTTTTTATTTCTATAAGTTTCAACAAACCGGGTCCATTCTGGCCCGTTTATCCTCTTACTTTTATGTCACACCCCGATCTATCCACGTATTACCGGTGGGCCCGGTGGGGAGTATCGTGACGTAGTTGATATCATCATAGTCAAACAACACAATTTAAAATGCACAGCGGAAGCAAAAGATAGATTTATTTCAACCGAATAAAAATTGTAATATTAAGTATCACAATGTAGTTGAAACGGATCCACAGGCGGATCAAAATAAACAGAAAACATAGTTCATCAGATTTAAATGCATCCAAGCTTGCGAGACTCTTAACGATGCTAAGGAGAGGCCAGCCTATTACGCGTAGTACCTGCACTTAATCTTTTTGGGAAAATACGTCAGTTTACACTGGTAAATACAATTAACTGACTCATTTTGAAAAGGTTTAGAAAATTGATTTGAATGCACGCGGCACAAAACATTTTATAACTTGGGATAATTATTTATATATAAACTTGTAAAAGAATTACCTGTTTCTTATGCGTTCAGTAGCCCGGATTGACGTCGGGTTAGAGCTTAATAGACACACCACATGATATAGTCCCGCGGCGGGTTATTCCCGAAACCGGATACACTAACGGGTGTACGCCTACACCCGCGTGCTTAGGTCCTGGCCATTTCGTAAAATGATGCCAAGGATATCCAGGACATGGTCATTAACCCCCCAAAGGCTTTGAGTAAACAAAACAATTTAAACGGGATATTTTAATGATTTAACCTTCATACGATTAAAGATTCAACACCCGACCAAGTGGTATTTTATATACTGTACCCCAAGCCCGTATAGGGAAAATAAGTTAAAAGTATTTACCTTTGCAAGTATTAATCACAAATAGCAAGTGCGTGTAGCTTTTACCGGGTCTCCTATTCTGGAACAAAGGTTTTTAATAACCTATTAGATTCCTAACGGGTCTTTAATTAAGCCTAAACTTAGACCGGTTAGTTTTAAAAGAAGATACGGTTCAAACGCACGATTAAGCGAAGACCGGAATAGAATGTGATTTAGACCCGACAAGTTTGAAGACTTGTATAATATGGGTAAACTAAACACATTCTGGATTTTGAGACAAAAATGATAAGGTTTGACCGTTTCGGCTAATTTATGCAAACTAGTTACATAAACCGAACCGAACGCGAAAGATGCGTAACGGGTATCCATATGAGTCGTATACAGGTTTCCTATGTTAATATGCCTTAAATGTGTTGTGACATCAGTAATATATCTTCTATTATGCCCGAAATGGATTTAAACTCAAACTATGCCCCGTAGGGGCATTTTGGTCAATTTAAGGGTTATAAAAGAGTTTAAATAATAATCTGAGTTACAGGTCTGATATAACCAGTAAAAATACTTAAATTAATAAGTTATAACAGTAACGTATTACCTATATGTAAAATTTATCATTTAAAACCAAACTATGTACCTTAGGGGCATTTTGGTAATTTCACATAGTCTTAAAAGGTCAAAACTGGAAACCTGAGTTTAAAAACTTTTACTTACTGTTAGAATATAAAATTTTACTTAATATATCAGTAGGTATTAAGTCTTGTATGTTTAAAATAGTTTTAATACATACTATGTGTTAAAAAATCGCTTAAAAAGGCGATTTTGAGCTATTTCCGGGTTTTTAAAGGAAAGCTGAAAATTTTAATATTCCAGAAGGCTCAAAATATTTTATTTATCATAACAAATCAGTAGCAAAAGGTTTGGTATCAAAATTATTTGTAAAACTCATTTTATAGCCCAAAAGGGCAAAACCGACAATTACCGAATCAAGCTTAGAACTCTATGTTATGCTCAGCCTAAAAATAAATAAAAATCTTCAAAAATCCCAAAATATTATATTACATCAGTGGGTAAAAATTTTGGTATCAAAAATCGGATTTAGATAGGCTATATGCTAATTACGCCTTTTATTTAATAAAAAGCTTTCAAATTACGCTAATGAACATAACTCCTATTCTAGACCTCGAACTGATATCAAATTTTAGGTGCAAGTTTATAAATCAGTAACTAAGGTTTCCACTCTTTTACTTTTTTAAAAATCACGTTTTATAGTCAAAAGGGCATAATAGTCAACATTTAAGCACTTAACGGAAACATGCATATGAACCGGATAACTATTGAACCAAGTTGTATAATCACAAAGGGTTATACTAACATGAAACCTGGTCCAAATAAAGCTCTAAGGAAATTCTAAAACATGCTTAAACGGGTCAGAACTGAAAGTCAAAGCAGAAGTCAAACTATGCGACTTTCGGTCCCGAACCGAGCCTAAACTGAAAATTGTCGGGTTGAACATGTTTAGACATGTTCTTACATTAATTACCAAGTTATATTAATGATAAAACATGTTGCATGGATCCTACATTGCTAATTATGCATTAATTTGAAAATAAGCTTTCTGTTGACTTTTTAAGATTAGCTTTGACCCGACAATTGACCTAGTTAGAGTGGGAATCAGAGGTTACCCTTTTAAGGGTTTATTACCCACATAATTACCAACCTATAGGTACTTTCAATTCGAGATTTGACTGAACAATTATTAATTAATCACGAAGTCAAACTCTAATTACGACGGTTTGACTTTAGGCTAATTAACTAAGTAAAACGAATTAAGAAAGGTTATGGGCACTTACTGAGGTCCTATGCACGACTAAGAATGCTTGAGAAGTGTCCTTGAGCTCCAGAAATCTTCAAAACAAGAGTTTGGAAGCTTTCCAAGTGAATGCTCAAAAAGTGAGTTCACAAATGCAACCAAGGGCTCTATATATAGCCAAGGAAGTGC
Source organism: Helianthus tuberosus (assembly GCA_030545235.1). Lineage (NCBI taxonomy): Eukaryota > Viridiplantae > Streptophyta > Magnoliopsida > Asterales > Asteraceae > Helianthus > Helianthus tuberosus. Next base: position 3,612,729 of record CM060436.1, on the reverse strand, counting down.
AAGGAGGTGGACACAAGTGTTAGGGCTACTCCATAGGTGATAACAGGTGTTAAGGGACGTGTAACATGCAGATAAAGGGTGGCAAACTCGCTGAATCGCGTAAACATGCAAGCTGACACGTTACCAGATGTTTGCTGTCACTGGTACATGCTCGCGTAGCGTCACGGACATGTGCACAAGTGCTGGCGCTACGCCAGCACCAAGCTTCTCAGCCAAACATGTTTCAGAAATGACACTTTCACCCCCTGAACTTTCTAATGCGCAATAACTTCCATTTTAGGCACTTTTAACCCTTGAAATTTATATTTCTATGATCCATGAGATAAAACCAATCATCATTAGGTCCGGTTTCGTTAAATGATAACCGAAAACACAAGTTTTGCCTCGTTGACGCTTTTAACCCCTCGTATACGAATATCGTCATAACTTTCTCATACTTAATCGAAAACTTGTGAAATTTTTATCACGTTTTCTAGTGAGCATAATCAATTGTTACAAAGCTTCGGGTTTGCTAAAAGGTCACTCAGAGGTATACTTTAAACATGTTGACACATTTAACCCTTGTAGTTTGTAATTTCTCACTTTCTTTCACAATTAGCTTCG